>WOXC01000416.1:0-599726 GCA_011680675.1 Gymnobelideus leadbeateri | reverse complement strand
CTCTCTGAACTCGATAAATCTAACCTCAAAATAAACAAGAAAGAAGTTAAGGAGGTGAATAGAATCTTAGAGAGACTAGATATGATGGATCTCTGGAGAAAACTGAATGGGGATAAAAAGGAATTTACTTTCTTCTCAGCAGTGCATGGTACATACTCAAAAATAGACCATGTACTAGGGCATAAAAACCTCACAATCCAGTGCAGAAAGGCAGAAATAGTAAGCGCATCATTCTCAGATCATGATGCAATAAAAATTATATGCAATAAAGGGCCATGGAAAGATAGACTAAAAACTAATTGGAAACTAAACAATTTAATCCTAAAAAATTGGTGGGTCAAAGAAGAAATTATAGAAACAATCAATAATTTCATTCAAGAGAATGATAATAATGAAACAACATACCAAAATTTGTGGGATGCACTAAAGGCAGTTCTCAGGGGAAGTTTTATATCCCTGAGTGCATACTTAATTAAAGCAGAGAGAAGGGAGGTCAATGAATTGGACATGCAATTGAAAAAGCTAGAAAAAGAACAAATTGAAAATCCCCAATTTAGTGCTAAATTAGAAATATTGAAAACCAAATTTGAGATTAATAAAATTGAAATTAAGAAAACCATTGAATTAATAAATAAAACTAAGAGCTGGTTTTATGAAAAAATCAACAAAATTGATAGACCCTTAGTCAATATGATAAAAAAAAAGAAAGAAGAAAACCAAATTATGAGTATCAAAAATAAAAAGGGTGAATCTACCTCCAATGAAGAGGAAATCAAAAAAATAACGAGGAATCATTTCTCCCAATTGTATGCACATAAATATGACAATCTTAGTGAAATGGATGAATATTTACAAAATCACAAATTGCCCAGATTAACTGAAGAGGAAGTGAATTACCTAAATAACCCCATCTCAGAAAAAGAAATCAAACAAGCTATCAATGAACTCCCTAGGAAAAAATCTCCAGGGCCTGATGGGTTCACTAGTGAATTCTATCAAACATTTAAAGAACAATTGATTCCAATACTCTACAAACTATTTGGGAAAATTAGTGAAGAAGGAGTCCTACCAAACTCTTTCTATGACACAAATATGGTACTGATTCCTAAATCAGGAACAGATAAAACAGAGAAAGAAAATTATAGATCAATCTCCCTCATGAATTTAGACGCAAAAATTCTAAATAAAATATTAGCCAAAAGACTCCAACAACTTATCAAAAAAATAATACACCTTGATCAGGTAGGATTCATTCCAGGAATGCAAGGATGGTTTAATATTAGGAAAACCATCAATATAATTGAGCATATCAACAACAAAACTAGCAAAAACCACATGATCATCTCAATAGATGCAGAAAAGGCTTTTGACAAAGTACAACATCCATTCCTATTAAAAACACTAGAAAGTATAGGAATAAATGGAGTCTTCCTTAAAATAGTTGCTAGCATCTATCTAAAACCATCAGCAAGTATTTATATGCAATGGGGATAAATTAGAAGCCTTTCCAATAAGATCAGGAGTGAAACAAGGGTGTCCACTATCACCCCTCTTATTCAATCTGGTACTAGAAACGTTAGCAGTAGCAATTAGAGAAGAAAAAGAAATCAAAGGAATCAAATTAGGCAAAGAAGTGACCAAGCTGTCACTGTTTGCAGATGATATGATGATATACTTAGAGAATCCTAGAGAATCAAGTAAAAAATTACCTGAGACAATAAATAAATTTGGCAAAGTTGCAGGATATAAAATAAACCCACATAAATCCTCAGCATTCCTGTACATCTCTAATAAAACTCAACAGCAAGAGATAGAAAGAGAAATCCCATTTAAAGTCACTGCAGACATTATAAAATATTTGGGAATCTACTTGCCAAAACAAACCCAGAATCTATATGATCAAAACTACAAAACACTTCTCACACAAATAAAAACAGATCTAAATAGTTGGAAAAATATCAATTGCTCGTGGCTGGGTCGAGCTAATATAATAAAAATGACAATTTTACCCAAACTAAATTATATATTTAGTGCCATTCCAATCAATTTACCAAAGAACTACTTTGTAGAGTTAGACAAAATAATAACAAAATTTATTTGGAAAAACAAACGGTCTAGAATATCAAGGGAATTAATGAAAAGAAATGCTAGGGAAGGTGGACTAGCTATGCCAGATCTTAATCTGTATTGTACAGCAGCAGTCATCAAAACTGCTTGGCACTGGCAGAGGTGTAGAGTAGTGGATCAATGGAATAGATTAGGTGCAGGAGACCCAACAGTTAATGAATATAGCAATCTATTGTTCAATAAACTCAAAGACCCAAGTTTTTGGGATAAGAATGCACTATTTGACAAAAACTGCTGGGAAAACTGGAATACAGTGTGGCAGAAACTGGGCATAGATCACTATCTAACACCATATACCAAAATTAAGTCTAAATGGGTGCATGATCTAGGTGTAAAGGATGATACTGTAAGCAATTTGGGAAAGCAAGGAATAGTTTACCTGACAGATCTGTGGAGAGGGGAAGATTTTAGGATCAAACAAGAATTAGAGAGCATTATAAAATGCAAAATGGATAATTTTGATTACATTAAATTGAAAAGCTTCTGCACAAACAAAGCCAATGTAACCAAGATCAAGAGGGAGGTGGGAAATTGGGAAAGAATTTTTACAACTTGTGTCTCTGATAAAGGACTCATTTCTAAAATTTATAGAGAATTGAGCCAAATCTATATGAATAGAAGTCATTCCCCAATTGAAAAATGGTCAAAGGATATGAATAGGAAGTTTTCAGAGAAAGAAATTAAAGATATTTATAAGCATATGAAGAAATGCTCTAAATCACTATTAATTAGAGAAATGCAAATCAAAACAACTCTGAGATACCACATCTCTTCAGTCAGATTGGCTAAGATGACAAAACAAGAAAGTGACAAATGCTGGAGAGGATGTGGGCAAATTGGAACGCTAATACATTGCTGGTGGAGTTGTGAACTTATCCAACCATTCTGGAGAGCAATCTGCAATTATGCCCAAAGGATTATAAATAATTTCATACCTTTTGACCCAGCCATACCACTTCTAGGGTTATATCCCAAAGAGATCATAGAAGTGGGAGGAAGAACCATATGTACAAAAATATTTTTAGCAGCCCTTTTTGTGGTTGCAAAGAATTGGAAACTAAAGGGGTGCCCATCAATTGGGGAATGGCTAATCACGTTGTGGTATATGAATGTAATGGAATTTTATTGTGCTATAAGAAACGAGGAGGTGACGGATTTCATAATTACCTGGAGAGACTTATACAAACTGATGCTGAGCTAGAAGAGTAGAATCAGAAGAAATTTGTATACAATCACAGACATACCATATCTGTGACGACCAACTATGACAGACTGGACTCTTTTCAGCAATGCAGTGATATGTTAATCCCGAATGACTCAAGAAAGTGAGAAATGCGCCATCCAGAGATATAACTGGAAAGAACTGAGCCTGAATCCTGATGGAAGCAAACTAAATGATCTTGTTCTTCTCATTGTTTGGTTTTACTTCTTCCTTACCATCTTTCATCCCACCTAGTACAATATGCCTTTGTAATTGGAATAATGTTTAATATGAATGCATTTGCAGACCCTATACTGTACTATATGCTGTCATGAGGGCAGGGGGGAGGGAAGTAAAGGAAATTTGAAAATCAAGGAACTATGGAATTGAATCTTGTTAACTGAAACTAAACTAATAAATTAATTTAAAAAATTAAATAAAATGTCCTACCATACTAGAACTGCTCTATAAAGTTTGGATTCAGTCAAAAGATTGCACTTGTGGACCTAGAGGGTCACATGTGGCCTAGGTTCCCCATCCTTGTTCAATGGGTATTTCTTCTGGTGTGATTGTTTCACAGCCACAGCAAATTAAGAACCATATAATGAAGAATATGAAACAGAAGAAGTATCTGTCCCTGTCCTGCTATATCACAAAAGCCATGATGGCAAAATAGATGAAGATGATGAGGATGAAGATTTGCCCTTCAGTGACCAGATACAAGTAGTACAGGCTGCTAGATCCTAAGAAGAGTAGAACTGACCTAGGAATCCTGTTCTCCTTCTTTGATGTGGTGAAGCAGTCACTGAAGTACATTAAAAAATGAGGAAAATATGTAGTACCACAGACAAAGCCCTAGATATTCTAGACAATAGTAGAAATCCTCAAAGGAGTAAGTCAGTGTCTGGCTTCAGGGCTCTCCAACACAGAAAGGTGGTACTGGTAACTGCTGAAGATGAAGCAATGGTTCATAGATTCTCCTGCTAGGTGAATGTTCAAGTCCATGATGAAGATGATGTTGCTGATGTACACAATGGATTGAGGCAAGTTCTTGGGGGCCTTTTCAATGATCTTCAGAAAAAGATATGGTGTGAAGACTTTGAAATTGTGATGCTATTTACAAGTAGTCTCCTACACTGAGTATGGAAACAACTCTGGGAGGATGGAGAATTACCATGGCAATGGGGTGGTCAAAATCTAGAATCCATTTCTGCAATATCAAGTAGGAACTATAGGTCAAGATAGAAAAGAGACAGGTTTGGTACCCATCTTCAGTTTTGCCTTTGAGATGCCTGCAAAGATGGAAACCACCAGAGGAGTCCAGCCCCACATCTGGCCTTGTCTAATTCAAAGGTACCATGACTCCCAATCCTATTTCATACCCTTCCTTGCTCAGTGTCACCTGACCATGCTAGGTACAGGGAAGAGGCTCTAGTCCATGCTGGTAGTTCATCCTATTCTATAACCTTCAGAGTAGCTAGAGGAGAGCTGGGAAGTTGAATAAGGCTTGAATGAAACCAGGCCTGGGTGGTTTGATTTAACTCTTCTTAAAGGGAAAGAGGAGAGTATTTGACCAAGAGGCCACAAGACCAGGTTAACAAACATAGGGAAGGAGAGAAGAAGGTGTTAGCTAACACTGAGACAAGAGTGAACAAAAGGGGAAAATGAGGAGAAAAATAGGGACCAGGAGAGAAAGGGGAGTTGGTAGGAAAAGCTCATTATTTTCTGTTACAAAAGATTAAATTCCATTTGCCACCTGGTGTCTGACAAAGAAAAGAGAGTCAGCAAGGATTATCATGAATTTTATTAAAATATTTTTACTGGGGGGAGGGGGGATGGAGCCAAGATGGAGGAGTAGAAACAGCACTTCCACAGCATTCCAACCCATACCACTTCAAAATCATGTAAAAGGTGGACTCTGAACAAACTATGGAGCTCCAGCACCCACAGAACGACACAGAAAAGCTAATCTCCCACTGAGGACAGCCTGGCATCCTGTCAGGGAGTGGCCTGTGCAGTGCACTGGGACCTGATAGCACACTGCTCTGGGAGCTGAGCCCTGGACCATGTGAGTAGAGGTTTCAGCTCCAGGGTGGCCAGACCAGTAGCCAGCTGAAGGGACCCCAGAACACCAGCAGCTGTGGCTTTTCCATAATTTCCAACACAAAGTAAGAGTTTAGTGCCCAATGGACTTTGGGACCAGTATTTTGGAGCACATCAACTTCTTACCCTGGGAGCCAGAAGCAGCTGAGGAGACTCAGCATAGACACCATTTTGCAGCTTCTGTTGCAGCTTTAGCTCCTAGCCTGCAAACTGTAGGGGAATCCAGTGATCAGCCTGGGCTTTAATCCCTCTTGCTTTAACCTCCCTGGATCTGGATTGGTGTCTGGGGTGGAGGTCTTGGGGTGTGTGTCCAGCTTGCCAGAGTGTGTGGGGACTTCAGGGAGGGCACCCAACTAATACCTCTGGTAGTTGGGAAGACCCCAATGTTTGGGACAGAAGCTCCCTTGTCGGGTGGCAGTGTCCTACTGTGGCAAAAGCCCAAAAGTCAAGTAATTGAGTGGCAACATGCCTAGGCAAAGGAAACAAAATAACAGAAAAATTCAACATTAGACTCCTATTCTGGGGGCAAAGAGGATTGAAGCATGGAACAGGAGGAGGACTGTGAGGTCAGAACTCCGGCACCAAAAGCCCCAGATGAAAATATGAGCGGGTTACAGACCATAGAGGACCTTAAGAAGGATTTTAATAACAAGTAGGAGAAGTGGAAGAAAAATTGGGAAGAGAAATGAGAAGGATGCAGGAAAAGTATGAAATGAGAGTCAACAGACTGACTGAGGAAAATAACATCTTAAAAAATGGACTAACTTATGGTATGGCTAGGTGGCGCAGTGAGTAGAGCATTGGCCCTGGAGTCAGAAGGACCTGAGTTCGGATCCGGCCTCAGACACTTAACTCACACACAAACAAAAACCTAGCTGTGTGACCTTGGGCAAGTTACTTAACCCCAATTGCACTACAAAACACAAAAAAATAGACTAACTTAAGTGGCAAAAGAGGCTCAAAAAGGCAATGATGAGAAGAACGCTTTAAAAAGCCGAATTTGCCAGATGGAAAAAGAGACTGGAGCAAATGGAAGCTAGTAACTTTATGAGAAATCAAGATGCTGTTAAACAGATCGAAGCAATTGAAAGAATAGAAGGGAATGTGAAATTATCTCATGGGAAAAACCACTAACCTGGCAAATAGATCCAAGATTGATAATTTAAAAATTATTGGACTACCTGAAAGCCATGATCAAAGAAAGAACCTGGAAATCATCCTTCAAGAAATTCTCAGGGTGGCTAGGTGGCGCAGTGAGTAGAGTGCAGGCCCTGGAGTCAGAAGGACCTGAGTTCGCATCCAGCCTCAGACACTCAACCCACACAAAACAAAAACCTAGCCGTATGACCTTGGGCAAGTTACTTAACCCCAATTGCCCTAAAAGGGGCGGCTAGGCGGCGCAGTGAGTAAGAGCACCGGCCTTGGAGTTGGGATGACCCGAGATCAAATCCAGCCTCAGAAAATGAGCACCCACACATAAATAATGATTAGCCATGTAACCTTGAGCAAGTTACTTAACCCCAATTGCTTAAAAAAAAATTAAAAAATTTCTCAAGGAAAATTGCCCTGATGTTTTAGACCTAGAGGGGGATATATAGGTTGAAAGAGTCCACAGATTGACTCCTGAAAAGGATCCCAAAAAGAAAACTCCTAGGAATATTATATCTATGTTCCAGAATTCCCAGATCAAGGAGAAAATACTACAAACAGCCAGGAAGAAACATTTCAATATTGTTGAAACACAATAAGAATAGTATAGGACCTGGCAGCTTCTACATTGAGGGATCGAAGGGCATGGAATATGATATTCCACAGGGCAGAAGACCTGGGATTAAAACCAAAAATCACTTACCCAGCAAAACTGATTATCTTGTTTCTGGGGAAAATATGGTCATTCAGTGGAAGAGAGGACTTTCAAGCATTCTTGAGGAAAAATCCAGAGTTGAATAGAAAATTTGACATTCAGACACAAGAAGCAAGAGATACTTGAGAAGGTAAACAGGGAAAAGATATCAAAAGGAATTTATCAAAGTTGAACCATTTACATTCCTACATGGAAAAACAATAACTGTGACTGATGAGACCTTTCTCAGTATGAAAATAATTTAAGAAGGATATATGGGCATATGAATACATATGTGAATGTGTGTATATATGTGTACAGGTATACATGGATAGAGGACAAAGGTTGAATTTGGTGGGAAGTGATGATACTTAAGGGGTAAAGTTAAGAGGCTAGAGAGGAAAGTGGCAAGAGGAGATGGGGAGGGACAGGGTAGGGTAAACTATCTCATGTAGAAGAAGCAAGGGGAAGTAGTTGCAGGGGAGGGGAAGACAGGAAGTCAAAAAGTCAAAACCACATTCTCATTGAATTTGGCTCAGGGAGAGAATGACATACATCCTAATGGGATATCTCACCCTGCAGAAGAGTAGGGGTAAGGGGGATGAGAAGGGGGAGTATGGAGAGGAGGGCATTCTGGGGGGAGGGGAGGTTGAAAGAGGGACAGGATCAAAGTAGGGAATGGACCAGCTGGGGGGTGAGATGGGTTGGAGGGAAATATAGTCAGTCTTTTACAATATATCTACTATGGTAATGTTTTGCATAGCTATACATGTACAACATATACTTAATTGCTTATCTTCCCAGTGGGAGTGGATGACAAGGGACGGAGAGAATGGATCTGGGATTCAAAGTTTTGTTTTTTTTTAATATTAAATGTTTCAAATATATATAAATACTTTTATTAATACTATTTTGCATGTAACTGGGAGATAAGATGTGTAGGCATCGGGGCACAGAGATTCACCTTGCCCTAATGGAAAAGTTGAAGGAGGTATAGGAAAAGATATGGGAGAGAGCAGATTGGATGAGGGGATTTCCTGTGGGGCTGCTATTCTGGGGTGGTGGGTAGGGGAAAACTGGGAAAAAATGTAACTCAAAATCTGGTGGAAATGAATGATGTAAACCAAAAGTCAGTAAAGCATTTGGAAAAAAAAAATTGTACTATTAATAATGAGCAGTGTCATATTCTGGACTTCAGATGTATTTATAACTTCCTGGATGGTTTATTTTTTTTATTTCACTGTGATTTAATCTCACATAGTCTTTCATAAATGTTCATTGATTGGTTTCTCATTAAAGCTTCTACTGTGATTAACATGACCATCTACCAAGACAAGAATTTAATTCTTATAAATAATATATATATGCATACATATATATTTATACACATATATACATATCTATATATCACATATATACATACATATATATGAGGAAACAACTATCAAGTGTAAGCAAGGTAAAGATTATTGGAGTGCTAAGGTAGACTTTAAATGTCTCTGTCATTTCAATGTTATCCACTGAGCAATGAAAAATGTTACTGTGTCTAAGTGGTTAAACCATTCAAGTACTTTCCCAAATAAATGAGATAATATGTATGGGGTTTGTATTGGATTGTATACATTCACTTCAATTCTTCATCTTATTTTCATTCCAAAAACATTTTTCAATACAAGGCATAGTAGCAGGTTCTATGGGGGAGTGGAATAAATAAATAGTTTCTGGGTTCGAGGTATTTATAACATAGTGACTGAAATTAATACATGCAAAAAAGTAAAGTGTTCTATAAGTATTCTTAGTCAAATATTTTAAATAGACTCTGGAGCAAGCAAGGTTTCATGAATAAATGAGCATTTGTCCAATTTTGCAAAGAGTAGCTAAGATTTTAACAAATAGAAATGGGCTTGGAATAACTTGCTTTTAATGAAATCACACAATTTGTAACCTAAAACATAATTTTCATTTTATCTGAAAGAAGTACCCCACAGTTTTCAGCCATATAATATCATCAGAAAATATTGGCAAAGGACAGATGTTTGTTTCAAGCAGAAAAAAGAATTTCTAAAATTCTTTTAAAAGAATTTAAAAGAATTTCTCAAAAAAATACTAAAACTTCCCAGAAGGAATCCACTAAACAATTTGATCTTCTCTTGTTTAATTATGGGTCTGGCTCCTTTTCTGCCGCCCTCTCTCTCCATCTATTATCTATGCATTTATATTTCTACATAACACAAGTACATATATACTTATGTATATGTGTCACATTTATCTTCATGCATGCATATATCTACATAGATATTTGGGCTCACATACATATGTTTACAAAATGTGTTGGGTGTTTGCATGTGCATAGTGAACACCTTACAGTTTCTTACCTAACTGAATATCATAATCTTGACTTCTTGACCACAGTAATTTTTATCTACTTGGTATGGATAATTAAGCAATAGTCCCTTGAGTGATGATGGATTCTCTTCAATAGTTCAGAAATTGGCACAATCAGGAGTGTCATCCAGAAAGAAGCATTGGAAAGAATTTACCATTTATCAGAAATCTATCATATTTTTGGATTCTACATGGATCTCTCCCATGACATTAGGGAACAATTTTGCTTTTCCTTTATTTTCCTATTTTATGTCTTACTAGATATTGCCAAATAAGAGAGTAATCAGACAACTGTATCTTTTACTATATACTTAAAGAAACATCAAAGTCTTAAATTTTAAGTTACTTCAAATGGCAAGGGTTGTAACACGTTAAAAAAAATAAGATATTACAAACTAAAAGCTACATAAAACTGTAATTAAAGAAATGTGATGAAAAAAGATGAACTGTTCATTTAGCAAGGACTTATGATATAACAACATGTCCCCAAAACATTGAATATATTCTATATGGTCAATTTATGTGAGGACATAGGTAAGAGTAGCATGGGAATGATGGACAATAAATGGTTCCTGATCACTGTATGGGCTGCCCACATAGATGATATCACAAATAAATTAATATATCTGAGTACTGGAACATACCAATTCTTAACAAATTGTGTTTGATAGTTATAGCACTGCTTTATCACTAAATAGCTGTGTTATCTCAGACAAATCAATTGCCTTCTTTCAGACCTAGTCAAATGGAAATTATAATCCCTGCTCTCCCTTACAGAGGCCTTGCAAAAAACAAACAAACAAACAAATATTGAAATGAAATAATATATATGAAAATAGTTGGAAGAGTATAGAACCCACTAAAAAGAAGTATGGCATAAATTATGCATAAAGCAGCTGATGATATCTAGGATATATGGTTGCTAGTACTGTTATTCATCATACACTCATAGAATTTTCTAGCAGCAGATAAATTCATTTACTGGGCAATCAGATTTTGGGGACATGACCTTTTAACCAATCCTCTAATGAACCAGGAAAAATCATTTTTGGTATTTTTTTGTGTATGTGTGTTTTTGTTTTCTAGATGGAATCTATTTCCAGTGCTTCCCAATGAGTACGGAAAATTTTCTGTCATCAGAAATGATATATACCAAGTAGTAATTTTTTTTCCATTTTGAGAAGCTTTGTGTAAGACTCAGTAGAATTTGTTTGTTTTTCTTCAACCTAAAAAGACAAGAGGCTTTCAAATACCAGAAAAACCTGCTGTCAAACCCCATTCCACTTTCAAGTATGATTTGAAGATGGAATATAATATTTTTAAAAAGTACCTCAGTATTATCAAACTAGTAATTAATTTTCATTAGATGAATTAGTTAGTGGCTTTTGAAACTTAACTTCTTTAACTTCCAAAGAGAGTGAAATCATAATACCATCTCTTTAGATTTTTGGCGTGGAAGACCATCTAGAATTTGCTCCCTATTTCAAATCACCTCCATGTCCTATTCACCTTCTTTTTATTAGTAGAATTTGAGAAATTAGGAATTTGAGAAACTTAAAAATAACTTCATGAGAAAATTCTGGTTAGCTCCTCAGAGTAGCCAATCTCCCTACACTATCTTTATTTCTATCTGGCATTCTTCTCTGTCTATCCTCCTGTATCTATTATTCTGCCTCTTGTTGAATCTGAAGAGACAGTTAAGACTAGACAACACCCAATCTTATTGACAGTTTAAAATACTAAGCGGCTTATGTTGACTGACAGCTCCACTTGCCAGGCAGCCATTTTGAATGGCAGTTTAGATTTCAGGACATCCATTTTGAGTGGCACCCCACATCAAACATATGAAGTTTGAGTGATAGCTTAGCATACAAGAATGCATAGCCAAAACATCTCAGAAGCTGAAGAATGGTGAGGGGGAAAGCCTTTCTTTGGAGTGCTGGTCCCTTCCCCCTGTTTTACACTGTATATTCCATCAACACTCCTATGAAGGCTGAAATATATTCAAATGCAAAAAAGGTAACACTTGATTTTTCACAGCTGTGTTGTGAGTCAACACATTTCTATGTCCTACCACAAAAGTGTGGCTCTCTCCTCTCCCTTTCTTTCTTAAGTTAAATAGAATAAAATAATCTTCTCATTTGAAGTTTATAATCTTCACATTTTAATTTAAGTATTTTAAATGGCCTAGATGACATCTTTTTCAGAAAATATCTTGGACCCCAGCAAGGAAACTTTCTCTTTCTGTATTTACTGATATTCATGTGCTGTACTGGATTTCCCATTTTCCCCCTCTATATATACACCCTGTTTCTTGAAATATAGCACTACCAGGGGAATTATAGTAATTGCACAATCCTGAGTTCCTGTATTTCTTTCCACATTGGAGAATTGAACTGGGTATCATTGAGCAAAATGTTATTATGAAATGAGACTCTCTCTCTCTCTCTCTCTCTCTCTCTCTCTCTCTCTCTCTCTCTCTCTCTCTCTCTGTCACTGTCTCTCTCTGTCTCTGTCTCTCTCTCTCTCTCTCCTCTCTCCTCTACTCTCCCCTACTTTCCTCTCTTCTCCATCTCTTCCTCCTTCTCTTCTTTCTTGTCTTCCTTTCTCTCTTTCTTCATTTACCTTACCTCCCACTTATCACAGTGACAACATTACAGACTCATTCAACTACATACTCCTTTACCAGATTTATCTAGTTATTACTGTCACCCCTCTCTCCTAACATTCGCCTTCCTCCATGAACAAATTTAAGCAATACTCAGGTATCTAATCTATCATATTTAAAAGAATTTATTTTTTTAATTAATTTGGCTAATCCCTCTAATTGATGAAAAAATACATCTTATTCATGCTATCTCATCCTGTCCAAATTTTGTGCATGCCATCCCATAGATCCTCCAAAACGTCCTCCCACTTCAGAATTTTTGGTATCTCCCTCTCCATCTTGAAATAAAAATACTGGGTACCAGTGCCACTCCCAGGCAATCCATTTGTTTTCCCTTGCTTTTGCTATGCAACTGACCCACATTATTTTCTGGTCATAAATCTCTTTGATTATTTTATACTACTTCTTGTACAAGATTTATCTTCAGTAATAAATTGGGAGTTTATTTACTCCCTCCATAAGTTTCTCCCTCCACTGAGGTTTAGATGACATACAATTTTGATTTTTTGAAGAAACTGTGTACTCATCCACATGAGTCCTCTTCTCAATGATGCAGAACTGTACCTACTCATAGTTTCTCTTTTAATATGATTTGAAATCAGGTCCCTTATATAAAAACACACAATATGATAAGGTGTCTTTTCTAGTTATTTGATATTTTATGGATATTGATGGAATATTTTGAGCTATCACTGATCCCGTTCTCTTACCAAGCCTATATTTCTTTCTTTCTGGTGATACATCTCTCTGATGAGATTCTTTATGCTGCTTTTCTTATGTGATACTTGGTTGGTGATGTGATAGAATATATTCAGGCTCAATGTGCACTGAGAATCTCTTTTATATTACCTGAACTTAAATTATTCAGTGATTATGATATTTCCATAATTTAAAGTCATACAATTGCATGGGAAGAATATTATTAATAAAAATGTGTACATTGTTTCATGGATAATCTTGGAGTCAATAAAATCTCTGAAAGTTTATCAAAGCTAGTCCAATCAACTCTCCTGCTCCATTTCCGTTCTATCCTTCATCCATGCTCAATTTCTAGGACAGACAAAACTGTAGGACCAACTGTGTAAATTGTCTATTCAACTGAATACTGATGGTAAAAAAAAAAAAAGATCTCTTCACTCACCTCGTAATGGTTTGAAGTTATTGAATTAATTTTGTAATTTTTCAAATAACATAACCTTTATCAATTCCACACTAAGTTCATCGTTCATTTATACCATCTCTCCAAGATATACATATTGGTGGACCAGCAGTTTAGGATCTTTACCATTCTGCATATCACAGTATAGAAAGGTCATTCTTCACCCACTTATTTTTATTTTTTTTGGGTGGATGTTTTTCAAGAGGGGATCACTGAATTCTTTCAATTTCCATTTTACCCTCTGTTTCTAGAATATCAGAGCAAATTCAGCTTTTTAAGGCATTCTTCAACTCATTGCCTTTCTGAGCCTCTTTTGCTATTTGAGTTAGTCTATTTTTAAGGTGTTATTTTCTGCAGTCAGGCTGTTGACTGTCATTTCATACTTTTCTTGCATCTTTCTCATTTCTCTTCCCAGTTTTTCCCCCACTTCTCTTATCTGCTTCTTAAGGTCCTCTATGGCCTGTAGCCAACTTGTATTTTCATTTGGGGCTTTTGGTACAGGGGTTCTGATCTCACAGTTTTTCTCCTGTTCCATGCTTTGATCCTCTTTACCCCCAAAACAGGAGTCTAATGTTGCATTTTTCTGTTTATTTTATTTCCTTTGCCTATGCACGTTGACACTTAATTACTTGATTTTGGGGCTTATTGCCACAGTAGGACTCTGCCACCAAATAGGAGAGATTCCGTCCCAAACATTGGGGTCTTCAAAACTTCTAGAGGTTGGGTGGGCTCTGTAAAGCCTCCACCCGCTCTGGCAATTTGGATACCTACCCCAGACCTCCCCCCCAGATCACAATCCAGATCCAAGCAGGTTAAAGCAAGAGCGAATAACCCCCAGACTGATTGCTGGATCTCCATACAGTTTGCAGACCAGGAGCTGAAGCTGCCACTGACACTGCAAAATGGCCTCTGTGCCGCATTTCCTCAGCCCCTTTTTGCCCACAGGGGAGGAAGCTGACTTTTTCCCCAAATACTGGTCCCAAAGTCCATAGGGCACTAAGCTCTCACTTTGTCCTATGCATATCTATGCTCATAATTCTGGAATCGCCACAGCTGCAGGTGTTCTGGGGTCCCTCCAGCCAGCTGCTGGCCTGGCCACCCTGGGACTAAAACTGTGGCTCACAGGGGCTTTAGCTCAGCATCCAGAGTGTTGTGCTGTGCTGTGCTGGCCGCTGCCTGCAGGGCTGCTGGGAAGTTAGGACTGCTGTCCTCAGTGGGAAGTTAGCTTCTCTGTGTCATTCTGTGGGTGCTGGGGCTCCAGAAGTTGTTCAGAGTCCACCTTTTACATTGTTTGGAAGTGGTGTGGGGAAGAGCACAGTATCTCAAAAGCTCACTGAGGATATTCATTCCTTCAGAATTAGACTGGAGTAAATGGAAGCTAGTGACTTTATGAGAAATCAAGATGCTGTTAAACAGATACAAACACATGAAATAATAAAAGGCAGTGTGAAATATCTCATGGGAAAAACCAATGACCTGACAAATAGATCCAGGAGAGATAATTTAAAAATTATTGGACTACCTGAAAGCCATGATCAAAGAAAGAAACTAGAAATCACCCTTCAAGATATTCTGAAGGAAAATTGCCCTCATGTTTTAGACGCAGAGGGGGAAATAGAGGTTGAAAGAATCCACTGATCACCTCCTGGAAAAGATCCCAAAAAGAAAACTCCTAAGAATATTATAGCCATGTTCCAGAATTCCCAGATAAAGGAGAAAATACTACAAGCATCCAGGAAGAAACAATTTCAATATTGTTGAAACACAATAAGAATAGTACAGGACCTGGCAGCTTCTATACTGAGGGACTGAAGGGCATGAAATATAATATTCCACAGGGCAGAAGACCTGGGATTAAAACCAAAAATCACTTACCCAGCAAAACTGATTATCTTATTTCAGGGGAAAATATGGTCATTCAGTGGAATAGAGGACTTTCAAGCATTCTTGAGGAAAAAACCAGAGTTGAATAGAAAATTTTACATTCATACACAAGAATCAAGAAATGCTTGAGAAGGTAATCAAGGGAAAAGGAATCAAAAGGAACTCATCAACGTTGAACTATTTACCTTCCTACAAGGAAAAGCAATAATTGTGTCTAATGAATCCTTCCTCATTATGAAAATAATTGAAGAAGGGTATATGGGGATATGAATACATATGTGAATATGCGTATATATGTGTACAGGTATACATGGATAGAGGACAAAGGTTGAATTTGGTGGGAAGTGATGATACTTAAGGGGTAAAGTTAAGAGGCTAGAGAGGAAAGTGGCAAGAGGAGATGGGGAGGGACAGGGTAGGGTAAACTATCTCATGTAGAAGAAGCAAGGGGAAGTAGTTGCAGGGGAGGGGAAGAACAGGAAGGCAAAAAGTCAAAACCATATTCTCGTTGAATTTGGCTCAGGTAGAGAATGACATACATCCTAATGGGATATCTCACCCTGCAGAAGAGTAGGGGTGAGGGGGATGAGAAGGGGGAGTATGGAGGGGAGGGCATTCTAGGGGGAGGGGAGGTTGAAAGAGGGACAGGATCAAAGTAGGGAATGGACCAGGTTGGGGTGGGATGGTTGGGACGGAAATATAAGCAGCCTTTTCCAATATATCTACTATGGTAATGTTTGCATAGCTATACATGTACAACACAGACTGAATTGCTTATCTTCCCAGAGGGAGTGGGTGACAAGGGAGAAAGGGAATGGATCTGAAATTCAATGTTTTAAAATTAAATGTTTCAAATGTATATCAATACTATTATTAACACTATTTTGTATGTAATTGAGAGATAAGATGTACAGGCATTGGGCCACAGAGATTCACCTTGCCCTAATGGCAAAGTCGAAGCGGGTATTGGAGAAGATATGGGAGAGAGCAGATTGGATGAGGGGATATCTTGTGGGACTGCTATTCTGGGGTGGTGGGTAGGGAATAAATTGTAACACAAAATCTGGTGGAAATGAATGATTTAAGCCAGAAGTGAATAAAGCATCTGTTAAAATAAAAATAGAATATCAAAGCAATTTTCCTTGATAATTCCTTGAAAGATGATGTCTAGTCTTTTTTTTAGATCATAGCTTTCAGGTAGTCCAATAATTTTTAAATTTAAATATCCTGGATCTATTTTCCAGGTCAGTGGTTTTTCCAATGGGACTTTTCACACAGTTTTCTATTTTTTCATTTGTTTAGATCTGTTTTATATTATCTTGATTTCTCACAAAGTCATTAGCTCCCATTTGGTCCAATCTAATTTTGAAGTAATTATTCTCTTCAGTGAGCTTTAGAAATTCATTTTCCATCTGGCAAACTGGGCTTTTAAAGGCATTCTTCTCATCATTGGCTCTTTGGGTCTCTTTTGCCATTTGAGTAAATCTATTTTTAATGTGTTATTTTCTTCAGTTATTTTTAGGTCTCCTTTAGCAGTCTGTTGACTTGCTTTTCATAATTTTCTTGCTCCATTCTCATTTCTCTTCCCAATTTTCCTCTACTTTTCTCACTTGATTTTCAAAATCATTCTTGAGCTCCTCCATGGCCGGCAATCAATTCATATTTTTCTTGGAAGCTTTTGATGCAGGAAGTTTGACTTTGCTGTCTTCTTCTGGTTCAATGTTTTGATCATCTTTGTCACCAAAAATGATTCTATAGTTTGATTTTGCTTCCTCTGTTTGCTCATCTTGCTAGTCAATTACTTGACTTTTGAGCTCCTTGCCACAGTAGATCTCTGTTTCCAGAGTGGAGAGTACTGTGTCCCAAATTTCTGGGGTTTTGCACAGCTGTTGTCTTTTAGGCACCTGCCACTGTGAGGAGGCCTGCCTCTCCACAGCCTCAACAACTTTTGCCTCACTAGCTCTCTTCTCCCCATGACTCCCACCCAATATTGCGACCCAGATCCAAGCAGGGCAAAGCAAGAGAATCCTGCCTCAGCTCCAACAGAAACATTCCTGCAAATGCCCTCTGGGTGGTCACTTGGTCCCCCTGCGTTCTCTGTGCCTAGAGCTTTGAAAGTAGACACCAGCAGCTACTACTGCCTCTGCCGCCCTGGGGTAGGGGCCAGAGACTGCTCTTCTCTGACCCATTTCCAACAAAGCCCCCCCCACTGAACTTTTACTTTTCCTTTGGCATTTATGGGTTGAGAAGTCAGGAGACCATCACAGTTGTCAGTGATTCAATCCACTGAAGACTACTGTGGCCTGGTCTGTACCATGGCTCTCTGCATGCATGGCCCATGTGGAACTGCTCTCTGCTCCCAATCTGGTGTGATAGATCCTTCTTCTCAGCCTTCCAGGCTCCCTTTGGCAAGAAATTTGTTCCTTTCTATCACTTAGTGGGTTCTATAGTTCTAAAATTTGTTTAGTGCAATTTTTTACAGGCATTGGGGGTAATTGGGGATGAGCTCAAGCAAATTTCTGCTTTTACTATGTCACTAATTTTTATTTTACTTTGTGTATTATTACGCTGTTGAAAAAAAAAAAAAGACATCCTCAGGGCGGCTAGGTGGCGAAGTGAGTAGAGTGTTGGCCCTGGAGTCAGAAGGACCTGAGTTCGGATCCGGCCTCAGTCACTTGACGCACACACAAACAAAAACCTAGCCATGTGACCTTGGGCAAGTTACTTAACCCCAATTGCCCTCCAAAAGGCAAAAAAAAAAGACATCCTATGTCCCAGGTCTTGATGAAATCAATGCAACATCATCCACAGAAAGGAAAATTTTAATGATATCATTATGTATAGGAAATCTCTCTTCAATTTCAACTTTGGTTTGAATTTCATCCATGACAATGGCAAGCTCATTTGGTGATTTCACATAAATGTAGTCACATCTGATATTAATAATCAAACAGTAAACAACAAAATTATCTCTTGAATCTTTCAAGAATCTTTTATTATTTTAGAATACACATGGACACATTTTCTTGAAGATTGATTTAGGCTAAATTTTGCTATGTGAAATGTAAATTTTATCTTTGACCAATTGAAACAAAGTAGGATTGTGTATATAATCAGTCATTAAGTATTTATTGGGTTCCTATTGTGTTCCAGGGACTGTGCTAAGTGCTGAGATCTTCAAAGAAAATTTTAAAAGAGCCCATGGTTTCAAGAAGCTCATCATCTAATTTAAGAGGGACAGCATGAAAATAATTTACAAACAAGATAAATTGAATATAATCTAAAAGTTAAAGACATTAGCACTAAGGGAAATAAGGAAAGGTTCCTTGTTAAAGGTTGGATTTTAACTGGAATTTTAAGGAAGACAGGGAAACCAGGAGGTGGAGACAAAAAGGAAGATAATTGAAACATGGGAACATCCAGTAAAATGATTGGATTTGGAGAAATGGGTGTCATATACAAAGGACAGAGGGAGTCCAGCATCATTGGATCACATTGCATGAAGAAAAGATACAAGAAGATTGGAAATGAAGGATGGTGCCTGTTTATGAAATCCTATTGCTTAATAAAAACATTTATTTTTGTCCCTGGAGATGATAGGAAACCATTGAAATTTACTGAATGGGGGTGGGGTGGGGTCAGGTTTTGAATTGTGTTTAGGAAGATCTATTTGACAGTTGAGTTGATGATGGGCTGTTCAATGACCATTAATATGTGCTCCACATTATAATCTAACATGAAATTCTCTCTCTTGAATTCTCTTATTTCCATCAAAGATACCATGTACATTGTGACCATCTTCTTAGAATTTGCAAATCTGAGAAAACAAGATTATGTCCCCTTGATCTTTTTATGAGTTATCCATGACTCTTCCCTCACCCTCCACCACAATATCCAATCATACGTTGTCTTGTCTGTTCTTTGTATTTTTCAAGCATTTCCCTATCTCTTTACTCTCAGAGGTGCTACTCTGTTTCATGCCCTTATCATTTTTAACAGGTTATTGCAAAATAATGCTAATTAGTCTTTCTGTCCAGAAATTTTGCTTAATTATTTTTAATTTAATTTAATTTGAAATTTAAAATTTAATTTAATTTAAAAACAAACTAATATCTTAATGCAGGTATGATAAAAAGCAGAGAGACAGAGACAGAAAGAGAGAAAAAGAAAGAGACAGAGAGACAGAGATTGAGAAAGTGAGAGCTTGAGAATAAAAGGTGAATAAAATGAAAAATGGTGACATAATGATTTTAACTCTCACATTAATTTAAAAAATCCTAGAAAGCACACTAGCCAATGCAAAGTTGATCTTCTTGTCAAATTGTGAGATAACAAATTCAATCCTATTATGAAGAAGTTATTTACAGAATTTACAAAAGCCAATGATTATAAACAATATTGACTTATAAAAATTAAAGAAGTAAAACAATTTGCTAAAAATTTTATATGAAACTCTCTTGAAGTATACCATTTCAAGAATATTTGAAGGTACAACTGAAAAATCATATTGATATTGCCAACAAAAGTAAATTCAATATCCATTTATTAATTACCTACTATGTGCAAGATGCTGTGCTAGGTACTGGGGAAACCAACCAACCAACCAACCAACCAAAAAACTTTGTCTTCCCACAAAGAGCTTAAAATCTACTGAAGAATAGAGCATGTTCACAAATAAGCAAATAGAAATACAAAACAATTTTTGATAGTGAAGGTGTGGTAATAATTGGGGAATTAATAAAAGATCTCATGTAGAAAGTGCTGCCTGAGCTATGCTTTGAAAAAAGCTAGCCAATTATAGATAGCAGTGAATGAATTCCATACATGGAGGGGTTGCACATGCAAGCATAATAAACAAGAAGATGGACTGTCATGTGCAGGAAACATCTAACAAAGTAGTTTGACTGCAATAATGAATATATTAGAGGAATTAAAATGATACCTGAAAGGAGATGGGAATTGGGTTTTTGATGACTTTATATTCTGGGCAGAGGATTTTTTTTCCTTAAAGGCCATAGGCAGCTGTTTTTTGTCATGAACAAATAATTCATCAAATAATAAACATTCTACTGTAGTTTCTCTATACAACATTATCATGTTCACAATATAGTACATCCTGTCATCAGGAGCATACTCAATGTCCTTGTTGTAGGTTATACTTAAGACTTAAAGGTTACACCAATGTCTGAATGAATTGGAGGGATCTTTGATTTCTGAAATTAAAGCAATAAGGGAATGGGAAAAGAGGAGAATAGATACTTCTTTATCCTGAGTAAGTTTATATGAATCATTTTTTTTCATTGCGTAGTATTCTATTGCTTGCCATTGATGAGCATGCTATATACTTGGTAGGTAACTTTCATTGTTTCCTTATAGCTTTCTTTTCATCATATATTTATTTTTTTTCTCAGAAGAAACTCCATGGGAATAGATGCATAAGTAAAAAAGAACACTTGACCATAGTCTACTTTAAAGGTCGACAACCTTTAAAAATTAACATGCCAATTCCTCATTAAATTATTATGATTAAGGTTTTGTATACTAACTGCATATAATAATTTTAAATGTATCTCTACATAATTAACCTTTGGTTGAATTTTTTTTTATTAATTTGTAAGGGTATTACCTGAAATAAACTGAAGTGGTATCTTTACCTAAAACACTGAAACCAGAAATAAAGAAAACATAAACATAATAGGATAACAGGGTCAATAAAATCTGATGATGGTATAGAAGGAGGGTGATAATTAAATGAGACTGCCCTTGACAATTTGCTTAAAGGGAATTCCTTCTACTATTTCTTTTGCTATTCCTCTTTAAAAGATTTTATTGGTATTTTATGTTTCCTACATCACCACAATTATCCCAAATATCCACTTCCCTCACCTTCTCAGAGAGCCATCCCATATGACAAATGGTATTTTTTTTTAATAATGGTATTTATATATATTTGAAACATTTAATCTTGAGACCTTGAATTTCAGATCCATTTCTTTCCTCCCTTGTCACCCATTCCCTCTGGGGAGATAAGTAATTCAGTATATGTTGTACATGTCTAGCTATGCAAAACATTTTCATAGTAGATATATTGTACAAGGCTGCTTATAATTCCCTCCCAATCATCCCACCCCCCGCCTGGTCCATTCCCTACATGATCCTGTCCCTCTTCTATGGTGGGTACTTCCAACTTCCCCTCCCCCCAAGGACGCCCTCCCATCCATCATCCCTCCTCTAATCCCCCTTCCCCCGATTCTGCTGTATGTTGAGATATCCCATTTAGTATGTATGTCATTCTCTCGCTGAACCAAATTCAATGAGAATGTGGTTTTGCCTTTTTGCCTTCCTGTTTTCCCCCTCCCTTGCAACCACTTCCCCTTACTTCGTCTACATGAGATAGTTTACCCTACCCTGTCTCTTCCCATCTCCTATTGCCACTTTCCTCTCTCTCCTCATAATTTCACCCCTTGAGTATCCTCCCTTCCCAACAAATTCAACCTATGCCCTCTATCCATATATAACTGTTACTATATACACACACATTCGCATATGTATTCATATGACCACACACACTTCTTCCATTATTCTCATACTGAGAAAGGTTTCTTTAGTCACAGTTATTGTTTTTCCATATAGGAATGTAAATAATTCAACTTTGATAAGTTCCTTTTGATTTCTTTTCCCTGATTACCTTCTCAGGCATCTCTTGCTTCTTGTGTCTGGATGTCAAATTTTCTATTCAATTCTGGTTTTTTTCCTCAAGAATGCTTGAAAGTGGGGGGAGGAGCCAAGATGGCGGAGTAAAAACAGCTTGTCCAAGCCTCTCTGCCCCCAGATTCCCCCTAAACTATGTAAAAGGGGACTCTGAACAACTTCTGGAGCCCCAGCACCCACAGAACGACACAGAGAAGCTAACCTCGTTCTGAGGACAGCCCAGGAGCCCTGCAGCAAGGAGCAGTGAAGAGGTCTAGGACCTGGAAGCACGCAGAGCGCAGAGCGCAGGAGCGGAGCCAAGCCCAGGTCCGCCTGAGCCGAGGTTTTAGGCCCAGGGCGGCAGGGCCAGCAGCCAGCTGGAGGAACCCCAGAACACCAGCAGCTGTGGCGACTCCAGAATTATCAACATAGACATGCCAAGGACAAAGTAAGAGGTTAGTGTCCTATTGACTTTGGGACCTGTATTTGGGGAATGCATCAGCTCCCTCCCCTGGGGGCTAGAAGCTGCTGAGGAGACACTCCATTTTGTAGTTTTCAGAGGCAGCTACGGCTCCCAGCCTACAAATCGTGGGGATATCCAGCGATCAGTCTTGGGGGGTAATTGCTCTTGCAGTAACCTCCCTCGATCTGGATTATGATCTAGGGTGGAAGTAGTGGGTGGGTTTACAGCTTGCCAGAAACGGAAGTTGCCCCCCACACATTCGGGATGAAAATTCCTCTATCTGGCCTTAAAGCCATAGAGTGGCAACAAGCCCAAAAGTCAAGGAATTAAGTGGCAACTTGCCAAGGCAAAGGAAACAGAAAAATGCAACCCTAGACTCTTATTTTGGGGGCATAGAGCGGGAAAAGGACTGTGAGGTCAGAAGTCCTGCTCCAAAAGCTCCAGGGGAAAACATGAGCGGGTTGCAAGCCATAGAGGACCTTAAGAAGGACTTTAAAAATCAAATAAGAGAAGTGGAGGAAAAATTAGAAAGAGAAATGAGAAGGATGCAGGAAAAGTATGAAATGAGGGTCAACAGCCTGACTGAGGAAAACAACACCTTAAAAAATAGACTAACTCAAATGGCAAAGGAGGCCCAAAAGGGCAATGAGGAGAAGAATGCCTTAAAAAGTCGAATTTGCCAGATGGAAAAAGAATCTCAAAAGTTCACTGAGGAGATTCATTCCTTCAGAGTTAGACTGGAGCAAATGGAAGCTAATGACTTTATGAGAAATCAAGATGCTGTTAAGCAGATCCAAACAAATGAAAGATTAGAAGGCAATGTGAAATATCTCATGGGAAAAACCACTGACCTGGAAAATAGATCCAGGAGAGACAATTTAAAAATTATTGGACTACCTGAAAGCCATGATCAAAGAAAGAACCTAGAAATCACCCTTAAAGAAATTCTCAAGGAAAACTGCCCTGATGTTTTAGATCCAGAGGGCAAAATAGAGGTTGAAAGAATCCACCGATCACCTCCTGAAAAAGATCCCAAAAAGAAAACTCCCAGAAATATTATAGCCAGGTTCCAGAATCCCCAGATCAAGGAGAAAATACTACAAGCAGCCAGGAAGAAACAATTTCAATATTGTGGAAACACAATCAGAATAGCCCAGGACCTGGCAGCTTCTACACTGAGGGATCGAAGGGCATGGAATATGATATTCCAGAGGGCAAAGGAACTGGGAATGAACCCAAGGGTCACCTACCCATCAAAACTGAGTATTTTGTTTCAGGGGAAAATATGGTCATTCAGTGGAATAGAGGATTTTCAAGCATTCTTGAGGAAAAAACCAGAATTGAATAGAAAATTTGACATCCAGACACAGGAAGTAAGAGATGCCTGAGAAGGTAATTGGGGAAGAGAGATCAAGGGGAACTTATCAAAGTTGAACTATTTTCATTCCTATATGGAAAAGCAATAACTGTGACTGATGATATCTTTCACCCTATGAAAATAATGGAAGAAGGGGGTGTGGTCATATGAAAACACATGTGAATGTGTGTGTATATGGTTACAGTTATATATGGATAGAGGGCAGAGGTTGAATTTGTTGGGAAGGGAGAATACTCAAGGGATGAAATTATGAGGTGAGAGAGGAAACTGGCAGGAGGAGATGGGGAGAGACAGTGTAGGGTAAACTATCTCATGTAGAAGAAGCAAGCGGAAGTGGTTGCAAAGGAGGGGGAGAATAAGGAAGGCTAAAAAAGCAAAACCACATTCACATTCAATTTGGTTCAGGGAGAAAATGACATACATACTAAATGGGATATCTCAACCTGCAGCAGGATACGGGGAAGGGGGATGAGAGGAGGGATGATGGATGGGAGGGCATCCTTGGGGTGAGGGGATGTTGGAAGTACCCACTATAGAAGAGGGACAGGATCATGTAGGGAATGTACCAGGTGGGAGGTGGGATGAGTGGGAGGGAATTATAAGCAGCCTTGTACAATATATCTACTATGATAATGTTTTGCATAGCTAGACATGTACAACATATACTGAATTACTTATCTCCCAAGAAGGAATGGGTGACAAGGGAGGACGGAAATGGATCTGAAATTCGTAGGTCTTAACATTAAATGTTTCAAATATATAAAAATACTATTATTAATACTCTTTTGGTTGTAATAGGGAGATAAGATGTGCAGGCATTGGGACACAAAGATTCACCTTCCTCTAATGGAAAAGTCGTTGGGGGTATGGGAGAAGGTATGGGAGAGAGCAAATTGGAGGAAGCGATATCTTGTGGGAGGTTGGGTAGGGGAATAATGGGGGGAAAATGATTGTAACTCAAAATCTGGCGAAAATAAATGATGTAAAACAGAAGTTAATAAAGCATTTGTTTAAAAAAAAAAAGAATGCTAGAAAGTCCTCTATTCCACTGAAAGACCATATTTTCCCCTGAAACAAAATATTCAGTTTTGCTGGGTAGCTGACCCTTGGGTTCATTCCCAGTTCTTTTGCCCTCTGGAATATCATATTCCATGCCCTTTGATCCCTCAGTGTAGAAGCTGCCAGGTCCTGGGCTATTCTGATTGTGTTTCCACAATATTGAAATTGTTTCTTCCTGGCTGCTTGTAGTATTTTCTCCTTGATCTGGTGATTCTGGAACCTGGCTATAATATTCCTGGGAGTTTTCTTTTTGGGATCTTTTTCAGGAGGTGATCGGTGGATTCTTTCAACCTCTATTTTGCCCTCTAGATCTAAAACATCAGGGCATTTTTCCTTGAGAATTTCTTGAAGGGTGATTTCTAGTTTCTTTCTTTGATCATGGCTTTCAGGTAGTCCAATAATTTTTAAATTGTCTCTCCTGGATCTATTTTCCAGGTCAGTGGTTTTTCCCATGAGATATTTCACATTGCCTTCTATTCTTTCATTTGTTTGGATCTGCTTAACAGCATCTTGATTTCTCATATAGTCATTAGCTTCCATTTGCTGCAGTCTAACTCTGAAGGAATGTATCTCCTCAGTGAACTTCTGAAATTCTTTTTTTCCATCTGGCAAATTCGACTTTTTAGGGCATTCTTCTCCTCATTGCCCTTTTGGGCCTCCTTTGTCATTTGAGTTAGTCTATTTTTTAAGGTGTTGTTTTCCTCAGTCAGGCTGTTGACCCTCATTTCATACTTTTCCTGCATCCTTCTTATTTCTCTTTCCAATTTTTCCTCCACCTCTCTTATTTGATTTTTAAAGTCCTTCTTAATGTCCTCTATGGCCTGCAACCCGCTCATGTTTTCCCCTGGAGCTTTTGGAGCAGGACTTTTGACTTCACAGTCCTTTTCCCACTCTATGCCCCCAAAATAGGAGTCTAGGATTGCATTTTTCTGTTTTCTTAGCTTTGGCATGTTGCCACTTAATTACTTGACTTTTGGGCTTGTTGCCACACTATGGCTCTGCTGCCAGACTGGAATTTTCGTCCCGAATGTTTGGGGGACAGCTTCCATTCCTGGAAGCTGGAAATCCCCCCATAACCTCCACCCCAGATAACAATCCAGATCCAGGGAGGTTAAAGCAAGAGCGATTACCCCCCCCCCAAGACTGATTGCTGGATCTCCCTACAGTTCGCAGGCCAGGAGCTGGAGCTGCCTCTGAAAACTACAAAATGGCGTGTCTCCTCAGTGGCTTCTAGCCCCCAGGTGAGGAAGCCGACACATTCCCCAAATACTGGTCCCAAAGTCCATAGGGCACTAACCTCTCACTTTGTCCTAGGCATGTCTATGTTGATAATTCTGGATATCTCGATAATTCTGAAATCACCACAGTTGCTGGTATTCTGGGGTTTCTCCAGCCGGCTGCTGGCCCTGCCACCCTGGAGCTAAAACCTCGGCTCACAGGGACCTGGGCTCTGCTCAGCTCATCTGGGCTAGGCTTGGCTGGGCTCGGCTCCCCACGCTCTGAGCACTGTGTGCTGCCGGCTACCAGAGCACTCAGCTGGTCCTTCCTGCAGGGCTGGTGGGCTGTCCTCAGCAGGAGGTTAGCTTCTCTGTGTCGTTCTGTGGGTGCTGGGGCTCCAGAAGTTGTACAGAGTCCTCTTTTTAATAGTTTGGAGGGAATCTCCTTTCTACTGTTTCTACAGAATGCAATTGGTGATAAGAAATTAAGCATAAGTAACCTGAAATTTCTAACCCTATATTAGATAATGTCTTAGATTAAAAAAAAAAAGTATGCCTCCTTAAGAGAAAGTTGTCTTTTTTTTTTAAATAGGCATTATTAGCCTGGTAGGAGTATACCTCTATTTAACCCATGTATATAATGAATCAGGCTTCACTATGAATAAATAATTATTAAACCTTTCTTATCAATGAGAAGCTTTTCAGTCATTGCATTTTGTCAGATAAGAGCCATTATAGTCCTAAGGTAAACTGAAGAAATGAAACACAGAAGCTAATTGTAAAGAAAGGTTTAGTAGCCACCCCACCAAATGATACATAAGCTCATTGTCTAACAAGACACATAGCTGTGTAACAGAGACAGCACAAGCTAATAAGAAACATTGTGTGCTAAAACTTCTGTAGAAACCAACATGACCAGGAGAGGCTACCTAAATGCAAATCCTATATGTCATACAAGACAAATGGGGAACAGATTCATTCAGATTGTTTAAAGCACATCACTAACAGTCCTGCATGTCACAAGTATGCATCTCCCCTATGCATACAGAATCTCCCATTTGCCTCCTCTTTATGTCCTCCTCCAGGTATATTCCAATTGTATAATATATAGGTATATTCATTTGTTGCATTATGTATTCTAGATTTAAGGGATCAAAATACTGTTGCTAATTTTATTAATATTATAGTGCAATAAATGCCTTTGTTTTGAATCAAAGTCTTTGGACCAAAGTGTTTGAACGAGTGTTTAGCTGGCTAGGAAAAAAGCAAACATATTGGGAGAGCTCTACAGCTATAGTTTTAAGTAGATGCAAATGCTCAGAGTGCTATAGATAAATAATAGATAAACAGACAAATAGATGTATTTCTGGCATGGGAGTAATCTGTGCTTGATAGGGGGTATCATCTAGTGCTACATCCACAAGATTATACAAAGGGATCTACAAGAAGTTCACTTTAAATGAAATGACAGTTTTCCATTTATTTTCTGTTCCATCTCAGATACGGTCAATCACAGAGTTATTGAATACAAGAAGTATATTCAAATGTACATCCTAACCAGATAATCAAAGTTCAAAGTCCTGGGAGGATTTGATTAAGCCTGAATGATTATACTGGTTCCATCCCTCGTCTCTCTTATTACATGCATTACATCAGCCCTCTTCCTTTTTAGTAGAGGGATATGGCCTATACATTGTAAATCAAGACAATAATCCCACTGTACTTTGTTCTACTCAGGAAACATTTTAATACAGCAATCAGTTACAAGCATCATATTGCATGAATAATAAACAAAAATAAAGCCTGTTACGAAGAGGGTGTCTGGGATTTTACAAGAATTAAAATGACAAAATTAAAATTAAACAAATTCCAGACATTGGGGATGTTTAATCAAAATGTAGCACAGTACCTGGCACATAGGAGGCATTTACTATTGTTTTTATACATTGTTTGACACAAGGAACAGAATATTTAGTGGGAATAAAATAGCTTTCTTCAGGTATTCAGTGGGTTTCTTCTAGTACAACTCATGCCCTGTTCCTAACAAAATATTTTTCATATAATAGCATATTATTCTTTCCAGAAGCAGGAAGAAATACTGGTAGTCTTTTTGAGGACACTCCTGATCCTAATTCCATGATTCTATAACATTCTATCTATGATGCATAGTTTGAATTCCAAAGGGGTGCAGATTCAGAACTATTATATAGGTATTTATCGCCATCTAGAGGAGAATTCTATACAATGTTAGAGGAAAATGGAAAACAAATTTTTATAATCAAGAACTTTAGTATTTGGCTCATAATTGTTTGTGACCATATTTTCTCAACGAAAATCAAGACATATGGTCTTACAAAACATTTTTATTGTCATCACCTCAGTATGGCAATCAAATTTGATATCTTCAGTGATGTGTGGCTTGCTTATTTATAGATCACAGCAGAGTGTCCTCAGACTTTATAGCTTTATAAAAACTACAATAGAGAATTTAGTTTTAAAAGGATAACAGTAACTTACCTACATGAAAAATGGCAGATTTTAGCTGTAAGTTTCCCTTGGTTTTTCTGGTATTATTGGCTTAACATATTTAAATAAAGACTCTCTGTGCCTTATTCTATCAAATATTTCTTTTCTACTCAATGAAACTTGATTTATGTCCCCTAGGATTGTTCCAAAGGAAAGAAAACAAGTATGCAAGTGGTCACAAGAAAGTGAACCTTGAGAAGAACAATAAAGTTGCAGAATTTTTTTTTCAGTAATGACCTCACATTGTAAATTTTCTTCTACTACTTCACCAGAAATGATATTCTAGTTACATGTTCCTTATTAGAGAATAAATCATATTGATTCGCATTAAGATGTTAGTTGGCTCAGTGGATAGGCATGTGTATTTGGAGTCAAAAGATCTGGGTGCCAGTCCAGTTTTGATTTTTAATACCTGAGGTCATAGTTGTGAGAGGGATCAGGTTAGTCCTTAAACAGGGACCATTTAGTTTTAATCTTTGTATCCCTAGAACTTGGCAAATAATGGACTCTCAATAAATGCTTGTTGAATTAATGTATCAGCTCCAATTTCCTCAATGATAAAATGGGGGAAATGAGTGATACACTATCTACTTTACAGAGTTATTTTAAACTCTAAAGAATCATAAAAATATGATCTAATTTTCATCAATATTTGATAATACTATGGGAAGTTAAAAATCTAGTAAATATTTTGTGTTTGGGATTATGATGATCATGATGATGATTCACTCAAAAAGTCAGAGGAACACTGGAGTTAGAGTATAAAAAACATGATTGTTACCATCATGTCTAGGTTCTGTAATTGACTAAATGGTAACTTTGACCAAGGCATGTTCCTCCTTTCTACCTAAGCACTGGATGATTTCAAAAGACCCTTCCAGATCTATAATTTAGAAATTATGAGTTTCATAGATGCTTCACTACAGCTTAACAGTGGTCAAACTCTCATTCCTTATAGCTGAAGTAAAGAAAAATACGAATGGACATACAATAGAGGCTTTGTAAGTGATTCTGAACTGGTCATAGTTATTGAGATTTTTATTTACAGTCTTCACTACAGAGTGCTAGGCTGAGCTTTTCCTTAAATGGGTTATATTATACTTGTTTCTGTCTAATGGCCCAAATTCAAAGCTGTGGCTTTTTTTTTAATACAGTAAAGATATACAATAAGGAGAACCCAATGAAACAGAGCATTTTGTTTGTTTGATTTTGTTCATTGGTTTTTAAAGAACAGTAATCTTTGCATCAAAAAACATGGGGTCTTACTCTGGCTTTCCTGGTGATTATCTCCATTTTGTTGTTGTTTGGTCATTTCAGACTCTTTGTGACCCCTTTGGAGTTTTCTTGGGAAAACAAAACAAAGCTGGAGTGATATGCTATTGCCTTCTCCAGTTCATTTTACACGTGGAGAAACAAGGCAAACAGGATGATTAGGTACCTTGTCCAGAGTCACACAGCTCATAAGGGCTTGAGACTGAATTTGCACTCAATCTTCCTGATTTTCAGCCCACAGTTCTTTCCAATGCACCACCTAGCTGTGCTAATTATCTACATGCCAATTTATTTCATCTTTCTTGGCTTCAATATTCTCATTTATATAGTGATGGAGGTGGAATTTAAGATTTACTCCCACTTTAATAACCTATAATTATTCTATTGAATTTAATTCAGGAAAAATTTTAGTAATTAATCTATAATGCTGTTGATACAAGGAACTAATTTGTAGTTGTGAATTCCTTTACATTTTCTTTTAAAAATATATATATATATTTTGGGGTGGCTAGGTGGCATAGTGAATAGAGCTCCAGCCCTGGAGTCAGGAGGACCTGAGTTCAAATCCAGCCTCAGACACTTGACACACTTACTAGCTATGTGACTTTGGGCAAGTCATTTAATCCCAACTGTCCTCCAAAAAGCAAATAATGATAATAATAATAATATTTATTTTCCCTAACTGCATATAAAACAATTTTAACATTTATTTTCAAATTTTGAGTTCCAAATCCTTTCTCCCTCTCCCATCTTCATTCAGAAGGTAAGCAATTTGTTAAAGGTCATACATGTATAGTCTTAAAAAACTCATTTTCACATAAATCATGCTATAAAAGAAAATGCAGACTAAAAGAATTAAGTAAAAGGAAAAAATATTTTCCAGATCCAAGTATGGACTATGCACCAGAGTCCTGCCCCTGGTGCCAGCAAAGGGACCTTTGCAATCTCCTTCTGACCAGCTATCTGACACCCTTACTGCCTGTGGTCTAAGAGCTTTGGAAGCAGCTTCAGCTACCACTGAGTCAGTCACCCCCAAGGTCTGCTCCTAGTTTGGCCAGGTCTGAATTGGCATGGCCTGCACTTGACTGTGCTCCACTCTCACCCTGGTAAGACAGACCTTTCCTGTTGATCCTCTAGTTTGTCATGGGCTGGAAAATTGTTTTATCTCATCCTTTTGTGGATTCTGCCACTCTAGAATTTGCTCTGAGGCATTATTTAAAGGCGTTTGAAGAGGTTTGGTGGAGAGATCCCATGAGTCTCTGCCTTTTATCTGCCATCTTGGCTTTGCCTTTCTATGGATTCTTTTAACAAAGCACTGGGCCAGGAAACAAGAGATAAAGATTATGGTACTAATTCTTCCTTTAATTTATTGCCTGTAGTTAAACCAAGCCTCTCTGGGATTCCACAAAATTATGGGTTTGAAATAAATTATCTCTAAGGTCTCTACTTATCTTGAGTCTCAATTTCAGTGCTCACATATAAAAATAGCAACAAAATGCAGATATATTTACATATAGAGATACTGACACATATTTTAGTATATGAAACATTCAAAATAGATCCATGATGACCTTTTGTCAAAGACATTATTCAAGGCAAAGACATTGCATAGTGGGAACAAGAAAGATCCCATTGAATCTCATTGAATATGATGCTTGTGCCAAATTCTGATGGAAATCAGAGATTCCAAGAGGAAGGGTGAAGAGGGAATAAATTCTAGACAGCATAGACAGTAGATGAAAAACACAGAGGTATTTTGTAACTGAAGCTCGGTATGGCTCATAGGGACATCATCAGAAACGGTTTAAACCAAACACACTCAGCCACCAATCAACTTATAGGGTGGTGGCTCCAAATATTAGTGAATTACTTTCCCTGAGGTCTTGCATCTTGATTCTCTAATGCCATGGTTTAGAGGTATACTGGTCCAGCATTGGGAGCAATAGTTTAAAAAGTGGCAGACAGGAGAAATGGTCTGGGTGAATAGTAGGATAATATTGGACATTATCTGGTGTCTAGGGCCATCCAGTATTTATATAGATTAGTTTACACAAACAGATGTGTGCACACACACATGCACAAATACACACAGACACAAACACACACATGTATATGTGATATATACAATCAAGTAGAATGCCTGGAACTGAAGAAATAAAAAGTAAAGGAAATGTGTCAGGAAATGGTGGCAATGAAGTATGTTTGTGATAACAGATGAAACAAATTTAATGAGATATAATATGCCTGAAGAAGTGAATAGATGTGGTCAATACTAGATAACATTCTCAGAGGATAAATTTCACATCTCATGACTGCAGCTTATTCTACAAAAGAGATGTAATATGTGAATCACCACCACCAAGGGAAGACATCATCCAGAAGAGTAAGGGGGTACAGAGTGCTAGAGATATAATAGCAAGTGATAAGTATGGTGAGTGATCAAGGTAATAAAAAGTAGTAGGATTAGGTATCATGACTCAAATCAGAGAGAAATTACCACCATGCCAAACTGTTCTATTCAACATTGCTTGTTTCATAAAATAATATTTTTAAAACTGAGATACAGAAAGAAAATAAAAAAAAAAGATTTAAGACTTAAAAATGAAATAACATTGAAAATAAAGACAAGAATGATTTTAAATTTGGTATTTGAAAAGTTCTACCTATGTGAAAGCCATCAAGGATAAAGATGCTCTAAGCCAGTGTATAGACTGTGAATAGGAAAATAGAATTCAAAGTAGATTGGGAGGGAATAGAAGGACAAAATAATGTAAAAGTTAATGAAAAAATAACAAAAATGTTACTTAAAATAGTAGTTTGGGAGAGCAGTGTATGAGTAGAATATTTTAGACTGTATCTTTAAGTGGATGAGTAAAAGAAAACACAAGAAAGAGAAAAGGAGAGGCAAATCCACACACAAAGGAGGGAAATTAACAAATTAATTCAAGGTATTTAGGTTAGTGTACACAAATGGAAGTAGAGGAATCACCTGGAGGAAAGGATTAGTTTCTAATTAGCATAAGTAAAATTAATCACAAGGATAAATTGCTGACAATATAACAAAAGAATAAAAAAATCAGTGCAAAATAAGTGACTGGAGAAAGGCACAGACCTGATAATGAGAACTTTATATGTGAATGGATTAAAAATCCAATGAAATGGGATTGTCAGAATATGCAAGAAAATTAAATCCAGCTGTTTACAAGAAACATATCTAAAAATAAAATGCATCCAAAGTGAAAATGAGATACTGGAAAAATTTCTATGCATCCATTGATTAAAAAAAATAATAAGACAGAAAGGATATCCAGTCCTGCAATCATTTTATCAGATTAAACAATTTTATAAATGACAAGACAGAAACTTTTAAATTGCATTATGATTGACAATGTTATTGACATTAAAATAATGTTTATACTAAAACAACATAACATATATTCATAGTAGAAAAAATAACTGAAATACAAAGTAAGAAAGTATTTTTGTAAAAATAAAAGTTTATATCATTTTACACCATATACCAAAAGAAGTTCAAAGTAGATGCTTCCCAACCATGAATAATTTGCTATATATTTTCCAGACAATTCAATTAATTTTTCTTTAAGAACTTAGATATATTTAATTTTACATTATATGTATAGATGTGTATACACACATACATACACATATATGGTTTTCCTTAATTTACACTATATTTGAGTCTAATGTGGTTTTTCTATTTATGTTACATATTTTGATTGATGACTTTGTCTGAGATTGTGATTACAACCTTGGATTGTCTGAAAAAACCACCTGAAACATAATAAGTTCTACCTCAGCCCCTTGTATTAACCTGAATGAATGTTTGCATTTTGCCTGTGTTTCTGGCAAAAAAACTGATCATTGGTTCTTTCTTCCTAATACATAATACTTCCATGTAAGGGTGAGTTCATCCCATTCAAGTTTTCTGCTACTATGGTTTTGTTTTCCATCCATCAGAGTTTCTTTTTTTCCCCTACTTCCTTTTACCACTCTGTATCAAAGAAAACTTGATAATGTTGTCAATGCTATAAATCTGTGATTGAAATTATGTGATACCACTCTATTGTCCCTCTTGTCCTTACCTCAGATCCTGTTCCCTAGTTCTTATGATTTATTTTTATTGATTTGACTTCCTATTTGTGATACACTATCCAAAGTTAAATTTTATTTTCCTTGTGATTATATACCCTTCTGCTTAAACTCTTCTTTCCCATTCACCTGTCAGAAATAGTTTACCCAGTGATTTTAAGGTAGTTCTACTCTAAACCCTGCGTTTGAGTGTTCAACACACTTTTGTCCAATTCATATGAAAATGAGGTTCATAAGAAATGTTAGAGCGTTGGGCCCTGGAGTCAGAAGGACCTGAGTTCGGATCCGGCCTCAGACACTTAATGCACACACAAACAAAACCTAGCTGTGTGACCTTGGACAAGTTACTTATCCCCAATTGCCCTCCAAAAAGCAAAAAAAAAAAATGTTCTCCTTTAATACACTTATATGCATTTGTATATTCATCTTGCAAAACCAAAGGAAAGAAAAACACCAAGTTCCTCACCTTTACTTGTTTCTTCTCTAGTATATTCTTTCCTGTTTTATTTCTTCCCTCAAAAAAATGACAAAAGAACCATGTGACACCCTAGATAGGTATCTTCATCTGCTTTAAAACTGTGAACCTTGAAGACAGTGGAATTTTGAAGACATGTCTGTATTCTCTTCTATTCAGATCTACATTTTGAAAATTAGGTACAGCCCTTCATAATTTCTAGATTTACTTAACTTTCCTGTATCTCCTATCTCCTGCATTTGAAATTCAAAATTTTACTGAGTTTAGGTAGTTTCAGTGTTTGAAAATCCTCTATTCTGTTAAAAATTCATTTCTTTTTTAAGCTCAATAATCTTACATTGAGTCCTGGTGGGTTAAGTTATTCTTCTTGGTGAGTCATTTTTTTTTACTTTTTGAAATATAAGATTTTCTCTCTTTTGAAATCATTACAATAGTCTTTTGTAGTCCAGATTGTGGTTCCTTGGAAACTCAAGATGTTGGATGTGATATTCTTGGCTGTTTACCCTATGGTATTTCTTACAGGAAGTATCCAGTATAGTGTTTCTATTTTCCCTTTGCCCTCTAGTTGTAATAGATCTGGGTAATTTGGTTTGTCCATAGTTTTCAGGAATTGGAACGATTAATGAATTTTTCTTGGAGATCTTCAAGAAGAGGTTTGATGACCAGTTTCTGATTTTGTTAGAGTGAGAGACCCTAACCTAGTCTATAACTTAGACAAGATAGGACTGGTACTTTCTTTTTTTTTTAAACAAATGCTTTATTAACTTCTGTTTTACATCATTCATTTCTGCCCGATTTTGAGTTACAATTATTCCCCCCCCCCTGTTTTTCCCCTACCCACTCTCCCAGAATGGAAGTCCCACAAGATATTGCTTCTTCCAATTTGCTCTCTCCCATATCTTGTCCCATACCCCCTTCAACTTTTCCATTAGAGGAAGGTGAATCTCTGAAGAGTCCTTAGCCAACTGGGGTGCAGTGCGACAGCCTGGGAGTGGCAGGAGGGTCCCTGGCCTATCAATAACAGGCTACAGGAGGAACCCGGAAGGCCAAAAGGACAGTCAGCATAATAATCATAAGAGTTGACGTGGCAGTAGAGAGACTTCCTGGTTAGGAGACTTCCTGGTCTGCTACACCGGAAACCTCTTAGCCCAATGACCTGACGTGTCCATGTGGGCAGCGGGTTACCACCCCTCACTCTTGGGGCAGAACGTGATTGACTCACAGTGGCGGGGAAGGCGATGTTAAACACCTGGAACTGGAGGTTGGATAAAAAGGAGGCTGCCTGACGGGGAGGGGGCTGCTGGCTAAGTTCACTTGTATGTTCTGATCAGAGAAAAATAAAGAGAGTTCTCCTTAAACAGAAGGGTGTTCTGCGTGGGTAGTTCTTCTAGAAAGTCTAGAATCCGGAGACGTCCAAAGACTGGGAAAAGGTAAACATGTTCTTGTAGGTTCGAAACCCTCGGAACCCTAACAAATCTCAGTTCCAATGCCTGCACATCTTATGTCCCAATTACAAGCAAAAGAGTATTAATAGTATTGTTTATATATATTTGAAACATTTAATTTTAAGACCTTGAATTTCAGATCCATTCCCTTCCTCCCTTGTCACCCATTCCCTCTGGGAAGATAAGTAATTCAGTATATGTTGTACATGTCTAGCTATGCAAAACATTACCATAGTAGATATATTGTACAAGGCTGCTTATAATTCCCTCCCACTCATCCCACCCACCACCTGGTCCATTCCCTACATGATCCTGTCCCTCTTCTGTATTGGGTACTTCCAACCTCCCCTCACCCCAAGGATGCCCTCCCATCCATCATCCCTCCTCTCATCCCCTTTCCCCCTATTCTGCTTCAGGTTGAGATATACCATTTAGTATGTATGTCATTCTCTCCCTGAACCAAATTCAATGAGAGTGTGTTTTTTCCTTTTTGCCTTCCTATTCTTCCTCTCCCTTACAGCCACTTCCCCTTGCTTCTGCATGAGATAGTTTACCGTACCCTGTCTCTCCCCATCTCCTCTTGCCACTTTCCTCTCTCACCTCATAATTTCACCCCTTAAGTATCATCCCTTCCCAACAAATTCAACCTATGCCCTCTATCCATATATAATTGTAAACATATATACACACACATTCACATATGTATTCATATGACCATATGAAGGGGCGACGGTTATGCATTCCAGGTGGCAGGTTTGGGCAGGTCTCCTAGGCAGGCTTTGTTTCAGGCATGTCTCCTAGGTGAACTTACCCAAGATGGGAGAGATGGGGAAGTTAATAAAATGGTGGTTACAATAGAGAGATATGGAATTATGACCCCCAAAGTTATTAAACTGCCTATACCCTATAGCCATACTGCTATTAGGTTGGTTTCCCAAGAGAATTAAGGAAAATGAAAAAGAAACTACATGTTCATATAAGATTATTTAGTTTGCAATTAATTCCTAACCTATCTTTCCACTGCCCTTTGTTGAATATTATTTTTATTGCATTATAACCCAAAAATAATATACTTAATTTCTACCTTTATACATTTAATTTTGCTATTTTTATGCCTTAATTAATGGTCATTTTTGTCAATGTGACATGTGCTGCTGAGGAAAAAATGTATATTTCTTTCTTTTCCTATTCAGTTTTCTCCAAAGGTTTGTCATATCTAACTTTTCTAAAATCCTATTTACTTCCTTAGGTTCTTTCTTGGTTTTTTTTTTTTTTTGGTTGGATTTATTGAGTTCTGAGAGAGGACAGTTGAGATCCCCCACTGGTAGAGTTGTGCCATCTCTTTCTTCCTATAAGTCACTTAACTTCTCTTTTAAGAATTTTGATGCTATACCACTTTGTTGCATATATATTTGGTATTGATGTTGCTTCATTGTCTAATAGCACCTTTTAAAAAGATGTAGTTTCCCTCCTGTAATGGCAAGCAAAGAAATACTTAGTGCCTTGTTTGAGCTATTTAATTATTTAGCACTTCGTTTAAGTTCAAGTTTCTTTTATACCTTGTCCATGATTATATCAAGTCTTTGTTAAGAAACAGAACTTGTGAACTCCACAACTTATGAACACCTCTTGCTGATGCAACAGGAATAGGAGGAACAGGGAGGAGCTAATGACCATATATCAGGAGAAGGCAAAGCTGGGATAGAGCAGAACTCAGAAGAGAACACTTGTGGTGGACAGGCACTCTGTTCTATCTGTTTGTAATACTTTGCACAGAAGTCCTGGGACCTTACTGGAAGCCCTGAAAGAGGATTTTCTTGTTGTCATTTACAGATGTGCTGGAGGAGGGTTTTTGAGGCCCTGGGACTATAATGACAATTTTTGTTGAATTCTCAGACTTTGTTTGTGGGTCTGTGTTGATTTTAGGGGCAGAAAGTGAATTGATGATGGTGTGAGCATTGTGAATAAATGTTATTGTGGCTTTGGTAAGATTTGTCTTCTCAGAAACCGAAACTGTGAAAGACTTGAGGTGGACTGGACACTGTGGGCTTCAATATGGAACAGGAACTGGATGAGGAACTGGATGAGAATCTGGGAGCTGTCTACCTGTGAATCCAGGTGACAGTTGGGTAAATTCCTGCAGGAGCTGGGACCATGGAAGAGGAACCATGGAATCTAAGAGCCAGCCTTGAGTCAAGATGAAAAGACCTCTTCTTGGGTACTTAATGCTGACTGAGAATATCATGATTTACTGTGATCTAGGGGTGGGGAACTTTGACCTTTTGACTTTGTGTCCCTTAAGGAGGCTTGCTCCTTAAGGATGACTGAGGTAAGGACATATGAAGGACTTTTAAACTTTAAAACTATGTGACCACTTTGGTGAAAACTATGAGGCCACTTTAGTGATAACTTATTATGTTATAACATTGTGAATGCTGCACTTTGGTTTCTGTGAATGCTTTGCTTTAATTTACTGCTGAATAAATAGAGTGTAGTGAACTGTATGATCAGAATCTTTAAGCTGTTCACAGCAGCAGTCCTCTGGAAAGTTGCTTGTGCTTATCTTTACACCTCATCTGATTTGATTAAGTGTGTTTTTGCTTTTTTCTTTGTCTGAGATGAGGATTGCTATGCTTGCTTTAAAAAAAAAACCTTCTACTGAAGAATAAAATAGATTATGCTACAGTTCCTTACCTTTACTCTCCATTTGTCTCTGCTTCAAGTGTGTTTCTTATAAATAACATATTGCAAGATTCTGGTTTGCCACCCCAGGGAAAGAATTTTTACAACCAGTGTCTGTCATAAAGGTCTCATTTCTAAAATATATAGAGAACTGAGTCAAATTTATAAGAATACAAGTCATTCCCCAAATGATAAATGGTCAAAGGATATGAACAGATACTTTTCAGAGGAAGAAATAAAATATACCTATCATCACAGAAAAAAGTGCTCTAAATCAGCACTGATTACACAAATGCAAATCAAAGAAACTATTAGGTATGACATCACAGATTGGTTAATATGAGGAAAATTATAAATGTTGGAGAAGATGTGGAAAAAAATTAAAACATTAATGCATGGTTGGTGCAGTTGTGAACTGATCCAATCATTCTGGAGAACAATTTGGAACTATGTCCAAAGGGCTATGAAAATGTGCATACCCTTTGATCCAGCAATACCCCTTCTAGGGATGTATCCCAAAGAGATTGTAAGAAATGGAAAGAGGACCCACATGTGCAAAAATATTTATAGCAGCTCTTGTTGTAACAAAGGATTGGAAATTGAGGAAATACCTATCAATTGGAGAACTGAGAACTATTTGTAGTATATGAATGCAATGGGATATTATTGTTCTAGGTGGACTTCAGAAAAACCTGAAAAGACTTATATGAACTGATGCTAAGTGAGGGGAGTAGAATGAGTAGAACATTGTACACAGTTACAGCCACATTGTATGATGAGTAACTTTGATAGATTTGGCTTTTCTCAGAAATGCCAGGTTCTAAGATAGCTCCAAAAGGTCTTATCATGGAAAATGCTATCCACATCCAGAGAAAGATTTATGGCATCCGAATGCAGATAGAAGCATAATATTTGATCTTTCTCTTTTTTGTTTTGTTTGGTTTTGCTTCTTCTTTCTCATGGTTTATTCCATTGACTATAATTCTTGTTTGCAACATGACTAAAATAAAAATATGCTTAATATGAATGTATATGTAGAGCCTATACAAGACTGAATATTGTTTTGGGGAGAATGGAGGGAATAGAGGGGGAGAAAACTTAGAACTCAAAAGAGAGGAAGTGGAACTGAATGTTATAAACTAAAAATGAATAAATTCTTTTAAAATTATCAAGGAAAACTGCCCAGATATAGGGTAAAATTAAAATTGAATAATTCACCAGTTACATCTTGAAAGACATTCCAAAAGAAAACTCCCAGGAATTATAGCCAAATTACACAATTGCCAGGTCAAGATGAAAGTAGTGCAAGCAGCCAGAAAATAACAATTCAAATATTGTGGATTCATGGTCAGAATAACACAAGATTTAGCAGCTTCTATATTAAAGGATCATAGAGCTTAGAATATTATATTCTAAAGAGCAAAGGAGTTTAGATTACAACCAAGAATAATATACACAGCAAACTATTATAAATTCCTTCATGGGAAAAGTATATATTCAGTGATGTAGAGGACTTTCAAGCATTTCTGGTGAAAAGACCGGAACTAGACAGAAAATTCTATCTTCAAACTCAAGACTCAAGTGAAACATAAAAAGGCAAACAGAAAATAGAAATTACAAGGGACTGACTCAATAAGGTTTAACTATTTGCATTCCTATGTGGAAAGATGATATATGTAACTCATGATAATTTTCTCAATATTAGGGTATTAGGGTATATATATATATATATATATACACACACACACACATATGTAGACTGAGGGAACAGTGTGAGTTGAATATGAGGGAATGATATCTAAAAAATAAAATTAAGGGGTGAGAGAGAGGAAAGTACAGAAAGAAAGAGAAAGGGAGAGGTAGAATGGGATAAATTATCTTACATAAAAGGGGCAAATAAAGCTTTTACAATGGAGGGGAAGAGTGGAGAAATAATGGAGGGTGAGTGAACCTTACTCTCACCACAATTAGCTCAAAGGAGGATTAACATATAAACTCAATGTATTGGGCATAGAAATCTATCTTACCCTGAAGAAAGTAGGAGGGAAAAGGGATAAGAGTAGAAGCAATGTACGATAGAATTGGGGTAGGGGGTAGTCAGAAGCAAAACACTTTTGTGGAGGAACAGGGTGAAAGGAGAGAGAGAATAGAATTAATGAGTGGGGATAGGATGGAGGAAAATACACTTAGTAATAATAACATGGAAACAATTTTGAAGGAGGTTTTTCTGATGACCCCATTTCTCAAATGTATGGAGATCTGAGACATTTATCAAAGTAAGTGTTATTCCCCAATTGATTAATGATCAAAAGATAAAATATGTTTTTAGATGAAGTAATCAAAACTGTCTATAGCCATATGAAAAATACTTTAACTCACTATTGATTGGAAAAATGCAAATTAAAACAATTCTAAGGTACTGTGTCATGCCTATTAAATTGGATAATAGGACATAAAAGGCAAATGACAAATGTTGGAGGTGATGTGGGAAAAATGGGACATTAATGCATTGTTGGGGGAGTTGTGAACTGATTCAATCATTCAGCAGAGCAATTTGGAACTATGTCCAAACCCCTATACAACCATGAATAGACTTGTCCTACCAATACCACTATTAGGTCTGTATCCCAAAAGAGATAAGAAACAAAAAGGGATCTATTTACACAAAATTATTTATAGCAGCTCTTTTCTGGGGCAAAGAATTAGAAATTGATGGAATGTACATTAATTGGAATAAGTGAACTCATTGTGGTATGTGACTATGATGGAAGACTATTGTACTTTAAGAAATAATGAGGAGGATACTCAGATAAACCCAGAAAGACTTAGGTTGATGGCAAAATGAGTTGTACTGCATACAGAGTAATAGTAATATTGCTAGGTGATCAGCTATGAATGACTTTTTTATTCTCTGCAATACAATGATCCAAGACAATTCTAAAGGACTCATGATGAAAAATGCTATCCATCCCCAGAAAAAGAAGTGATGGTGTCTGAATACATATTGAAGCATGCCTTTTTCTTTAACTTTCTTTTTTTTTTTAAGCAATTGGGGTTAAGTAACTTGCTCAAGGTTACACGGCTAGTCATTATTTATGTGTGGGTGCTCATTTTTTGAGGCCGTATCTGATCTTGGGTCATCCCAAATCCGAGGCTGGCGCTAGCCGCCCCTTTAGGGAAATTGGGGTTAAGTAACTTGCCCAAGGTTACACGGCTAGGTTTTTGTTTGTGTGGATTAAGTGTCTGAGGCCAGCTCCAAACTCAGGTCCTTCTGACTCCAGGGCCGGCACTCTATTCACTGCGCCACCTAGCCGCCCCCTTTAACTTTCAAATATATATATATGGCTAGGTGGTGCAGTGAATAGAGCACCGCCCCTGGAGTCAGGGGTTCCTGATTCAAATTGGGCATCAGGCACTTAACACAAAAACTAGCCATGTGACCTTGGGCAAGTTACTTAATGTCAATTGCCCTACTTTCCTCCTCCAAATATATATATGTATGTATGTATATAGATATATATTTGAAATAGAGTGACATACAAAGAGTTAAAATAAGTTACTAAGGCAAACTCTATTATGCTTCACTTGAAGTAAAAAAGGCAGGAGTAACAATCATGATCTCAGGCAAAGCAAAAATAAGACATGAGCAGAGAAACAACATTTTGTTGAAAAGAACCATAGACAATGAAGTGATATCAACACCAAACAGATTTGTACCAAATGACTTTTTAGAAAAGTTAGATATAAATGACGTTTTTTATCTCTTAAAATGATAAGCACTATCTTGCAAAAGCAATAGCAAGAAGTATTCGTTATTGGAGTAATCTTCAAGTTATCCCAATAAGACCAAGAGTCATGCAAGCATGCCCATTATCACCACCATTATTCAGTATAGAAATGCTAGCCATAGGGGCGGAGCCAAGATGGCGGAGTAGAAACAGCTCTTCCAAGCATCTCTGCCCCCAGATTCGCCCCAAACTATGTAAAAGGGGACTCTGAAAAACTTCTGGAGCCCCAGCACCGACAGAACGACACAGAGAAGCTAACCTCCCGCTGAGGACAGCCCAGCAGCCCTGCAGGGAGGACCAGCACAGCGGTCTGGGACCTGGCAGCGCGCAGAGCGCAGGAACCGAGCCGAGCCCAGGTCCGTGTGAGCCGAGGTTTTAGCCCCAGAGCTGCAGGGCCAGCAGCTGGCTGGAGGAACCCCAGAACACCAGGAGCTGTGGCGACTCCAGAATTATCAACATAGACATGCCTAGGACAAAGTAAGAGGTTAGTGTCCTATGGACTTTGGGACCTGTATTTGGGGAATGCGTCAGCTCCCTCCCCTGGGGGCTAGAAGCCACTGAGGAGACACGCCATTTTGTAGTTTTCAGAGGCAGCTCCGGCTCCCAGCCTACAAATCATGGGGAGATCCAGCAATCAGTCTTGGGGGGTAATCGCTCTTGCTTTAACCTCCCTGGATCTGGATTGTGATCTAGGGTGGAAGTAGTGGGTGGGTTTACAGCTTGCCAGAAACGGAAGTTGCCCCCCACAAGTTCGGGACGAAAATTCCTCTATCTGGCCTTAAAGCCATAGTGTGGCAACAAGCCCAAAAGTCAAGCAATCAAGTGGCAACATGCCAAGGCAAAGGAAACAGAAAAATGCAACCCTAGACTCCTATTTTGGGGGCATAGAGCGGGAAAAGGACTGTGAGGTCAGAAGTCCTGCTCCAAAAGCCCCAGGGGAAAACATGAGCGGGTTGCAGGCCATAGAGGACCTTAAGAAGGACTTTAAAAATCAAATAAGAGAAGTGGAGGAAAAATTAGAAAGAGAAATGAGAAGGATGCAGGAAAAGTATGAAATGAGGGTCAACAGCCTGACTGAGGAAAACAACACCTTAAAAAATAGACTAGCTCAAATGGCAAAGGAGGCCCAAAAGGGCATTGAGGAGAAGAATGCCTTAAAAAGTCGAATTTGCCAGATGGAAAAAGAATCTCAAAAGTTCACTGAGGAGATTCATTCCTTCAGAGTTAGACTGGAGCAAATGGAAGCTAATGACTTTATGAGAAATCAAGATGCTGTTAAGCAGATCCAAACAAACGAAAGATTAGAAGGCAATGTGAAATATCTCATGGGAAAAACCACTGACCTGGAAAATAGATCCAGGAGAGACAATTTAAAAATTATTGGACTACCTGAAAGCCATGATCAAAGAAAGAACCTAGAAATCACCCTTCAAGAAATTCTCAAGGAAAATTGCCCTGATGTTTTAGATCCAGAGGGCAAAATAGAGGTTGAAAGAATCCACCGATCACCTCCTGAAAAAGATCCCAAAAAGAAAACTCCCAGAAATATTATAGCCAGGTTCCAGAATCCCCAGATCAAGGAGAAAATACTACAAGCAGCCAGGAAGAAACAATTTCAATATTGTGGAAACACAATCAGAATAGCCCAGGACCTGGCAGCTTCTACACTGAGGGATCGAAGGGCATGGAATATGATATTCCAGAGGGCAAAAGAACTGGGAATGAACCCAAGGGTCACCTACCCAGCAAAACTGAGTATTTTGTTTCAGGGGAAAATATGGTCATTCAGTGGAATAGAGGACTTTCAAGCATTCTTGAGGAAAAAACCAGAATTGAATAGAAAATTTGACATCCAGACACAGGAAGGAAGAGATGCCTGAGAAGGTAATCGGGGAAGAGAGATCAAGGGGAACTTATCAAAGTTGAACTATTTACATTCCTATATGGAAAAGCAATAACTGTGACTGATGATATCTTTCTCACTATGAAAATAATGGAAGAAGGGTGTGTGGTCATATGAATACATATGTGAATGTGTGTGTATATGGTTACAGTTATATATGGATAGAGGGCATAGGTTGAATTTGTTGGGAAGGGAGAATACTCAAGGGATGAAATTATGAGGTGAGAGAGGAAAGTGGCAAGAGGAGATGGGGAGAGACAGGGTAGGGTAAACTATCCCATGTAGAAGAAGCAAGGGGAAGTGGTTGCAAAGGAGGGGGAGAATAAGGAAGGCTAAAAAGGCAAAACCACATTCACATTGAATTTGGTTCAGGGAGAAAATGACATACATACTAAATGGGATATCTCAACCTGCAGCAGGATAGGGGGAAGGGGGATGAGAGGAGGGATGATGGATGGGAGGGCATCCTTGGGGTGAGGGGAGGTTGGAAGTACCCACTATAGAAGAGGGACAGGATCATGTAGGGAATGGACCAGGTGGGGGGTGGGATGAGTGGGAGGGAATTATAAGCAGCCCTGTACAATATATCTACTATGATAATGTTTTGCATAGCTAGACATGTACAACATACACTGAATTACTTATCTCCCAAGAGGGAATGGGTGACAAGGGAGGAAGGAAATGGATCTGAAATTTGAGGTCGTAACATTAAATGTTTCAAATATATATAAATACTATTATTGATACTCTTTTGCTTGTAATGAGGAGATAAGATGTGCAGGCATTGGGACACAGAATTCACCTTCCTCTAATGGAAAAGTCGATGGTGGTATGGGAGAAGGTATGGGAGAGAGCAGATTGGAGGAAGTGATATCTTGTGGGACTACTATTCTGGGAGGCTGGGTAGGGGAATAATGGGGGGAAATGATTGTAACTCAAAATCTGGCGGAAATGAATGATGTAAAACAGAAGTTAATAAAGCATTTGTTTAAAATGGGACAACACACACACACACACAAAAAGAAATGCTAGCCATAGTAACAAGATAGGAAAAAGCAATTGAAGGAACGGAAGCGGACAATGAAAAAACAAATCTCTCACTCTTTACAGATTATATTATGGTATACTTAATGAACCCTAGAAAATCAACTAAAAAGCAAGTTGAAACATTTAACAACTTCAGCAAGGGTGCAGAACACATACACACATATGCGGAAATCATCAGCATTTCCATATACTACTAATAAAACCCAAAAGGAAGAGTTAGAAAGAGAAAATTATTTGGAAATAATGATAGACAATATAAAAAGAATGAGAATCTTCATTCCCAGAGAAACGCACAGGTATGTGAACATAATTGTTAAACATTTTTCCCAGAAATAATGATAGATCAATACAGCTGTAGAAATATGAAGTGCTTATGTTTAGAACATATTAAAATAATAAAAATTACAATCCTATTTAATTTACATATTCAGTACTATGCCAAATAGCAAATAATGTTTTAGAGGTAGATAAAAAAGTAGCAAAATTCATTGGGACATATAAAAGCTCAAGAATATGAGAGGAATTGATGTGTTTTCTTTTGTTTTGTTTTTCTAAAAGCTAAGGTTGGTGGTCTAGTTGTTCCAGATTTCAAACTATCCTATAAAGTGGAATTTATCAAAACAATCGGGCACTAGCAGAGAAATAGAGTGGTGGATCAATTGAAACAAAGAATATGTACATAATATACAGTAGTAAAAGACAATAGTAGGGGGCAGAACAAGGAGAACACTGTACCCAGTTACAGTAATATAATAAGGAAGATCAACTGTAAAAGACTTAGTAACTCTGATGAAGACAATGATACAAGACAATTATAAATGATTTATGATGAAAAATGCCATTTACTTCCAGAGAGAAAACTTATGACTGATAAATGTAGATTGAATAATGTTTTTCCCACTTAATAACATTTTATTTATTTCAATTACATGTGAAAATAATTTTCAAAATTCACTTTTATAAGATTTTAAGTTCAATTTTTTCTCCCTCTATACCTCCTCCCCTTCCCCAACATGGCAAGCAATCTGATATAGGTTATGCATATATAATCATATTAACCATATTTCCATATTAGTCATACTGTAAAAAAGAATCAGAAAAAAGAGAAAAGTCATGATAAAGAATAAAAACAAAAGAAAAGTGAAAATAGTATGCTTTGATCTGCATTCAGATTTCAAAGATCTTTTTCTGTATGTGGATAGCATTTTCCATTGTGAGTTTTTCATTTTATATCATTGTACTGATAAGAAGAGATTAGTCAATCATAGTTGATCATCACACACTGTTAGTGTTACTGAGTACAATGTTCTCCTGGTTCTGCTCACTTCATTCAACAACAGTTAATGCAAATCTCACCCGGTATTTTATGAAATCCACTTGTTCACATTTCTCATAGCACAACAGTATCCCCAATACATTCACATGCTACTTCTTTTCAGTCATTCCCAATTCATGGTCATTGCCTCAAATTCCAAATATTTGCCACCACAAAAAGAGTTGCACAATTTTTTTCCCTTTTTGGTGATCTTTTTGAAATCTCTTTCAGGTGGTTATCAGTGGATTCTTTCTATATCTATTTTACCTTCTTCTAGAACTTCAGAGAGGTTTTTCTTTTATAACCTTTTGGAGTATTGTATCCAGATTCTTTTTTTTATCACAACTTTCTGGTAGACTATCAATTCTTATATTGTCTCTCCTTGATTTTTTTTCAAGATCAATTGCTTGTCTATCAAGATGTTTCATATTCTCTTTTCTTTCTTTTTTTTTTTTTTGCTTTTTGGAGGGCAATTGGGATTAAGTAACTTGCCCAAGGTCACACGGCTAGGTTTTTGTTTTGTGTGTTCGTTACATGTCTGAGGCCGGATCTGAACTCAGGTCCTTCTGACTCCAGGGCTGACGCTCTACTCACTGTGCCAGCTAGCCACCCCTCTTTTCTTTTTTCTATATTATATCTTGTGTTCTTATAGTGCCATTTTATTCCACTTGTCCAATTCCAATTTTCAAGAAGTTATTTCTTCCTTAAGATTTTGAATCATTTTTTCCAGTTCATTATTTTATAAGGCCATTTAATGTCACTCTTTAAGGTAGGAGTGGTTTTTTAACCTCACTATCTTCCTCTGAATTTGAACCCAGATCTTCTTTTACACCAAAGAAGCTATCAAGGGTCCAGTTCTTTTTTCCTTTGCTTATTAATTTTTATTTAAATTTTGTCTTCATTTTTGGAAGCTTTATATTATTATAATCAAGTTGTAATACCAACTTTTGGTGATATTTCAAAGGCCTCAGGTCCTCCTTACTGTTATTTTCTGAATTTTGTCCAAGAGCTCACCCTTAGGGACACCTCTCATCCTCTCTGAAGCCACAGTTAGGCCTCCCATCTACGCTGTCCTGAAAAGATTCTTGCTCCCTATAATATTGCACTCACCTGGTTTGTGTTCCCTCCTCTTCACACACAGTCATAGCCAGAAACCACATCGGGTCAGCACTGCTAGGCCTGATTTCCAGAAACCACAGTGGGTTCTTCAATCTTCCTTCACTCAGCCCATCTGCTATTCTTTGGATGGAAGTTTGTAAGGTGAAAGTTTGTGAGGTGAAAGTTCCTAAAGCTGTGAGATAAAAGTTCCAGAGGTGAAATTTCTTGAGACTGCAAATAATGTGAAAATCGAGGTGAAATTTCTTGAAGGTTAATCTGCTTCTCTGAGGGTCTACTGTTTATTGATTCAGTGGAGTCAACCTAGAGATGCTTACACTTCACTCAGGTCAAACCTCTGTCCCCTTAGTCTTCTTTGAGGTCCTCTCAAGATGTCCTAAGTGGACAACAACTTTATCCCTTTACTTTTGCTGGTCTGTGTTCATTTCATAGTGATTTTCTCTCTGTTTGGGGAAGAAATCTGCAGAGTCTGGAAATGTATGACCTACTCTTCCATCTTCCTAGAATGCCCTCAATAATCAGTATTTAAATAACTGTTATCATTACTAATGTAGTTTGAAAGAAAAATTGTGTATGATGAGGTGATTAAAAAACCCACAAAATTGGATAGGAAGAATTAAAAAGGGACAAATATCTCATTAAAATGGTGCATAAAAGGAAGAAGCAATACAGATGAAATGCGGTGGTGGAGGGCTTGTAATGTTGAAAACCTCCTCTCATCTTGGTTGAAGAGGAAACAATGTATTCATCTGAAGAGATTTAGAAATCTTTTGAATTTCTAGACAGGTGAGAAAACTTGGGGGGAGTAGTAGGCTCAGGGAGGGACTTTTAAAAGTGTGTGTAGAATAAGATGAAGAAGGTAAGGGGAAAAGATAAGAGAATTTTTGAAGTGTGGATAAAATAAGAAATAAGAGGGTAAGGAGAAAAGGTTAAGTAGATGGGTTAGGGTAAAAAATGAGATGGAAGCAAATTCACAAATAGTAATTAGAAACTTGTAAAATCTTTAAGAACATGAGTTATTCCCAACAGATAAATGGCCAAAGGATATGAACAGGCAATTTTCCATTGAAGAAATATAAACAATTTATAGTCATGTAAAAAGTTCTAAATCATCATTAAAAAGAGAACCATAGATTAAAACAAATTTGAGATATCATTTTATGCATATCAGATTGACTGAAATGGCAGAAGGGGAAGGTGACAAATTTTGGAGAGGATGTGCAAAAACTGGGACACTAATACATTGTTTGTACAATTGTAAAATGATGCAATCATTTTGGAGAACAAACCAGAATTATGCCCAAAGAGTTGTTAAAGTACATCTACCCTTTTACTCAGACATACCACTAATTGGTCTATTTCCAAAAATGATTAGGGAAAAAGGAAAAGATCCTCTATTTTCTAAAATGTTTATAGCAGGTATCTTTGTGCTGGCAAGGAACTGGATATTGCAGGGATTCTCATCAATTGGGGAAAGACTGAACAAGTTGTGGTATATGATAGTGATGGAATACTACTGTGCTATAAGAAATGATTTTAGTGGGGCAGAATCAAGATGGTGGAGTAGAAACAGGACTTCTGTTGCGCTCCATCTCCTATCACCTCCACTTTGACTCTGAACAAACTTTGAAGCTACAGAACCCACAAAATGACACAGAGAAGCTTACCTCTTGCTGAGGATGGCCTAGCAGGCTGGCAGGAAGCAGACAGTGCAGTGCTCTGGGAGCAGACAACAGTCCTGGGGGAGCCGGAGGTTTGAGCACCAGGGTGGGCCTCACCAGCCACTGGCTGGAGTGACTTCAGATCACCAGCCACTGAGGCTGTATCCAGAATTATGAAATCATAGATGCTAAGGACAAAGAGGTCAGTGCAGTGTGGACTTTGGGATCCATTAGCTGGGAGTGTGGTAGGCCTTTATCCCCTGGGGAAGAAGCCACTGAGGCACCACAGCCTTACAGCCACCATGGCACCTTCAACTCCTGGCCTGCAGACTGTAGGGGAACCAAGTGACCAGTCTGATGATTAATCACTCTTCCTTTAACCTGCTTGGATCTGGGTTGAGGTCTAGGGTGGAGGTCCAGGGGCATGTGACCATCTTGCCAGAGCATGTGGAGGCTTCAGAGAGGGCACCCAACTAATAACTTCAGCAGCTGAGAAAACCCAGGTGATTGGTATGAAGCTTCAATGTCTGGCAGCAGAGTCCTATTATGGCAAAAGGCTCAAAAGACAAGTAATTGAGTGGCAACATGAGTAAACGAGGGAAGCAAAACAGAGGAAGAATGGGAAGGCAAAAGGTAATGAGTCAACCTTATTCTCATTGAATTTGGCTTAGGGAGGGAATAATATACATACTAAATATGGTATCTCACCCTACAGGAGAGAAGGAGAGAAGGGGATAAGAAGGGGGGTGATGGAAGGCAGGGAAGGTTGGGGGAGAGGGAAGTTGGAAGCACCCACTTTTGAAAAGGGACAGGGTCAAAGTAGAGAGTAGAACAAGTGGGAGGTGGGATAGGAGTGAGAGAAATATAGTCGTTCTTTCACAATATAATCACTATGAACATGTTTTGCATAGCTACATGTACAACCTGTACTGAATTGCTTATCTTCCCAATAAGGGTGGGAGACAAGACAGGAAGGGAATGAATCTATAATTCAAAATTTTAAATCAAATGTCACATATATATATATATATATATATATATATATATATATATATATATATATATATATATATACACACTATTATCTATATTATTATACATGTAACTAGGAAATAAAATACACAGGCCCTGGGGCATAGAGATCTACCATGCCATACTGGACACATGGAGGGGGTATGGGAGAAGATATGGGAGAGAACAGATTGGAGGAGGGGATATCCAGTGGGATTGCTATTTTGTTTGGTGGTTAGGGGAAAAACAGGGAGAATATTTGTAACTCAAAATCTTGCAGAAAAAAAAATATTGTAGAGGGCAGAGCCAAGATGGCAGAGCAGAAACAGCACTTCCATGGTGCTCTAGCCCTCACCATTTCAAAATTATGTAAAAGGGGGACTCTGAACAACCTCTGGAGCTCCAGCATAAATACAACAATGCAGAGAAGCTAACCTCCCGCTGAGGACAGCCAGGCAGCCAGGCAGGGAGCGGCCAGTGCAGTGTTCTGGGAGCTGAGCCCAGGACCACATGAGTCAAAGGTTTTAGCCCCAGGGCAGCTGGGCCAGCAGCTGGCTGGAGGCATCTTAGAACACTAGCAGCCATGGCTTTTCCAGAAATACCAACATATAGATGCCTAGGAAAAAGTAAGAGGTTAGTGTCCTATGGACTTTGGGACCAGTATTTGGGAACATGTCATCTTCTTCCCCTGGGGGCAAGAAGCAGCTGAGGAGCCATGGCACAGAGGCCATTTTGCTGCTTCAGTTGTAGCTTAAGCTCCTGACATGCGGACTGTAGGGGGCTCCTGCGATCAGTCTGGGGGGTAATCGCTCTTGCTTTAACCTCCCTGGATCTGGATTACGGTCTGGGGTGGAGGTCTTGGGGTGTGTGTTCAGCTTGCCAGAGTGTGTAGGGGCTTCAGGGAGGGCAACCAACTAATACCTCTGGAAATTGGGAAGACCCCAGTGCTTGGGATGGAAGCTCCCTTGTCTGGTGGCAGAGTCCTACTGTGGCAACAAGCCCAAAAGTCAAGTAATTGAGTGGCAACATGCCTAGGCAAAGGAAACAAAATAAACAAAAAATTCAACATTAGACTCCAATTTTGGGGGCAAAGAGGAACAAAGCATGGAAAAGGAGGAGGACTGGGAGATCAGTAATGCAGCACCAAAGGCCCAAAATGAAAATATGAGTGGGTTACAGGCCATAAAGGACATTAAGGAGGATTTTAAAAACCAAATGAGAGAAGTGGAGGAAAAATTGGGAAGAGAAATGAGAAGGATGCAGGAAAAGTATGAAATGAGAGACAACAGCCCAACTGAGGAAATTAACAGCTTAAAAAATAGATTAACTCAAATGGCAAAAGAGTCTCAAAAGAGAAATGAGCAGAAGAATGCCTTAAGAAGCCGAATTTGCCAGATGGAAAATGAATCTCAGAAGTTCACTGAGGAGATTCATTCCTTTAGAGTTAGATTGGAGTAAATGGAAGCTAGTGACTTTATGAGAAATCAAGATGCTATTAAGCAGATCCAAACAAATGAAAGAATAGAAGGCAATGTGATAAACCACTGACCCGGAAAATAGATCCAGGAGAGATAATTTAAAAAGTACTGGACTCTCTGAAAGCCATGGTCAAAGAAAGAACCTAGAAATCATCTTTCAAGAAATTCTCAAGGAAAATTGCCCTGATGTGTTAGACCCAGAGGGTGAAATAGAGGTTGGAAGAATCCACAGATCACCCTCTGAAAAAGATCCCAAAAAGAAAACTCCTAAGAATATTATAGCCAGGTTCCAGAATTCCCAGATCAAGGAGAAAATACTACAAGTAGCCAGGAAGAAACAATTTCAGTATTTTGGAAGCTCAATCAGAATAGTGCAGGACCTGGCAACTTCCACACCGTGGAATCGAAGGGCATGGAATATGATATTCCATAGGGCAAAGGACCTGGGATTATAACCAAGAATCACCTACCCAGCAAAACTGAGTATCTTGTTTCAGGGGAAAATATGCTCATTCAGTGCAATAGAGGACTTTCAAGCATTCTTCAGGAAAAAACCAGAGTTGAATAGAAAATTTGACATCCAGACACAAGAAGCAAGAGATGCTTGAGAAGGTAAACAGGGAAAAGAAATCAAAGGTAAATTATCAAAGTTGAACTATTTACATTCTTACATGGCAAAACAATAACTGTGATGAAACCTTTCTCAATATAAAAATAACTGAAGAAGGGTATATGGGCATATGAATACATATGTGAATGTGTGTATATATGTTTACAATTATACATGGATAGAGACCACAGGTCGAATTTGGTGGGAAGGGATGATACTTAAAGGGGGAAGTTAAGAGGTGAGAGAGGAATGTCTCAAGAGGAGATGGGGAGAGACAGGGTGAGGTAAACTATCTCTGGGGAGGGGAAGAACAGGAAGGCAAAAAGGCAAAACCATATTCTCATTGAATTTGGCTCAAGGAGAGAATGACATACATACTCAATGGGATATCTCACCCTGCAGGAGAGTAGGGGGTAGGGGGACGAGAGGGGGGATGATGGAGGGGAGGGCATGCTGGGGGTAGGGTAGGTTGGAGGCACCCACTTTTGAAGAGAGGAGTCAGGATCAAAGTAGGGAATGGACCGGGTGGGGGGTGGGATGGGTGGGAGGGAAATATAGCCAGTCTTTTACACTATATCTACTATGATAATATTTTGCATAGCTATACATGTACAACATATACTGAATTGCTTATCTGCCCAGCTGGATTGGGTGACAAGGGAAGAAGGGAATGGATCTGGAATTTGAATTTTTAAAATTAAATGTTTCAAATATATATCAATACTATTATTAATAAAAATAAAATAATAAGAAATGAAGATTGTAAATTAGAACTTAATAAAGCATTTGTTAAAAAAAAAAAAAAACATTAAAGGGGCGGCTAGGTGGTGCAGTGAGTAGAGTGTTGGCCCTGGAGTCAGAAGGACCTGAGTTCGGATCCAGCCTCAGACACTTAACACACGCAAACAAAAAACCTAGCCATGTGACCTTGGGCAAGTTACTTAACACCCGAATTGCCCTCCAAAAAGCAAAAACACAAAACAAAACAAAAAAAAACATTAAAAAAAGAAATGTCTTTAGAAAACCTTGGAAAAATTTATATGAAATGAAGAGAAAAATGAACAGAACCAAGTGAATATTATACACAATAACAATATCATCTTAAGGATGTCTTTGAGGAAATAAATTATGTTGTCTGCTATAAATATACAAATGAATTGCAAAGGACATATGGAGAAAGATGCTATCTGCATCCAGAGAAGGAACTGATAAATACAACTATGCATAAAATAATTATATGCACACACACAAATATATATATATATATATGCATATATACACATATGTATATATCTATGCATTTTTGAGTACACCTATTTGTGTGCATTTGAAAAGAATAGCAAGTTGTCAAAAGTACATTTGCAGTTTCAAGTACAATAATCTTTTTTTTTTTTTTTGTACTGTGTTCTGAAAATGGTTGTTTTAGTGGGGTGGTGTTAAGACAGTGGAGTAGAAAAAGTACTTCTGCATGGCTCCTGTTTCCACCTCCTCCAATTAATGTAAAAAATGACTAAAAAAACTTTGGAGATACAGAACCCCCAAAATGACAGAGAGAAGCCACCTTCCCACTGGAGACAGTCTGACAGACTGTCAGGAAGGTGCCAGTGCAGGGCTCTGGGAGCTGAGCACAGCCCCACATGAGCCAGAGCTTTTAGCTTCAGGGTGGCCACAGCCAGCCACCAGCTGGACGGACTTCTGATCATCAGCAGGTGTGGCAGTTTCCAGAATTTTCAACCCATAGATGCTAAGGACAAATTGAGAGGTCAGTGCAATGTAGACTTTGGGAAACAGAAGTTTAAGAGTGCCATCCGGCCTTTACACCCTGGAGGGAGAAGTGGCTAAGGTGTCTCGGCCGTGCAGTCACTGCCACATGGCTGCTTCAGAGCTCCTGGTCTGCACATTGTAAGGGGACCAAGCAACCAGACTGAGGGGTAATCACTCTTGCTTTAACCTGCTTGCATCTGGATCATGGTCTAGATTGGAGGTCCCAGGGTATGTGACCAGCTTGCCAAGGCACGTGGAGGCTTCAAAGAGGCAGGCAACTAATATCTCCAATAGCTGAGAAAAACCCTAGCAACTGGGACAAAGTTCCCCTCTCTGGTAGCAGAGTTCTACTGTGGCAAAAAAAAGCCCTCAAAAGGCAAGTAATTGAGTGGCAACATGAGCAAGCAAAGGAAGCAAAGCAAGCAGAGAAATGACACATTATCCTCCTATCTGGGGGACAAAATGGATCAAAGCATGGAACAGGAGGAAGAAAACAAGGTCAGAACTCCTGAACCAAAAGATTCCAAGAAAATTATGAGCTGCTTAAAGGCCATAGAGGAGCTTAAGAAAGACTTTGAAAACCAAATAAGGGAGGTGGAAAAAATTGGGAAAAGAAATGAGAATGATGCAAGAAAATTATGAAATGAGAGTCAACAACCTGAATGAAGAAAATAACACATAAAAATAGACTAAATGAAATGGCAAAAGAGGCTCAAAAAATCAATGAGGAGAAGAATGCCTTAAAAAGCCAAATTTGCCGGATGGAAAAAGAATCTCAAAAGCTCACTGAAAAGAATTATTCCTTCAGAATTAGATTGGATCAAATGGAAGCTAGTGACCTTATAAGAAATCAAGACACTATTAAATAGATCCAAACAATTGAAAAGAAAATAGAAGGCAATGTGAATATCAAATTGAATAAACCTCTGACCTGAAAAATAGATCCAGGAGAGATAATTTAGAAATTTTTGTACTATCTGGAAGTCCTGATAATAAAAAAAAGAACCTAGTAATCATCCTTCAAGAAATTCTCAAGGAAAATTGCCCTTATATTTTAAAACCAGAGAACAAAATAGAGGTTGAAAGAATCCACCAATCACCTCCTGAAAAGATCCCAAAAACAAAAGTCCTAGAAATATTATAGCTAGGTTCCACATTTCCCAGATCAAGTTGAAATTATTATGAGCAGCCAGGAAGAAACAATTTGAATATTGTGGAAACACAATCAGGATGACACAGGGTCTGGCAGCTTCTACATTGAGGGATCAAGGGGCTTGGAATATGATATTCAGGAGGGCAAAGGAGCTGGGATTAAAACCAAGAATCACCTACAAAGCAAATCTGAGTATAATGTCTCAGGGGAAAATATGGTCATTCAATGGAATAGAGGGCTTTCAAGCATTCTTAATGAAAAAAACAGAGTTGAATAGGAAATTTGACATTCAGATACAAGAAGCAAGTGCAGCATGAGAAGGTAAAGATGGAAAAGAAATCATAAGGAACTTATCAAAGTTGATCTATTTACATTCATATGTGGAAAAATGATAATTTCAACTTAGGAACATTTCTCAATATTAGAATAGTTGAAGGAAATAGAAATGTATATATATATATATATATATATATATATGAAGGTATATGCATACATGAATACATATGTGAGTGTGTGTATATAAGTATACAGGTATACATAGACAGAAGGCACAGGACCAATTGAATAGGAAGGGATGATACTTAAAAGGTGAAATTAAGACGTGAGAGAGGCCTATAATGGGAGGAGATGGGGAGAGACAGAATGGGGTAAATTATCTCATATAGAAGAGGCAAGGGAAAATGGTTACAATAGAGGGGAAGAACTGGAAGGCAAAAGGAAATGGGTCAACCTTATTCTCATTGAATTTGGCTTGGGGAGGGAATGACATAAACACTAAATAGGGCATCTCACTGCACAGGAGAGTAGAAGGGAAGGAGATGAGAGCGGAGATGAAGGAAGGGACGGAAGGCTGAGGGAAGAGAAAGTTAGAAGCACTCAGTTTTGAAAAGGGACAGGATCAAAGTAGAGAATAGGACAAGTAGGGGGTGGGATAGGATGGTGGTAAATATAGTCATTCTTTCACAATATAACCACTATGGAAATTTTTGCATAGCCACACATGTAAAACCTATATTGAATTGCTTACCTTCCCAGTAAGGGTGGGTAACAAGGGAGGACGAGAAAGAATCTGGAATTCAAAGTTTTAAAATCAAATGTTTATATATATATATATATATATACATATGCATATATTATTTTACTTGTAATTGAGAAATAAGATATACTGTCACTGGAGCATAGAGATCCACTATACCCTACTGGTAAGTTGGAGGAGGATGGGGGAAGATGTGGGAGACAGCAGATTAAGGGAGGGGTTATATTCATTGGGATTGCCATTTGGGGGTGGTGGGTAGGGGAAAAATGTGGAGAAAATTTGTAACTATAAACCTTGTGGAAATGAATAATGTAAACTAAAATAGAAAAAATAAAATAAAATAAAATGAGGATAATAAAAAGAAAATTGTTGTTTTAGTCAATAAATTAAAAATAAAATGAAAAAAGCAGTAATGATCTGAATTGGAATTTATACTTCATTCCCTATGCTCTTTCCAGTATACAACATTGTTGTTAAAGTTTTTTTCCTGTTCAAACTTATTTCATTTCCAGTGCTATTTTCATTCTAAAAGGGGCTTCCTGAAGGCCCAGTGATTCAATGATGGAAATCTCTCCTTGTGGGATTTTAAACACGTGGGGAAATTATTTGTTGATAGTAGAGAATTCCAGTATCTTGTCCCATTGTCTACTGATAAGAGTGAAGTTTCTGGAATCAGAAAACTTGAGAGACTGAGAGCAGGTCATGGTAGTTTGAAGCCTTCTCCTTAAAAGGGGCAAGAAGTCAATGGCATTGTAGATTCAACAGGCATGGTGAAGGAAGTTTTGACTTCTAGTGAGGGGGTTTTCTAATCCTATTCAGATGCTTACCCTCATGGATGAATATCTGATCTAGTTTAAAAAAAAGTTGCTAACCAGATGGATCATGGTGCCCAGTTGGGTGAAAGCAAAGCAAAATTGCATAAAACATATAATTCCTGAAGCCAGCATAAATTTATGAATGCGTGATAAAGAGTGATATTTAAGCAGCCAGGAAAAATAAAATCATCAGATGGAGCCGTATTGTGAAGGACTTTAAGTACCAGAGTGGTTGAGTTTTTAATTTTTTTTAATTTTTCTATCCTAAGGGCAATAGTATACTTTTGCAACTTCTTGATCAACTTTACACATGATATCCATTTTTATTCTCTCACACATCTCACTCAGGGAGGCACAATAATATTGGGGGTCATCAACCATTTTACTTATGAGAACAAATTGATATTCACAGAGCACCAGCCAGCTCCAAACCTTGTTATTTGTTCTTTATTCTTGCTTTATCTACAAAGCTATGCAATTACTACTTTTCCAGATAAAGGCCTAATGGTCTTCATTACTTGATCCCATCTACCAGTCTGGTTCCCTTAATCTTGAGCTTTTGATTTTCACTTGCTAATCTAACAGCTTCTATCACAAAGATCATAGAGAATATCTTCATAGATAAGATCTTAGGTTGCATACAAGTTTTGCTACTTGAAATGATGGATTCCTAGTGCCGAATTTAGTTCACTATTGAGATTATGCCTCCCCTCACAAAAAAAAAAATATTAGTGGCCTTTTGTTTGCTGGAGATACTTAAGGCATAGTGAAAACCAAAGTGTCAATAGTCAAGGTCCTGTTCCCAACTCCCAATACTGTTTCATTGTTGCCACCTTTACCCTTGGGACCCTCAGAGTTCCCAGAGGACCCTCAGTAGATGTTTTCACATGTTTTCTTCCTAATTTTGAGACATAGACTTTCAGGGCTACATGACACTTAAGGGCTATAAAGTCACTAGATTACTATAATAATATAGTTAAGACACCAGGACATTGGGAGTTCTCCAGTGGAATTGACTTGTAAATGCTCCAGAGAATGGAAGATTAACTTAATGATGAAAGAATTCACCTGGAAAACAAAACAAAACAAAACAAAACTCTGAAATCTTTGCTTATAGGCATTATTCCCGGGGGCTATTGCCATCTTCCTGGTGGAGTCAATATTATTGGAAGGACATTAGCTTAGGCACATAGGCTTGAAGAGTGTAGCAGAAGACATGAACAGGCTCAGTGAATCAGAATGGTGTTTTTATTGGGGGAAAAAAAGCTGACTTCAGTACTTACTAGCTAAATGAGCAAAGTATTAAACAGTTTAGTGCCTCCGTTTCCTATTCTTAAATATGGATGATAATACTTGCACTGCCTGCCTTACAGCATTGTAAAGAAAAGCACATGGCATAAATATGAGATATCCCCATTTCATATCAGGCTAACAGTGTTAAGATGCACTGTTATTATTGTTGTTGTTCAGTCATTTAAATCATGTCTGACACTTCATGACCCAATTTGGGGTTTTCTTGGCAAAGGTACTGGAGTGGTTTGCCATTTCTTACCCCAGCTTATTTTACAGGTAAGGAAAATCAAACAAACAGGATTAAGTGATTTAAACAGGGTCACAAAGCTAGGCAGTGTATGAGGCCACATTTGAATTCAGGAATGTGAGCTTTCCTGACTCCAAGTGGGGCAGTTTATCTACTGTGGCCATATAGCTCCCCCAACCCCACAAGTCGATTGCCACTATGGCTGGTGGGAGAAGTTGGTTTTGATTTTCTAGTTATGTGACCTTGGCCAAGTGGCTTTGCTTCTTTGTATCTGTTTCCTTATCTGTAAATGTTAATCCTATCTACCTAACTTTCTTTTGAGAATGTTTTATAAAATTTAAAGTGCAAAGAAATGAAAGGTTATTATAAATTCCAACTTCAACAATACCTTAATGTTCTCAGCTTCTGCCTCAGAAAAGCACATCTTAGTGCTCAATATTTCTATGTGTGGAAAAGTTAGTTCTTTCCTCTGACCCTAGCATATTTAGGTATGGTAAGATTGAAGTAATATATTCCATTACATGGTAATACAACTATATATTTAAAGTGAATTCTTAATAGGTTGTTATGAATCTCCTTCCACGGTGGGGTGGGTGATGATAGAAAAGAACAGGTTAAAAAAAATTGTAACATCTGTGGTACTCAACTAGAAATGCATTGTCTAATTGAAAAGACATTGGCTTTTCCCCCAGAATTTTTCTCTAATCCTTTCTCTTTCCAGGAACAACAGCATTTCATGATGAGAACAGTAGATGGTAGTAGAACCACAAAAATGAGGTCATGTTCTTAATCTGCCGTTCTTTATAACTCCAGAGACTTGATGCCACTGTGCGTAGGGGTGGGTCTTTAGTCCTTGACCACAGGAGCAAAGTAGAAATTTTCAGAAGATAAACTATTCTGAAATCATGATGATCAGAAATACATTTTTATATTTCCTTTTACACAATGCTTGGCCTCTTCCATGAAGCCTGAGATGCCCAGCTCACCTGCACCCTCAGCCCATTTTTTTTTCGAATCCAGTTTTTCTGAGAAAATAGCTGATTTGGATTCAGGAGACTTGGATTTATATGCAGATTGTCCAATTTACTATCTCTGTGACCATGAGCAGTTTACTTGTCACTGGTTCTCAGGTCACTAATCTTCGAAGAAAGTGTTGGACTAAATGATTTCTGGGATCAATTCCAGTTTTACATCAAGTATACTATGATCTTTGTCCTATCTGGTCTGTGTATATATTGTTCTTATCATAATATCTTCCATTTGTATCTTTACAGACAGGTTTTACATCTTGTGGTCCTGTGATATATTATCTGATGCAATCCTTGCCTCTTATGAGATAGCCATTGCAGAGATTTTAAAGTGCATTTTATTTTAACTTTATGCTCAAATAAGTTGATCTTTAACATTGGGGACATTTCTGAATATACCGTTCCCCAATCCCCATTCAATGCAGTTTAAAAGATGAGGAAATAATCTCAAATTCAATGGCTTCCCAACATCACATAACTCAGAAGTAAGAATTTGGACTACAACCCAGGTTTTCTGATTCCTGGACAGAGTCCAACCTACTATACCACTCTTCTATGATTTGCAATCATCCTTGGAAGAAATAAAATTTTACTCTCCCTCCCTCCATGCCCCAATAGTAATTGCATCTTAAAAAGGGAAGTCTGGCCAACCAGTAGCAAGGAAAATATTTCTAAAGGGAATATTTCAAGCAATTAAAGGTAAGTAAAGTGTTCACTTGTGAGGAAAGGAATTTTTTTGGTAACCTTCAAATCATACCCATATGGAAAAATGTCATGGTGTTGCTACATACCAGCCTACAGAAGGTAAGTGAGGCATACATGAAAGCATACTGGATTTGGGTCAGAGGCTCTGGTCCTTTTAAACAACTCCATTTAATTCCAAAAACATTAATAAGAATATATTATATACAAGGTACTATATGAAGAACACTACACAGATGTAGAAGGCACAGAAGTCAAGTTCACTAGCCTACAGTTGACAGAAAAAAAATTATCCCTTAACTCTCTTGGTATGGTAGAAGGAGCACTCATTCTGGGATGCAATTAATTGGGTTGAAATCTTACCTCTGAAGTTCACTAAGTGTCTGGCTTGGGTAAATAATTTAATTTTCCCAGGTCTTAGTTTCATCATATATAAAATGTGGGGATAGGAGTAGATAGCCATTGAGGTCTCCTGTAGCTCTAGATCTATGGTCATGTGTTGTCTTGGTGTTTGCACCTGTCTCTTCATCTCAGGTAAAATTTAAACACTTTAAGGAAAGCGATCATGTTCAAATTCAAAATTTCTAAACAATGATCAAGTGCCAAAATGGTGGAAAGAACTGGATTTGGGAGACTGTGTATCCAAGTTCTACTTCAGTCTTTATTATTCACTACTTTTGTGACCTTAGGCAAATCAATCACCCTAGATCTTCATTTTCCTTATCTATGGAATGGTATCATGATATCGTAACTACATGGTATCAAATGACCTCAAGACCCCAAACCCTATGGAAGTAAATAATATGTGTGAGGTCCTCTAATAGAGCTCTATAAAATATTAATATTTTATCTATCCCAACAGCCATGGGGCATGCTTTAGACTTGTGTATGTAAATATAACAATCTCTAAAATCTTTACTTATTAGAAACAGGTCAATTCTCAGTTACCATTGATATGTCATTGTGATATAGAGGTAATTCTGAGTTCTCAAGGCTAGGTCAGTAGTGCACCAGCTCTGGAATACACTCCTAAACTGGGAGTGTTCTGATATATAACAAAAGGTTACACAGTTTTTGTCTAAGAACCAGATACATTTGGAGATTCTCCTTATTTTAATGCTGTTCACCAATGATATTTTTTTCAGCTACACAAATTTACACAACACTTTATTAAGGTTTGAAAAACTTCAATCTTCATTGGTGGAAGGAGGACCCATTAGATACCAAAGAAATTATATACACTTGAAGCACTGAAGTATGTATAAGGCAATATGTTGGTGCTTACATATCTTTCTTCTCTCAGAACTTAGCATGGGGCAGGGAACAATATATTACACATAAATAATTGTGGACTTTTGATTGATTGATGGCATACATATCTTTTCCCATTTCCAGTCCTTGTGCTGACTCCTTGTTTCCCTTTCTCCTGTTCCTCAGAATTAGGTACAGAAATCATTAATGCAAAAATCAATTTGTATTAGCAACTGCTCAAATCATATTCCTATTTTATTAGCATGTAATTTTATGAATATGGTAGAAAAACCTTTCCCTGTTAATGAATTCTGCTTCAAATGCCCTCATTATAAAACTTTCAAATCTCATTAGCTAAACCAGTCATTAAAAATACAATGATAATAAAGTACAATGGAAAACTGCTGATATGATTAGATTTGGGTAACTTTTATATCTCAGCAAAGGGGAAAAAAGTCCTTTTAGAGTAAATGTGAAAATACTTTGTAAATACAAGTAATATAGGTTTTTACTTATATGGCCAGCATATTTCTAGAAGAGGCAGACTTCCTTCTAAAGTTGGAGGTAAAGGTTTTTGAAGGAGGTGGGTCAAATTTAGCAAGCAGATGTTAACATCAGCATTTTAAAAAGATACTTTTTCAACCATGGTGCAGAATGAAGCCTACTCTGTTCCAAAGATGCTTTTATCCACCCCAACAACCATCAGGGATGATTTAGATATCGGTATATACCAGTCTCTAAAATCTTTACTTATTAGAAACAACTCCATTCTCAGTTATCATGTTGTTATTTTTGGTACTTTAAGAGATTTCATATCCTTAAGTTATGTTCTGATAAACGTTCATATCCATTATCTCATTTGATTTTCAAAGCACCTCTGTGTTGAAAGGGAGAGGTAGTGGGAAGTCAGAGTAGTCCTATTTTAAGCAGGAGGCAACAGATCCAAAAATATGAAATATTTGGCCTATTTGTGTGTGTGTGTGTGTGTATGCCTGTGTGTACTATACATGCAAGCTAATCAGTTAAACTAGCTCACAATTAGTTGTTCACATTGGGATTTTCCAGGCGGTTCCTGCTTATTATTAGCTAATCAACCTGGAAGGGTCCCTTAAATTATCTCCACCTCAATTCCTTTATCAGGAAAATAGGGACAAAAATGTTTCTATGACAGACTTCACATGATTTTTGGGAAATGGGGGAGGATCGGGTATACTTTGTAGATTTTAAAGTGCTGTATTTATTTATAAATGGTTTATATGTTAATATCAGTATATTAATATAAAACTTATTAACATAATTATAATTTTCAACATTAGCACTATTGATGTCGGATGATCATTTAACACACCTTTCTTCGAAAGCAAAGTAACTCGATTTCATTTAACAGAATGAAAAAATGAAGTAGTAGGATCTTTATATATACTGACAAATCAGGATGATGTGGGAAAGACCTTTTTTTAAGGACCCCTCACATTATATTACATAGGCTATTGATTATTCTTTCCACACAAAGGGACAACTTTCAGACATACTTTCTTCAAGCCCTGGCTTTCCCCCCCTATTTTTAAAATGAATTCTTCCTACTTCTTACAAGTTTTGCCTAAATTAGCCACTCAAGCTGCAGGGTTCGCTCTACCTTTCTAAGAAATCACCAATCATATTTTCCTTTTGGAGAAAAGCACTCTGGGAAGGTAAGTGGCTGGGCAAAGGTTACTAGTAAATGGCTGCTAGAAATGAAAATTGGGAAGATTGTTTGCATCCAAGTGGTCCTCAGACCATTAGAGCATTTTGGGTATAATGCTGCTCTCAACTCCATTATATTTTATGCACATTTCCAGTCTTTCCACTATTGCTGCCATTGTAATTATAGATTCATATTCAGCTGCCTCAAAAATGCTAATCAATATAAAACAGGATCACCAGGATAGGGATGTGGGGGAAGACCTGGGAAGACTGGGGGAAAGCACTAATATCCCATTATGTGAGGGTGGAAATGTATGCTTTTGGCTGCTTCCCCAAAACAAAGGGGAACTTGATATGAAATGCTCTTGTGCAGGTTCTGCCTCACTTAACACTTAATGTTTTAATAGGATGATTAAGCAGCAATTAATGAATAGGATGACTTGAGCATTTTTAGTTCCTGGTCAGAGTACAAAGCAAAGAAAGAACCATGGGCAACTAGAAATAAAATATGGATGCATTGTACTAGATTTGTTAGAGTCAACTTTGCATTTAAGAGGAAAAGAATCTTACACATGGTGTTATTTGAGGGGTATTTCAAAATCTCTCTCCAAATATACACACATATACCCACACATACACACACATACATAATACACATACATACCTATTTATATAGGTATGTATGTATTTCACTGATGTTTGAAACTTCAGCAACTGCAAATAATATACCTGTATTAAATATATCCTATCGAAAGTTAAAGTTCAAATGTCTTCTGAAGGCTTCTCAGGTATCTTAAGTCTCCAATTTCTTCATTTTAATGAGTTCATTTGATGATTTTCCCCTTGACAGAAGGACTGTCATCCTGAGACTGATTGTCAGATGATTTCTCTGCTCCTCTCTAATTGTATCTTATTTATATCCATCTCTGTGCCTGGAAAAAGTCTCTAGTGATAATCCAATATTCCATAGGCATTGACCATAAAAGCAGGCTGCAGTATGGGAAGGAAGATAAGCAGTGTGAGAAAGTAGGAGATGACACAAGAATATTAGGAAAGGACACAAAAAGAAAAACAAGGATTCCTCAATAAGAAATGGAGTTAATTTCAGTAACCACTTACTAAGAAGTCACTGAGTGAATAGCTCACCCAGAGATCTGTGCTTTCCTTGGATTAGATATCAAGTTTAACTAAATTGTGGTCCTGCTCTTGTGGAGATGGGATACAGCTTGTCAAGGTGTTAAGACAAAAATGCAGGTTGTCCATTATTTTCCAGAAGCAAGAGGCAGAAAGTCCTTTGAAGTATACAGAAAGTTCAACAACATTGATTATTTTCTTGGCAGAGAAACTGATAACTATTCATGATTTAGGAGATCTGCAAGGACTCTCCTAAATCAGAAGTGCTATGAATCTATGCCCTTACAGCTATAGCTCAGTTCAGAGGCAGAGGTAGGACATTTCAAATGATAGGAAGAACATGATAAAAGGCACAGAGGGAGATATGGACAGGATGTGTAAGAAAGATGAACAGAAAAAGTTTAGTTGGACTGAAGTCTCAAGTGTGCAACTCTCAAAATTTTCTTAAGTACTTTGCTAAGGTCAACTAAGTACTTAGAGAAAGAATCGAGGTTTTCTTAGTATTAGACTAATGCATTTCCCATCATACCACAGAAGACACAGTTTCCATCCTAACTTCCTAGCTTCCTTCAAATTCCAGCTTAACTTTCACTTTCTACAAGAAACTTTTCCCTATCTCCTTTAATGATAGTTCTTTCTTTCTGTGAATTATTTCCTATTTATCCTGTATATAGATTTTTGGCACATAATTCTTTTCATGTTGTCTCCCCTATTAGAATGTGAGCTCCGTGGTTGCCCCATCATTTCCCATAGCATCTGATACAAGATAGGCAATAATTTCAAAAACTCCATTTTTTTTTCTGGAATATTTTCTCTGATATGACATTTCAGGTCCAAATTATCCATATTTATTTTTCTTAACTGTTTATCATGAATATCTCGTCCCTAATGCTTTCTCCATTCCTTTTGACTTCATCTCAAATATTATATAACTGTATGTACTAGGAGAGCGCAAATGCATCTGTTAATCCCAGCCATTGAATATTAGAGTTGACCTATATCCCCTAAGGGGACATTGTATAGTTCCAAAACATTGAAGATCTCAAAAAGTGAAGATGAAAATTATGGAAAATAACATTTCATCTATGAACTGAAAGAATAGCTGTTGAAGAACAATAGAGTATAAAGAGAAAAATATTAGGTTGAATAAAAGGGAAGACATTGTCCTTTCCTCCTTTCTGTTGTGACATCACAAAATGGTTAGGTTTGTTTCAATAAAGAATTCAGGGAAGTATTTAGATGAAAAAGATGAATCTTAATAATGATTCTAGTAAAGATGGTAGGAAGAATTTGGGCAATACTCATAAGGGTTCTAGTAATGAATTTGTGAAGATATGTGGAAGGGTACACCTGGTCTGAGGTCACCTAGTTCAACTTTTCAAACTGTGGGGGGAAGAATCTTCTATAATATGTCTGAGATATAGTTATTCAGCCCCTGCTGGAATATCTCCCTAATGATGGTGCTCTGGGTCAAACTATTCCAAATATATGAATAAAAATTAGATGGAAATTGTGATGGAAAAATCCCAGGATGTAGAAGTAGGGCTCTGACATTTTCTGTGTCTATGGATAAGCAAATTCACCATTCTGAGACTCAATTATCTCAATTGTAAGTTGGAAATAATTATACTTACCTTATCTGTTTCAGAAACATAGCATAGCATAGTAGAATGGTTTTGAGACCAGAAAGAACTGGTCTCAAGTCCTGCCTTTGATACATACTGACTGAGTGACCCTAGGTAAGTCACTTAAACTTCTCAAGGCTCAGAAGTTTCTCAAATTTCTTCCATACTTTCTCCAAGTACCTGGGGCTTATGTGATCTTTTTCAGCAGCATCTTTGGATCTGTACTGGTGTCTTTTCTCTCCATTCCCTGAAGAACATTCTTGCCTCATGTATAGAAATGACTAGTTATAGTTTTATAGAACCATAAAGAAAAGGAGCAGTATTCTAAAATATTTGGATTGGCTCCAGAAGCACAAAGCTGCTTTAATAAAATAGGAAGAGAAAAATGATCAGGAATAAAGTGTAACAGTCAACTGTCTGAGTCTTACAAAAATTAGAGTTCTTATTTTGGCTGTTCTGGTCCTCCCCTTCACAGTTATAGATTATGTACTACAATTAAGCAATCAGAGAGGACAGTGAGATATTTCTTTCCATGTCACCCTGACTGGTCCCCAGTGATAGGAATTAGCTCCTTCCTTCCTTAGTAACCCACCACAGCTGGAAATGATGATTCACCCTTCAGGGCAGGATGTTATTTTTTTCTGATCTTCTGATAATATGTCACAATTAGATAAAACCCTTTGCCAATGTGGGAGTTATCATCCCAAGTCAGTTGAGCAAGCCTTCCTTTTTTTTCCCCACTGAGCTAATGGAGAACCCTGGCTAATCAGAGGCTCCCAACACCCTCTATCATTGCGACAAGGTTCTGCTTTCTAATATGTGGCAGTAATTCACTTGTAATTAAATGAAAACTGATATATTATTTCCTAATGAACTCAAGTGAAGTCATCTCCCACTTCTTCCTGGTGCTGCTAATTAGGCAATAAGGAGTGTATCATGAGCAATAACAATCACTTTGCTTGGCTCAGTAGTGAGGGATTAGATGGCATACTGGGAGTAAGGCTCTGATAGCCCAAAGTATGAAGAGGCAGGTAGGCATGTAGGTGGGAGGTCTTAATGGAACTTCTCCAATAAACTCACCATCTGCCCTCAAATTACTTGCATGGTAAGCAGTGGTGAGGAACAAATGAGAATGAAGAGAGGTTCAGAGAAAAGAGACATTTGTCTGAGTCAGTTACTGCACAAATGAGCTTAATGCTGGTATTCTCTTATCCTGGTAATACCCTCTACAGTCTTCACATGTTCCTACAACCATTCTCAGTAAATCATATGAACTCTCCTTATAGAGTTAGTGGGGTAGGGTTTATTCTTTCCGTTTTATAGATATAGGGTCTGAGGTACTAAGAATACAAATCCAAAAAACATTCATTAAGGGCCTATTATGTATCAGCCACTGTTACTAAGCACTAGGGACACAATTAATAAAAAAGATAGTACCTTGCCCTAAAGGAGCTTATACTCTAATAAGGGGTAAAGATAATACAAAAAAGAAGTCAGGAAATTGTGCAGGTACATGGCATATTGGTACCTTGTTCTGTGTAGTTGAAACCAGACAGCATAGCAGATGCTGGGTGAAGTAAGCCTAAAATTCCAGCTTCTGTGATATGCAAGGAAGGCATTGGGAGGAGCAGATGATTATCTAAAAAGGGAATTTAAATGATTAACCCAAACTCACACATCTTAGGCTCAGAGTAAGGACTGTCATTGGAAGAAAACTCTACTTTTCAGTGATGCTAGATTTTCCAAATTAAAAGGGACGTTTAACTTGACCAATATTTAATATGAAGGCATTTGTAGAACCTATATTTGATTGCATTCTGCCATGGGGGTGAAAGGGAGAGGGAAATGAGGGGGAGAAAATTTGGAACTCAAGGGATTGTGAAACTGAATGTTGTAAACTAAAAGTAAATAAATAAATTAATTAAAAATTGAACAAAAAAATAAATAAATTAAATGAAAGGGATATTTAATAGAACTTTGCTTGGTATAGTTAATTGGGCAAAAGACTTGTAATGAGGAAGACCTGGGTTCAAATTCCATCTCAGCTACTCATTAACTGTGTGACCCTGGGTCAGTCACTTAAATTCTGTGCCTGTTTCCTGATCTCTAAAATTAGTGGGTTAACCTCAATGATCCTAAGGATTTTTCCATCTCTAAGTGTATGATCTTCTGGCTATGATGTGACCCTGGGGAGGCTATTCCACTTTTATGATTTCTTTTTTTATTATTTATAAAGTGGTATGAGGGACAGTGGTTGCACAAGATGACTTCTGAAGTAACATTTTGCTCTAAGTTATACGAACATGGGATCATAGTGATCTGGAGGTATCCAGAGATGTCATCAAGTTCAAACACCTCATTATACAGATAAGTAAATCAAGAAGCTAAAGTGCATTTATTTGTCCAAGGTCACAGTCTATGATGCTACAGGACTCCTCTTAGACCTCTAATATATAGCATGTGAAAATCCATCTCATCTCTTTTGATTTTTCCCCTTTTTTTTCCTTCTCCTGTGGCCCTAAGCAGAGGTCTAGGGTAAATATTAAGTCAGCAAAAGTTTTTTTAGTACTCAAATCTTACCTTTGAATAACTAGTTTTAGGGCTCCTCTACCCAGTCTCATAGACATTCAATACTAAGGTTTAGCTGTTCTATTAAAACATGCTCTCTGGGCGGAGGCAAGATGGCAGTGTAGAAACAGCAGCTCCAAGGCACTCTCCGCCCAGATCACCTCCAAACTATGTAAAAGCAGACTCTGAACAACTTCTGGAGCCCCAGCACCCGAAGAGCAACACAGAGAAGCTAACATCCCACTGAAGACAGACCAGCATCCCTGCAGGAAGGGCCAGCCCAGTTCTCTGGTAGCCAGCAGCACAGAGCGCACCACAGAAAGCTGAACCCAGGTCCCACGGTTTTAGCCCCAGGGTGGTGAAGCCAACAGCCAGCTGGAGGGACCCCAGAACACCAGCAGCTGTGGCAATTCCAGAATGGTCAACACAGACATGCCTAGGACAAAGTGAGAGGTTAGTGCCATATGGACTTTGGGACCTGTATTTGGGAAACGTGTCGGCTTCCTCCCCTGGGGGCTAGAAGCCACTGAGGAGACACGCCATTTTGCAGTTTTCAGTGGCAGCTCCAGCTCCTGGCCTGTGAACTGTAGGGAGATCCAGTGATCAGTCTCGGGGGTAATTGCTCTTGCTTTACCCTCCCTGGATATGGATTGTGATCTGGGAGGGGAGGTCATAGGGTGGGTTTGCAGCTTGCCAGAAACAGACGTTGCCCCCCCCCCACATGTTTGGGACAAAGCTCCACGGTCTGGTGGCATAGTTCTACTATGGCAACAAGCCCAAAAGTCAAGTAATTAAGTTGCATCATGCCAAGGCAAAGGAAAAAAAATAAACAGAAAAATGAAACATTAGACTCCTATTTTGGGGGCAAAGAGGATAGAAGCTTGGAATAGTCAGAGAACTGTGAGGTCAGAAGTCCTGCTCCAAAAGCACCAGCGGAAAACATAAGCAGGTTGCAGGCCATAGAGGACCTTAAGAAGGACTTTAAAAATCAAATAAGAGAAGTAGAGGAAAAATTGGGAAGAGAAATGAGAAGGATGCAGGAAAAGTATGAAATGAGGGTCAACAGCCCGACTGAGGAAAACAACACCTTAAAAATAGACTAGCTCAAATGTCAAAGGAGGCCCAAAAGGGCAATGAGGAAAAGAATGTCTTAAAAAGTCGAATTTGGGGGTGGAGCCAAGATGGCGGAGTAGAAACAGCTCATCCAAGCCACACTGCCCCCAGATTCCCCCCAAACTATGTAAAAGGGGACTCTGAACAACTTCTGGAGCCCCAGCACCCACAGAATGACACAGAGAAGCTAACCTCCCGCTGAGGACAGCCCAGCAGCCCTGCAGGAAGCACCAGCGCAGTGGTCTGGGACCTGGCAGCACTCAGTGCGCAGAGTGCAGGGAGCCGAGCCCAGCCCAGGTCCGCGCAAGCCGAGGTTTTAGCCCCAGGGTGGCAGGGCCAGCAGCTGGCTGGAGGAACCCCAGAACACCAGGAGCTGTGGCGACTCCAGAATTATCAACATAGACATGCCTAGGACAAAGTAAGAGGTTAGTGTACTATGGACTTTGGGACTGATATTTAGGGAATGTGTCAGCTCCCTCCCCTGGGGGCTAGAAGCCACTGAGGAGACATGCCATTTGGTAGTTTTCAGAGGCATTTCCAGCTCCCAGCCTGCAAATCGTAGGGAGATACAGCGATCAGTCTTGGGGGGTAATTGCTCTTGCTTTAACCTCCCTGGATCTGGATTGTGATCTAGGGTGGAAGTCGTGGGTGGGTTTGCAGCTTGCCAGAAATGGAAGTTGCCCCCCACACGTTTGGGACGAAAATTCCTCTATCTGGCCTTAAAGCCATAGTGTGCCAACAAGCCCAAAAGTCAAGTAATTAAGCAGCAACATGCCAAGGCAAAGGAAACAGAAAAATGCAACCCTAGACTCCTATTTTGGGGGCATAGAGCCGGAAAAGGACTGTGAGGTCAGAAGACCTGCTCCAAAAGCCCCAGGGGAAAACATGAGTGGGTTGCAGGCCATAGAGGACCTTAAGAAGGACTTTAAAAATCAAATAAGAGAAGTAGAGGAAAAATTGGAAAGAGAAATGAGAAGGATGCAGGACAAGTATGAAATGAGGGTCAACAGCCTGACTGAGGAAAACAGCACCTTAAAAAATAGACTAACTCAAATGGCAAAGGAGGCCCAAAAGGGCAATGAGGAGAAAAATGCCTTAAAAAGTCGAATTTGCCAGATGGAAAAAGAATCTCCAAAGTTCACTGAGGAGATTCATGCCTTCAGAGTTAGACTGGAGCAAATGGAAGCTAATGACTTTATGAGAAATCAAGATGCTGCTGTTAAGCAGATCCAAACAAATGAAAGATTAGAAGGCAATGTGAAATATCTCATGGGAAAAACCACTGACCTGGAAAATAGATCCAGGAGAGACAATTTAAAAATTATTGGACTACCTGAAAGCCATGATCAAAGAAAGAACCTAGAAATCACCCTTCAAGAAATTCTCAAGGAAAACTGCCCTGATGTTTTAGATCCAGAGGGCAAAATAGAGGTTGAAAGAATCCACCAATCACCTCCTGAAAAAGATCCCAAGAAGAAAACTCCCAGGAATATTATAGCCAGGTTCCAGAATCCCCAGATCAAGGAGAAAATACTCCAAGCAACCAGGAAGAAACAGTTTCAATATTGTGGAAACATAATCAGAATAGCCCAGGACCTGGCAGCTTCTACACTGAGGGATCGAAGGGCATGGAATATGATATTCCAGAGGGCAAAAGAACTGGGAATGAACCCAAGGGTCACCTACCCAGCAAAACTGAGTATTTTGTTTCAGGGGAAAATATGGTCATTCAGTGGAATAGAGGACTTTCAAGCATTCTTGAGGAAAAAACCAGAACTGAATAGAAAATTTGACATCCAGACACAAGAAGGAAGAGATGCCTGAGAAGGTAATTGGGGAAAAGAAATCAAAAGGAACTTATCAAAGTTGAACTATTTACATTCCTATATGGAAAAGCAATAACTGTGACTGATGATATCTTTCTCACTATGAAAATAATGGAAGAAGGGGGTGTGGTCATATGAATACATATGAGAATGTGTGTGTATAAGGTTACATTTATATATGGATAGAGGGCAGAGGTTGAATTTGTTGGGAAGGGAGAATACTCAAGGGATGAAATTATGAGGTGAGAGAGGAAAGTGGCAAGAGGAGATGGGGAGAGACAGGGTAGGGTAAACTATCCCATGTAGAAGAAGCAAGGGGAAGTGGTTGCAAAGGAGGGGGAGAATAAGGAAGGCTAAAAAGGCAAAACCACATTCACATTGAATTTGGTTCAGGGAGAAAATGACATACATACTAAATGGGATATCTCAACCTGCAGCAGGATAGGGGGAAGGGGATGAGAGGAGGGATGATGGATGGGAGGGCATCCTTGGGGGGAGGGGAGGTTGGAAGTACCCACTATAGAAGAGGGTCAGGATCATGTAGGGAATGGACCAGGTGGGGGGTGGGATGAGTGGGAGGGAATTATAAGCAGCCTTGTACAATATCTACTATGATAATATTTTCCATAGCTAAACATGTACAATATATACTGAATTACTTATCGACCAAGAGGGAATGGGTGACAAGGGAGGAAGGAAATGGATCTGAAATTCATAGTCGTAACATTAAATGTTTCAAATATATATAAATACTATTATTCATACTCTTTTGCTTGTAAAAGGGAGTCATTGTGGCACAGAGATCCATCTTGCTCTAATGGAAAAGTCAAAGGGGTGATGGAAAAAGGTATGGGAGAGAGCAGATTGGATGAGGGGATATCTTGTAGGACTGCCATTTTGGGGAGGTGGGTAGGGGAAAATGGGGGAAAATTGTAACTCAAAATCTGGCAGAAATGAGTGATGTAAAACAGAAGTTAATAAAGCATTTGTTTAAAATTAAAAAAAAAAACTCTCAGAAGAAAAAAAAAGTCGAACTTGCCAGATGGAAAAAGAATCTCAAAAGCTCACTGAAGAGATTCATTCCTTCAGAGTTCGACTGGAGCAAATGGAAGCTAATGACTTTATGAGAAATCAAGATGCTGTTAAGCAGATCCAGACAAATGAAAGAATAAAAGGCAATGTGAAATATCTCATCGGAAAAACCATTGACCTGGAAAATAGATCCAGGAGAGACAATTTAAAATTTATTGGACTACCTGAAAGCCATGATCAAAGAAAGAACCTAGAAATCACCCTCCAAGAAATTCTCAAGGAAAATTGCCCTGCTGTTTTAGACACAGAGGGCAAAATAGAGGTTGAAAGAATCCACCAATCACTTCCTGAAAAAGATCCCAAAAAGGAAACTCCCAGGAATATTATAGCCAGGTTCCAGAATCCCCAGATCAAGGAGATAATACTACAAGCAGCCAGCAAGAAACAATTTCTATATTGTGGAAACACAATCAGAATAGCACAGTACCTGGCAGCTTCTACACTGATGGATCAAAGGGCATGGAATATGATATTCCAGAGGGCAAAAGAGCTAGGACTGAACCCAAGTGTCACGTACCCAGCAAAACTGAATATTTTGTTCCAGGGGAAAATATGGTCATTCAGTGGAATAGAGGACTTTCAAGCATTCTTGAGGCAAAAACCAGAGTTGAATAGAAAATTTCACATCCATACACAAGAAGCAAGAGATGCCTGAGAAGGTAAACAGGGAGAAGAAATCAAAAGGAACCCATCAAAGTTGAACTATTTACATTCCTACATTGAAAAACAATAACTGTGAGTGATGAAACTCCTCTCATTATGAAAATAATGGAAGAAGGGTGTATGGTCATTTGAATACATATGTGAATGTGTGTATATATGTTTACAGTTATACATGGATAGAGGGCATAGGTTGAATTTGTTGGGAAGGGATGATACTTAAGGGGTGAAATTATGAGGTGAGAGAGGCAAGTGGCAAGAGGAGATGGGGAGAGACAGGGTAGGGTAAACTATGTCATGTAGAAGAAGCAAGAGGAAGTGGCTGCAGAGGAGGGGAAGAATAGGAAGGCAAAAAGGCAAAACCCCATTCTCATGAATTTGGTTCAGGGAGGGAATGACATACATATTAAATAGGATATCTCACCCTGCAGCAGAATAGGGGGAAGGGGGATGAGAGGAGAGATGATGGATGGGAGGGCATTCTTGGGGGAAGGGTGGTTGGAAGTACCCACTATAGAAGAGGCACAGGATCAAGTAGGGAATGGACCCTGTAGGGGGTGGGATGAGTGGGAGGGAATTATAAGCAGCCTTATACAATATATCTACTATGGTAATATTTTGCATATTTATACATGTACAAAACATACTGAATTACTTATCTTCCCAGAGGGAATGGGTGACAAGGGAGGAAGGGAATGGATCTGAAATTCGAGGTCTTAAAATTAAATGTTTCAAATATATACAAACATTATCATCAATACTCTTTTGCATGTAATTGGGAGATAAGATGTACAGGCATCGGGGCACAGAGATTCACCTTGCTCTAATGGAAAAGTTGAAGTGGGTAAGGGAGAAGATATGGGATAGAGCAGGATGGAGGAAGCGATTTCTTGTGGGACTGCTAATCTGGGAGGGTGGGTAGGGAAAAACGGGGGAAAAATTGTAACTGAAAATCTGGCGGAAATGAATGATATTAAACAGGAGTTAATAAAGCATATTTTTAAAAAAAATAAAATTGATTAAAACTTGCTCTCTGGAAAAGATGCAGCATCTATTCACATTAAAATAGATGTGAATAAACAACTGGGTTATTTCCCCATAAACATTTACCTTTTAACAGGAGAAACAATAGTATATGCTCTAATGTATATTTTAAGGTATTAGGAATCTAATAAGTCAGGATGCAGCACATCTTCCTGGAAGTTCTGAAATCACAGGTGATAAATATTCTAGCATCAGCTCTGGATCTTTGCTACATCTCAGGGCTCAGTCTCTGATGATAAAATCATGGATTTATAGGTGGCAGGAAACTCAATGGTCATTTAGTCAAGAAATGTGACAAAACTGCAGCCCAGAGATCTTATGTGGCTTACCTAACATCCTACCATCTAACTTCAAGGCCTTAAAGTGGAAGTGTCTGATCTGCTGGAAGCAGATGGCCACCCAATTTTCAATGGAGACATTCCCTTAATATTTCAATTGGTTTAATCTATGCCAAGTTACAACTAGAGTTGAGAGAGATTTAATGGGTACTATAAGAAGATGCACAGAAATTGATCGGTAATATAGGAGACAGGTTGAGTGGTATGAGAGAAATGGTCACGTGAGTGCCCATCTTTTGTGCCTCAGCTGCCTACATCCTTTTCCAGGCTAATCAAGAGCTTTTTTTCACTATCCCCAGCATACTATAATGATTCCTGCTTTGATTTCCTTCTCATATTTTTCTCCCAGCCTGACCACCCTATTCTAAACAATTAACCTTTCAAAGTTAAGTGAATCTTTTACTTCTTTTGTGTTCTGCCTCCAATTTGCAAGGATTCAATGGTATGACTAGTCGCATAAATTCCACATATAATTTCAATAAGGATGCAATAACATGTACATTATATATATATATATATATATACATGTATGAAAACTTATTAGATGAAGTCATTCTTGGATGCCACTAGACTTCTCTTGTCTTTCTTCCTCCTTTGTCTTCTGAGGAACTTCCAAAATGAATCAAATAATTTGACACCTGTTCAATTTTATTGGTCAATCAATTGACAATCAAATGTTAAAGCCTTATTATCTGCCAATCCTTGTGTGAGGCTCTGAGGGGGCAAGGACAGAAGAGAAGTAATTTCTCCCACTTAGAAGTTTTGGGTTATTGTTTCATAAGGGCTAGTCTTATTTTTAAAATTGGATTTTTGGTATCTGGAAGACATATACAATGCTTTCCATTTATTCCTCACAAAATCAAAGCAAAGCCTGGGGGAGTCTCAGTATGTTTTAATGAAAAAGAAACTAGCAAATTTAGAATCAGAAGAACTAGGCTCAGGTCGTAGTTACCTTGGAGTCTGTCTTTAAGTAACTATGTGACCTCAGGCAAGGTCCTCAACTGCTTTAGGACTCTTTTTTTAAAATTTATTTTTAAAACAGAGTAATAATAATACTAGTCCTGCCTGTGGTTATTGAGTTGTCATGACAATCAAATGATAATAGGAAAGGAATATCCTTTGAGAAGCAGAAAATTATACATATAGTAGATATTGTCATTTATTTATTTCTAACAGCTCTTAACCTCATTCTAAGGAAGAAAGGTAAGAAGAGAATTGAGGAGGTAGAAATATACATAATTTTTAATGAGAAAAAACTTGGCATGGTTGGGAGAAAGGTGAACTTGAACCATAAAGAATAAGTTCAAGTTCAATTCCCACATATTTACTTAAATTGGTTCGGGGTATTCACTTAAGTTCAGTGTCCCAACAAATTCTCTGAGAATATAATTAAAGAGAAGGTGTTGATACGCTTACTTATAGACACTCATAGATGTGGTCACCCAACTATTACTAATTTCCATGGAGGGTGCATGAGCCCTTCATTGAGGAAACCTGGGATCCTTGAAAATTGATTTGTACAGGTAGAGCAACACATTGGAGTAAGAAGCAGAACAAAAAAAAGGGAAATGTATAAAAGAAGAAGAAGGAGGGGAAATATAAATAATAATCATAACTACAAATGTCAAAAGAGTAAAATTACTCAAAAACAAAAGTGGATAGCCAAATGGATTAGAAAGCAGAATGCAATAAGTTATTTAAAAGATACATACTTATTGTCAAAAGTAACAGCAATATTGTGCATTGTCCAACTTTGATAGACTTAGCTCTTCTCTGCAAAGCAAAGATCTAAGACAACCCACAAAGCCCCATGATGGAAAATGCTGTATACATACAGAAAAATAACTGTGGAGTCCGGATGCAGATCGAAGCCTACTATTTGCTCTCTCTTTTTTTGTTGCTCTTGTTTCTTCTTTCTCTTGGTTTTTCCCATTGGTTCTAATTCTTCTTTACAACACGACTAATGTGAAAATATGTTTAATATGAATGAAAATGTATAGCCTATATCAGACTGCATGCTCTCTTGGGGAAGGCAATTGGGAGGGGGAGGAAACTTAGAACTCAAAATCTTATGGAAATGAATTGAAATTGTGAATTTTGAGTTCAAATGAAAACTAAAACTAACTAATTAAAGGTAATCAAAGTGAAAATTAAACACAACAATAAATAAATAAGAAAACAATAGTGACACATCGTTAATGAGAAGAGAATAGTCTTGTGACATGGGCAAAGGAGAAAGGAATCAGGCGTCCTGAGCTGAATTCTCATTTTGGTTAATGCATGCTGCAGTGGAAAGGGGAGCAGATATGGATTTAAGTGATCTGTATTAGAATTCTGACACTGCTAATTATCTGTGTGACCTTGGACAAGTGACTTAATTTCTATGGGCCTCAGTTTCCTTATTGGTAAAATTAGGGAGCTATACTAAATCAGTACTTTTTAATTATGATTCCATGAACGTGTTTTAAAAAAAATTGATAACTATACTTTAATATAATTGGTTCCTTTGTAAACCTTTGCAGTTTATGCTTTTGATAATGAATAAACATTAAAAAATAAAAGAGATAAAAGAAACACACTTGAAATACAAGGATAAGTATAAAGATTACAATAAGGGGCAAGTAATGGCAGCAATTATGATTTTAAATAAACTATAGTAGATTTTGAAAAAAATCACCTTAAAAGATATAACCAAGGAAATTATATGATCAAAATTACTATGGTTAATGGGGGCAACTAGGTGACACAGTGGATAGAGTGCTGGACTTAGAGTCAGGAAGACTCATCTTCCTGAGTTGAAATCTGGCCTCAGACACTTACTAGCTGTATGACCCTGGGCAAGGCACTTAAGCCTGTTTTCCTCAGTTTCCTCATTTGTAAAATAAACTGGGGAAAGAAAGTGCAAACCACTCTAGAATCTTTGCCAAGAAAACCCCAAATGGGGGTCATGAAAAGTTGGATATAAAAGAAAATTACTGAACTACAACAATTATAGATGATTAAGCAATGTCAATACGAAAACACACAAACTGTATTCACATGTGAATTTTATAAAGTTTCCAAAGAATAATTATTTTGAATGTTATATAAACTATATGCAATAATCAGAAAAGAAGACAACCTCTTTCAATTATATAAATATTTTCTTTATGCCAAAACAAGAAGAAACAAAGCAGAGGAAAAACAAAAAACTAAAGACCTATATCCCCAATAAAAATTATTTTAAAAATTTAAACAAAATATTAGCAAGTAGGCTAAAATAACGTTAGCAATTTTATACACCTGACCAATTTGGATTTTTTAAATCAAGAGTGAAAGGCTGGCTCAACATAAAGAAGACTGTAAATATAACACTATCCCTTAGTAATCTGATTCATAAAAATTCAAGTGATTTTTTTCAATTAATGTGGATGGTTTATTTTTTCTTTTAACAAATTCTAACATTTACTTCTACTAAAAACTCCAGAAATCAATATACCTTTTTATTATGATATTATTTATATTATATTATTATTATTTGTATTATTATTTATTATATTATTTACATAAATTCCAAATATGTAATATTAAAACGTATATGCATATGTAAAAAGATAAAAGTCCTTTCAATAAAATCAAGTGTAAAGAAAAGATATTCTTTATCATCATTACTACATAATATAATGGTAGATATACTAGGTCTAGCAGTAAGATAAGAAAAAGAAATTGAGGGACTAAGAATAATTGAAGAGAAAACAGAATTATTATTTTACAAGTGACATGACACTCTATTTAGAGAGTCAATTAAAATTAAATGAATTAATACAAAACTTCATCAAAATTGAAGAATATAGACAAAATAAACATAATTAATAAGCATTCTTATACATACCTTTCCCTCCCAAAGAAAGCACCACAAAACAAAAGGCAAAGAGCTAGAAAAATTTCTTTTAAAATAAAGACTGAAGTTTTTATATGCTTGGGACAGTATTTTCCAAGATTCCCTCAGGAACTAAAAGCATCTAATAATAAAATACTCTTTAGAAATAGAGACTACAATAAGGGTACAAATGCTAATTGCTCATGAATAGGTCAAACCAACATTAAAAAAAAAATCAATGTTAGTTGATCTAATTTATATATTCAGTGTTAAACCAGTCAACTGCCCAAAATAATATGTGGAAAATATTTGGGGAATATTTACAAAATTCAGATGTAATAATAAGTGGTCCAGGATCTCGAGGATAATAGTGAAGATAAAGTAGAATGGAAAGAGGTATAGAAATACCATATCTTAAGTTCTACTATGTAGCAGAAATCATTAAAATGCTTTGGTTTAACTTTGGGAGAAAAATAGAAATTCATCAATGAAATAAATTAGGTATACAACATACAGAAAATAAAACACATGCACAGAGAAATATAGCGTTTAATAAACCCAATGATCCTATTCATATGGGAAAAATTTGCTATTTGCCAAAAAAAAAAAAAATGCTGAGAAAACTGGATAGCAGACTGGAAGAAATTAAGTTTGTACCAACTATCAGCTTATATACCAATATAAAGTCTAAATTTATACAAGACAAATATAAAAAGTCATATCATGAGCAAATTAGAGGTGCCAAAAATAAACTACCTTCTCTTTTTTTATTAATTTTTTTTTTTAAAGCAATTGGGGTTAAGTAACTTGCTCAAGGTTACACGGCTAGTCATTATTTATGCGTGGGTGCTCATTTTCTGAGGCCGGATCTGATCTCAGGTCATCCAAACTCCGAGGCCGGCGCTCTTACTCACTGCGCCACCTAGCCACCCCTTTAGGGCAATTGGGGTTAAGTAACTTGCCCAAGGTTACACGGCTAGGTTTTTTTTTTGTTTGTATGGATTAAGTGTCAGAGGCCGGCTCCGAACTCAGGTCCTTCTGATTCCAGGGCCGGCGCTCTATTCACTGCGCCACCTAGCCGCCCCTCTTTTTTATTAATTTATTAGTTTAATTTTAGTTAACAAGATTCAATTCCACAGTTCCTTGATTTTCAAATTTCCTTTACCTCTGCCCTCCCCATCCCCCACAACAGCACATAGTCCAGTATAGGATCTGCAAATGCATTCATATTAGACATTAGTCCAATTACAAAGGCGTATTGTACTATGTAGGATGAAAAATGGTAAAGAAGAAATAAAACCAATGAAAAGAAAAAGATCAATTAGTTTGCTTCCATCAGGATTCAAGCTCAGTTCTTGCTAGTTATATCTCTGGATGTCGCATTTCTTTCCTTCATGAGTCTTTCTGGATTGACTTATATCACTGCATTGCTGAAAAGAGTCCAGTCTGTCATAGTTGGTCATCACACATATGATGTGTCTGTGATTGTATACAAATTTCTCCTGATTCTACTCTTCTCACTCAGCATAAGTTTGTATAAGCCTCTCCAGGTAAATATGAAATCCATCTCCTCCTCATTTCTTATAGCACAATAATATTCCATTACATTCATATACCTCAACTTGTTTAGCCATTCCCCAATTGATGGGCACCCCTTTAATTTCCAATTCTTTCCAATCACGAAAAGAGCTGCTATAAATATTTTTGTACATGTGGGTCTTCCTCCCTCTTCTATGATCTCTTTGGGATATAACCCTAGAAGTGGTATTGCTGGGTCAAAGGGTTTATAGCCCTTTGGGTATAATTCCAGATTGCTCTCCAGAATGGTTGGATAAGTTCACAACTCCACCAGCAATGCATTAGTGTTCCAAATTGCTCACATCCTCTCCAGCATTTTTCATTTCCTTGTTTTGTCATATTAGCCAATCTGACTGGAGAGATGTAACTACCTTTTCTTTTTAAGGGTAGGTGAAGAACTCATGTCTAAACAAGTTACACAGAGGATTTCAAAAGTTAAAATAGATAATTTTCAGCATATAAAATTAAAATGATTTTTGCACAAGCAAATATAACATAGGAAAAATTTTAAGGGAAACAAGTAATTGGGGGGGGACTTTTGCAAAAGATAAATTTTCTGACAAAAGTTAATTTCTAACACATATAAGGAACTCATTAGATTCTATAAATAAAAAAATATTTTCCCAATAGGCAAATGGTTAAAGAATATTAATTTGTAGTTTTCAAAATTTAAACATCTTCTATTGATCAAACATGTTCTAAATCACTAATAATTAAAGAAATGTATATTAAAGAAACTTTTATTTTCTACCTCACATCTACCATACTGGCAAAGATAACAAAAGAGGAAAATGACAAATGTTGAAGGGGATAAACAAAAATAGGTTGCAAATAGGGAATTGTTGGTGAAGCTACAAGTTGGTCCCCATTCTAGAAAGCAATTAACAGTTATGCTTAGAAAATTAACAAACAATGGATACCCTTTCACAACATTATACAACCTCTACTCCTATAACTGAATAAAATCATAAAGACTTGGTCCAATCTACATTTCTTGATTATGCTGAATCTAATGCTAGGCAAGGCACTTAACCTCTTGGAGCCAGAGAGGAGTTTTTACATTTATAAATAGTTTGGGAAGAAGCAGATCTGGAAGGATAAAGGAAGATTTTCACTCTTTATTTTTAAAGATAAATATAATCTATGATGTCCTGAGCATAATATAGTTTAGTTGCTTATCTTCCTTTATCTTGTCTATTTTTATGCTTCTCTTCTCATGATTGCCAGTCTGGTTTTTTTTTTTTTTGTAATAAGAAATAAATATCATTCTATAGTACATTCATTTTATCTTCATGTCTTAATTGTATACCTTGTCAACAACAGATTTTTTTACCTTATCATCTGTTATCCTATCCTCCAAATTATAGGTAATTTTTTTATTATTTATCTCTATAATGAGTGTTAATTCTTTTCTTCCTTATATCCTGTTCACCAGATCCACAGTTCAAACTCATTTAACTTACCGTATTTTTCTTGTCTTCTGTGTTATTATTTCAAAGCTTCTGTCCAACCCTGAGATTATGAATAGGGATTATTGGAAGTTATCGATTAAATTTAAAGTCAATTTTTGTCATAATAGAATTAAATTAATCTTTGCATAATAATTTATTCTTGAAGAAAAATATTTTTATTCATTTTTGGCATACTTTAATACATCTCCCCTATTTCTCAACTCCAGGTATTTTTTTTTGACTTTTAAACAAATGCTTTATTAACTTCTGTCTTACATCATTCATTTCCACCAGATTTTGAGTTACAATCATTTTCCCCCCATTATTCCCCTACCCAACCTCCCAGAATAGTAGTCCCACAAGATATCGCCTCCTCCAATCTGCTCTCTCCCATACCTTCTCCCATACCCCCATCGACTTTTCCATTAGAGGAAGGTGAATCTTTGTGTCCGAATGCCTGCACATCTTATCTCCCTATTACAAGCAAAAGAGTATTAATAATAGTATTTATATATATTGGAAACATTTAATGTTAAGACCTCGAATTTCAGATCCATTTCCTTCCTCCTTTGTCACCCATTCCCTCTGGGGAGATAAGTAATTCAGTATATGTTGTACATGTCTAGCTATGCAAAACATGATCATAGTAGATATATTGTACAAGGCTGCTTATAATTCCCTCCCACTCATCCCACCCCCCACCTGGTCCCATTCCCTACATGATCCTGTCCCTCTTCTATAGTGGGTACTTCCAACCTCCCCTCCCCCAAGGATGCCCTCCCATCCATCATCCCTCCTCTCATCCCCCTTCCCCTATCCTGCTGCAGGTTGAGATATCCCATTTAGTATGTATGTCATTTTCTCCCTGAACCAGATTCAATGTGAATGTGGTTTTGCCTTTTTAGCCTTCCTTATTCTCCCCCTCCTTTGCAACCACTTCCCCTTGCTTCTTCTACATGGGATAGTTTACCCTACCCTGTCTCTCCCCATCACCTCTTGCCACTTTCCTCTCTCACCTCATCATTTCATCCCTTGAGTATTCTCCCTTCCCAACAAATTCAACCTCTGCCCTCTATCCATATATAACTGTAACCATATACACACACATTCACATATGTATTCATATGACCACACCCCCTTCTTCCATTATTTTCATAGTGAGAAAGATATCATCAGTCACAGTTATTGCTTTTCCATATAGGAATGTAAATAGTTCAACTTTGGTAAGTTCCCCTTGATCTCTCTTCCCCAATTACCTTCTCAGGCATCTCTTCCTTCCTGTGTCTGGATGTCAAATTTTCTATTCAGTTCTGGTTTTTTCCTCAAGAATGCTTGAAAGTCCTCTATTCCACTGAATGACCATATTTTCCCCTGAAACAAAATACTCAGTTTTGCTGGGTAGGTGACCCTTGGGTTCATTCCCAGTTCTTTTGCCCTCTGGAATATCATATTCCATGCCCTTCGATCCCTCAGTGTAGAAGCTGCCAGGTCCTGGGCTATTCTGATTGTGTTTCCACAATATTGAAATTGTTTCTTCCTGGCTGCTTGTAGTATTTTCTCCTTGATCTGGGGATTCTGGAACCTGGCTATAATATTCCTGGGAGTTTTCTTTTTGGGATCTTTTTTCAGGAGGTGATCAGTGGATTCTTTCAACCTCTATTTTGCCCTCTGGATCTAAAACATCAGGGCAATTTTCCTTGAGAATTTCTTGAAGGGTGATTTCTAGGTTCTTTCTTTGATCATGGCTTTCAGGTAGTCCAATAATTTTTAAATTGTCTCTCCTGGATCTATTTTCCAGGTCAGTGGTTTTTCCCATGAGATATTTCACAGTGCCTTCTAATCTTTCATTTGTTTGGATCTGCTTAACAGCATCTTGATTTCTCATAAAGTCACTAGCTTCCATTTGCTCCAGTCTAACTCTGAAGGAATGAATCTCCTCAGTGAACTTTTGAGATTCTTTTTCCATCTGGCAAATTCGACTTTTTAAGGCATTCTTCTCCTCATTGCCCTTTTGGGCCTCCTTTGCCATTTGAGTTAGTCTATTTTTTAAGGTGTTGTTTTCCTCAGTCAGGCTGTTGACCCTCATTTCATACTTTTCCTGCATCCTTCTCATTTCTCTTTCCAATTTTTCCTCCACTTCTCTTATTTGATTTTTAAAGTCCTTCTTAAGGTCCTCTATGGCCTGCAACCCGCTCATGTTTTCCCCTGGGGCTTTTGGAGCAGGACTTCTGACCTCACAGTCCTTTTCCCGCTCTATGCCCCCAAAATAGGAGTCTAGGGTTGCATTTTTCTGTTTCCTTTGCCTTGGCATGTTGCCACTTAATTGCTTGACTTTTGGGCTTGTTGCCACACTATGGCTTTAAGGCCAGATAGAGGAATTTTCATCCCAAACGTGTGGGGGGCAACTTCCGTTTCTGGCAAGCTGCAAACCCACCCACAACTTCCACCCTAGATCAAAATCCAGATCCAGGGAGGTTAAAGCAAGAGCGATTACCCCCCAAGACTGATCGCTGTATCTCCCCAGGATTTGTAGGCTGGGAACCGGAGTTGCCTCTGAAAACTACACAGTAGCGTGTCTCCTCAGCAGCTTCTAGCCATTCCCCAAATACAGGTCCCAAAGTCCATAGGACACTAACCTCTTACTTTGTCCTAGGCATGTCTATGTTGATAATTCTGGAGTCTCCAGGGCTGCTGGTGTTCTGGGGTTCCTCCAGCTGGCTGTTGGCCCTGCAGCCCTGGGGCTAAAACCTCGGCTTGCTCGGACCTGGGCTGTGCTCGGCTCCTGTGCTCTGCGAGCTGCCAGGTCCCAGACCGCTGTGCTGGTCCTTCCTGCAGGGCTCCTGGGCTGTCCTCAGCGGGAGGTTAGCTTCTCTGTGTCGTTCTGTGGGTGCTGGGGCTCCAGAAGTTGTTCAGAGTCCCCTTTTACATAGTTTGGGGGGAATCTGGGGGCAGAGAGGCGTGGACGAGCTGTTTCTACTCCGCCATCTTGGCTCCACCCCCCAACTCCAGGTATTTTTGCTGGCTATTCTCCATGCCTGAATGTTCTCAGTCTTCATCTCTGCATCTTGATTTTACTGGATTTCTTTAACTACCAACTAAAATCCATATTCCTACAGAAAACCTTTCCCAATCCCTCTAAATTCTAATGCTTTTTCTATTTTATTTATTTCAAATTTATGATGAAAATATTTTGTGTTTACATAATTGCTAGCTTGTTTTCTTCCCCTTTAGATTGAGCTACTTGAGGCTGTCTTTTTGTAAAACCAATTTTTAGCATAAACCCTGGCATATTATTGACCATTCTTTTCTTTCCTTTCTTGTATTTGGTGCAATTCCTGCATGACACAAAGTAGCATTATAAATCTTATTGTATTACTGAATTCTTTAGTTATCTTTTTTACCATTCTCTTTTTTATTATGCCTACTACATTGAAAAGATTTTCTAGTTTCTATTGTAAGTCATTTATTCTCTAAGTTTTTCCTCAAATAGTCTATTTTCACTCATTTCTTGTTTTCAATTTTGCTTATCTCTTTTAGGTCTTCCTTTTGTTCTTGGTCCTTATGATAAATTGATTTTCCTTCCCAAGAATCTACTTTTAGTGGTAGTAAAGCTCTTCACTTCTAGTGATGTTTTATCCTAGTGTTCTCTTAACCTCTTGTATTTTTTCATCGTATTAGTCTTTTCTTATGTTTGACCAAGGGTGCTATCATTTTGCTATTGATGACTGAAAGTTCACCACTTCTGTGTTTTTTTCCTGAAATAATAACAACTTTAACATTTAAACATAGTTTAAAATCATGCAAAAGGTTTTACAAACATCATCCCATTTGATTTTAACAATAGCTCTGTGTAGTAGGGTTTAGAATTATTCCCATTTTACTTTTGAAGAATCTAAGGCTGAGAGGTTATGATTTACTCAACATCATGAAGCAATTAAGGGTCTGAGATAGGAATAAGCACATCAAAAGGATGGTGATTTCGACTCAAAGGAAGACATTATAGAAGTTTCGACTTCAGGTAAGGAAGACTTGACCTTCAAAATTACTGGCTATGTGATCCTAGTCCATCCCTTACCACTCAATGTTCTAGATCATTGGTATCAAACTTACATAGAAATAGGGACCATTAATTTGTTCATAAGGATCTATGCAGGCTGCATATTTAATTAGTTTAATGTAATATTATCTATGTTTTATTGTATTTTTTATTTTGATAAAAATTTTGATAAATATTTCCCAATTATATTTTTATCTGGATTAAGCTACAAGGAGGCTTGTTGGGTGCCATATATGACCCTCAGATTGTGTGTTTTGACATATCTGAATCTGGGCAATTCTTTAAAACTATAAATTTTAGATAAGGCTTTCCATTTAATTGGTAGAAGTAATTCCCCTTATAACAAGTACAATACTTATCACTATGGCTATCTGGAGACATTTCTGAATCATCAAAATTCTGGGTTGAATGTGGCATGGTAGATAGCATTAGATCTCTTGACATCTTAAATAGGCTGTGAATGTTGGGAATTGAGGATTGACGAGAGTAAAGTATAGGGGGAAGATTATTAAATAGGGGAGAGACATTATTTAAAAGTGAAGTTGCCCTTATGTCAAAATTTGCTGAAAGCCAACTCTATTGTTGTAGTTTGTCCATTCTATTTTCCAAGTGAATTTTTTCAATTTACCAGAAATTGCAGCACAACACACATGACTCTCTGTTTTAAACAGGGGTGAAAAAAGTTATCTTCCCCCAGAATTTCTGTTCATAGAAGTTCATTACTGACAGTTCACACCTTAGAACCATTAACCCTTTGGTCAAAATGAATAGCCAATTTTCAATCCTCCAGATTTTAAATAGACATTGCTGATCCATTGTTCTTTTTTTTTAAATTTACAGTAAAGTTGGCATTTCCACCCTCCTTACTGACATCAGCATGGCCCATCCAGAGTACTGCTGGGAAACCCCAGCTGCTTCCTGGAGTTTCACCCTTTTACCATGCATTATGAATAATTGAATTAATTATTCAAGACAAGATTGATATTTTCACCATGGCAAATGCACTGGAACTTTTGCTAATAGCCAGGACATTGTTGTGAAAGCTTCAGATGCTGATCCAGCCAAATGATAAGCCTGAAGAGCTTTCTATGACTTCTCTGTGCCAAGGCTATGTTAGTAATATAAATTAAAAATTGAGTTAAACTTATGTATTTTCTGGGAGGCCCTCAGGTAAAAACAATGAAATGGGGCAGGGGGTTGCTGTAAAGAATTGTCTTAACCAAACTTATGATAAAGGAGCACCAGATCTTTAAGTGTGTGTGTGTGTGTGTGTGTGTGTGTGTGTGTGTGTGTGTGTGTGTGCCTGTCTGTCTGTGCATCTGTGTCTGTGTATGTTTAGGGTGAGCTTGAGAATGGGAGAGGCTAATAAACATGAAGGATGTGCTTGTGAGTGTGGAAAGGGGAGGGAAAGACAAGATGAGGGATGGATAAATGACAGAAGAAGGAAAGGTAGGATCAAGCTGCTTCTTTATTCTCTGGGGTGTTAAAGTAAGTTTTTTTCTTCACTCTTCAGCAGTTTGACTGATTTACCACAATCTCAAATTAGATTCAATAAAAAAGGAATTGAAAATTTCCCTTTAATTTATATGCAAACATAACGAATATCTATCTATATGTGGATATATGTATGTCTCTCTCTCAATATATCTATCTATATATATATATATATATATCTCTAGACTTTATATCTATGTAGTGTATCTATATCTATGAAGCATACATGAATGAGTAAATGCAAAGCACATCTATCTCTGTCTATGAAATATATATAGAAATGTGTAAATACAAAGTATATCTATGTCTACAGATAGTTATAGATACACACTGAAAAAATCAAATTATTTTGGAGACTGGGAACTAACAATTAAGGGAATCAGGAAAGAAGAGGGAAGAGTAATCCAGGTATGACTGAATATTTTGGGCAAAGATATGGAGGAAGAAAATAGATCACTACATATATATATATATATATACATACATATAAATATAAGAAATGAAACATAGGAGAGTTGACCTCTACCCTAATGTACATAAAGTGGAATAATATGAAATGACTGGAGAGATAGGCAGGAGAGAGAATATGAATATTGCTATTAAATAGATGGGGTTTTATTATAATGAAGACAATGTTTTCACTACTATAATCTAACTCTTTGTTTCTATTCAAGATGATTTGTTGATCTGTTGATTGATTAAAAACATTCAATGCAACAAAGAGACAACTGAGTAATATGCCTTAGAGGGTTGTCAGCAGCCCTAAACAGGTTTGAGATCCTTGGACTTCGATACATGCTTTACAAAGCACTGTCCTGCTTCTGAGGAAAGTTTTAACCTTTTGAAAAAAAAAAATCTCTCCTTTTATTCAGAAGTGGACCAACGATTTAACCTTGGGAATCAGGTTATATATTAATAACACAGATGTTGAAATATTGGACAAGACTGCTGAATATAAACGATAAAGATTGTGGCTAGGTGCCTGGAAAATAGAAAGTACTCTATCAATCATAAGGATCTATAGACAGAGGGTTGTCATGGCCTTCTCTGTAGTTGGCAGTCCAGGTGTTGTGTTTTTATAGGGAGTCAAGAAGGAACCCTGGTTCCAACATATTAACCCATCCATAGTCTACTTGTACAGCATAAGAGCTTCATTTTCTAGGGTTTTTCATTCAACTATAAATTGCAAGTATCCTTGAGACTGGAGATTTCATAAACCCATGAATTTACATAGAAATGAACACTTTTTCAAAGATCAGTGGGTAAAAGTATATAGCAAGGGCTTTGGGAAAAAAGAGGGAGATTTGTTATAAAATGGGGTCAAGATCCCTGCTCTGAGGCTTATCCGACGAAGCTGGAAAGGTAGGCTTTTGGGAAGGAGGAATGGTACGAAAAGATTTTTTTTCTCTTGACAAGTTTGAATTCTAATTCTGGTGAATGGTACACAAGCTGATATTTTTTGCTCAACATTATTCAACAAACTTAGTAAAGGCCTCCTTGAAAGGCATGATACAATAAAAACAGCAAAACCAAACAAGGTTTGCCCTTAAATATTTTACCTTTGATGGGGGGAGGGGAGGATATATATATATATATATATCTAGATATAGATATATATCTAGATATAGATATAGATATATATAGAGAGAGACAGTGACAGAGAGAGACAGAGAGACAGAGGAAAGAGAGGAGAGAGAAGAGAGAGAGCCCTTCTGTACTTACACAATTAATTAAATACAAAGTAATATCAACAGGTAAAAACATTAAAATTTCCAGATGGTACAATTAATAAGGTACTGTACTGCTACAGAAACTTTTTAAAAAACCTTTTTCTGTCATTTTGTTTTATTGATGTCTTTTGATTTTCAATTATATACATTTGCAAATTCCTCTTAGTACCTCAGATACTTGTTTTCTATGTGACACTTTGTAAGTCACTTTCCCTCTCAACCACTCTACTTCAATTTCCTCATCTGTAAAATGGGCACGATACTAGCATCTATTTCAAAGTATTGTGAGGATAAAATGAGATAGAATAATACTGTACAAACTTCAAAGCTCTAGAAAAATGCTATGATTATATGCTATTATCATAATGCTATTATAACTGTTACTATTTTGGTACACAGTAGTCTCTAGTCCAGGCTTTGAAAGATTAAGCTTCTATAAGCACATAAGAAAGAAATGAATTCCAGACATGGGGAATCGTTTTCACAAATGTAGGAAATGAAATATTGTGTACAGTGCTAAGTTTTTAGGTCATTTTGACCCACAGTTAGAATGCATGAAGAAAAATAAAGTGAGATAAGACTGCATAGATAGGGGGAACCAAATGGTGAAAACCTTTAAATTCTGGGAAGACTAGGTTCTATTTTATCTTAGAGGTAATAGGTAGCCACTGCAGCTTTTTGAGTAAGGAAGTAAAACTTAAGACTTTTTTTTTTCCCATTCCACCAACTATCCCACTCTCCACTGCATTTTCAGCTATACCTTGTTTATATCCCTCTGCTTCAACCCTTTCAACTGCTCAAGAGCTTAATGCTGAAAAAGTTGTTAATGGTAAGTGTGTGTGTGTGTCTAGCATATCTAGTTTCTTGAAGAGGAGATAATAGTATCTATGTATCACTTGGGCTCATGCCCCATTCGTGTCTGAAGAATTAATAATGATGATAATAATTGTAATTATAATCCCTTATATTTTATAACTTTGTAGTTTTTAAACTCCTCTCACATATCACTGGATTCTAACAATTTATGTAATTGGCATGAATGTCCACATTTTATAAATAAGAAAACTGAGGCTTAGAGATATGGCGTGATTTACAGAAAGTCAGACGGCAAGTCAGTGTCACAACCACATGGAACTGCCTTCTTCTGACTCCTGCTCCAGTTCTATCTCTATAGATTTTCATTCCCTCTTGACAATGTCCTTGATATTCCAATTGTGTTGAAGTGTCCTGACATTAGAAGTATATGACCAGAACCCCAACGTTTGGAATTAGAGTACCTAGGTTTAAGTCTTGAATATATTACTCCCTACCTCTATGACTGGTACAGTCAATAAATCTGGCTACAATTACAAAATGAAGACACAGAACTAGATGTCATCTAAGGCATTTCCCAGATCTGATCTGTGATCCAATGTATGTCATAAACTTACTAGGCAAAATAATCTGGTTTTAGGGCCTCTACACAAACTATGGATCTTCACCCGCCCACGTCATTGGCAGGACTTGCAGACCTTTCAGGATGTGCAAGGGCATGGTGGTGGCCGCGCAGGCGCAGTGCTGCAGGGACGAGGCAGTGCAGAGCAGGCTGCGGGCGGTGGTGCAGGGCTTCAAGAGCTGTCTGCAGCAGGCGCGGGGCGACTGGCGGGGTAAGGAGGGGGAGGACCAACGCCGGCGGGGCGGAGTGGAGGCGGTGGCCAAAGAGAGGGCGAGAACCACCTCCAGGACAGGTGCAAAGACTACCTCTCAGTTGCACAGCGGATGCCTGGGACACGTTTCATAGCTTTTAAAGTTCCTTTAAAAAAGAGTTTTGAAGGAAAACTTACCCCAGAAGAACGTTTTTCCCCTTTGGATCTTGTTAACAAGATTTGAGAACGGAAGGAAGAGCTTGGACTGGTCAGTGATTTAACATACACTCAGCTCTATTACAAATCAGAGGAGTTGCCAGAGGCTCTTCCTTACTTAAAGATTTTTACCGTTAAACACCAGGTGCCTGATGACATAATTTTTAAATTAAAATGTGCTTTGAACAAATTCTTGAAAGAAAGCCAAGATGATGACAAACTTACTGGAGTCCACTGTACACATGGTTTAAACAGAACAGGATATCTTGTTTGCGGGTGTTTGATTGATGTTCAAAGCATGAAACCAAATGATGCAATAGAACTGTTCAATAGATGTGGAGGACATGCTATAGAAAGGCAGTATTACATTGATGACCTCCAGCATGGACCAATCAGAAAGAATGATGGTACTTTAATGGCAGACCATTTAGAAGAATTATCATTTATCAAAAGGAGAAACTTTTACAACACCCATGAAACTGATTATCAGGGACCCAGATGGCCCTTCCATTGGTCCCAAGACTTCCACTCCCAGCCCCAAGAAGACTTCCACTACCAGTCCCATGAGTTCACTCTCAACCAGATACTTTCAATCCCATCGAAGAGAATTCCACTCACAACCTCTAGATTTCTACCAGCCATCTAAGGAAAATAAACACAGACAGAAATTACTCTTGCCAAAATGTGGGAAACTGTCCCCCTTTGCTTCCTCCAGGTCCACCTAGAGAAGACTATTCTCAGAGCAGATATACTTGGAATCTAAAACCCAATTATAATCTCCCTCCTTGGAACAAAAGAAAGAAACTTAACAGTTATAATGGACCATATTTTCCAGACCAATGGGGCACAGATAGCCACAGATACATTGAAATGAAATGGGAAAAAATAATTGGCATGATGTTTAGTCAGGCCAAATCCAGGGAGGATCGCCATCTCTTCTATTGCTTTTCCAGGCAAGCTTAGGGAGAAATTTTATTTTTTACCACTTTGCTGATAGGGTTAAAGTATGTTTGAAAGTGAATTTTTAAAATTCCATGCTGTACCTTAAATTTTTAAAACAAAATGGAGTTTCAGAATTTGACCAAAGAGCAAAGAGCCTCCAGAGCAGATTACCAAAAACTAACATGCATATCTAGATTTGCCAGTTAAACTTTTTTTGTTGTATTATTTTGGTGACATTTTTAATTGACCTTTATTATGTTTACTTACTGGCCCATTGTCACTAATGCCATTTTTCTTCCTGTGTCCAGAATTCAGGACCTAGGTCAACAAGTTCAGGAGTAGGCGTTGGTCAGTGTGCCCAGACATGCTCAGTTTCTCTTGACTAGGTTTGTGCTAACCACACCTATTAGTAAAAGAGCAAAATGAACCAAAATTTATAGGAGAAAATAGACTTCCTAACATACCTGAGGCCTACCATTGGCAGGGTACAGCAGTGTGGTGCAGTGGATAAGAAGGCCTGGGTTCAAATCTAGGTCAGACCCTCAATAGTTGTGTGACCTTTGACGTCACCAAACTTCCCTGTGTCTCAGTTTCCTCATCTTTAAAATGAGGGGGTTAGAATCAGTGACTTCAAGAGACCCTTCTAACTGCACCTGTGGTCCCAATGCATCAGCCAACACAAATAAAAAAAATCAGAAATTATAAGATTACTTGACAGAGGAAAAAAGAAATCTGAAAGTGAAATCAGATACTGCCAAAAAGATGTTTCTATCCTACTTAGTCTAGCTAGTGCCCTTCTGCACTGCAGAAACACCCCACCAGTGGCACTTCTTCTCTTTTGGGCTCTCTCCTCTTTACATGTTTTGAATCAGTTACTTAAAACTTATTAGAGCTCATTTTGCATCCAATTCATTTTAAATTGGTGGCTTCAGGATGAAATTCAGGGGTGGCTCTAACCTCATAAGAAGCTCATTCTCTCTTTCTGTCCTAAAAAAGACTGTTCCCAGGGAGTCTGAGGCATGACATTGACCCCGTCCGTCCGATGGGGACCTTTGCCTGTATCCTCTCACTTTCTTACATGATAGTGTGTCACCTTGGGCCTGTCGTAGCATGCTAGGTGAAGAGATAGAAAGGTCCTTGCAGGCCATTTTGAATTTTTACAGAGGAGGAAAGCAAGGCCCAGGGAACTGAAGGGACTTGCTCCAAGACACATAGGGAGTAATATTCAAAGGTGGTTTGTGAACCCAGGTACTCTGACTTTGGTCAGTGCTTGTTTATTCCACTGTGTCAAGCTGCCTCCCACTCAGTTAACTTCTATACTCATTTTCTCCTCTGTAAAGTGAGACTAATGACACTTGCCCCCTCCTTTCCAGGCCCAGGTAGTGATCTCTTGTCTCATGCTTTGTAAACCATAAAGAGCTATGTAAATGGCATATGCTGGCCAGTCTCTGGTGCCTCCTGAATCATGTTGACTGCAAATAGTGCTCACACTCTTGTTGTGCTCTAAGCTTTACAAAGCACCCCCTCCACAACTACCCATTCAAGCATTCTGACAGTCATGAAAAATGACCTTGGACCTTCATGCCATCTCCTCAACCAAGAAGGAGTTGATGTTGGACTGATAGAATCTTGCTATTTGCTTCCAAAAAACCTAGTTCTTGTCTTTAAATTCCTTGCTTCATGCCCAGTTTGTTTCCTTTTTTCCTGGCCTACTTCTGGAAAAGCTCAGATCATTCAGCAATCACCTCCAATAATGTGGATGGATGTGAGGATGAGTTCAGGCTTACACTTGTGTACAGGAAATCACGTGCACTAGGCCAAGAGAGAAGGCAGAGCCACTATGTTTTCACATGTGGAGTCAGCTGTTCACAAGCCAGCATTTAACAGAGCTCGACTCCATTGCATGTAAGTCACTCACAGAGCCAGCCAGGAAGCACTGAAGAAGCCAGCCTGGGTGCAGTTGGCTTTCTGTGAATCTTTTGTAGTGATGGCTGCAGAAAAGTGGCCTTATCAGAGAGTCCTGCTAGCCATGTCCCTTCAGCTGCACCAGGAGAACTCAGGTGGAATTTAACAAGATCAGGACTGGAAGCAAATAAGAGAAACAGGAAAAAAAGATGAAATTCTCATCCAGGTTCTTAAAGGAGCCCAGCAAAGGTGGCCTCCAAGAGGAAGAGAAATGATTGCTGTTCAAAATGTGATCAGGATACATAAAAGTAAAGGTACTGGAAGAGGAAACCTTGAAGGGAAAAAGTGAATGTTTAGAGAACAGAAATTAATTAGTACTTTCACTTGAGTTCTTCAAGATCCTTGTAGAACCCTTGAAATTAAAGAATCACATTGCCGAGCTTAAAAAAAAAAACAACTATGTATCTTTATCATTTATTAAATGTTCATGACGTTTCTAAAGGCCTTTTTTTTAATCTAGCATAGTCCTTGGTGAGCCTATTCCTTTTGATAACTTTATCAATTAGTGTGTGCACTATATTTTGGGGGATATGGTAAAATTCATTTTAGCATGTGTGGTACATGCCTTTCAAGACTATTATGAGGAATAAATGAAAAAATATAGGAATAAGCACATTGTAAACTTAATGAGGTACATGAATGTAAGCTATTGTTATTGCAGATACGGTAATATAGTGAAGAAAGTTCTGAATCAGGAATTATAAGACTTGGGTTCCACATCCATCATTAATTCATGACCTAGGGAAAATCACTTAGAGAAACATCCTCACTTTCCTTGACTGTACAATAGGCATATATAATTAAAAACTATTTATCTACATGATTTAAAAATAAAGGGTGATACCATGGGCAAATTAGGGTAGTATATAATAGTTTACCTCTCAGATCTATGGATAAGGGAAGAAATTATGACTGAATAAGAGATAGAGAACATTATGTGATGTAAAATGGATAATTTTAATTGTATTAAATTAGAAAGGTTTACATCAACAGAGCCACTGTCACCAAGATTAGAAGGCAAGAAGAAAGCTGGGGGTGGTGGTGGGAATTTTACAGCAAGTATCTGAAGGCCTCATTTCTCAAATATATAGAGAATTGAGTAAAATTTGTAAGAATACAAGTTATTCTCCAATTGATAAATGATCAAAGGATATAATCAGACAGTTCTCAGAAATATATATATATATATATATATATATATATCATGTATATATATATATATATATATATACATGAAAATTGCTCTAAATTACTATTGATTAGAGAAATGCAAATTAAAACAACTCTGAAGTATCACCTTGCACCAATAAGATTGGCTAATTTGATCAAAAAAAGACAATGATAAATGTTGGAGAGGATATGTGAAAACTGGGACATGAATGCACTGTTGTGGAGTTATGAACTGATCCAACCATTCTGGAGAGCAATTTGGAACTATGCCCAAAGGGTCTATAAAACTGAACCTTTGACAGTGCAATACTGAAACTAGGTTTGTATCTCAAAGAGATAGCAATGAAAGGAAAAAGGACCTCTTTGTATAAAAATATTTAAAGCAGCTCATTTTTCAGTGGCAAAGAATTAGAAATTGAGGGGGCATTCATCAATTGAGGAATAGTTGGACAAACTGTCATATGTCATATTAATGGTGTACTCTTTTGCTAAAAGAAATGATGAGGAGGATGCTTTCAGAAAAACCTGAAAGTACATCAAAGCAAAGTGAATTGAGCTGAACCAGGAGAACCTTGTACACAGAAACAACAAAGTCATAAGATGATCAGCTGTGTATGACTTAGCTCTTCTCAGTAATACAAACATGAGAGATAATTCCAGTGAACTCATGATGAAAACTGTTATCCAACAACAGAGAAAGAACTGATTGAGTCTGAATACAGATAAAAGCATAGTATTTTTCATTTTATTCATGTTTTTGTTTTTTCTTTCACAACATGAGTAATATGGAAATAAGTTTGTATGATTGAACATATTGAATTGTTTACATTCTCAGGGAGCTGAGGGGAAAGAGAAAGGGAGAGAATTTGGAACTCAAATAAAAATATTAAAAATTGTTTTTATATGCAATGGGAAAATTAAAATATTAAGAGACAAAAATTTTCTTCTTTTGGTATCATTGTGGTACCTTATCTTTCTTAATTTTTTCCTATGTCTCCTGTATATAATTTGCTTTGTATATATTTGTATATTTTCTGATCAATTAGACTGTAAACTCCCTGAGGACAGGAAGATAAGAAACTATCTTTTGCCTCTATTTTTATATCCCTAGCCCATGCCATGGTAAGTGTCTTCCACATAGTCTGCACATAGCTTAGTTAATGTTTATTGATTAATTGAAGAATATTTATCTCAGAATGGTGGTGCCTAATATATTGTTAATCGCTTGTAAAGGCTTCTAGGTCTCCATTTCCCATAAGATTGTGTACCTATTCAGGATAACTGCATCAAATGGAGCTAATGACTAGAGAAGGAGAAGGCAGTAAGAAGGCACTTCTAGAGGAGTAAATAAGAAGGATAAGAAGAGAGAGAGATGAGCCATAGCAGTATAGAGATGTCCACAACCAAGACACCAAGGTATACCCTAGTCTTTAATAACTGAGACTTGAATCGAGATATAGAATAGTCAAAAGATAGCAGTGGTAACAGTATATGATCAATAAAGGTTAAACAAGGAGTGGCTAGGTTGCACACTAAGAGCGCCGAACTGGGATTGGTTCTGGCCTCAGATTCTTAACACTCACACAAAAAACTGGCCATGCAACCTTGAGCAAGTTGCTTAATCCCAACTGCTTAAAAAAATAAGGTAAGACATACTCTACTGTTTTACAATATTTCTCATTAGTACAGATTTTTAAAAAGAATAATAATAAATAGTATCAGTAGTACTAGCAGTATTTTTATAGTGCTTTAAGGTTTGCAAAGCATTTTATAAATATAATTTAATTTCAGCCTCACAACAAACCTGAGATGTATGTACTATAATTAATTTGATTTTGCAAACTAGGAAGGTGAAGGAAACAAAGTTTAAATAATTTATTATTCATTTAGTAAGTTACTCAGGTGAGATTTTAATTCAGGTCTTCTGAATGCCAAGTCTAGCACTTTTATTGGAGTTTCTTTTTTGTATACTCTTGGAAGAAAAGAAAGAGAAGGTTATACTTTCTTGGAAAAATTATGTGACATATTTTCTCTATCACTTTGCTATTTATTCCAATCCCAATTAAATGTTTTGTTGATTCAATGGTTTTTTTGCCTGGATTTTGTTTGTATTGATAAGGAATTAGCGTAGTAACTTTTAAAATTTCCACCTTTAAGTTGGATGAAAATAAAAACCAATATAAATTAGGCAAATTACCATTACAAATATTTCCTTGTTCTGAACTATAATCCATGTGAATCTAATTATTGTGTGGAATATAGGTCACATTTGTAAGAGGTGATAATAAAATCTACTTGCTACAGAACTCATTTGTCTCTATCTCTAGTTCTATTTCTATCCATATATGCATGTGTATGTACACAAACACAGACTTTGAAAACTGTCAAGCATTATAGTCTAGAAATATTTGCCCATTATGGTATTAGTTATTATACACTGTCATGAATTGTTCTCTAATTGTTTCATTTGCATTTGTTTATCACTTCAGCTAGATTATAAGCTCCTCAGACTTAATGACTGCCTTTTTAACTGTCTTTCAGTATTTAGCCAATTACTAGGTACATAATAAAGTTAAAATAAATAATTTTAAGATGACATATGAGAACATAAGATAATGGACATTTAGAAAAGGGTAAGAAATACTATAATTTTCTTAAAATGATGGTTTATTTGTAACCAGGTCCTAAGATATCTGATTCTTTTGGCACATTAAAAGCTGCAAGCTGACAAAAGGACCAGATAAAAGTGAAAATTATTCATACAACATTAATCTATTCAACAAGTATTCTCTGGGAAATTTCTATGTAGCCATTTCCAAACTAAGGTCTAAGTATACAAAATGTATGACACAGATAATACCTTGCATTATGATTACATCTACCCATGATTACCTTCTCCATTAGCTTCTAAACTCTAATATAAAAGAACATCCACAATATCTTTAGTTGAAACAAATTTATTTCCACAAACATTTATTAAATTACTGTTGTATTCACAACTTTTACCTATAAATTTAGTTAGGAATGGATCCTTTCCTGAATAGGGCTTAGAGAAAAATCATGGCAAACAACATGGAAGAACATTACTATAAACTAATTAATGTAATCATTTCAGGTTCTGTGAGTTTGGGGGTACCTCTTCACCTATCTACTCATGAGTAAATAGTTTTCAAATCTGGTGTGGACAGAAATCTTGTTATCATATGACTATTCTAGAAATGAGCCTCTCTGGTCCACAGTGTAAGACATAAAGTACAATGTTAGGTCTCTAATTAATGCCTTTCAACTTTAGTAGAATCTGACAAAGTGTCATTTTTCTTTTTAGCATAGATGATTCCACTCACCATTGGTACATGGGATTTCTATGCACTTATAGACAACACAAAATCCAGTAGACCAATAAGACAAATTGCTCTTCTTGTTGTAGAACTCATTGGATATAGCATCCAAAAAGCAGCCATGAGAGAAATAAGGCTGGCAAATGCAGACCAACTCACAGAAGTCAAAACTGGATATAAGTTTTTCTTGAGTGACCACAGTGAAGGGGAACACTCAGAACCTGATGGAAGTTTTGCAATTATAACTTATCTAATCGACAAGCTTGTATGTCTATCAAAAGACATGGATGATAGACTCATAACAATGTGATAGTCACTTTCAGGAAAAAGCCGAACCACCATCATTAGTGCATATGCCACAACCATGATGAACACTGAGGAGGTCAAAGAAAAATGTTATGAGTTCTGGAGATCTTCATCATCAGTGTCCCTAAAGAGGGCAAGGTTATAATTCTGGGGGACTTTAAAACTAGAGCAGGCTTAGAATATTGGAAATGGCAGGGAGTCCTTGGGAGGAATGGAGTTGGAAAGAGCAAAAACAATGGTCACTTACCACTGATGACTTATACATTTTATAACTTTCTTATCACCAAGGCTGTCTTCCATTTACCAAAATACAATAAAACTTTGTGCATATACTCTCATAGCAAACATTGACACTTTATAGACTATGTGATTATAAGGAGAAGAGATAGACAGGATGTAAGAATAACAAAGGCAATGTGTGGCACAGAGTGCTGGACTGATCATAGATTTATCCTCTCCAAGCTAAATATTCACATTCAAAAATAGCAGCATCCCCAAGGCAAAAGGATTACCAGAAAATTAATTTCAACAGATTACAGCACTCCACTGAGCAGTAATAGTATGTTCTAACTTGGAGGGAAAGCTGAGCCAACACACAGTTGACAAGAGTGGAGCACAAAAAAGAGTGGGAAGCTTTCAAAGTTTTTGGAGAATAGTATTGCATTTGATCATCTGGGTCAGAACACTCATAAATATCAAGACTGATTTGCCAAAAATGGTGGGGAAATTCAGAAATTGCTAAAGCCAAGCATAAGCAGCTTTCTAGAGGACTGCTGCTGTGAATAGCTTTAAGGTTCTGATCACACAGTATAGTGAACTCTCTATTTATTCAGTAGTAAATGGAAGCAAAACATTCACAGAAACCAAAGTACAGCATTCACACTGTTATAACATAACAACTTATTAATAAATTGACCACATAGTTTTCACCAGAGTGGCCACATGATTTTAAGCAAAGATATCATTCAGTAAGTCCTTAATTAAATCATCCTTAAGGAGCAAACCTCTTTAAGGGACACAAAGCACAAAGGTCAAAGTTCTCCACCCCTAGGTCACATTGTCTCAATCTCTCAGTCAAAATATATTTTCTTTTCTTGATTGAAGATTAGTTCCCAATCATCCTTAACTCAACCATCCTTAAGAGGTACAAGGTACAGAGTACAAAGTTGTCATACCCCTAGGCCATAGTAAATCATGATCTTCTCAGTCAACACTAAGTACCCAAGGAGAGGTCTTTTAATCTTGACCTAAGGCTGGCTCTCAGATTCCATGGTTCCTCTTCTATGGGTCCAGGTCCTGACTGAATCTACCTAGTTGTCACCTGGATTCGCAGGTAGGCAGCTCTCAGCTCCTTGTCCATTCCCTTATTCAGTCCCATATTGAAGTTTACAGTGTTGAGTCCACCTCAAGTCCTTCAGGGTTTCTGTTTCTGGGAAGACAAAGCTTAACAGAGCCACAATAACATTCATGCCCATTACTGGCACCATCATCAATTCACTATCTGCCTGTGAAATCAACATAGACCCATCAACAAAGTCTGAGAACTCAACACATATCATCAGTAGAGTCCCAGTACCTCTGAAACCCTCCTCCAGGATGTTTGTAAACAGACAACAAGAAAATCCTCTTTCAGGGCTTCCAGTATGATCCCAAGGTTTTTATACAAAGTATCACAAACAAAAATCAACATAGATAGAATAGGCAAACAGAGTCCCAGCCTCCACAACTATTTCCCTTTTCAGTTCTGCTCTCTCCCAACTTGGGCTTCTCCTTATATATGGAAATTAGCTCCTCCTTGTTCCACCCCTTCCTGTTGCATCAGCAAGTTCCTCCTACTGTGGGTTTCACAAGTTCTGTTTCTTAACAAAGACTTGATAAAATCATGGCAAGGCTCAAAAGAAACTTGAACTGAAACAAGGTGCTAAATAATTAAATAGCTGAAACAAGGTCCTAACTATTTCTTTGCTTGTCATTACAGGTGTATATTAACTGCTCAGTGCTGAACTCAGAACTCTCTAATCAATGTTTGAGGATCTGACCAAGGTCTTTGACACAGTCAGTTATGAAGGCTTATGGAAAATTATGGCAAAATTTGTTTGCCCAGAGAAGTTCATCAGTATTGTACATCAAACTCACAAAGACATGCTTGCCTAATTTCTGGATAATGGATGTTGATCTTGTGCTTTCACAGTTACCACTGAAATGAAAGAAGCCTGTATGCTTGCTCCCATGTTTTTTTAACATGATGATTTCAGTCATGTTGTCAAATGACTTCAAAAAAGAAGCATATGGCATTAAGGTTAGCTACTTCAGTGATGGTAAATTCTTCAACTTGAAAAAGTTACAAGTCGAGACGGAGGTGGAGGGAGTGTTGGTGCATGATTTTTTTGTTTGCAGATGACTGTGCACTCAATGCATTTCTTCTCTGCTGCTTATGATAATTGTGGCCTAACAATTAACACTAAGAAAACACAGGTATTTTGTCAGCCAGAACCATACCACCCATACATAGAACCAGTGGTTTCAGCAAATGTAGAAGTTTTGAATGCTGTGGATAAGTTCACTTACCTTGGTAGTGTACTTTCCAGGGATGTACACATTGATGATGAGGTTGTTACACAAATTACCAGAGTTAGTCCAGTGTTTGGGAAGCTCTGAAGGAAAGTATGGGAAAGAAGAGGTATTAAACTGACTACCAAAATGAAGGTCTACAGACTTATTGTGCTGACCTAATTGTGTGCCTGCTGAACCTAGACAGTGCCATGCCAGGAAACCTACTTGTTTCCATTTGAAATGTCTTAGGAAGATTGTGAAGATCACCTGGCAGGATAAGATACCAGGCACTGAGGTCCTTTCTTAAACTGAATTGTCATGCATTCAAACTCTACTGCAGAGAATGAAACTACAATGTGCTGGTCACATTGTTTGAATGCTAAATGCACACTTACCTAAATGATTAATTTAAGGAGAACTCAAACAGGGAAAGTGCTCGCCTTGTGGTCAGAAAGAATGATAACAAGACCTCCTCAAGTTCTCTCTTAAGAACTTTGGAATTGGGGCAGCTAGGTGGCACAGTGAATAGAGTACCAGCCCTGGAGTCAGGAGGACATGAGTTCAAATCTGTCCACTTAGTCACTTAACACTGACTAGCTGTGTGACACTGGGCAAGTCACTTAACCCCAATTGTCCTGCCTTCCCCTCTACAAACAAACAAACCAAAAATCAACTTTGGAATTGATTGTATGACATGGGAGACACTGGAACAGTATCACCTAGCATGCCATGTCCATATCAGAGAATGTAATGTGCTCTATGAGCAAAACAGAATTGAAGTTTTTCAAAAGAAAAACAAGATGTACAAATATAGAGAATCTACCCCAAATGTTTATATGGATTATTTGTGTCGGATCTGTGGTAGAGCATTCTGAGCTTGTATTGGTCTGATCAGCTACATTCAGATGTACTGTATCCTGACTCTAACATAATGATGTAATTTTGGTGCTCTTTGAGAATGAAGGACAACAGCAAACTTCAACTAGTCATTTGGTGAAAGAAGAATCAGAACAAAATGGGAAAATCATGACAAAGAAAGACAAATGAAATGAAAATAGTATGATTTGATCTCTGCATTCAAATCTCATAGTTCTTTCTCTGGGTATGGATAACATCTTCCATCATGAGTCTTTTGGAATTATTTTTGGATCATGGTATTGCTAAGAAGAACTAAGTCTATCGTAGTTAATTGTCAAACAGTGTTACTGTTACTATGTACAAGATTCTCCTGGTTCTGCTCCCTCCACTCAGCATCAGTTCCTGTAAGTCTTTCCAGGTTTTATCTGAAACCCATCCACTCATCACGTCTTATAGCACAATAGTATTCCATTACATTCATATACCACAACTTCTTCAACCATCAACATTCGATGGGCATCCCCTCAATTTCCAATTTGTTGTCACCACAAAAGAGCTATTATAAATATTTTTGGACATATGGGTCCTTCTCCCTTTTTTATGATCTCTTTGGCATACAGACCTAGTAGTGTTACTGCTTTTAGGCATTTTTCCAAATTAATCTCCACAATGGTAGAAACAGTTCACAGTTCCACCAACAATTCATTAATTTTCCTACATCTCCAACAGTTATAATTTTTCTTTTTTGTCATATTAGCCACTTTGATAGTTGTGAGGTGTTACCTCTGAGCTGTTTTAATTTCCATTTATCTAATCAATAGTGATTTAGAGCATTTCTTCATGTGGCTATGGATAGCTTTAATTTCTTCATCTTAAAACTGCTTGTCCATATCCTTTGACCATTTGTCAATTGGAAATGATTTGTTTTCCTATAAATTTAACTCATTTTTTAAAATATATTTTACAAATGAAACAATAACTGTAAAAATTATTTCCCAACTTTCTATCTTCCTTCTAATATTAGTTGCATTAACTTTGTGCAAAGCCTTTTTAGTTTCTTGTAATCAAAATATCAATTTTGTATTTCATAATATTCTCTGTCTCTTGCATGGTAATAAATTCTTCCATTCTACATAGCTCTGAGAGGTAAACTATCCCTTGCACTTCTGGTTTGCTCATGGTGTTAATGGGATTTGAGAAGAGGAAATGCATTGAGATAATTGCAGGCCTGATACATGAGAATCAAGGGAGACAGGACATCTAAAAAGATGAATAACTCTGTGCTAACGATGAATAATTGAAGATAAAGATTAATATCTCCAGGTTCTTTATAGGTCTTCTATTCCATAGGTACTTCTGAAACTAGTTTTGGGCAGAAAAAAGGACTTACTCTAGATTTACCCTTTATCTTTTCTTATTAGCGAGGTCTTCCCATAGCCCTGCAGGTAACTGATAAATATTCTGGTGAATTCTCTGACCCTAGTGTATATCAAAAAATAGTGTATATCTAAGGTATCTTCTTGAACAGACTTTCTTGTACATTTGAGGAATTATCTCTTCCCTTTGTAGACAACTGTCCCTCACTCATTCCCTCTTGATGACCAACTACTCTAATTGCTCCAAACAGATTAAATGATTTGATGCGTTGGTTTTATGTGACTCAGGGCATTGCCTGAAACTAATTTATTGACTATCAAATTGTTTAATCTTTTTACTGTGTGCTGTTTTATATGTTCATTGCATACTGAAATCTTTTAGTAAATTTTTTTCCTCTTGTTGAAGTTTTTGAAAACACAATTGAGCATCACACTCTCCCTTTTTTAATTCTGTCAGTGCCTTCTAAGCTGAGTTGTGCTCAACAAATTTTCTCCAACAAAACTCTTAGATGAACATTTTGCTTATGAATCCCTACATCTTTTATCCATTTTATGAGATTCCAAAGTTTAAATCAGACCACAGATACAACCCTTGAGAAAAACTTTATGCTATGTCCACACAGTCAACAAAATGTTCATTAGTATGCTATTGAAACAGTTCACCTAGGACTGATGGGAGTCAAAATGGTGGAGTAAGCAGTAAGTTGCTCTTACACTCCCTTATTGAACTCTAAAAATTCAAAAATATCAGTGGATTCTAGGAACATGGTGGAGTAGGTCAGACAATTCCAAGCTCTCAAGATTTCCCCCCACAAAAGAGTTAAAATAGAACCTTAGGATGTGGGTAGAAAAAAATAAGAATAGAGGCACAACCCAGGTGTTCCTGGGACAATTTGAGAAGATCTGGAGAAAAATTCCAACACTAGGTTTGGTCCCAGTGATGAGTAAACACCTGCAGTCTAGGTTCCACTTTAATAATAAGCTGCAAGCTGCTTAAACAACAAGTGGCAAGCCCTGGAGTTGGTTGGCCTGAGAGGTTGCATCTGCCCCAGCCAGGGGAATTTTAACCCCCAGGATAGTGTTGGGGGTCTGAGCCTGGGAAGATCTAGGGAACCTCTGCTGACAAGAAATGCCAGACCCAGATGTGCTGGGAAGAGTGGCAGGGGCAAGAATGAACCAGCACATACCCAGTGAGTGCAGAAGCAATAGGGCAGGAAGCCCTTGGCTTTGGGCACTTGCAGTAGGTTGCAGGTTCAACTTTGGTTCCAGGATAGATAGAACAACTGAACATCTGGGCAAGAGGTACATCCCCCATGCCCAAGGGCTAGAGGTGACAACAAAAATTGTGCTATTACAACCAAAAAATACACAGGCAAATGATAAAGAATCCACCCACCAAAGCTATTATGAGAATAGAGAATACTGGGTTCATCTTCACAGTAGGATATTGAAGTAAAGAAACCCTAATAGAGTCTCATAAAATGGTCATCTCCCATAAAATAATTCAAAGAAGATCTTAAAAAATATTTAAAAAATCAAATGACAGAGGTGGAGGAAAAACTAAAATAAAAAAATAATGCAAGAAAAAGAAGAAGATTATGAAAGCAAAGTCAATCAATTAGAAAAAGAGAGACAGAATCTTAAGAATATGACACCTTGAAAATTACTATCAGACAATGTGAAGCCAGTGAAATTACAAGAGATCAAGAAATAATTTTTAAAAATGACTAATGAAAAAAATAAAAGTGAAATATCTTATACAGATCTGGAGAATAGAACAAGAAGAGAAAAAATAAAAATAGCTGGACTAACCCATAGCTATGATCACAAAAATTCTTGATAAAATAATACAAGAAATGATTAAAGAAAGTATTTCTTTTTTTTTTTGGTCTGTTTATATTGATTTATTTTTATTTTTATTTTAATTTTTTAAACAAATGCTTTATTAACTTCTGTTTTACATCATTCATTTCTGCCAGATTTTGAGTTACAATCATTTTCCCCCCATTATTCCCCTACCCAACCTCCCAGAATAGCAGTCCCACAAGATATTGCTTCGTCCAATCTGCTCTCTCCCATATCTTCTCCCATACCCCCATCGACTTTTCCATTAGGGGAAGGTGAATCTTTGTGTCCCAATGCCTGCACATCTTATCTCCCAATTACAAGCAAAAGAGAATTAATATTAGTATTTATATATATTTGAAACATTTAATGTTAAGACCAAGAATTTCAGATCCATTTCCTTCCTCCCTTGTCACCCATTCCCTCTTGGGAGATAAGTAATTCAGTACATGTTGTACATGTCTAGCTATGCAAAACATTATCATAGTAGACATATTGTAAAAGACTGCTAATAATTCCCTCCCACTCATCCCACCCCCCACCTGGCCCATTCCCTACATGATCCTGTCCCTCTTCTATAGTGGGTACTTCCAACCTCCCCTCCCCCCAAGGATGACCTCCCATCCATCATCCCTCCTTTCATCCCCCTTCCCCCTATCCTGCTTCAGGTTGAGATATCCAATTTAGTATGTATGTCATTTTCTCCCTGAACCAAATTCAATTTGAATGTGGTTTTGCCTTTTTAGCCTTCCTATTCTCCCCCTCCATTGCAACCACTTCCCCTTGCTTCTTCTACTTGGGATAGTTTACTCTACCCTGTCTCTCCCCATCTCCTCTTGCCACTTTCCTCTCTCACCTCATAGTATCATCCCTTGAGTATTCTCCCTTTCCAACAAATTCGACCTGTACCCTCTATCCATATATAACTGTAACCATATACACACACATTCACATATGTATTCATATGACCACACCCCCTTCTTCCATTATTTTCATAGTGAGAAAGATATCATCTGTCACAGTTACCGCTTTTCCATATAGGAATGTAAATAGTTCAACTTTGATAAGTTCCTTTTGATTTCTTTTCCCTGATTACCTTCTCAGGCATCTCTTCCTTCTTGTGTCTGGATGTCAAATTTTCTATTCAATTCTGGTTTTTTTCTCAAGAATGCTTGAAAGTCCTCTATTCCACTGAATGACCATATTTTCCCTTGAAACAAAATACTCAGTTTTGCTGGGTAGGTGACCCTTGGGTTCATTCCCAGTTCTTTTGCCCTCTGGAATATCATATTCCATTCCCTTTGATCCCTCAGTTTAGAAGCTGCCAGGTCCTAGGCTATTCTGATTGTGTTCCACAATATTGAAATTGTTTCTTCCTGGCTGCTTGGAGTATTTTCTCCTTGATCTGGGGATTCTGGAACCTGGCTATAATATTTCTGGGCGTTTTCTTTTTGGGATCTTTTTCAGGAGGTGATCTGTGGATTCTTTCAAACCTCTATTTTGCCCTCTGAACCTAAAACATCAGGGCAGTTTTCCTTGAGAATTTCTTGAAGGGAGATTTCTAGGTTTTTTCTTTGATCATGGCTCTCAGGTAGTCCAATAATTTTTAAATTGTCTCTCCTGGATCTATTCTCCAGGTCAGTGGTTTTTCCCATGAGATATTTCGCATTTCCTTCTACTCTTTCATTTGTTTGGATCTGCTTAATAGCATCTTGATTTCTGATAAAGTCATTAGCTTCCATTTGCTCCAGTCTAACTCTGAAGGAATGAATCTCCTCAGTGAACTTTGGAGATTCTTTTTCCATCTAGCAAATTCGACTTTTTAAGGCATTCTTCTCCTCATTGCCCTTCTGGGCCTCCTTTGCCATTTGAGTTAGTCTGTTTTTTAAGGTGTTGTTTTCCTCAGTCAGGCTGTTGACCCTCATTTCATACTTTTCCTGCTTCCTTCTCATTTCTCTTTCCAATTTTTCCTCCACTTCTCTTATTTGATTTTTAAAGTCCTTCTTAAGGTCCTCTATGGCCTGCAACCCGCTCATGTTTTCCCCTGGGGCTTTTGGAGCAGGACTTCTGACCTCACAGTCCTTTTCCCGCTCTATGCCCCCAAAATAGCAGTCTAGGGTTGCATTTTTCTGTTTCCTTTGCCTTGGCATGTTGCCACTTAATTGCTTGACTTTTGGGCTTGTTGCCACTCTATGGCTTTAAGGCCAGCTAGAGGAATTTTCGTCCCGAACGTGTGGGGGGCAACTTCCGTTTCTGGCAAGCTGTAAACCCACCCACAACTTCCACCCTAGATCACAATCCAGATCCAGGGAGGTTAAAGCAAGAGCGATTACCCCCCAAGATTGATCGCTGGATCTACCTACAGTTAGCATGCAGGCCGGGAGCTAGAGCTGCTTCTGAAAACTACAAAATGGGGTGTCTCCTCAGTGGCTTCTAGCCCCCAGGGGAGGAAGCTGACGCATTCCCCAAATACAGGTCCCAAAGTCCATAGGACACTAACCTCTTTCTTTGTCCTAGGCATGTCTATGTTGATAATTCTGGAGTTGCCACAGCTCCTGGTGTTCTGGGGTTCCTCCAGCCGGCTGCTGGCCCTGCCGCTGGGGCTAAAACCTCGGCTCACAGGGACCTGGGCTCAGCTCAGCTCCTGTGCTCTGTCCTCTGAGCTCTGCGCTCTGCCAGGTCCCACACCGCTGCGCTGGTCCTTCCTGCAGGGCTGCTGGGCTGTTCTCAGTGGGAGGTTAGCTTCTCTGTGTCATTCTGTGGGTGCTGTGGCTCTATAAGTTGTTCAGAGTCCCCTTTTACATAATTTGGGGGGAATCTGGGGGCAGAATGGCTTGGATGAGCTGTTTCTACTCCGCCATCTTGGCTCCAGTGCCAGAAAGTATTTCTTGAAGCATTAGAACAAAGAGGGAAAGTAGAAATAGAAAAAATCTATCACCACTTAAACAATATCTTATGAAGTAAACTCAGACAGAAATCGTAGTCAAATTTCAAAACCTCCAGCTCAAAGACAAAATATTAAAGCATCAAGATTAAAAATAAATTAAATATGATGGTGCCACAATAAGAATCACACTAAAGGCCTAGCAGTGGAGACATTAAAGGACTTCAGATCTTGGAATAGTATATATCAAAGAGCAAAAGAGGGGTGGCTAGGTGGCCCAGTGAATAGAGCACCAGCCCTGGAGTCAGGAGGACCTGAGTTCAAATCCGGCCTCAGACACTTAACACAAAACTAGACATGTGACCTTGAGCAAGTCACTTAACCCCAATTAACCCTCCAAAAAGAAAAAATAAAAAACAAAACAATGGGAGATTCTGAGCCCCAGGGTGGTGGAGCATACAAGCATCAACACCAGGACCTCTGAGTTTTTCAGTACTGGCAGGGGAACTGGTAAAATTAAGTTCGGAAAACAACCAAGTATGCTGGCAGGCAGGCATCCTTTAGCAGCCAAATTTCCAGGTGCTACAGCACAACTGCAATAAGCACAATTCTAGTGGGGGCAGGCATCCACCAGCATCCAGAACTTCTCATGCTTCAGAGCAACCCTGGTGAGCAGGCATCCACGAGGGGCCAGATTCACCCACCCACCCTGAGAGCTTCATTTTCTGATCCCAGCTCAACACCAGGTAAGTTGCCAGAACAGCTTTCAACTGCCAGCACCTGAGGCTCCAGCACAGAAAGGCACTGACCAGGTCCCCAGCAAAAGAAACTTGGGACAGTGCCCCTCTGCTCCAGTAGAAGGGCTCAAATTTAAAATCCAGGAAATAGGCAAAAATCATGAGCAAAAAGGAGAAATGGATAATGACCACATATTCTTATCGTGGGGACAGGGGTGATCCAGGTACAAATTCACAAGAGTGCAACATTGTTAATATACACACATCCAAAAAATCAAAGGGAATAGGTCTCAAGCTCAAAAAATCTTCTTGGAATTGCTCAGGAAGGATTTTAAAAGTTGAATTAGAGAGGGAAAAGAAAAACTGGGAAAAGATAGTAGAGGTATGTAAGAGAGTCATTAGCTTGGAAAAGTAAGGACAAAAATTGAATGTAGAAGAGAAGTTCTTAAAAAAATACAATTGCATGTGTGGGGGGAGGGAGGAGAGTATGGAGCCAAGATGGCAGCATAGAAATAGGACTTCCATGCAGCTCTGGCTGCCACCTCTTCCAATACATGTAAAAAATGACTCTAAACAAACTTTAGAGCTAAAGAACCCACAAAGTGACAGAGAGAAACAAATTTCTCACTGAAGGAAACCTGGCAGGCTGGCAGGAAGGGTCCATCACAGGGTGCTGGAAGCTGAGCACAGTCTGAGGTCAGCCCCAACCAGCAGTAGCCAGAGCAGACTTCACAAGAGTAAATAATCAGCAGCTGTAGCAGTTTCCAGACTTCTCAATCCACAAATGCCAAAGACTAATTAAAAGGTCAGTGTGGAACTTTGTTATAACAGGAGGACTGTTGCCTGGCTGCTACCCCCATGGTGAAAAGCAAAGGGGGCATGGTGGCAGTAGCCACTGCCACATGGGTGCTTCCAGAGCTCCTGGCCTGCAGATTGTAGGGGAACCAAGTGACCATTCAGAGGGAAATCACTCTTGCTTTGACTGTTTGGGTCCTTATCACAGTCTTAGGTGGTGGTCCTAGGGTGTGTGACCAGTGAGCCAGAGTTTGTGGGGGCTGGAGGGGGGTTTCCATTTAATAGCTCCAGCAGCTGCAAAACCCACAGTGATTTGGGGCATAATTGTCTCCATTCTGGTAGCAGACTTCTACATGGCAAAGAGCTCAAAAGTCAAGTAACTGGCTGCCAATATGAACAAGCAATGGAAGCACAAACAGATGATAGAATCCTTTTTTGGGGACAAAAAGGATCACGGTATGGAGCAGGTAAAAGAGAAGTCAAAAATCCTGTATCAAAAGCCTCCAAGAAAAATATGAAGTGGTTATACACCATGGAAGACCTCAAGAAGGATTTTGAAAATCAATTAAGAGAAGTGGGGGGAAAATTGGGAAGAGAAATGAGAATGATGGAAGAAAAGCAAGTGAACAGCCTACTAAAGGAGACTAAAAAATACACGGAAGAAAATAACATCTTAAAAATAGACTAACTCAAATGGCAAAAGAGGCCTAAAAAGGCAACAAGAAGAATCCTTTGAAAAGCCAAATTTGTCAGATGGAAAAGGAATTTCAAAAAGTTACTGAATCTAATAACACCTTCAAAATTAGATTGGAGCAACTGGAAGCTAATGACTTTATCAGAAGTCAAGATACTGTAAAACAGATCCCAAAAATGAAAAAAAAAATAGAAGGCAATGTGAAGTATCTCATTGGAAAAACCAATAAAATGGAAAATAGATCTATCTAGGGGAGATCATTTGAAAGTATTGGTCTATCTGTAAGCCATGATAAAAAAAAAGAATCTTGACACCATCATTCAAGAAATTCTCAAGCAAAATTGCCCTGATATTCTAGATCCAGAGGGCAAACTAAAAATTGAAAGAATTCATCAATCTCCTCTTGAAAAAGATCCAAAAAAAGAAAACTTCTTGGAATATTATAGCCAAATTTCAGAGTTCCCAAGTCAAGGAGAAAATAATGCAAGCAATCAGGAAGAAACACTTGAAGTGCTGTGGAAACACAATCAGGATAACACAAGACCTAGCAGCTTCTACATTAAGTGATCAAAGGGCTAGAAATATGATATTCCAGAAGTCAAAGGAGCTAGGACTAAAACCAAGAAACAACTACCCAGCAAAACTGAGTATAATGATACAGGGAAAAATATGGTTATTCAATGAAATAGAGGACTTTCAAGCATTCTTGATAACAAAACCTGAGATGAACAGAAAATCTGACTTTCAAATACAAGAAGCAAGAGAAGCATGAGAAGGTAAACAGGAAAAAGAAATCCTAAGGAACTTATTAAAGTTGAAGTTTTTACATTCCTACATGGAAAAACGATAATTGTAACTAATAAAACTTGTCTCATCATGAGGATAGCTGAAGGGAATATATATATTGTGTGTGTATATGAATGTATGTATGTATATGTGTATATGAATGTATGTATGTATATGAATGTATGTATGTATATGTGTATATATGTATGTGTGTATATATATATATATATATAAGTGTGGGCATTTGTATGTTCATGTATTCATAGAGAGCACAGGATGAGTTGAATAAAAAGAGCTGATATCTAAAAAAATAAAATTAAGAGGTGAGAGAGGAATTTATTGGAGAAGAAGAAAGGGAGCGATAGATTGGGGTAAATTATCTCATATAGAAGAGGCAAGAGGTATTGTTACAATATAGGAGAAGAGCAGGAAAATGAAAGGGAATAGGACAACCTGATTCTCATTGAATTTGGCCTAAGGAGGGAATAACATACACACTCAATAGGGCATTTTACCTTACAGGAAAATTGGAGGGGTAGGGGATAAGAGTGGGATAGGATAGAAGGGAGGGCAGATTAGGGAGAGGGTAGTTAAAAGCAAACATTTTTGAAAAGGCATAGGATCAAAAGAGAGAATAAGTGGGGGGCAGGACAGGTTGGAGGGAAATATAGTCTTTCACAATATAACTACTATGGAAATGATTTGGTTAACTATACTTATACAATCTATATTTAATCGCTTATCTTCCCACTGGCAGTGGGTGAGGAGGGAAGAAGGGGGAAAAAATCTGGAAGTCAAAGTTTTAAAAAGAAATGTTTAAAAAAAATTATATGCGGGTGGAGGGGGGGGGAGGCAGAGCCAAGATGGCGGAGTAGAAACTGCTTGTCGAAGGCACTCTCCCCCCCCAGATGACCTCCAAACTATGTAAAAGGGGACTCTGAACAACTTCTGGAGCCCCAGCACCCACAGAACGACACAGAGAAGCTAACCTCCCAATGAGGACAACCCAACAGCCCTGCAGGAAGGACCAGCGCAGCACTCTAGGAGAAGGCAGTGCAGTGGGTGGAGAGCCGAGCCCAGGTCTGCCTGAGCTGCAGTTTTAGCAACAGGGCAGCCGGGTCAGCAGCGGGATGGAGGGACCCCAGAACACCATCGGCTGTGGTGATTCCAGAATTATCAACACAGACATGCCTAGGACAAAGTGGAAGGTTAATGCCCTATGGACTTTGGGACCAGTATTTGGGGAACTCGTTGGCTTCCTCCCCTGGGGGCTAGAAGCTGCTGAGGAGACACACCATTCTGTAGTTTTCAGCGGAAGGTCGTGGGTGGGTTTGCAACTTGCCAGAAACAGAAGTTGGCCCCCAACAAGTTCGGGGCAAAAGTTCCTGTCTGGCGCCAGGCCATACTGTGGCAACAAGCCCAATATTCAAGTAATTAGGTGGCAACATGCCAAGGCAAAGGAAACAAATTAAACAGAAAAATGCAACCCTAGACTCCTAATTTGGGGGCAAGGAGGGTCGAAGCATGGAGTGGAAAGAGGACTGTGAGGTCAGAAGTCCTGCTCCAAAAGCCCCAGGGGAAAACATGAGCGGGTTGCAGGCCATAGAGGACCTTAAGAAGGACTTTAAAAAATCAAATAAGAGAAGTGGAGGAAAAATTGGAAAGAGAAATGAGAAGGATGCAGGAAAAGTATGAAATGAGGGTCAACAGCCTCACTAAGGAAAACAACACCTTAAAAAATAGACTAACTCAAATGGCAAAGAAGGCCCAAAAGCACAATGAGGAGAAGAATGCCTTAAAAAGCCAAATTTGCCAGATGGAAAAAGAATCTCAAAAGCTCACTGAGGAGATTCAATCCTTCAGGGTTAGACTGGAGCAAATGGAAGCCAATGACTTTATGAGAAATATAGATACTGTTAAGCAGATCCAAACAAATGAAAGAATAGAAGGCAATGTGAAATATTTCATGGGAAAAACCACTGACCTGGAAGATAGATCCAGGAGAGACAATTTAAACATTATTGGACTACCCAAAAGCCATGATCAAAAAAAAAATACCCTAGAAATCAACCTTCAAGATCTTCTCAAGGATAATTGCCCTGATGTTTTAGACCCAGAAGGCAAAATAGGGGTTGAAAGAATCCACAGATCACCTCCTGAAAAAGATCCCAAGAAGGAAACTCCCAGGAATATTATAGCCAGGTTCCAGAATCCCCAGATCTGGAGAAAATACTACAAGCATCCAGGAAGAAACAATTTCAATATAGTGGAAACACAATCAGAATAGCACAGGACCTGGCAGCTTCTACACTGAGGGATCAAAGGGCATGGAATATGATATTCCAGAGGGCAAAAGAGCTGGGAATGAACCCAAGGGTCACCTATCCAGCAAAACTGAGTATTTTGTTTCAGGGGAAAATATGGTCATTCAGTGGAATAGAGGACTTTCAAGCATTCTTGAGGAAAAAACCAGAGTTGAATAGAAAATTTGACATCCAGACACAAGAAGCCAGAGTTGCCTGAGAAGGTAATCAGGGAAAAGAAATCAAAAGGAACTTATTAAAGTGGACCTATTTACATTCCTATATGGAAAAACAATAACTGTGACTGATGAAACCTTTCTCAGTATGAAAGTAATGGAAGAAGGGTCTATGGTCATATGAATACATATGTGAATGTGTGTATATATGTTTAACAGTTATACGTGGATAGAGGGCATAGGTTGAATTTGTTGAGAAGGGATGATACTTAAGGAGTGAATTTATGAGGTGAGAGAGGAAGGTGGCAAGAGAATATGGGGAGAGACAGGGTAGGGTAAACTATCTCATGCAGAAGAAGCAAGGGGAAGTGGCTGCAGGGGAGGGGTAGAATAGGAAGGCAAAAAGGCAAAAGCAAATTCTCATTGAATTTGGTTCAGGGAGAGAATGACATACATACTAAATGGGATATCTCAACCTGCAGCAGAATAGGGGGAAGGGGGATGAGAGGAGGGATAATGGATGGGAGGACATTCTTTGGGGCAGGGGAGGTTGGAAGTACCCACTATAGAAGAGGGACAGGATCAAGTAGGGTATTGACCAGGTGAGGGGTGGGATGAGAGGGAGGGAATTATAAGCAGCCTTGTACAATATATCTACTATGGTAATGTTTTGCATAGCTAGACATGTACAACATATACTGAATTACTTATCTTCCCAGAGGCAATGCGTGACAAGGGTGGAAGGGAATGGGTCTGAAATTTGAGGTCTTATAATTAAATGTTTCAAATATATATAAATACTATTATTAATACTCTTTTGCTTGTAATTGGGAGATAAGATGTGCAGGCATTGGGGCACAGAGATTCACCTTCCTCTAATGGAAAATTCGAAGGGGTATGGGAGAACATATGGGAGAGAGCAGATTGAATGAGGAGATATCTTGTGGGACTGCTATTCTGGGAGAATGGGTAGGGGAAAAACGGGGGGGGGGAATTGTAACACAAAATCTGGTGGAAATGAATGATGTAAAACAGAAGTTAATAAAGCATTTGTTTAAAAAATTTATATGCAACTGGGAAATAAGATATACAGGTACCGAGGTATAGAAACTTATATTACCCTAATAGAATGTTGGGGGGGGGGTGAAGGTGGAGGATATAAGAGAGAACAGATTGGGGGAAGGGGTATTCAGTAGGCTTGCTATTTTTGGGTGGGTGTAGGGGAAAGATGGGGAAAGAAAAAATTGTAACTTAAAATATTGTGGAAATGAATGTTGAAAATTAAAAATAAAATTTAAAAAAAGAAGAAAAATATTTATTCAGGTGTCACAGTCAATAGAAGGATGACGATTTGATTTTAAATCTGTCTTCAGACACTCACTAATTGTGTGACCCTGAATAAATCATTTAAACTAAGAAAAAATTACCATTTGTCAAATGGGGAAAAATACACTGAAGGGAATGAGCCTGTAAAAAATGAAATCGTCCAAATGGAAAAAAAATTAATTATATTGAAGGAAGAAACTCCTTAGAAAGTAAAATAGACCAAATGGAAGGGGAGGCACAAAAGCTCACTGAAAAGAAAAACTCCTTTAAAAGTAAAATGGCCCAAATGGAAAAGGAGGTTACAAAATCTAATAGAAGAACACAATTCCTTAAAAATTAGAATTGTGTAGCAGCTTCTACATTAAGGGATTTAGGGGCTTGGAATATGCTATTCTGGAGGTCAAAGGAGTTAGGTTTAAAACCAAGAATCACCTACTGAGCAAAATTGACCATAATGCTTCAGGGGAAAAAATGGACATTCAATGAAATAGAGGACTTTCAAGCATTCTTGCTGAGAAGATCAGAGCTGAATAGAAAATTTGACTGTCAAGCACAAGATTCAAGAGAAGCATGAAAAGGTAAAAAGGAAAAAGAAATCATAAGAAACTTATTAAATTTGAACTGTTTACATTCCTACATGGAAATATATTGTTTGTAACTTAGGAGAACTTTCTCAGTATTAGGGTAGTTAGAGGAAATGATAGATAGATAGATAGATAGATAGATAGATAGATAGATAGATAGATGGATGGATGGATGGATGGATGGATGGTATAAGCTGAGTTGAATCTGAAGGGATGATATGTAAAAATAAAATTAAGGGTTGATAGAAGCCATATTGAGAGAAGTAGAAAGGGAGAGATAAAAGGGAGTAAAGTATCTCACATAAAAGAGGCAACAAAAAGGTTTCACAATGGAGGGTAAGAGGGAGGAGGTCAGAAAGAATGAGTGAACCTTACTTTCATTGGAGTGGGGATAATAGAAGTGAAGGCAGACTGAGGAAGGAGGTAGTCAGAAGCAAATACTTTTGAAAAGGGACAGGGTCAAAGTAGAAAATAGAATGTGTGTGGGGCTCAGAGAATGTCACAACCCTCTTGGCCCATTGCCCAATCACAAAGCAACAAAATTTGGCCATTCCTTAAAAATAAGCCTCCTGACATATTCCATGTGACTACATTCAGCCTATTAGCTGACAGAGTATATTTTCAAATTAAGGAAGTCTGTCAGAGTCACTTAAGCCTATCAAAGGGCCTGGTGATAGGCAAGATCTTAGATTAGCATTCCCATAACAATTGGTCCCAATATCTTTCATGCCCATTACATGGGCAATTTACATCTAAATTATCATTAACATCTCTTAAGTACAACATACTTCTCACAAAATAGAGATATCATGTTTTCAAGATACATAATAACTTGTTACCAAAGTGGCCACAGGACTTAAAACAAACACAAAGTACATTCAGGTGCAGGCTCTAAGGTGCCAAGTCCCAGTCTTAATACTGCTCCATCCCCTGCTTCTAAGTCCTGAGGGGTGACTGGGCAACAAAACCAAAATGAAGAAAATGTAGAAAATTGGTTTTACATGCAATTGTGAAATAATATATACAGGCAATAGGGTAAAGAAGTCTATTTTTCCCTACAGGAAAATAAGGGGGAAGGGGATTTGGCGGGGGTATGATAGAGGAGGGCAGAGTAGGGGAAAGCATAATCAGAATGAATTCAATCTTGGGATGGGGAGGGAGACAGGGAGAAAATTTGGAGCTCAAAATCTTATGAAAATGCATGTTGAAAATTAAAAAGAAATTAATTAAAAATTAGAATTGGGCAAATGGAAGCTAATAATTCTATGAGATATCAAGAATCAACAAAAACAAAACAAAAGAAAGCCAAAAAATAGAAGAGAAGATATAATACCTCATTGGTAAAATAACTGACCTTCAAAATAGATGTCTTATGATAGTACATAAGTTATTTTAAATCATTTACTCTGGTCTATAAACACATTTCTCAAAAAATCCTATTATTTTTTCACAGTCTAAAATTAAAAGTTGTTGAATACATCTCATAATAGTATCATATCCACAGTAGATATAAAGTAGCACCTAGAAATATATATATATATATAAACATATATATATACATACATACACACACACACACACACACACACACACACACACATATATATATATATATATATATATATATATATATATATATATATATGATATAAATTTGAAAACCATGGAGTGGAGTTCAGGATGTAGGGATAATTACTGGATCAGGGAATATATTTTGATGGAAGTGACATGTGAATGAAGATTTTAGGAGCTGGTAGGACATCCAGGAATAGGTACTGATTGTCTTAAAGCAATTTCAGTGAGTATTGAGATCACAAAGTACAGTATAAGGAAGCAGAGAACCACAAAACAGAAAAAAGAGTCAGCAGGGAGAAAGTAAAACAAGGTAGCTATATGAAAGGGAACTGAACAGTTACAATAAGATGAGAGTACTTATAGACAGGGAACATAGTTATGTTCAGGGCCCCTGGGAGGAATTAGGTACCTAAAACCAGTAAATCAGGTGAGATTTTATATGGTTTTATCTGAGTCAAGCAAGACCAAACATTGAGGGAAGATGACTCACACCCTAGAAATGTTGAACAGATGTCTGGTGATGATTGATGTTGGGTGAGAGAAAATTTATATCGGTTATTACTTGATATTTATTATACTCACCAGTGGAAAAAGGGTAATTCAGCATTAGCAAAGGCTTTACTTTGCTAATGGGATCAAAACTTCCCCATGCCTCTACATTTTATATGGTGGGAAGTTATCATCATGATCTGTATGTCAATATACCATGTTTTCTGAAATTCTTGCTTTTCTTCCATCCTCTCACTGAATTGTCTATGTATTTTGACATATAATGTAAATATGATGCTGAAATACTCAGTGAATTTAGTGAAAAAGAATCTATTAAGCTATTTATTATCATCGGGGGAAAGAAGCACATAGGACAGAATGAATCTTTCACTTTTCATGTGGATAAATTGAAACTTGAAATTAGCCCAAATAGTTCTTGTTTTGGTATTGTGTAGACCAAGCAACATAAGAATCATGTTGATGTGCTAAATACATGGTTACTCTTGTCTAGTGTTTTGTTGCCAACTGCAGACCAAGGGAGGTACCTTAAAAATAACTACTTCTCTTCTTTGAGGTCAGCCTAACAGGTTAGATATATCCCAACTTCTCAGTACAATCTATGTTTGTTACACATCAATGAAAATCCATTATTAATCTATCAATACTTTCTTTTTTACCATCTCTTACAATATTGAGCTCTTTAACTATATTATACATACTGTGAGCTATGACTATTCAGCTGTCATAACCATCTTTTGATCTGTTCTTAAAGGTACACTCTCACCCTGTGTCTCAATCTGGTCCTCATGTTTACTTTAACAACATTGTAATTCTAACCATTTTGGACATGACCCTTCCAAATCTTTTCAATAATGAAAAGTTATTTAATTTTTGGTTTATAATCACTAGGCACAACTAAGCGTGAATTTATTGCTTCTTTATTCTTTTGATACTCTGGACACTCTTCTCTAGACCTTCTCCAGTTCCATTGTCTCATTCTCCTGCATGCATCCAACACCACAAAGTAAAGTATTTGTAGAGACAATATCAGTCGATAAATAGATGGATGGATGGATAGATTATAGATAAGCATAACTATAAACACACACACATATGTGTATGTATGTGTATATACATACACATATATACACATACATGTATGCATATACATACATATTGATAAATAGAAATATATAAGATAAAGAAAGAAGGTATTTCGAACTGATTGAAAGCTGTCTTGTTAAATGTATGCTGAATGAATTTTATTCTCCCCAGAACTGAAGGCCATATGAATAGTCCTTGGTAAACTGAAAGTAAAGATTGTACTTGATTGCCAGGTCCTGAGCAAAGTAACAAGAAGAAGAGACCCAACAAGGTTCAGCCCACCCTCCCCTAATTCCTGCAAGCCACAAGCTGACATCTTCTTAGATCCAGTTAAGCAGGAACGCATACAGGAAGGAAAAATGTCATAGGAGTTGCTATGTTTAGCAGCTTTTGTTCCTCCACATTATTATTCAGAAAAGAAGAAAAAAATCTTTTCCTAAATGGGGAATTAATAACAAAATAATACATTACATTCCTCCTGTCAGGAAGATGAGCAAAGGGGCCGGCTGAACACCTTCACAGTTCGTCTGAAAACCTTGTTATTTCAATGATTTTTTTTTGCACGAATTCTCCTAAGAAATGTTCTCAGCAATTAATTCATGCTTTCTAAATTTAAAGCATACTAATTAGGCATCCGTCAGGGGGAGAAGGGTAAAAAAAACCTTCTAAGAAACTAGTTCTTTTAAATATAGTTCACATAATTTAACTCTAAAAAATTAAAAGGAAATCTTTTTTTGTAAAATAAAATATCTATATGTGTGTGTGTTCCTGCATGTGATTATGCCTAGTCACATATATGCAGTTGGATTCCGTCATGAGCAATGAAAGTATACGAGTACTTCAGATTCTGAAGGACCTAAGGGGCCGTTTAGTCCAATGTAAACAATAGAAAAATCATCACTAGTTCTTTATTTAAGGACATACAGGGAGGAGGCTCCAATTACTTACAAGATCGCCCATTTCACTTTGTAATAATTCTAATTGTTAGTATTTTGTCCCCCGTGTATTGTCCAGAAATTTAGCTTTCTACAACTTTTCACTCACTTCTAGTTCTACCTTCTGGAAGGCAAGAAACACAAGTTTAATAGGGCATCCAGTTAGCATAATGCCGTGACTGTGGGATCTGCAATCAAGAATGACTGAATTCAAATCCAGCCTCAGACACTTGACAAGTATATGTTGCTAAGAAAATCACTTAGCCTCTATCTCAGTTTCATCATCTATAAAATGGGAATAATAATAATAGATTCTACCTTCCAAGGTTATTGAAAAGCATTTATAAAGTACTTTGCCAATTGAAACACTATATAAATACCAACTGTTATTAGTAGTAATTTATTAGTAGTAATTGCTCTTTCCTACATAACAGTCCTTCAAATACTTGAAGAAAGTTAGCATGTTCACTTTCCCCTACCAAAGTCTTACTTTCTCTAGTATATGACTGCCCATTTCCTGCAAATGTTTTTTGTTTTAAATCTCCTCACCACTTCAAGCATTGTCCAGTTGATACATTCCAGCTTTCTGATATCCTTTCTAAAATAAGATCGACTTAAAAGCTTGACATTTCAAACATTCTTATTATTGTTTAGTCATTTGAGCAATGTCCATCTCTTTGTTACCTCATTTAGACTATATAGGTATGGCCTAAATAATATGTATCATCAATATGAAGCAATATGACGGATCAGTCTAAAGAATTAGATCTGATAGATAGAGTGCCTGAAGAACTGGGGACAAAGGTTCCCAAAATTGTACAGGATGCAGTAGCAGCAGCAACAACAACATTCCAAAGAAAAAGAATAAAAAGAAAACAAAATGGCTGTATAATGAGGCTTTTAAAATAACTGAAGATTATAAGAGCCTCATTATGGTAAAAATATTTAATTCTTAAATGTGAAAATGCTATCAGTATTGTTAAAATTGCATCATTATTAGGGTAGTTTGAAAGAAAGTTTGGGGCTGAGTTGTGTATGATGGGGTGGCTCTAAAGAGCAAAACTGAGTAGGAAAGGCAAAAAGGAGCAATTATGTCATAAAAATGGAGCACAAAATGAAGAAGTGATACAAAAAATGTAGGTGTGGTGGAAGGTGGTAATGATTTTACTCTCATTGGTTCTAGATGAAAGAGAAAACAACTTGTATATCTGGAGGGGTACAGATGTCTTCTGGACTTTTTGACAAGTAAGAGGACTGGAGGAAAGGTGAGGTGAGGGACTTTTAGAAGGGAGTGTAAATTAAGATTTATAAGGGTGGGGGAGAAGCAAAGGGAGGGACTCTGATAGAGATGGGTAGAGTAAGGAATAGGAGTATAAGGGGGGAAATATAAGGCAACAGGGATAGGGTAAAAAGAGAGACTGGAGCGCCGGCCCTGGAGTCAGAAGGACCTGAGTCTAGAGCTGGCCTCCGACACTTAATCCACACAAACAAAAACCTAGCTGTGTAACCTTGGGCAAGTTACTTAACCCCAATTGCTTCGAGAGAGAGAGAGAGAGAGAGAGAGAGAGAGAGAGAGAGAGAGAGAGAGAGAGAGAGACTGGAAAGGAGAATAGTGAGTACAAAATTAAGATGGAGGTAAATTCACAAATATTAATTACAATTTTGATTGTGAATGGAATGAACTCAGTCATAAAAAGGAAACAGGTGGTGGAATGAATTAAAAATCAGAATCCAACAATATGTTGTTTACATGAAACACATTTAAGAAAGAAAGAAAGGCACAAAGTTAAAAGTAGAGTGTTGGGATATAATTTATTATGGTTCAGCTGATGTAAAAAAATAAAAAGGTAGAGGTAGCAGTTATGATCACTGACAGTTATGGGCAAAATAGATTTAACTAAAAGATAAAAATGAAGCAATATGAATACTAAACCCATATGCTGGGTTGAATACTGTTGAATCTAAAATTTTAAAAGGAAAGGTAAATGATTTATAAGTGGAGATACATAGTAATATTATATTAGTGAAGGATTTTAATCATCTCCTAGATAAATCTGACCAAAATGTAAATAAGAAAAAAGACAAGGAAATGAATAGAATTTTAGATAAATGAGATATGATAGATACCTGGAGAAAACTGAATAGAAATAGAAAGGGATATATCTTTTTTTTCTCAGTTGTCCTTAGTACCTTTACAAAAAAATGACCAGGGAGTAGGATATAAAATGTTTAGAGTTAGAAGCACAAAACAGAAATATTAAAAATATCATTTATCTGATAAAAGTGAAATAAAATTTTATTTAATAAGGGAATACAGAAACATAGATTAAATACTTATTGCACATTAAACAATCTGATCTTAAAGAATATGTTGCCTCATTATTGTCATTGTCTTTAATGAAATTACTTATTCTTTCTATGGTTTCATTAAAAATGACAATAATGAGACAACATATGAAAACCTATGGGATACAGCAAAAGCAGTGATCAATGGAATATTTCTATCTCTAAATGTTTACATCAATAAAATAGAGAAAGAGCTGATTAATGAATTGGGTAATTTATTAAAAAAAAGAACTGGAAAATAAAACAAACTAAACTTCCCCAATTAAACACTAAATTGGTAATCCCCCCCAAAAGTTGAGTTTGACAAAATTAAGTGTAAAACTTGAATTGATAAATAAAATTGTGAGTTAGGTTTATTTAAAAAAAAACAGTAAAATAGACAAATCATTAGTTAATTTGAATATAGGAAAAGAGAGAAGAAAACCAAATCACTAAAATTAAAAATGTAAATGGTGAGTACACAACTAAAAAAGATGAAATTAAAGTAAATATAAGGAAGTATTTTGCCAAATTGCATTCTAAAAATTTAACAACTTAAGTGCAATGGAAGATTATTTATAAAAATGTGAATTGCCTAGATTAGCAGAAGAAGAAATAGAATAAATAAATAAAACAATTTTAGAAAAAAAGAAATGGAACAGGTGATAAATTGAGCTTCCCATGAACAGATATATTTAAAAGTAAAGTCTATCAAACATTTAAAGATCAATTAATGCCAATATTAAATAATTTCTTCACAATAATAGTTCAGGAAGAGATCCTACCGAACTCCTTTTATGAAACCAATTTGATACTGATTCCTAAACCAGGAAGAGTAAAACAGAAAAAGAAAAATTTAGACCAATTTCATTAGTGAATATCAATGTAAACTTTCTAAGTTAAATATTAGCTAAAAGAATAAAAATTGTATTACATAGATTTTAAATTATGATCAAGTATGATTCATATCAGGAATGCAAGAATGGTTTAACATAAATAAAACTATGAAAATAATTGTTCATATCAATAATAAATGTAAAAAAGGTGATTATATTGGTAGATGAAGGAAAAGCTTTGTTCCCACTAAGTATTATTTTATTTTTTCCAGTTACTTGTAAAGATAGATTTCAACATTCACTCTTATAAGATATTGAGTTCCAATTTTTTACTCCCTCTTTCTCTCCCAACCCCTTTTCCCAAGACAGCAAGCAATCTGATTTGGGCTATACATCTGCAATCATATTAAACATATTTTCATAATAGTCATGTTGAGAAAGAATAATCAGATCAAAGGGGAGAAAAACATACAAAAGAAAAATAGCAATGACCAAAAAAGAGAAAACAGTATGCTTCAATTTACATTCAGATTCCATATTCATTTCTCTGGATGTGGATAACATTTTCCATCATGATCCTTTTGGAATTGTCTTAGATCACTGTATTGCTGAGAACTAGGCCTATTAAGGTTTATTGTCACACAATTTTGCTATTACTGTGTACGAAGTTCTCCTGCTTTTGATCACTTCACTCAGCAGCAGTTCATGTCTTTCCAGGTTTTTATGAAATCTGCCTGCTCATCATTTCTTATACAATAATTGAATTCAATTACATTCAAACACCACAACTTGTTTAATAATTTCTCAATTGATAGGCATTGCCTCAAATTCCAATGCTTTGCCTCCACAAGAATAATCACTATATGTATGTGTGTATATATCTATATCTATATCTATATATCTATATATATCTATATATCTATATCTATATCTATCTATCTATCTATCTATCTATCTATCTATCTATCTATCTGTCTGTCTATATGGGTTCTTTACTCTATTTCATGGTCTCTCTAGGATAAAGACCAGTAATGGTATTTCTGAATCAAATGATATGCATAGCTCTTTCAGTATAGTTCCAAACTGTTTTCCAGAATGGCTGGATCAGTTCACAACTCCACCAACAATGCATTAGTGTTCCAATATTCCCACATCTCTAACATTTATCATTTTCCTATTTTGTCATTTTAGCCAATATAATAGGTGTGAGGTAGTACCTAAGAGTTGTTTTAATTTGCATTTCTCTAACCAATTGTGGTTTAAAGCATTTTATATGACTATAAATATATTTAATTTCTTCATCTGAAACTGTCCTGTTCATATTATTTGATCATTAATCACATAGGAATGATTTGTACTCTTATAAATTTGACTCAGTTCTCTGTATGTTTGAGAAATGAGATAACAATGTTGGTCTCTGCCTAGTTTCTGCCATACTATTTTCCACTTTTCCAGGATGTTTTGACAAACATTGAGTTCTTATCTCAGAAACATGAGTTTTTTAGTTTATCAAACTAGATTACTACAGGCATTAACTACTATGTCTTGTCCATATAACCTATTCAACTGATCCACCACTTCATTTCATAGTCAGTAACAAATAAATTTGTTGATTGCTACTTTAAAATATAGTTCTAGATCTTGTACAACTAATAGAGCTTCCTCTGTATTTTTCCCTTAATTCCCTTGATACTCTTAATATTTTGTTCTTACTGATGAATTTTGTTACTATTTTTCTACATTTATGAAATATTTTAGGTACTTTGACTAGTGGGGCATTGAATTAGTAAATTAATTTAGGTAGAATTGTCATTTTTATTATATTAGCTCAGCCTACCCATGAGCAATGGATGCCCCCCCCCAGTTATTTAGATCTGACTTTTTTTGTGTGAAAAGAGTATGGCAATTTTATTCATATAGCTCCTGGGTTTATATTGGCAGGTAGGCGCCCAACTATTTTATACTGTCTACAATTATTTTATTTTAAATGGATTTTTTTCTATCTCTTGCTCCTGGGCTTTGGTAGTAATATATAGAAAGGCTGATGATTCATATGGGTTTATTTTATATTCTGTAACTTTGCTAAAGTGGTTAATTTATTCAAGTAGCTTTTTTTTTGTAATTCGTTTTATAGGATTCTCTAAGTGTACCCTCATATCATCAGCAAAAGTGATAGTTTTGTTTCTTCATTACCTATTATGATGTCTTCAATGTGTTTTTCTTCTATTATTCCTAAAGCTAACATTTCTAGTAGAATATTGAATAACAGTGGGGATAATGGACATCCTTGTTTCACCCTTGATCTTCCAGCTAATTCTCATGACATCTAATGCTTGCTGACAGTTTTAGATAGATGCTAATTATCATCTTAAGGAAAATTCAATTTTTAAGGAAGACTACATTTGTTCTCACTCTCTCTGGTGTTTTTTTATTAAACAAAAGCTTTATTAACTTCTGTTTTACATCATTCATTACCGCCAGATTTTGCGTTATAATTTTCCCCCTCATTTTCCCCAACCCACCTTCCCAGAATAGCAGTCCCACAAGATATCCCCTCATCCAATCTGCTCTCTCCCATATCTTCTCCCATACCCCCTTTGACTTTTCCATTAGAGCAAGGTGAATCTCTGTGCCCCAATGCCTGTACATTTTATCTCCCAATTACAAGCAAAAGAGTATTAATAATAGTATTTATATATATTTGAAACATTTAATTTTAAGACCTTGAATTTCAGATCCATTCCCTTCCTCCCTTGTCACCCACTCACTCTGGGAAAATAAGTAATTCAGTATATGTTGTACATGTCTAGCTATGCAAAACATTACCATAGTAAATATATTGTACAAGGCTGCTAATAATTCCCTCCCACCCATCCCACCCCCCACCTGGTCCATTCCTTACTTGATACTGCCCCTCTTCTATATTGGGTACTTCCAACCTCCCCTCCACCCAAGAATGCCCCCCACATCCATCATCCCTCCTCTCATCTCCCTTCCCCCTATTCTGCTTCAGGTTGAGATATCCCTTTTAGTATGTATGTCATTCTCTCCCTGAATCAAATTCAATGAGAATGTGGTTTTGCCTTTTTGCCTTACTATTTTTCTCCTCCTTTGCAGCCACTTCCCCTTGCTTCTTCCACATGAGATAGTTTACCCTACCCTGTCTCTCCCCAGCTCCTCTTGCCACTTTCCTCTCTCACCTCATAATTTCATCCCTTGAGTATCCTCCCTTCCCAACAATCAACCTATGCCCTCTATCCATGTATAACTGTAAACATATATACACACATTCACATATGTATTCATGTGACCATATACCCTTCTTTCATTATTTTCACACTGAGGAAGGTTTCATCAGTCACAGTTATTGTTTTCTCCATTTAGGAATGTAAATAGGTCCACTTTGTTCCTTTTGATTTCTTTTCCTTCATCACCTTCTCAAGCATCTCTTGCTTCTTGTGTCTGAATGTCAAATTTTCTATTCAACTCTGGTTCTTTCCTCAAGAATGCTTGAAAGTCCCCTATTCCACTGAATGACGATATTTTCCCCTGAAGCAGGGTACTCAGTTTTGCTGGGTAGGTCACCTTTGGCTTCAACCCCAGCTCTTTTGTCCTCTGGAATATCATATTCCATGCCCTTTCATCCCTCAGTGTAGAAGCTGCCAGGTCCTGGGCTATTCTGATTGTGTTTCCACAAATTTGGAATTGTTTCTTCCTGGCTGCTTGCAGTATTTTCTCCTTGATCTGGGAGTTCTGGAACCTGGCTATAATATTCCTAGGAGTTTTCTTTTGGGGATCTTTTTCAGGAGGCGATCAGTGGATTCTTTCAACCTCTATTTCCCCCTCTGGGTCTAAAACATCAGGGCAATTTTCCTTGAGAATTTCTTGAAGGGTGATTTCTAGGTTTTTTCTTTGATCATGGCTTTTGGGTAGTCCAATAATGTTTAAATTGTCTCTCTTGGATCTATTTTCCATGTCAGTGGTTTCTCCCATGAGATATTTCACATTACCTTCTATTCTTTCATTTGTTTGGATCTGCTTAACAGCATCTTGATTTCTCATAAAGTCATTAGCTTCCATTTGCTCCAGTCTAACTCTGAAGGAACAAATCTCCTCAGTGAGCTTTTGAGATTCTTTTTCCATCTGGGAAATTCAACTTTTTAAGGCATTCTTCTCCTCATTGCCCTTTTGGGCTTCCTTTGCCATTTGAGTTAGTCTATTTTTAAGGTGTTGTTTTCCTTAGTCAGGCTGTTGACCCTCATTTCATACTTTTCCTGCATCTTTCACATTTCTCTTCCCAATTTTTCCTCCACTTCTCTTATGTGATTTTTAAAGTCCTTCTTAAGGTCCTCTATGGCCTGTAACCCGCTAATATTTTCCTTTGGGGCTTTTGGAGCAGGATTTCTGACCTCACAGTCCTCTGACTGTTCCATGCTTCAATCCTCTTTGCCCCTAAAATAGGAGTCAAATGTAGCATTTTTCTATTTATTTTGTTTCCTTTGCCTTGGCATGTTGCCACTTAATTACTTGACTTTTAGACTTGTTGCCACAGTATGACTCTGCCACCAGACAGGAGAGCTTCTGTCCCAAACATGTGGGGGGGACAATATCCATTTCTGGAAAGCTGGATATCCACCCCACCACCCCCACCTCAGATCTGAATCCATATCCAGAGACGTTAAAGCAAGAGCGATTACCCCCCCCCCCCAAGATTGATCACTGGATCTCCCTACAGTTCGAAGGCCAGGAGCTGGAGGTGCCACTGAAAACTACAAAATGGCGTATCTCCTCAGCAGCTTCTAGCCCCCAGGGGAGGAAGCCGATGTATTCCCCAAATAATGGTCCCAAAGTCCAATAGGGAACTAACCTCTCACTTTGTCCTAGGTATATCTGTGTTGATAATTCTGGAGTCGCCACAGCTGCTGGTGTTCTGGGGTCCCTCCAGCAGGCTGCTGGCCTGGCCTCCCCTGGTGCTAAAACTATGGCTCTCACAAGCCTGGGCTCAACTCCCAGAGTGCTGTGCTGGTCCTTCCTGCAGAGCTGCTGGGCTGTCCTCAGCAGGAGGTTAGCTTCTCTGTGTCATTCTGTGGGTGCTGGGGCTCCAAAAGATTGTTCAGAGTCCCCTTTTACACAGTTTGGGGGTGATCTGGGGGGAAAGTGCCTTGGATCTGCTGTTTCTACTCTGCCATCTTGTCTCCACCTCTCTCTGGTGTTTTGATAGGAATGCATGTTGTAATTTGTCTAAAGCTCTTTCTGCACCTATTGAGGCAATCATATGGTTTCTGCTAACATATTTATTGATATGGTCAATTGTACTGATAGGTTTTCTAATACTGAACTGGCCCTGATTTACTGGTGTAAATCCCACCTAGTTATAGTATAATATCCTCATGATAAAATTGTTTTAATATCCTTATTAATATTTTATTTGCAATGTTTTTTCAATATCCATTAGTGGAAATGGTCTATAATTTTTCCCTTTTTGGTGCTTCCTGGTTCAGTTACTGTCACAGTATTTGAAAAGTAAGAATAATTTTGTAGGACCCTTTCTCTCCCTATTTTTACAAATAGTTTATATAGTATTGTAATTAATTTTTACTTGAGGAGGCTAGGTGGTTCAGTAAAGAGAGCACTGGCCCTGGAGTCAGGAGGACCCGAGTTCAAATTTGGCTTTTGACACTTGACACATTTACAAGCCAAGTAACATTGCCCTCCAAAAACAAAAAAACAAAAAAGTTTCCTTAAATTTTTCCTTATAAATCTATCTGACCCTGGAAATTTTTTTCCCTTTGGGAGTTCATTGATGGTTTATTCAATTTCTTTTTTCTGAAATGGGGTTAATTAAGTATTATATTTCTTCTTCTCTTAATCTGGCAAATTATATTTATATAAATATTCATCCATTTCACTAAGATGTCCATTTTATTGGCACATTAGGACAAAATAGTCCTTACTTAATGTTTTAATTTCCTCTTCATTGGTTATGTATTCGCCCTTTTCATTTTTTGATATTGGCAATTCGGTTTTCTTCTTTCTTTTTTCTTATTTCAATTTGAAAAAAATCATTTATCTGTTTTTTTTTTCATGAAACCAGTACTTTGTTTTATTTATTAGCTTAATAGTTTCCTTACTTTAAACTCAATTAATCTCTCCTTTATTTTTCAGAATTTCTAACTTGGTAATTAATTGGGAATTTTAAATTTCTTCATTTGCTAGCTTTTATAGTTCCATGCCCAATTCATTTTTATCTTATTTCACTATTTTATTTATGTGAGCATTTAGAGATATAAAATTCCCTATAATAATTGCTTAGGCTGCATTATGTAGGTTTTGGTATGTTGTCCCATTATTGTCATTCTCTTTGATGAGTTTATTGACCCACTCATTCTTTCAGATTAGATTATTTCATTTTCAATTAATTTTTAGTTTATATTTGCATCATGATACGCAAAGGATACATTTAATAATTCTGCTTTTCTGCATTTTCTGCATGAGGTTTTTAGTGTCTTAATACATTGTGAATTTTTGGGTAGGTAAAAAAAGGTATATTCCTTTCCATCCCTGGTCATTTTTCTCCAAAAATATACTACATCTAAGTTTTATGCAATTATTTTCACTTCCTTAAGTTCTTTCTTGTTTATACTGTGGTTAGATTTATCTAGATTTGAGAAGGAGAGTTTGAGGTCCCCTACTTCAATCATTTTGCGCTCTATATTTTCCTGTAATTCATTTAACATCTCCTTTAAGAATCTAGATGCTATACCACTTGGTGTATGTATGTTTAGTATTGATATGAATTCGTTATATATGATACCTTTTAGCAAGGTGTAGTTTCCTTCCTTATCTCTTTTAATTAGATCTATTTTTGCTTTTGCTTTGTCCGAGATCAGGATTACTACTCATGTTTGTTTATTTGTTCATTTGTTTGTTTTTACTTCAAGTGAAGCATAATATATTCTACTCCAGCCTTTGACCTTCACTTTGTGTATATCTCTCTGCTTCAAATGTGCTTATTGTAAACAACATATTGTAAGATTCTGTTTTTCAATCTACTATACTGTCTGCTTCTGCTTTATGGAAGAGTCAATCCCATTCTCCTTCAAAATTATGATTAATAACTCTCTATTTCTCTCCATCCTGTCGCCATTTATACTTTTCTCTGTCTTTTAACCTTTTCCTTCCTCACCAGAGTTTTGCTTTTGATCACCAACATCCTCAATCTTCCCTTCCTTCTATCTACCCCTCTCTCTTTACCCCTTCTCCTATTTCTATTTATGGTTAGATGGATTTATACACACAAATGAATGTGTATATTATTCCCTCTTTGAGTTTAATCTGATGAGAGCAAGGTTCAAATAATGCTCATTTCTCCCTTCTTTCCCTCTACTCTAATAGGTGTTTTGCACATCTTTATGCAATATAATCTACTCCATTCTTCTTCTCCATTACCTCTTCTCCCAATATAATCCTTTTTTTGTGCATTTTTTTTGTATTTTCACTTCAATGTCAATTTATACCCATATTATCCATCTATTCTTACCCCCTCTAATTGCCTTAATAAATATATCATTCTTAAGAATTAAAATTATTATCTTCCTGTATAGGGAGCTATAATGGAAATGCAAATTTAAAGATCTTCCCTGCCCCTAGGCCCTTTGATTGGCTTAAGAGACTCTGAGAACCTTTCTTGATTTGAAAATATACTCTGCCTTCTAATAGTCTTCATGTGGTCACATGGAGCCTGTAGTAGTAGGCTTGGTTTTCAGGAATGCCCACACCTTGATGTTGTGTGATTGGGAAGTGGATCAAGAGGGTGTTTGCATTCTCTGATCCAGGAGAAGGCTATATAATCCCTGATGTGAGGCTTTTCTTTGGGGCTCACTTTGAGAAGTGTTGTGTGATCTGACCAGATGAGATGCTGGGCAGCCATTGAGAGGCCCCTGGCTTTGAAAACCCAGATGTTGATGCTTCCCTCTCTGGTAACTGTGATTTGGTACTGATGTTAAGTTGGACAGTTTGGAAGCCTGTTTGCTTGATCTGTTTCTCTGTCTTGTAACTTCTGTCTGTATACTCTGAAGTTCAGGGTGCTGACCTTTTCCCCCTGAACTACGTAAATGATACATGTTTGATTGATTAAAATAAGCTTGTTAACCAATTTTGAGTTGCTTTCCTTTAGAAAAGCAGATCTAAGAACCTGTGTTGGCAGCCACCCTGGGGATGTTGGGGTGCTTGCTGCTACAGGAGGTAAACAGTTTAACCTTATTGAATAACATGTGCTTTTAAAAAAATACCTTTTTATGCTTCACTTGAACCTTGTATTTGAAGATAAAATTATCTGTTCAGTTCTGGTCTTTTCATCAGGAATGATTGAAAGTCCCCCATTTCAGTGAATGTTCATTTCTTCCCCTGAATGCTTGTGCTCAATTTTGCTGGGTAATTGATTCTTGGTTGTTATCCAAACTCCTTTGTTTCTGAAATATCAAATTCCAAGCCCTCCAATCCTTTAATGCAGAAACTGCTAAGACCTGTGTAATCCTGACTGTGGCTCCATGATATTCAAATTGTTTCTTGATGGCTGCTTACACTATTTTCTTTTTTGACCTGATAATTCTGGGATTTGGCTACAATATTTCTTGGAATTTTCATTTTGGAATCTCTTTTGAGAGGTGATCAGCAGATTCTTCCAATGATTATTTTGCCCTCTGGTTCTAGGATATCAACGTAGTTTTCTTTGATAATTTCTTGAAAGATACTCCCCAGGATATTTTTTTTCTTTTTTTTTTATCATGACTTTGAAGTAGACCAATAATTCTTTAATTATCTTTCCTGGATTGATTTTCTGGGTCAGTTGTTTTTCCAATAAATTATTTTATATTTTCCCTTTTTTCACTTCATTGTTTTAGTTTGATTGATTCTTACTGTCTCATAGATTCAGTACCTTCCACTTGCCCAGTTCTACTTTTTATGGAATAATTTTCTTCTTTTAGTTTTTTTTTTTACTTACTTTTCCATTTTTCCAATCTGAGTTGCTTTCTTCAGTAGATTATTTTTATTTTTTTCCCCATTTGGTGAATTGTACTTTTTAAAGTATTTGTTTTCTTCCATCAATTCTTGTCCTTTCTTTTCCAAACTGCTGATTCTCTTTCTTATTTTCTCTTGCAAACCTCTCATTTAATTTCCCATTTTTTCTTCTACCTCTCTTATTTAAATTTAAAAATCCTCTTTTTGTTCTTCTAAGGACACTTTTTGGACTTGAGACTAATTCATGTTGCCCCTTGAGATTTCAGATGTAGGTGTATTAACAACGTGGTCTTCTGAATTTGTCTTTGGATCTTTTTGTCACCATAATAAATTTCTATGGTCAGTGTTTGTTTTTGCTCCTTGCTCATTTCCCCCCCTATTTTGTTGCTTTTGAAGTTGAGCTCTCCTTTTGGGACACTGGGGGCACTGTCCCAAAGTTCTTGTGCTGGGGTCCATGAACCTGGTTTTGTGCTCTGGGGCCTCAGGTGCTGGTGGCGTTCTCAATGCATTGTGGTGGCCTGACCTAGGCATGCCTGTGGTTGCCTGGTTTCTGGGCCTGGCAATTTGCTTTTTGCAATAGGGCTAAAAACCTCACACCTGGCCAGCTGTGCCACTGGCCTGATGAGCCAGGACTGAACGTGCTCAATTGCTGATCTATGCTGTGTCTAAGAACCTGAAACAGGTATGCCTGGATTCCATTTACCCTCGGCTGAGTTACCCTTTTGCCCAAGTGAGACAGACCTTGCCTGAAGTACTTCTAAGTGTTCTTAAGCTTTTTTTTTTTAATTCCATCTTTTTTTTTGTTGTTGTTGGTTCTGTCACTCCAGAATCCATTTATGGGTTTGATTTGATGTTGTTTCTGAGGTAAATAGGGTAGAGTACAGAAAACTTCTTGGCTTCTCTCCACCATCTTTTTTCTGCCTCCCAGAGAAAACTTTAATGAAGTAAATCACTCATTTCTATTGAAAACACTTGAAAGTATTGATATAAATGGATTTTTCTTATATTGATAAGAAAGCATTTATCTAAAACTACCAGCAAGTTTTATTTGAAACAGAGATTAGCTATAAGCCTTCCCAATAAGATCAGGTGTGAAACAAGGATGCTCCCTGTCACCAATATTATTTAAAATTGTATTGGAAATCTGAGCAGCAGTAACAAGTGAAGAAAAATAAGCAACAGGAATCAGAATAGGGAATGAGATAATAAGACAACTTTACAGTACAATATAATCACAAACCTGGAAAATCCCAAAGACAGCTAAAAAGTTTATTGAAACAATGAACAATTTTAGCAAGTAATAAGATATAAAGTAAATCCACATATATCACCATCATCCCTATAAATCACTAACAAAACCCTGCAAGAAGAAAATTAGAGATACCCCATTTTAAATAACTCTAGACAGTATAAAATAGCTGGGAATGCATGTGCCAAAACAAACACAGAAACCACATAAAAAGAATTATAAAAAAAAAAAAGATACACAACACCTTTTTATACAAATAAAATCAGATTCAAGTAATTAGAGAAATGTTAATTGTTCTTGTGTAGGCAGTACAAATATAATACAAATGATAATTTTACCTAATTTATGTATTCAATATTATTCCAATTAAATTACCAATTTTTTTTAATGAATTAGGAAAAAAGTAACAAAATTAGTTCCGAAGCAAAAACAATTAAGTGTATAGAAGGAACTAATTAAAATAAAAAAAAAAACATAAAGGAAAACAGTTCAAGGGTACCAGCTCTTAAAATATATTATAAGGCAGTAATAACCCAAATTATCTTGTATGGGTTAAGAATCAGAAAAGTAGATAAATGGAATAAAGTGTACATACAATTTATAGTAGCAAGTAAGCATAGCCACCATGTATTTGACAAGTATAAGACTAAAAATATGGGGATAAGAATCTATTATTTGGTAAAAAAAATTGTTGGGAAAAGTGAAAAGTGTTATGACAGAAATTGGGCATAAACCAATTCTTAAATCAGAGTCAAAACGGATACATGACCTAGCTCTAAAGGGAAATATTGCAAGAAAGTTTAAAGAACATGAAACATTACTTATCAGATATGGATAGGCAAATAATTTATGAATAAACAAGAGATAGAGAGCAGAGTGATATATAAAATGGATAATTTCAATTAAATTTAAATGGTTTTGTACACATAAAACAAATGTAGCCAGGATCAGAATGAAAGCAGAAAATTTGGGGAAAAATGTGGACTGTTTCTCAGAAAAAAGGTTTCATATCTTAAATATATAAAGATCTTCATAAAATCTATAAGAATATGAATCATTTCCCAATTGATAAATGGTCAAAGGATACAAACAGGCATTTTTCAGCTAAATAAATAAAAATAATTTATAGTCACATGAAATAATGCTTTGTCACTATTAATTAGAAAAATGTACATTAAAGCAACCTTGAGACATCATTTTACACTTATCATATTTGCTAAAATTATTGAAGAGAGAAGTATCAAATGTTGGAGGAGATGTGGAAAAATTGGGACACATTTCACCGTTGGAGGAAATTTGAACTGATGTGAAGAGCAATATGGAATTATGTCCAAAGGGTTATTAAATTGCCTCTACCTTTTGACCCACAAATACTACTACTTATCCTATTTTCAAAGATGATTATGGAAAAAGGAAAAGAACCTATATATTCTAAAATTATTTATAGTTTCTTTCTTTGTGGTGGCAAAGAAATGGAAATTGCTGGAATTCCCATCAATTGGGGAATGAATGAATAAGTTGTGGTATATGATTATGGTGGAATACTACTGTTCTATAAGAAACAATAAACTTGAGAATCTTAGAAAAACATGGATAGACTTGCATGAAATAATGGAGAGTGAAATAAGCAGAACCAAAATAATTTTGGTTACAGTAACAGCAATGTTGTTTGAGAAGAATTTTGAACAAATAATTGATTTTGACAATTATAAATACCCAAATTAACTAGAAAGGGCATATGAAAGAAGATGCTATCTGCATTTAGAGAAAGAACTGATAAATAGATGTATAGAATGATAATACATATGTAGACGTATATACATATGTATACATACATACTTATTCATGTCTAATTGTAGTCATCTCTAGGGTTGGTGAGGAGAGAAGAAAAAGTAAAAAAAAGAAAATTACATTATAATTTTAATATATACTTTAAAGGAATAGTCAGATGTACACAATAAATTTGTAAGTTCATATGCAAGAATTATTTTTATTATACTACATTATGAAAATCCTTCTTTTATTCCATAAGTCAAAAATAAATAAAAAATTTTTAAAAATCTGAAAATGAAGGAAAGCAAAAGTTAAAGGAGAAATCAATGGATTTCTTAATTCCAGAAAATAGCAAGGACACACAAGTTTTTCTTAAATGAAATGATAAAACCGGAAAGAGAGGAATATGTTCAAGAAAGTTAGAGCTATCAAGTGAATATTTCATGCAAAAATGGTAGGGCCTTTACAGAAGTAGAAGAGATTAAGAGAGGTGGAATGAATATAGAGAAGAACTACACAAGAAAGATTTTAAGATTTTAACCTCAGAAATAACCAGGATGGTGTGCTAACTTATCTCGAGATATATCTCCAGATATGCTGGGGAATGCAGCCAAATGAACCTAAGGGAGCATTTCCAAGAAAAAGGCTAGTAAAGGTAACAGAATTTCAGATGAGCTTTTCCAAAATCCTAAAAGACAAAGTGTTGATTAAAAAATGCAGCCTATTATTAACAAAAGGATGGTCATTTGGCCTTTGTTTTAGACCAAAACCATTCATGGTGTGGTGGTCCTCACAGTGTATTTACCCTTAGAAGTGTAGGTGTTCAATGAGAGGTGATGGTGTCATCATGTCCCCTTCCAACAGAAACATGTGAGAGATCATTCCCAGTCTCTTGCTATCTATACAAAAAGTTATCTACACCCAAGTTTGAGAAGAATACAATGGGCTTCCCCACCTTAAATTCCTTGTAAGGGTGGATTCTGACCAAGATTAAGGAGGGTTAATTCAATCTCATTATCAGTGATATCCTTAAAGACACTGAACTTGAGCTGTGAGCTCTTCCACCCAGCATGCACTAGCCTCTCCCCTGCCTCCAGGTGCGGCACCACCTCCTCTCTTAAGGGTTTAAACTTGCCACTTCAAAGCAGTTCACCACAGATGATGATATTGCTGCTCTCTTTCTTGACAATGGCTCTGGAATGTGCAAAGCTGGCTTTGCAGGAGACGATGCCCCTCGGGCTGTCTTCCCTTCCATTGTTGGGCTCCCCAGACATCAGGGTGTGATGATGGGTATGGGCCAGAAAGACAGCTATGTGGGGGATGAGACCCAGAGCAAGAGAGGTATTCTAACCCTGAAGTACCCCATTGAACATGGTATTGTCACCAACTGGGATGACATGGAGAAGATCTGGCATTATACTTTCTACAACGAGCTCCGTGTGGCCCCTGAAGAGCACCCTGTGCTGCTCACAGAAGCCCCCCTGAACCGCAAAGCCAACAGAGAAAAGATGACTCAGATTATGTTTGAGACCTTCAATACCCCAGCCATGTACATTGCCATCCAGGCTGTGCTGTCCCTGTATGCCTCTGGTCATACCACTGGTATTGTGATGGACTCCGGTGATGGTGTGACCCACACTGTGCCCATCTATGAAGGTTATGCCCTTCCCCAGGCCATCCTCTGTCTGGATCTGGCTGGCCATGATCTGACAGACTACCTCATGAATATCCTGACCGAGAGAGGGTACAGTTTCACCACCACAGCCGAGAGGGAAATCGTGCGTGACATCAAGGAGAAGCTGTGTTATGTCGCCCTAGACTTTGAACAGGAGATGGCCACTGCTGCATCCAGCTCCTCTCTGGAAAAGAGCTAGGAGCTCCCTGATGGTCAGGTTATCACCATTGGCAATGAGCAGTTCCGGTGCCCAGAAGCTCTCTTCCAACCATCTTTCTTTTTTTTTTTTTAATTAATTTATTAGTTTAGTTTCAGTTAACAAGATTCAATTCCATAGTTCCTTGATTTTCAAATTTCCTTTACTTCCCTCCCCCCTCCCCTCATGACAGCATATAGTACAGTATAGGGTCTGCAAATGCATTCATATTAAACATTATTCCAATTACAAAGGCATATTGTACTAGGTGGGATGAAAGATGGTAAGGAAGAAGTAAAACCAAACAATGAGAAGAACAAGATCATTTAGTTTGCTTCCATCAGGATTCAGGCTCAGTTCTTTCTAGTTATATCTCTGGATGGCACATTTCTCACTTTCTTGAGTCATTCGGGATTAACTTATATCACTGCATTGCTGAAAAGAGTCCAGTCTGTCATAGTTGGTCGTCACATATATGGTATGTCTGTGATTGTATACAAATTTCTTCTGATTCTACTCTTCTCGCTCAGCATCAGTTTGTATAAGTCTCTCCAGGTAATTATGAAATCCGTCACCTCCTCGTTTCTTATAGCACAATAAAATTCCATTACATTCATATACCACAACTTGTTTAGCCATTCCCCAATTGATGGGCACCCCTTTAGTTTCCAATTCTTTGCAACCACAAAAAGGGCTGCTAAAAATATTTTTGTACATATGGTTCTTCCTCCCACTACTATGATCTCTTTGGGATATAACCCTAGGAGTGGTATGGCTGGGTCAAAGGGTATGAAATTATTTATAATCCTTTGGGCATAATTCCAGATTGCTCTCCAGAATGGTTGGATAAGTTCACAACTCCACCAGCAATGTATTAGCGTTCCAATTTGCCCACATCCTCTCCAGCATTTGTCACTTTCTTGTTTTGTCATCTTAGCCAATCTGACTGGAGAGATGTGGTATCTCAGAGTTGTTTTGATTTGCATTTCTCTAATTAATAGTGATTTAGAGCATTTCTTCATATGCTTATAGATATCTTTAATTTCTTTCTCTGAAAACTTCCTATTCATATCCTTTGACCATTTCTCAATTGGGGAATGAATTGTATTCATATAGATTTGGCTCAATTCTCTATAAATTTTAGAAATTAGTCCTTTATCAGAGACACAAGTTGTAAAAATTCTTTCCCAATTTCCCACCTCCCTCTTGATCTTGGTTACATTGGCTTTGTTTGTGCAGAAGCTTTACAATTTAATGTAATCAAAATTATCCATTTTGCATTTTATAATGCTCTCTAATTCTTGTTTGGTCCTAAAATCTTCCCCTCTCCACAGATCTGTCAGGTAAACTATTCCTTGCTTTCCCAAATTGCTTACAGTATCATCCTTTACACCTAGATCATGCACCCATTTAGACTTAATTTTGGTATATGGTGTTAGATAGTGATCTATGCCCAGTTTCTGCCATACTGTATTCCAGTTTTCCCAGCAGTTTTTGTCAAATAGTGCATTCTTATCCCAAAAACTGGGGTCTTTGGGTTTATCGAACAATAGATTGCTATATTCATTAACTGCTGGGTCTCCTGCACCTAATCTATTCCATTGATCCACTACTCTACACCTCTGCCAGTACCAAGCAGTTTTGATGACTGCTGCTGTATAATACAGATTAAGATCTGGCATAGCTAGTCCACCTTCCCTAGCATTTCTTTTCATTAATTCCCTTGATATTCTAGACCATTTGTTTTTCCAAATAAATTTTGTTATTATTTTGTCTAACTCTACAAAGTAGTTTTTTGGTAAATTGATTGGAATGGCACTAAATATATAATTTAGTTTGGGTAAAATTGTCATTTTTATTATATTAGCTCGACCCAGCCACGAGCAATTGATATTTTTCCAACTATTTAGATCTGTTTTTATTTGTGTGAGAAGTGTTTTGTAGTTGTGATCATATAGATTCTGGGTTTGTTTTGGCAAGTAGATTCCCAAATATTTTATAATGTCTACAGTGACTTTAAATGGGATTTCTCTTTCTATCTCTTGCTGTTGAGTTTTGTTAGAGATGTACAGGAATGCTGAGGATTTATGTGGGTTTATTTTATATCCTGCAACTTTGCCAAATTTATTTATTGTCTCAGGTAATTTTTTACTTGATTCTCTAGGATTCTCTAAGTATATCATCATATCATCTGCAAAGAGTGACAGCTTGGTCACTTCTTTGCCTAATTTGATTCCTTTGATTTCTTTTTCTTCTCTAATTGCTACTGCTAACGTTTCTAGTACTAGATTGAATAAGAGGGGTGATAGTGGACACCCTTGTTTCACTACTGATCTTATTGGAAAGGCTTCTAGTTTATCCCCATTGCATATAATACTTGCTGATGGTTTTAGATTGATGCTAGCAACTATTTTAAGGAAGGCTCCATTTATTCCTATACTTTCTGGTGTTTTTAATAGGAATGGATGTTGTACTTTGTCAAAAGCCTTTTCTGAATCTATTGAGATGATCATGTGGTTTTTGCTAGTTTTGTTGTTGATATGCTCAATTATATTGATGGTTTTCCTAATATTAAACCATCCTTGCATTCCTGGAATGAATCCTACCTGATCAGGGTGTATTATTTTTGTGATAAGTTGTTGGAGTCTTTTGGCTAATATTTTATTTAGAATTTTTGTGTCTAAATTCATGAGGGAGATTGGTCTATAATTTTCTTTCTCTGTTTTATCTCTTCCTGATTTAGGAATCAGTACCATATTTGTGTCATAGAAAGAGTTTGGTAGGACTCCTTCTTCACTAATTTTCCCAAATAGTTTGTAGAGTATTGGAATCAATTTTTCTTTAAATGTTTGATAGAATTCACTAGTGAACCCATCTGGCCCTGGAGATTTTTTCCTAGGGAGTTCATTGATGGCTTGCTTGATTTCTTTTTCTGAGATGGGGTTATTTAGGTAATTCACTTCCTCTTCAGTTAATCTGGGCAATTTGTGATTTTGTAAATATTCATCCATTTCACTAAGATTGTCATATTTATGTGCATACAATTGGGAAAAATAATTCCTCATTATTTTTTTGATTTCCTCTTCATTGGAGGTAGATTCACCCTTTTTATTTTTGATACTCATAATTTGGTTTTCTTCTTTCTTTTTTTTTATCATATTGACTAAGGGTCTATCAATTTTGTTGATTTTTTCATAAAACCAGCTCTTGGTTTTATTTATTAATTCAATGGTTTTCTTAATTTCAATTTTATTAATCTCACCTTTGGTTTTCAATATTTCTAATTTAGTACTAAATTGGGGATTTTCAAATTGTTCTTTTTCTAGCTTTTTCAATTGCATGTCCAATTCACTGACCTCCCTTCTCTCTGCTTTAATTAAGTATGCACTCAGGGATATAAAACTTCCCCTGAGAACTGCCTTTAGTGCATCCCACAAATTTTGGTATGTTGTTTCATTATTATCATTCTCTTGAATGAAATTATTGATTGTTTCTATAATTTCTTCTTTGACCCACCAATTTTTTAGGATTAAATTGTTTAGTTTCCAATTAGTTTTTATTCTATCTTTCCATGGCCCTTTATTGCATATAATTTTTATTGCATCATGATCTGAGAATGATGCGCTTACTATTTCTGCCTTTCTGCACTGGATTGTGAGGTTTTTATGCCCTAGTACATGGTCTATTTTTGAGTATGTACCATGCACTGCTGAGAAGAAAGTAAATTCCTTTTTATCCCCATTCAGTTTTCTCCAGAGATCCATCATATCTAGTCTCTCTAAGATTCTATTCACCTCCTTAACTTCTTTCTTGTTTATTTTGAGGTTAGATTTATCGAGTTCAGAGAGGGGGAGATTAAGGTCCCCCACTAGTATAGTTTTGCTATCTATTTCTTCTTCTAATTCCTTTAACTTCTCCTCTAGGAATCTGGATGCTATACCACTTGGTGCATATATATTAAGTAGTGATATTGCTTCATTCTCAATGGTGCCTTTTAGTAGGATATAGTTTCCTTCCTTATCTCTTTTAATTAGATCTATTTTTGCTTTTGCTTTATCTGAGATAAGTATTGCTACCCCTGCTTTTTTTACTTTAGCTGAGGCATAATAAATTTTACTCCAACCTTTTACCTTTATCCTGTGGGTATCCCTTTGTTTCAAATGTGTTTCTTGAAGACAGCATATTGTAGGATTATGGTTTTTAATCCATTCTGCTATCCGCCTCTGTTTTATGGGAGAGTTCATCCCATTCACATTCACAGTAATGATGACTATCTGTCTCTTCCCTTCCATCCTATTCCCTCCCCTGTTTATATTTTTGTTTATTCCTTCTCCCTTCCCCTCCTTGAAGTTTTCCCTTTTGACCGCCCCCTCCCTCAGTGTTCCCACCCAGTGACCCCCTTCTTAACCTACCCTCTCCCCTTACTACTATTTCCCTCCCTTATAATCCCTCCCTTTAGTCTCCTCCTTTTCACCCCCCTTACCCTCCCACTATCTATAGGACACAATAAATTTTTATACTTATCAGAGTAAATTACTCCCCGTTTGATTCCAAACCAATGAGAGTAAATTTCAAACAGTGCTCCTCTCCCTCCCTCCAATTCCTCTATTTAATGAATTTATGTGTCTATTCATGTTAGATTCTTAAACTTCACTGATTAATTTGATCCTTCTTTGAACCAGAACCAGTGAGAATAGTGTTTAAATGATGTTCCTCTCCCTCTTACTTTCCCTTCTTCTATAGTGTGTTTTGATGACTCTTCAGATGGCATATTTTACCTTTTCCTAGCTCATCCTTTCCTTTTTCCCATTACAGTACCATTGATCCCCTTAATAGTCTTTTTTTTTTCTTTAGACTCCATGTTAGTGCATTCATACCCACACCCTCTAAGTATAACCCTTTTGCAGGTCATGACAATCATAGAGATTTCAAATATTGACAGTTATCAGCTCCACATATAGGGATGTGAACATTTTGCCCTTGTTGCATCCCAGGTAATGAGCTTGTGTTTGTGGGTGTGGGTGTGTGCACTTCTGCATGTGTGAGTCTATGTTACCCTTGTTTACCTTTTTATGTTCTTCTGGAGTCTTGTAATTCGAGATCAAATTTTCCATTGAGCTCTGGCTTTTTCATTAGGAAAGTCTGGAAGTCCCTTACTTCATTAAACGTCCATCTCCTTGCCTGAATGATTATGCTCAGTTTTGCCGGGTAGTTAATCCTTGGTTGTAGTCCTAGCTCTCTTGCCCAACAAAATATCAAATTCCAGTCCCTCCGCTCTTTTAATGTAGAAGCTGCTAGGTCCTGTGTGATCCTAACTGTAGTTCCTCAATATTTGAATTGTTTCTTTTTGGCTTCTTGTAGAATTTTTTCTTTAATCTTATAATTCTGGAATTTGGCTACTATATTTCTTGGAGTTTTCAGTTTGGGATCTCTTTCAGGAGGAGTCCGGTGAATTCTATCAATAGCTATTTTATCTTCTGATTCCAGGACCTCAGGACAGTTTTCTTTGACAATCTCTTGGAGGATGTTGTCTAGACTGCTTTTCTCATCATGGCTTTCTGGTAGACCAGTAATTCTTAGGTTGTCTCTCCTGGATCTGTTCTCTAGGTCAGTTATTTTTCCAGTGAGATATTTTACATTTTCTTGCAATTTTTCGATCATCTTGTTTTTTTCGATTGACTCCTGCTGCATCATAGAGTTCTGAGTTTCTGTTTGATTGTATCTAATTTTTAGTGAATTATGGTCTTCAGTGAGTTTTTGAAGTTCCTTTTTTAGGGAGGTATTTTCTTTTTCCAAGTTGGTCATTGCCTCCTGATTTGGTCTTTAAAATTTTTCTTAAGCTCCTCCAGGAATGCTATTTGGGCTTGAGACCAGATCATGTTTCCTTCTGTGGTCTCTGGTGTGGGCAGAGAGTCTATATTGTCCTGTGTGTTTTGTTGTTCTTGCCCTGCATAGTATGCTTGAATAGACTTTCTTGCCTTCCCCTTTCTCCTTTCCTTCCTTCCCATTGTGACTTCCTGTTTCTTAGTGTCTCAGGCTGTGAGTTTGGGGCCTGATCCTTGACTTTGAATACCTCTGGGTGGCTAGTTTATGGCTAAGTCAGGGAAGTCAGTGAGGAATGTAGATGTGTAGGTGGGGATGAGTCTGACCACTTCAGATTTCTGCCTCTATACCCCTGGGCAATAAGTAGGCTTTTGTTGGTGAGGTGAGGTGGGGCTTGTTGGGTCCCCTCCCTCTCTTCTCTTCAGATTCCTGGCTGACTCAGTTACACCCTTTCTTGGAGATTCTCAAGCCTGAGGCTATTTCCATTAACTTGGGATTTCAGTCTGGGTGGGAGACTTATCTTTGGGTTTTCTGCTTTATGAAGGAGGGATGGGAGGATCTGAGCAGCTAGAATTTACTTTGCCATTCCAGCCCCTGTATTATACAGGCAGGCAGTTTCTAAACTTCCAGGCTGGGGGCTGAATGCAGCCAGAGAAGCCACTCTCTCCACTTGGGGCCTGACTCTCCTACCTGGCTCCAATGATCCGTTCCCTCTTCGAGATGACTGAGATTCGTCCTTGGTAAGTCTGCAGGCTGGGGCTTTTTTTCTCTCTGGTGTAGTCTGCTTGCCTGCTCTTAGGTCTGAGCTGTGCAGACCCCACGCGCTCTTCGCTCGACCTGTCTGGACACTCTGGGCAAGCTCCTGGGCTGGATTCTGCCACACTCTGTCTTCCACTGGGCTCCATCACTCTGGAATCCGCTCAGATTTACCCTTTTGGACTTAGTGACAGAGGAGCTCAGCGAGGTTACTGCTTCCTTTCCGCCATCTTGGCTCCGCCCCCCAACCATCTTTCTTAGGTATGGAATCCTGTGGAATCCACGAAACTACCTTCAACTCAATCATGAAGTGTGATGTTGACATCTTTAAGGACCTGTATGCCAACACCATATTTTCAGGTGGTACCACCATGTACCCAGGCATTGTTGACAGGATGCAGAAGGAGATTACAGCCCTAGCTCCCAGCACAATGAAAATCAAGATCATTGCCCCATCTGAGCGCAAATACTCTGTCTGGATTGGAGGCTCCATCCTGGCGTCTCTTTCCACCTTCCAGCAGATGTGGATCAGCAAGCAGGAGTATGACGAATCTGGGCCCTCCATTGTCCACCGCAAATGCTTCTAAATGGACTATTTGTGTTTTTTTATTTTTTTTATTTTTTTTTGTCAAAGGGTGTGACATGATGACATGATAATTGCCCAAAAAAGATGAGATTGTCATGGCTTTATTTGTTTTTGTGGGGTTTTTTTGTTTGTTTTTTTGTTTTTTTGTTTTGTTTTGTTTTGTTTTTGGCGCTTGACTCAGGATTTAAAAACTGGAACTGTGAAGGTGATGAGCAGTCTAAGTATGGTTGGAGGCAACCATCCCCAAAGTTCTACCGTGCGTCTTCAGGACTCTGATTGTACATTTGTTTTGTTTTGTTTTGTTTTGTTTTTAGTAGTCATTCCAAATACCGTATAATGCATTGTTACAGCTACAAGCCTCTGTGAAAGCTGAGCTCAAAGGAGCGTTGTAACAAAGATCCAGATGGGGAGGGGGGTGGGGGAAAGGTACTAGTATTGCTTTAAATGTAAATTATGTAATCCTTAAAAAACTTTTTGAATCTTCCGCCTTACTACTTGTTCCTTTTTTTTTTAAATTGTCAGCCATATGGAATGGCCCCCTAAATTCCCTCCCTGCCCCCGAAAAAGATGAGAATGAGGACTTTTATAGTCTCCCTGCGAGTTTTGAGATTGGTGCAAGTACTTGGGGGAGGGGAGGAGCTTTACTTGTACACTGACTTAAGACCAGTTCAAATAAAAGTGCACACGTTAAGAAAAAAAAAAAGACACTGAACTTTTTAAAATCAGGAATTTGAAAGAAGGGGAGAGCTCTCAATCTGCCCAAAATATTGGTTACTAAAACTCATTTATCTCAATAATCCTACACTAAAAATGCCAAAAAAAAAATGTGGATAATGTGAAAAACTCAATAGTGGCCAATGGATTCTAACAGATCAGTTTAGATCCCAGTCCTAAACAATGGCAAAATGTCAAAGAATGTTTGAATTTGCTGAACATCTATGCTCACTTCACATGCCAGCAAAGTTATTCTTTTTCTTTTTTTTAAATTAATTTATTAGTTTAGTTTCAGTTAACAAGATTCAATTCCATAGTTCCTTGATTTTCAAATTACCTTTACTTCCCTCCTCCCTCCCCTCACGACAGCATATAGTCCAGTATAGGATCTGCAAATGCATTCATATTAGACATTATTCCAGTTACAAAGGTGTATTGTACTAGGTGGGAGGAAAGATGGTAAGGAAGAAATAAAACCAAACAATGAAAAGAACAAGATCATTTAGTTTGCTTCCATCAGGATTCAGGCTCAGTTCTTTCTAGTTATATCTCTGGATGGCGCATTTCTCACTTTCTTGAGTCTTTTCGGATTAATTTATATCACTGCATTGCTGAAAAGAGTCCAGTCTGTCATAGTTGGTCATCACAGATATGGAATGTCTGTGATTGCATACACATTTCTTCTGATTCTACTCTTCTCGCTCAGCATCAGTTTGTATAAGTCTCTCCAGGTAATTATGAAATCCGTCACCTCTTCATTTCTTATACCACAATAATATTCCATTACATTCATATACCACAACTTGTTTAGCCATTCCCCAATTGATGGGCACCCCTTTAGTTTCCAATTCTTTGCAACCACAAAAAGGGCTGCTAAAAATATTTTTTTGCATATGGGTCTTCCTCCCACTTCTATGATCTCTTTGGGATATAACCCTAGAAGTTGTATTATTGGGTCAAAGTGTATGAAATTATTTATAATCCTTTGGGCATAATTCCAGATTGCTCTCCAGAATGGTTGGATAAGTTCACAACTCCACCAGCAATGTATTAGTGTTCCAATTTGTCCACATCTTCCAGCATTTGTCACTTTCTTGTTTTGTCATCTTAGCCAATCTGACTGGAGAGATGTGGTATCTCAGAGTTGTTTTGATTTGCATTTCTCTAATTAATAGTGATTTAGAGCATTTCTTCATATGCTTATAGATATCTTTAATTTCTTTCTCAAAACCCATCATATCCTTTGACCATTTCTCAATTGGGGAATGAATTGTATTCATATAGATTTGGCTCAATTCTCTATAAATTTTAGAAATTAGTCCTTTATCAGAGACACAAGTTGTAAAAATTCTTTCCCAATTTCCCACCTCCCTCTTGATCTTGGTTACATTGGCTTTGTTTGTGCAGAAGCTTTTCAATTTAATGTAATCAAAATTATCCATTTTGCATTTTATAATGCTCTCTAATTCTTGTTTGGTCCTAAAATCTTCCCCTCTCCACAGATCTGTCAGGTAAACTATTCCTTGCTTTCCCAAATTGCTTACAGTATCATCCTTTACACCTAGATCATGCACCCATTTAGACTTAATTTTGGTATATGGTGTTAGATAATGGTTTATGCCCAGTTTCTGCCATACTGTATTCCAGTTTTCCCAGCAGTTTTTGTCAAATAGTGCATTCTTATCCCAAAAACTGGGGTCTTTGGGTTTATCGAACAATAGATTGCTATATTCATTAACTGCTGGGTCTCCTGCACCTAATCTATTCCATTGATCCACTACTCAACACCTCTGCCAGTACCAAGCAGTTTTGATGACTGCTGCTGTATAATACAGATTAAGATCTGGCATAGCTAGTCCACCTTCCCTAGCATTTCTTTTCATTAATTCCCTTGATATTCTAGACCATTTGTTTTTCCAAATAAATTTTGTTAGTATTTTGTCTAACTCTAAAAAGTAGTTTTTTTGGTAAATTTATTGGTATGGCACTAAATATATAGTTTAGTTTGGGTAAAATTGTCATTTTATTATATTAGCTTGACCCAGCCACAAGCAATTTATATTTTTCCAACTATTTAGATCTGCTTTTATTTGTGTGAGAAGTGTTTTGTAGTTGTGATCATATAGATTCTGGGTTTGTTTTGGCAAGTAGATTCCCAAATATTTTATAATGTCTACAGTGACTTTAAATGGGATTTCTCTTTCTATCTCTTGCTGTTGAATTTCATTAGAGATACACAGGAATGCCGAGGATTTATGTGGGTTATTTTATATCCTGAAACTTTGCCAAATTTATTTATTGTCTCAAGTAGTTTTTTACTTCATTCTCTAGGATTCTCTAAGTACATCATCACATCATCTGCAAAAGGACAGCTTGGTCACTTCTTTGCCTAATTTGATTCCTTTGATTTCTTTTTCTTCTCTAATTGCTACTGCTAACGTTTCTAGTACCAGATTGAATAAGAGGGGTGATAGTGGACACCCTTGTTTCACTACTGATCTTATTGGAAAGGCTTCTAGTTTATCCCCATGCATATAATACTTGCTGATGGTTTTAAATAGGTGCTATCAACTATTTTAAGAAGGCTCCATTTATTCCTATACTTTCTAGTGTTTTTAATAGGAATGGGTGTTGTACTTTGTCAAAAGCCTTTTCTGAATCTATTGAGATGATCATGTGGTTTCTGCTAGTTTTATTGTTGATGTGCTCAATTATACCGGTGGTTTTCCTAATGTTAAACCATCCTTGCATTCCTGGAATGAATCCTACCTGATCAGAGTGTATTATTTTTGTGATACGTTGTTGGAGTCTTTTGGCTAATATTTTATTTAGAATTTTTGTGTCTAAATTCATGAGGGAAATTGGTATATAATTTTCTTTCTCTGTTTTATCTCTTCCTGATTTAGGAATCCATACCACATTTGTGTCATAGAAAGAGTTTGGTAGGACTCCTTCTTCACTAATTTTCCCAAATAGTTTGTAGAGTATTGGAATCAATTGTTCTTTAAATGTTTGATAGAATTCACTAGTGAACCCATCTGGCCCTGGAGATTTTTTCCTAGGGAGTTCATTGATGGCTTGTTTGATTTCTTTTTCTGAGATGGGGTTATTTAGGTAATTCACTTCCTCTTCAGTTAATCTGGGTAATTTGTGATTTTGTAAATATTCATCCATTTCACTAAGATTGTCATATTTATGTGCATACAATTGGGAAAAATAATTCCTCATTATTTTTTTGATTTCCTCTTCATTGGAGGTAGATTCCCCCTTTTTGTTTTTGATACTCATAATTTGGTTTTCTTCTTTCTTTTTTTTATCATATTGACTAAGGGTCTATCAATTTTGTTGAGTTTTTCATAAAACCAGCTCTTACTTTCATTTATTAATTCAATGGTTTTCTTAATTTCAATTTTATTAATCTCACCTTTGGTTTTCAATATTTCTAATTTAGTACTAATTTGGGGATTTTCAATTAGTTCTTTTTCTAGATTTTTCAATTGCATGTCCAATTCATTGACCTCCCTTCACTCTGCTTTAATTAAGTATGCACTCAGGAATATAAAACTTCCCCTGAGAACTGCCTTCAGTGCATCCCACAAATTTTGGTATGTTTTTTCATTATTATCATTCTCTTCAATGAAATTATTGATTGTTTCTATAATTTCTTGTTTGACCCACCAATTTTTTTAGGATTAAATTGTTTAATTTCCAATTAGTTTTTAGTCTATCTTTCCATGGCCCTTTATTGCATATAATTTTTATTGCATCATGATCTGAGAATGATGCACTTAATATTTCTGCCTTTCTGCACTGGATTGTGAGGCTTTTATGCCCTAGTACATGGTCTATTTTTGAGTATGTACCATACACTGCTGAGAAGAAAGTAAATTCCTTTTTATCCCCATTCAGTTTTCTCCAGAGATTCATCATATCTAGTCTCTCTAAGATTCTATTCACCTCCTTAACTTCTTTCTTGTTTATTTTGTGGTTAGATTTATCGAGTTCAGAGAGGGGGAGATTAAGGTCCCCCACTAGTATAGTTTTGCTATCTATTTCTTCCTCTAATTCCTTTAACTTCTCCTCTAGGAATTTAGATGTTATTACCACTTGGTGCATATATATTAAGTAGTGATATTGCTTCATTCTCAATGGTGCCTTTTAGTAGGATATAGTTTCCTTCCTTATCTCTTTAATTAGATCTATTTTTTGATTTTGCTTTATCTGAGATAAGTATTGCTACCCCTGCTTTTTTTTTTTTTTTACTTTTGCTGAGGCATAATAAATTTTACTCCAACCTTTTACCTTTACCCTGTGGGTATCTTTGTTTCAAATGTGTTTCTTGTAGACAGCATATTGTGGGATTATGGTTTTTAATCCATTCTGCTATCCGCCTCTGTTTTATGGGAGAGTTCATCCCATTCACATTCAAAGTAATAATGACTATCTGTCTGTTCCCCTCCATCCTATTCCCTCCCCTGTTTATGTTTTTGTTTCTTCCTTCTCCCTTCCCCTCCTTGAAGTTTTCCCTTTTGACCACCCTCTCCCTCAGTGTTCCCACCCAGTGATCCCTCTTCTTAACCTACCCTCTCCCCTTACTACTGTTTCCCTCCCTTCTAATCCTCCCCTTTAGTCTCCTCTTTTTCACCCCCCTTACCCTTCTGCTTTCTATAGGATGCAATAAGTTTTTATACTTATCAGAGTGAATTACTCCCCGTTTGATTCCAAACCAATGAGAGTGAATTTCAAACATTGCTCCTCTCCCTCCCTCCTTTTCATCTATTTAATGAATTTATGTGTCTATTCACATTAAAATATTAAACTTCACTGATTTAAGTTGATCGTTCTTTGTACCAGAACAAGTGAGAATAGTGTTTAAATGATATTCCTCTCCCTCTTTCTTTCCCCTCTTCTATAGTGTGTTTTAATGCCTCTTCAGATGGCATATTTTACCTTTTCCTATCTAATCCTTTCCTTTTTCCCATTACAGTCTCTTTGATCCCCTTAATATTTGTTTTTTGGGTTTTTTTAGACAGCAGGTTAGTGCATTCATATGCACACCCTCTATCTAAGCATAACCCTTTTGAAGGTCATGATAATCATAAAGATTTTGAATATTGACAGTTATCAGCTCCACATATAGGGATGTGAACATTTTGCTCTTGTTGCATCCCAAGTAATAAGCATGTGTTTCTGGGTGTGGGTGTGTGCACTTCTGCATGTGTGAGTCTATGTTACCCTTGTTTACCTTTTTATGTCTTTCTTGAGTTTTGTAATCAGAGATCAAATTTGCCATTGAGCTCTGGCTTTTTCATCAGGAACATCTGGAAATCCCTTATTTCATTAAATGACCATCTCCTTGCCTGGAAGATTATGCTCAGTTTTGCCGGGTAGTTAATCCTTGGTTGTAGTCCTTGCTCTCTTGCCCTACGAAATATCAAATTCCAGTCCTTCCGCTCTTTTAATGTAGAAGCTGCTAGGTCCTGTGTGATCCTAACTGTAGTTCCTCGATATTTGAATTGTTTCTTTTTGGCTGCTTGTAGAATTTTTTCTTTAATCTTGTAATTCTGGAATTTGGCTACTATATTTCTTGGAGTTTTCAGCTTGGGATCTCTCTCAGGAGGAGTCTGGTGAATTCTGTCGATAGCTATTTTATCTTCTGATTCCAGGACCTCAGGACAGTTTTCTTTGACAATCTCTTGGAGGACATTGTCTAGGCTGCTTTTTTCATCATGGCTTTCTGGTAGACCAATAATTCTTAGGTTGTCTCTCCTGGATCTGTTCTCTAGGTCAGTTATTTTTCCAGTGAGATATTTTACATTTTCTTGCAATTTTTTGATCGTCTTGTTTTGTTTGATTGACTATTGCTGCATCATAGAGTTCTGAGCTTCAATTTGATTGTTTCTAATTTTTATCGAATTATGGTCTTCAGTTATTTTTTGAAGTTCCTTTTTTAGGGAGGTATTTTCTCCCATTACTTCACTGAGACGTTTTTCCAAGTTGGTCATTGCCTGCCTGATTTGGTCTTTAAAATTTTTCTTAAGCTCCTCCAGGAATGCTATTTGGGCTTGAGACCAGATCATGTTTCCTTCTGTGGTCTCAGGTGTGGGTAGAGAGTCTATATTGTCCTGTGTATTTTGTTGTTCTTGCCCTGCATAGTATGCTCGAATAGACTTTCTTGCCTTCCCCTTCTCCTTCTCAGCTTCTTTTTTTTTTCCCATTGTGACTTCCTGTTTCTTATTTTCTCAGGCTATGAGTTTAGGGCCTGATCCTTGACTTTGAATACCTCTGGGTGGCTAGTTTATGGCTAAGTCAGGGAAGTCAATGAGGGAGGTAGATGCATAGGTGTGGGTGCATCTGACCACTTCAGATTTCTGCCTCTATACCCCTGGGCTATAAGTAGGTTTTGTTAGTGAGGTGAAGTGGAGCTGGTTGGGACCCCACCCTCTCTTCTCTTCAGACTCCTGGCTGTCTCAGTTACACCCCTTCTTGGAGACTCTCAAGCCTGGGGCTATTTCCATTAACTTGGGATTTCAATCTGGGTGGGAGACTTATCTTTGGGTTTTCTGCTTCAAGAAGTAGGGATGGTGGGGCGGCTAGGTGGCACAGTGAGTAGAGTGTCAGCCCTGGAGTCAGAAGGACCTGAGTTCAGATCTGGCCTCAGACACTTAACACACACACAAACAAAAACCTAGCCGTGTGACCTTGGGCAAGTTACTTAATCCCAATTGCCCTCCAAAAACCAAAAAAAAAAAAGTAGGGATGGGAGGATCAGAGGAGCTAGAATTTACTTTGCCATTCCAGCCCCTCTATTATACAGGCAGGCAGTTTCTAAACTTCCAAGCTGGGCCTGAATGCAGCCAGAGAAGCCGCTCTTTCCACTGAGGGCCCAACTCTCCTACCTGGCTCCAATGATCCTACCTGTCCGAGAGATGACTGTGATTCATCCTCAGTAAGTCTGCAGGCTGGGGCTTTTGCTCTCTCTTGTGTAGTCTGCTCGTCTGCTCTTAGGTCTGGGCTGTGCAGACCCCACACGCTCTCAGATTTTGAATATTGACAGTTATCAGCTCCACATATAGGGATGTGAACATTTTGCTCTTGTTGCATCCCAAGTAATAAGCATGTGTTTCTGGGTGTGGGTGTGTGCGCTTATGCATGTGTGAGTCTGTGTTTCTCTTGTTTACCTTTTTATGTCTTTCTTGAGTTTTGTAATCGGAGATCAAATTTGCCATTGAGCTCTGGCTTTTTCATCAGGAACATCTGGAAAACCCTTATTTCATTAAATGACCAGTCCAGACACACTGGGCAACCTCCTGGGCTGGACTCTGCCAAACTTCTTCTTCCAGTGGGCTCCGTCACTCCGGATTCCACTCAGATTCACCCTTTGAGCCTTAGAGACCGAGGAGCTCAGTGAGGTTACTGCTTCCTTTCTGCCATCTTGGCTCCTCCCCCCCAGCAAAGTTATTCTTAAGATTGTGTAAATTAGGCTTCAGCAGTATGTGAAGCAAGAATTACCTTAAGAAACAGGCTGGTTTTTAAAGAGGCAGAGGAACTAGAAACCAAATTGCTAATATTTGCTGGATCACGGAGAAAGCAAATAAGCTACAAAGAAAAAAAAATAATGTATGTATGTATGCATATTATATATATGTACATATACACATATGTATATATACATAGACACATACATACATGCATATATATGTATGTATATTTGGTTAGCTACATTAAAGCCTTTTACTGTTTGGATCACAACAAAATATGGCAAGCCCTCAAAGAGATGGGAGGACCAGATAATCTTACTTTTCTCCTACAGAACCTTGCATTGCTGAGAAGGGCTAAGACTATGGAAATCAGTCCTCACACACTGTGGCTGTTACTGTATACAATGTTCTTCTGGGTTTGCTGCATTCACTCAGCATCAATTGATATGTCTTTCCAGATTTCTCTGAAGTCTGTCTGCTCCTCATTTCTTATAGAACAATAGTATTATATTACATTCATAAGCCACAACTTGTTTATCCATTTTACAACTGATGGGAATCATCCCCTCCCTTTCCAGTTCTTGGTCACCACAAAAAGAACTGTTATAAATATTTTTGTACATATGGGTCCTTTACCCATTCTTATGATCTCTGTGGAATACAGCCAACTGGAATTTCTGGGTCAAAAGGTATTTACATTTTTAAGCCCTTCGTGTATAGTTCCAAATTGCTCCCCAGAATGGTTATCAGCTTACACCTCCACCAATAATGAATTAGTCTTCCAACATTCCTACAACCTCTCCAACATTTATAATTTTCTCTTTTGCCAAGTTAGGCAATCTGATAGTTGTGATGTGATAGGGCAGAGTTCTTTTTATTTGCATTTCTATGATCAATAGTGATTTAGAGAATTTTTTATTATGCTTAGAGATAAGTTTAATTTCTTCCTCTGAAAATTGCTTATTCATATCCTTTGATCATTTATCAATTGGGGAATGACATGTATTCTTGTGAATTCGATTCAGTTCTCCATATATTTTGGAAATGAGGGATTTATCAGAGACACTGTTTGTAAAAATTCTTTCCCAGGATCCCATTTTGAGAAGAGTTGTGTGATTTGACCAGACAAGGCTCTGCACAGCAATTGAGCCCACTGGCTTTGAAAACCCAGATGTTAGTGCTTCCTCTCTGGAAACTGACTAGGGCCAAGAAAAACAAGTCAAATCCCTCTTTCTGTGACAACCTCTTACATATTTGAAGACAGCTGATAAGAATAACCTTTCCCTGGGTGGAGCCAAAATGGCAGAGAAGAAAGAGCACTTCCAAGGTGCTCTGCCACACACCACTTCCAAACAATGTAAAATGGGACCTTGAAAAACTTCTGGAGACCCAGCACCCATAGAACAACACAGAGAAGCTATCCTCCCACTGTGGACAGCCCAGCAGCCCTACAGGGAGTGGCCAGGGCAGTGCTCTGAGAGCCAAGCCCAGGCCTGTGAGAGCCATAGTTTTAGCCCCAGGGGAGGCCAGGCTGGCAGCCAGCTGGGAGGGACCCCAGAACACCAGCAGCTGTGGCAATTCATGAATTATCAACACAGATATGCCTAGGACAAAATAAGAGGTTAGTGCCCTTTGGACTTTGGGACAAATATTTGGGGGATGTGTCGGCTTCCTCCCCTGGGGGCAAAAAGCTGCTGAGGAAACAGGGCATAGAGGCCATCTTACAGCATCAGTGGCAGCTCCAGCTCCTGGTCTGCAAACTGTAGGGAGATCTAGGAATCAGTCTGGGGGTTAATCCCTCTTGCTTTAACCTCCTTGGATCTGGATTGTGGTCTGGGGGGGGAGGCCTGGGGTGGGTATCCAATTTGCCAGAGCAGGTGGAGGCTTTACAGAGGCCACCCAAACTCTGGAAATTGTGAAGACCCCAATGTTCGGGGCGGAAGCTCTCCTGTCTGGTGGCAGAGTCCTACTGTGGCAACAAGCCCCCAAATCAAGTAAATAAGTGGCAACATGCCTAGGCAAAGGAAACAAAATAAACAGAAAATGCAACTTTAGGCTCCTATTTTGGGGGCAAATAAAAGCGTGGAAGAGGAGGAGGACTATAAGGTCAGAAGTCCTGCACCAAAAGCCCCAAAGGAAAATACAAGCTGGCTACAGGCCATAGAGGACCTTAAGAAGCAGATAAGAGAAGTGGGGGAAAATTAGGTAGACAAATGATAAAGATGTAAGAAAACTATGAAATGACAGTCAACAGCCTGACTGAGGAAAATAACTCCTTAAAAATAGACTAACTCAAATGGCAAAAGAGGCTCAGAAAGGCAATGAGGAGAAGAATGCATTAAAAAGCTGAATTTGCCAGATGGAAAAAGAATCTCAGAAGCTCACTGAGGAGAATCATTCCTTTAGAGTTAGACTGGAACAAATGGAAGTTAGTGATTTTATGAGAAATCAAGATGTTGTTAAAAAGATCCAAACAAATGAAAGAATAGAAGGCAATGTGAAATATCTCATGGCAAAAACGACTGACCTGGAAAATAGATCCAGGAGAGATAATTTAAAAATTATTGGACTACCTGAAAGCCATGATCAAAGAGAGAACCGAGAAATTATCCTTCAAGGAATTCTCAAGGAATATTGCTCTGATGTTTTAGACCCAGAGTGGGTAATAGAGGTTGAAAGAATCCACCCATCACCTTCTGAAAAAGATCCCAAAAAGAAAACTCCTAGGAATATTATAGCCAGGTTCCAGAACTCCCAGATCAAGGAGAAAATACTGCAAGCAGCCAGGAAGAAACAATTCCAAATTTGTGGAAACACAATCAGAATAGCCCAGGACCTGGCAGCTTCTACACTGAGGGATGAAAGGGCATAGGATATGATATTCCAGAGGAGGAAAGATCTGGGATTGAAGCCAAAGGTGACCTACCCAGCAAAACTGAGTATCCTGTTTCAGGGGAAAATATCATCATTCAGTGGAATAGAGGACTTTCAAGCATTCTTGAGGAAAGAACCAGAGTTGAATAGAAAATTTGACATTCAGACACAAGAAGCAAGAGATGCTTAAGAAGGTGATCAGGGAAAAGAAATCAAAAGGAACTTATCAAGGTTGAACTATTTACATTCCTACATGGAAAAAGAATAACTGTGTCTGATGAAAACTTTCTCATTATTAAAATAATTGAAGAAGAGCATATGGGCATATACATGGATAGAGGGCCCAGGTTGAGTTTGTTGGGAAGGGACAATACTTAAGGGGTGAAGTTAAGAGGTGAGAGAGGAAAGCAGCAAGAGGAGATGGGGAGAGACAGGGTAGGGTAAACTCTCTCATGTAGAAGAGGCAAGGGGAAGTAGTTGCAGGGGAGGGGAAGAACAGGAAGGCAAAAATACAAAACAATATTCTCATTGAATTTGGCTCAAGGAGAGAATCACCTACATACTAAATGGGATATCTCAAACTGCAGGAGAGTAGGGGGAAGGGCGATGAGAGTGGGGATGATGGAGGGGAGGGCATTCTAGGAGAAGGGGAGGTTGGAAATACCCACTTTTGAAGAGGGCCAGGATCAAAGTAGGGAATGGACCAGTTGGGGGGTTGAATGGGTCGGAGGGAAATATAAGCAGTCTTTTACAATATATCTACTATGGTAATGTTTTGCATAGCTATACATGTACAACATATACTGAATTGCTTATCTTCCCAGAGGGAATGGATGACAAGGTAGGAGGGGAATGGATCTGAAATTCAAAGTTTTAAAATCCAATGTCTCAAATGTATATAAGTACTATTATTAATACTATTTTGCATGTAATTGGGAGATAAAATGTGCAGGCTTTGGGGCTCAGAGATCCACCTTGCCCTAACGGCAAAGTTGAAGGGAGTATGGGAGAAGATATGGGAGAGAGCAGATTGGATGAGGGGATATCTAGTGGGACTGCTATTCTGGGGTGGTGTGTAGGGAAAAATGGGGAAAATTTGTAACTCAAAATCTGGCTGAAATAAATGATGTAAACCAGAAGTTAATAAAGTATTTTTTTTTAAGAATTAAAATTAAAAAATTTAAAAAATATTTCCCAGTTTGCTGCTTCCCTTCTAATCTTGCTTATGTTGACTTTATGAAAAAACTTTTCAATTAAATGTATTCAAAATTATCCATTTTGTATTTCATAATATTCTCTGTCTCTTTTTTCATCATAAATCCCTCCATTCTCTACAAATCGGACAGATAAACTATTCCTTGCTCCCCTTATTTGTTTATAGCATCAATCTTTATACTTAGATTGCATACACTTTTGGACTTGATTGTGATTTACAGTATCAGGTTTTGGTCTATGCCCAGTTTCTGCCATAGTATTTTCCAGTTTTCATCTTATTGATTTAGCTGAAATGAATAGCTGGAGCATGAATAGTTTACCTAGTGGATATATGGATAAGGGAAGAATTTATGACCAAGGAAGAGATAGTAAGCATTATGATTTATAAAATGAATAATTTTGATTATATTAATTTAAAAATAGTTTGCAGAAACAACACCAATAAAACCAAGATTAAGAAGAAACCAGAAAGCTGGGCTGGTGGGGAAGGGTTTAGAGCAAGTGTCTTTGCAAAAGCCTCATTTTTCAAATATGTAGACAACTGATTGAAATTTATAAAAATTCAAGTCATTCCACAATGGCTAGTCAAAGGATATGAACATGTAATTTCCAGAAGGAATCATAGCTCTCTATAGACATATGAAAAAAATTTTCTAAAGCACTATTTATTAGAGAAATCCAAATTAAAACAATCCCAAGGTATCATCTCACACCTATAAAAATGGCTAATAAGACATAAAAGTAAAATGATAAATATGGGGAAATAAAGACACTAATATACTGTTGGTGGAGTTGTGAACTGATGTAACCATTCTGGAAAACAAATAGGAACAATGCCCAAAAGATTATAAAATTACTAGATCTGTATCCCAAAGAGAGCAAAAAAAAAGTAAGTGGTCCTATATGTACAAAAATATAGCAACTCTTTTGTGATGGCAAAGAATTGTAAATGGAGGGGACACCCATAAATTGGGAATTGTTTGTATAAGTTGTATTATTTAATTATGATGGTATATACTATTATAATATACTAAAGTGAGATGCTAAAAAAAAGAAAAACTGGGAAAACTAGCACAAGCTGCTGCAAAGGGAAGTGAACAGAACTAGGAGAGTATTGTACAGTTATAGCAACATTATTAAATGATAAACTCTGAATGACCCACTTATTTTCAGTAATATTGTGATCTAAGAATCTCTGAAGGACTTATGATGAAAAGGAATCTAAGTGACTTTTTAAACATTTTCTTTTTTGGTTTGTATCTTTTTTTTTACTTCATGGCTTATATGGAAATGTTTTGCATGATTGCAACTGTATAATCTATACCAAATTTTTCCCTTCTCAAGTAGGATGAAAGGAAGTAGGAAGAGAATTTGGAACTCAGAGTTTTTTAAAGCTAATACTTTTACATATAATTGAGAAAAATAAAATTAATAATAATTTTCCTAATAAAAAGCCTTTGGGAGAGACTTCTTCTGGAAGCTATATATCAAAATAAGCCAGAGAAATGATAAGATTGAGATGAAGAAGGAAAGTATTTCAAGTTAGAGGGCCAGATTTTGAAAGTACCCAGATTGGGGAGATGTGGTCTGTCAAAAGAAAGCCAAGGATTCCACTGTTTCTTGATGGCAGAGTTGGAGAATGAGATGTAAGTAGATTAAAAAAGGTTTGAAGGATATTAATGGATTTGAAGGACTTTAAAAAAACAGAGAACTTGGTATTTGATCCTGGAGGTAAAAAAAAAAAAAGTAACATAATATATGAAGTGGGAGGTGAGGGAGGGTGGCACAGTGACATTTGCATTTTAGGAAAATTACTATGATGACTGAGTGGAGATTGGACTGGAATGGGGATTCCAAAAATTAACTAAATGGCTACTGTAAAAGTTCAGACATAAAAGTGATGAGGGTTTGTACCAAACTGGTGTTAGTGTCAAAGAAGAAAACAATCCATATATGAAGGAAGTTAGAAAAAGAAAATGAATAGTACTTGGCAATATATTGGCTATTGTGGATAAGAAAAGTTAGTAGTTAATGATGACAAACAGACTGCTAGCCTGGAAGACAGGGAGAGTGATGATGCCTTTGACTGTAACAGGAAAGTTAGGAAGAGGGGAAGTCTTGGAGGTAAATCTAATTAATACAGTTTTGTACATTTAGAGTTCATCTTATTTAAGATGTACAATAAGACATTGTAGATGGGAGACTGGAGGTCATAATACATCAGGCCTTAGGGCTAGAAAAAAACAGATCTGAGGATCATCAACATAGTGATATTTGAATCCATGGGAGCTAATGAGATTACCATCCCAAATAGAATGGAGGGAAAAAAGAAGAGGAACCAGAACTGAGTGTTGGAGGCATGACCTTGATGCAGATTCAGAGAAGAATACTGAGAAGTGGTCATTCAGGTAAGAAAGAACCAGGAACGATTATTGTTATGAAAAAAATATGAAGAAAAATTCATCAAAGTTAAGAGGATGATCAATAGTGTCAAAGCATGTAGACAGTCCAGGAAATATAAGGATTGAGAACATTCCAATACATTTGGCAATTTTTAAAATTTTATTTATTTTATTTTTTTTAAACAAATGCTTTATTAACTTCTGTTTTACATCATTCATTTCCGCCAGATTTTGAGTTACAATCATTTTCCCTCTGTTTTTCCCCTACCCACCCTCCCAGAATATCAGTCCCACAAGATATCACTTCCTCCAATCTGCTCTCTCCCATAACTTCTCCCCTTCGACTTTTCCATTAGAGGAAAGTGAATCTTTGTGTCCCAATGCCTGCACATCTTATGTCCCAATTACAAGCAAAAGAGTATTAATAATAGTATTTTTATATATTTGAAACATTTAAGCTTAAGACCTCGAATTTCAGATCCATTACCTTCCTCCCTTGTCACCCATTCCCTCTGGGAAGATAAGCAATTCAGTATTTGTTGTACATGTCTAGCTATGCAAAACATTATCATAGTAGATATATTGTACAAGGCTGCTTATGATTCCCTCCCACTCATCCTACCCCCCACCTGGTCCATTCCCTACATGATCCTGTCCCTCTTCTATAGTGGGTACTTCCAACCTCCCCTCCCCCCAAGGATGCCCTCCCATCCATCATGCCTCCTCTCATCCCCCTTCCCCCTATCCTGCTGCAGGTTGAGATATCCCATTTAGTATGTATGTCATTCTCTCCCTGAACCAAATTCAATGAGAATGTGGTTTTGCCTTTTTTGCCTTCATATTCTCCCCCTCCCTTGCAACCACTTCCCCTTGCTTCTTCTACATGAGATAGTTTACCCTACCCTGTCTCTCCCCATCTGCTCTTGCCACTTTCCTCTCTCACCTCATAATTTCATCCCTTGAGTATGCTCCCTTCCCAACAAATTCAACCTATGCCCTCTATCCATACATAACTGTAACTGTATACACACATTCACATATGTATTCATATGACCACGCACCCTTCTTCCATCATTTTCATAGTGAGAAAGATATCATCAGTCCCAGTAATTGCTTTTCCATATAGGAATGTAAAGAGTTCAACTTTGATAAGTTCCTTTCGCTTTCTTTTCCCTGATTACCTTCTCAGGCATCTCTTACTTCTTGTGTCTGGGTGTCAAATTTTCTATTCAATTCTGGTTTTTTCCTCAAGAATGCTTGAAAGTCCTCTATTCCACTGAATGACCATATTTTCCCCTGAAACAAAATACTCAGTTTTGCTGGGTAGGTGACCCTTGGGTTCATTCCCAGTTCTTTTGCCCTCTGGAATATCATATTCCATGCCCTTCTGTCCCTCAGTGTAGAAGCTGCCAGGTCCTGGGCTATTCTGATTGTGTTTCCACAATATTGAAATTGTTTCTTCCTGGCTGCTTGGAGTATTTTCTCCTTGATCTGGGGATTCTGGAACCTGGCTATAATATTCCTGGGAGTTTTCTTTTTGGGATCTTTTCAGGAGGTGATCGGTGGATTCTTTCAACCTCTATTTTGCCCTCTGGATCTAAAACATCAGGGCAGTTTTCCTTGAGAATTTCTTGAAGGGTGATTTCTAGGTTCTTTCCTTGATCATGGCTTTCAGGTAGTCCAATAATTTTTAAATTGTCTCTCCTCGATCTATTCTCCAGGTCAGTGGTTTTTCCCATGAGATATTTCACATTGCCTTCTAATCTTTCATTTGTTTGGATCTGCTTAACAGCAGCATCTTGATTTCTCATAAAGTCATTAGCTTCCATTTGCTCCAGTCTAACTCTGAAGGAATGAATCTCCTCAGTGAACTTTTGAGATTCTTTTTCCATCTGGCAAATTCGACTTTTTAAGGCATTCTTCTCCTCATTGCCCTTTTGGGCCTCCTTTGCCATTTGAGTTAGTCTATTTTTTAAGGTGTTGTTTTCCTCAGTCAGGCTGTTGACCCTCATTTCATACTTTTCCTGCATCCTTCTCATTTCTCTTTCCAATTTTTCCTCCACTTCTCTTCTTTGATTTTTAAAGTCCTTCTTAAGGTCCTCTATGGCCTGCAACCCGCTCATGTTTTCCCCTGGGGCTTTTGGAGCAGGACTTCTGACCTCACAGTCCTCTTTCAGCTCCATGCTTTGACCCTCCTTGCCCCCAAATTAGGAGTCTAGGGTTGCATTTTTCTGTTTAATGTGTTTCCTTTGCTTTGGCATGTTGACCCTTAATTACTTGACTTTTGGGCTTGTTGCCACAGTATGGCCTGGTGCCAGACAGGAACTTTTGCCCCAAACTTCTCTGGGGGGCCAACTTCAGTTTCTGGCAAGCTGCAAACCCACCCACGACCTCCAACCCAGATCACAATCCAGATCCAGGGAGGTTAAAGCAAGAGCGATTACCCCCCCCCCCCGCCCCCAAGACTGATTGCTGGATCTCCCCACAGTTCGCAACCCAGGAGCTGGAGCTGTGTCTGAAAATGGCAAAATGGCGTGTCTCCTCAGTGGCTTCTAGCCCCCAGGGGAGGAAGCCGCAGAGTTCCCCAAATATTGGTCCCAAAATCCATAGGCCACTAATCTCTCACTTTGTCCTAGGCATGTCTATGTTGATAATTCTGGAGTCGCCACAGCTGCTGGTGTTCTGGGGTCTCTCCAGCCAGCTGCTGGCCCTGCCGCCCTGGGGCTAAAACCACAACTCGACTCAGGCAGACCTGTGCTCGGCTCCCTGTGCTCTGCCGGGCTGAGCTTCAGTCTCCCAGACCTCTTCGCTGCCGGCTCCCAGAGTGTTGCGTTGGTCCTTCCTGCAGGACTGCTGGGCTGCCCTCAACGGGAGGTTAGCTTATCTGTGTCATTCTGTGGGTGCTGGTGCTCTAGAGGTTGTTCAGAATCCCATTTTACATAGTTTGGAAGTGATCTGGGGAAGAGTGGCTTCAGCGTGCTGTTTCTACTCCGCTATCTTGGCTCCACCTCCAAACTCATATATTCTTAATATAATTATATGTTAGGGCACTGAGGTATTAATTTTTGTCATAAATAATAACATATATTATGATAATCATGTCTGAAGCTCTAATGATCACAGTTTGGATAGAACTTTTAAGTCATGCCTAGGGTTTGTGAGTGTCCTGTGTGGAAATAACATTTGTGGTCATTGGTGATATTTGGGAATGTTTTTTAAAGAAGTATGGGAATAGAAATAAAATTCCTTTGCTGTCGGCAGACAGAGTGATATTATATTGGGCACAATCCAGTAACAACAATGCCTTTTTTAGTGATAAGACTATTTTATTTCTCAACAAACTTTGAAAGAATGTTTCTTAAACAAATCTTTGGACACTGGTATGATGTGACATCCAGTTCTAAACAGGTGAAATAAAATAAGAATGATCATTCAATTATTTGTGATGAAAAGAACCATCAAGAACTTTGGAGATGCAAAGCCCTTTCATTTTGTACATGGAGAATTTGAGGGCTAGACAGAATGTTCTGGGCCAGGAAGAGAATTAGTAACAATTCTTATATAAAAAAACAACTTAGGTCTTTTCTTTTTAAAAATTTGCCCAGAAATTCTAAAGTTAACTTCATCACTGAGAAAACTGGCATTGTTGCCATTATCTCCAGATTAAATCTAAAAGCTTTTGATATGACAAGCAGGCAATTCATCCAGTTTATCATCTGACAGCCAATTCCCATCACCTCATGAAGATTTGCTGAAGTACAAGTGTTCATTTTGTCACACTAGCTTTACTCTGCCTGATTTTTCTTTAATGCAGACTCACATTACTCTCTAGACTGTCGTAAGAGAGAAAATGTAGACTGGGTCAGTGCCAAAAATTTCCACTTGGAAATAATTGTTTTGTTCTTGCTGGGGTTCATGGAAGAGTTAGAGTGTTGTGTCAATCAATGTGTGGAAAAATAAAAAAACTCAAAGAGAGGTTGATGGGAACCACTTTGAATAGTAAAGTGGGTTGTTAGTGTCACTATTGTTTTGAATTTTATTAATTACAATTTGGTACAAGTTATATAAGAAAATACAAATATTCATGCTGCAGAAAGCATGGTTATATAATTTAATACAATAGGCATATTTTAGAATTTACTCTAAGAATGAATAGTAAATAATTATTGGACAAATAGGCAAGTGTAAAATGCTTTGGGACCATAATTTATAAAGATAAAAAGCTAAGTTACATTGCTTTTGAAAATTGTAGAATTGGGGCAGCTAAGTGGCGCAGTGAGTAGAGCGCTGGCCCTGGAGTCAGAAGGACCTAAGTTCAGATCCGGCCTCAGACACTTAACACACACAAACAAAAACCTAGCCTGTGACCTTGGGCAAGTTACTTAACCCCAATTGTCCTCCAAAAAGCAAAAAAAAACAAAAATAGAATTATTTTAATGGTATCTAATCTTCTTAATAAAAGTTAAAAAAAAAATGATTTTTCATAGAAATATTTTCCAGTGATGTATTTCTCTAAATTAGGGAACACTATTGTCCCTCAATAATTGAGTTGTTTCACCAAAAAGACAATAAAGAGGTGCATGGGGGAGTGCAAAGAGACATGCATACATGAAAAAAAAAGGAATTATGGAGGTAGAAAATTCTGCATTTTCACTGATCCTCAGACCTCACATGCTTCTTTAAAACCAAGACTTATGCATGAGAGCTAAAGCAGTTTGAAACATCTAACCTATTAGTATGTAACTATGGTTCTTTAAGAATGAAATACTATTTTTCTTTTAATTTGTGTTTTTAAAACTATCACTACTCTATTATCAGGGCATAAATATTTATTAAGTTTTTTGTTCCAATTTATAAAACAGAATCATTTCCTGGCCTAGGGTAGTCATGAAAAATTATTGAGACAATGAACGGCATTGTTAACTGAGAAAATTTAGAAATCTCTTGCCAGAAAACTTTCTTTGATTTTCTCAATTGCTCCAAAATTTAATCATGCACTATAGAAAATTTCTACTGTTTTTATGGCCTAAGACACCATGGACTGAAAGGAGTTTAAAGGTACTAACAGTAGTGAAGGATACTCAAGATCCTCTAACAGGGTCATCCAGCACCCACCAATAGCAGGGCTGTACAAGCCAGCTCCTAGGCTTACTACAGGACTCAAGTCCTTTTTATGTAAATCTACCTTATTCTTACTGAAACAACAGTGAAGTAGCACTCTGTACTGTGATAGAGACTGGCTAGAGAATAGAGGAATAAAGGAAAATAGGTAAGGACACATGTGAGAGTGTGTGGCACTCCACTAATTTTTTTTTCTTTGCCTTTTTTTTTTTTTGGAAGGGGGAAGGCAGGGCAACTGGGGTTAAGTGACTTGCCCAAGGTCACATGACTAGTAAGTGTTAAGTGTCTGAGGCTAGATTTAAACTCAGGTCCTCCTGACTCCAGTGCCAGTGCTCTATTCACTGCGCCACTTAGCCACCCCATACTCTGCTAAGTTTTAAAGAGCTCCACATCCACCTGTGTCCAGTTCTGTCCTCAACACCTGCAACAAAAAATAAAATAAAATAATTTGGGAGAGATACTGAGACTCATGAAATATTAAGTACCCAAAGCAGAAGACGGCTTTGAGGTATAGGCCCTAGAGCAATGATTATTATATTGTAGGGAGTCAAAAAGTAAGGGAATAAAATAAAAAAAAAAAACTTGAAATTTTCCAAGATCTCAGAAGAATAAAACTAAAAAATTAAATACCTTGAGTATAAGTAGCTAAAACAACAGTGAATTACAGGGTTAATAGTAGTGAATATGGCTTCCAGTTCAGCTAAAAGAGCCCAGACATATTTAAATAAATATTGCACAACAAAAGTAAAAGATCAACAACTGAAAAGACAGGTGATCATGCAAATTCCTCTTCCCAAATTTTACCACAGTAGTATGTTCCTGAATGGTTTAAAAGAGAAATAATATGAAAAATATAATATGAAGTTTAATATGAAATATAATATGAAAAATATGAAAGTAGTATTTATGGTTCTGTATAGCAGAAATAATTTTTAGAAAAAAAACTTAGATCCATGATGAGAAGTGTTACCAGAGGAACAAAAAAGAGAATAACTGGTAGAGAATGCAAGTAAAGGACAATCTGCAAAAAGAGAAAGGCAAATAATATTAAAAGTAAATATAATCTTATTATAAACAAAATGCATGGCCATGAAAGATGTGATACATAGAGACAATGAAAGGATTATGGGTCTTCTAGGAGAACGTGGCAATTATAAAACTTGAACATGATAATGAAATAATACAAGATAGATGGCCATAACTTCTGTATAGAGAAACAAAATTGTGAATATAAAGCATCCATAGATTACCTCCAATGTAGTGTTGGGAGGGGAGCTATACTTCAAATTTGGAGGCACATGATGATTAAATGAAACAATGTAAATTATAAACAGATGAAAAGGGAAAAACTTTCAACTACAAAGGAAAGGAAGTTATATAAAAAAACAAAATTATTCTGTACATACCAGAAACTCCAGAATGAAGTGGAATTTCATTTTTGTATGTATCCCAAACAGAAAAGGAGTACAAAATCAACCCAAAATAATGTATCCAGCCAACCTGGAATTAAATATCAATGGGAAGAAAGATATTAAAAACAAAACAGATATCCCATGAATTCTCAGAAAAATATCTCTGAACAAATAATGTTCTTCTAACACCACTGATAACAGATATGAAAGAGAAGTGAACAAGTAAAGTAACTAATCAATATCATGACAACAGAAAAATCCTTTAGGTCTTTCTTCTTAAAGGAAGAAACACAAAGAACTAGGTAAAAGTATAAATTTAAAAAAGAAATGATAGTGGAGAGACAGTCCAGAAACAACAGGACTGAACCTCATAAAATGCTACCTAAAGGCAAATTGATGGGTTTTATTTTTGTTTGGTGTGTATGTGTGTGTGTGTGTGTGTGTGTGTGTGTGTGTGTGTGTGTGTGTGTGTGTGCGAGCATGCCTTAATAAATTTCAGAATGGGTGTGTAAAGGGGAAAGGAGATTAATAAGAAAGAGAGGAATATATCATGCACCTTAATCAAAAGTTAACAGTGAATACAAAATAACTTATTGTCTCTCAGGAGGAAGAAAGTGTTTGACAGTAGCATAAGCAAGGAGGAAAAGGGAGAAATTGAAATGAGGAAATATAAAAGGGAGTGACATCTTTGTTCAGTGGAGGGAGATATTATCACTGATAAATACTTGGTTGTTTTCCTTTGTTCACAAAGAAGACCAGAATGACATCACTCTAGGTTGGAGTCAAGCCAATGTGTGTCCAACTTTGGCTGAGTAGACCAACATGAGCTCAGAAGACTCTCCTATAGGTCAGGCACAAATAGTCCATATGAACATTCAGAGTAGAGATGTCTCTATATTTGTGTATCTCAGGTTTCTTTTGAGACATTGCAATTCTGCTTTGTTTATAGAACATGTCCTTTCTTTGATGCAGGCATGACCTGCTCAGTCCTTTGCCAGTGTCTCCCATGTTTCACAATAAATTCCAAAGTAATTCAGAGAGACCTTGACAGTGTCCTTGTATCATTTCTTATTATCACCACTAGATTTCCTGCCTTGCATGATTTGTCTGAGCAATGTGACCAATCCATCAAAGTTGTGCTTTCTGTAGTAGTTTAAGGGCTTGGTAGTTTAGCTCAAGGAAGGACCTCAGTGTTTAGTACCTTATCCTGCCAGATGATCTTCAGAATCTTCCTAAGACAATTAAAATGTAAGTGTTTCAGTTTTGGGGAATGCTGCTGGTAGACTTTCTAGGTTTCACAGGCATAAAATAATGAAGTCAGCACAGTAGTTCTGTAGAACTTCAATTTGGTAAGCAGCCTAATACTTCTTCTCTCCCATGCTTTCCTTCAGAGCCCCCCAAACACCGTGCTATCTCTGACAAGGAATGCATCAGCTTTTTCATCTATATGAACATCCTTTAAAAGTATACTGCCAAGGTAAGTGAATTTATCCAAAATATTCAAACTTTCTCCATTTGCTGTAAGTGATCACAATCATCTGAAAATAAACAAAGAAAAAATAACAAACATGCACAACTTTCTCACCACTGATAAATACTGTCATATGAGGAAAGTATTATAAAAGGAAACTGCAACTTTACCGTAAGTACAATATGCATGGATTTGGTGCTTATAAATCATATTAATGCTATCTCAGGTAAAGGAGAATAAGGTGTCCTGCAAGCATTTGACACCCCAAAATTTGGGAGGGCCCCAAAGAGGATATTTCAAAATAAATGAGAGAAAAAAAGATCATGAAGGAGAAGGAAGATTAATAACAAATTGCACAGAGACATAGAAAAATTCCTGTCATGAAGTAATATCTTATCTACCATATGAAGGAATTAGTATTTTTGAGGGGGAGAGAATAAAAATAGGTAGCAGGTTAAAAATCTAAAAAAGCAATAACATTAAAATATTTAAAAGAGATAAGCTTAACAATACATTAAAAGCCTTAAATTCATGATGAATATGGAGATGAAAGAACTAACACACATAAAGCATCAGCAAATAAAAATCTAGACTAGAGAGAAAGGGAAGATCTATAATGAGATAATAAGGAAAAGAAATCATTTTAGGAAAATGACATGGAAATTTTTTTTAATAGCAATTATATAATTCAAGGGATAGAAATAAAGAGACCTTTTCTTGACTACTTGATTGAGTGGAAAAAAGCCAAGACTTAAATAATGATAAAATGAAGATAAGAAAAGGAAATTAGAAATTCATCAAAACAGTAAAAAAAAAAAAAAATGAGGCAGCTTCAGCTCCTGGCCTGCAGACTATAGAGGGACAAAGTGACCAGTCTGAGTGAGGGTTAATCACTCTTGCTTTAACCTGCTTGGATCTGGATCGGTCTCTTGGGTGGAGGTACTGGGGTGGATGACCAGGCAGCCAGAGGATGTGGAGGCTTCAGAGAAGGCAGCCAAGTAATAGTTCTGGCAGCTGAGAAAACCCCAGCAATTTGGGCCAAAACTCCCCTTTCTGGTAGCAGAGGTCTGCTGTGCCAAAAAGCTCAAAGTCAATTAATTAATTGAGTGGCAACATGGGCAAGCAATGGAAGCAAAGCAAGCATGGCAATCTGCCTTTGGATTCCTTTTTGGGGACAAAAAGGAAAAAAGCACGGAACAGAAGGAATACAATGAAGTCAGAACTCCTGCATCAAAAGGTTCCAAGAAAAATATGAATGGGCCATAGAGCAGCTTAAGAAGGATTTTGAAAATGAATTAACAGAAGTTCAGGAAAAATTGGGAAGAGAAATGAGAATGATGCAAGAAAATCATTAAAAGAGAATCAACAACATGACTGAAGAAAATAACACCTTAAAAATAGACTCACTCAAATGGCAAAAGAGACTCAAAAAGCCAATGAGGAAAAGAATGCCTTAAAAAGCTAAATTTGCCAGATGGAAACAAGAATCTCAAAAGGTCACTGAAGAGAATAATTCCTTCAGAATTAAATTGGAGCAAATGGAAGCTAGTGACTTTATGAGAAATCAAGATAGTATTAAACAGATCCAAACAAATAAAAAAATAGAAGGCAAAGTGAAATATCTCATTGGGAAAACCACTGACCTGGAAAATAGATCCAGAAGAGATAATTTAAAAATTATTGAAGTACCTGAAAGTCATGATCAAAAAAAAAAGGACCTAGAAATCATCCTTTAAGAAATTCTAAAGGAAAATTGCCCTGATGTTTTAGAACCAGAGTGCAAAATAGAGGTTGAAAGAATCCACTGATCACCTCCTATAAAAAAGATCCCAAAAAGAAAACTCCTAGTAATAATATAGCCAGTTTCCAGAGTTCCCAGATCAAGGAGAAAATATTACAAGCAGCCAGGAAGAAACAATCTGAATATTGTGGAAACACAATCAGGATAACACAGGATCTGGCAGCTTGTACACTGAGGGATCTAAGGGCTTAGAATATGATATTCTGTAGGTCAAAGGAGCTGGGATTAAACCAAGAATCACCTACCCAGCAAAATTGAATATCATGTTTCGGGGGAAATGTGGTCATTCAGAGGAATAGAGGACTTTCAAGCATTCTTGATGAAAAAACCAGAGTTGAATAGAAAATTTAACATTCAGACAGAAGAAGCAAGGGAAGCATGAGATGGTAAACAGGGAAAAGAATCCATAAGGAACTCATCAAAGTTGAACTGTTTATATTCCTACTTGGAAAAACAATATTTGTAACTTATGAAATTTTTCTCAGTATGAGAATAATTGAAGGCAATAGAAATGTGTGTATATATGTACGTATACATATGTATGTACATATACATATATGTATATATGTATGTCTATATAGGAGTGTATATGGACCTATGAATACATATGTGAGTGTATGTATATATGTGTACATATTTACATAGACAGAGGGCACAGGACCAATTTAATAGGAAGGTATGCTACTTAAAATATAAAATTGAGAGGAGAGAGAGGAATATAATGAGAGGAGATGGTAACAGACAGAATGGGGCAAATTATCTCACATAGAAGAGGCAAGGGAAATCTGTTATAATGGAGGAGAACAGGAAGGCAAAAAGGAATGAGTTAAACTTATTCTCATTGAATTTGGCTTAGGTAGGGAATGACATACACATTAAATAAGGTATCTCACCCTACAGGAAAGTAGGGGCGAAGGTGATGAGAGGGGGGATAATGGAAGCAAGGGCAGTCTGGGCATGAGGGGAGTTGGAAGTATCCACTTTTGAAAAGGAACAGGATCAAAGCAGAGAATTGAACAAGTAGGGGGTGGGATAGGATGGAGGGAAATATAGTCAGTTTTTCACAATATATCCACTATGGAATTGTTTTGCATAGCTACACACGTCTAACCTATATTGAATTGCTTATATTCCCAGTGAGGGTGGGTGGCAAGGGAGGAATGGAAAGAAGAATCTGGAATTCAAAGGTTTACAATAAAATGTTTATGTATATGCATGTATATGTATATACATGTATATATGTATGTATATGTATATGTATATATGTATATATATATATGATTTTTATTATAATTTTACATGTAACTGGAAAATGAGATATACTGGCACTGGTGTATAGAGATCCACCATGCCCTACTGGAAAGTTGAAGTGGGGGGGAGGATGGGGAAAGATATGGAAGAGCGCAGAATGGTGGAGAGGATATTCAGTGAGATTGCTATTTTTGGGTGGTGGGTAGGGAAAAACGGGGAGAATATGTGTAACTCAAATCTTGTGCAAATAACTAATGTAAACTAAAAAATAAAAATAGAGAAAAAAGAAACAAAAATATATGATAAATTTAAATGTTGAAATTTAAATTCAAAGAAAGAAAAAAAGGATGTTGTGTGCATAGCAGAACATATAAATGAATTCAAAATATGTAACAATCAATTTTCATTTCAAGAATCTTTGTATTGTGGAAATGAAATTTCTAAATTTAAAGTAAATTTTTTTTAAAAAAAGCTTTAAAAAAACCTTTATAATAAATAAAATATGTTGTGTTAAGAACTGTCCATCTTTTCTTTGGTTCCTTGTAAGTTTTCTTTTGTTTTCTACTGTGCACATTTTTATTTTGTTCTTTTTTCCACCTCTCCTCAACTCCCCCCCCCCCAAAGGTTACAATAAAGCTTAGATACATTTCTCTATAGCTATAGATATATAATACACATCTACATATATACACACTTATTAAGACATATACTTTCCCAAACATACTCTACTTTGGATCTCTATTTTTATGTTTGTGCATATATCCTGTTTCCTATCTGCCTCCTCTACTTTTTTTCTACCCATACCTTACTTTCCTATTACATGCCTACACCCCTTCAAGAATCCCTCCCCTATCCTCCTGTTCCCATAAATCTAAAGACCTCTCTATACCTCCCTTTTATTTGTTCCTTCACCCTCCCTTTTACGTATCCGCCTTTGTCCTGTCCCCCCTCCCTATGGCCCTACTGCTTTATTTCTTCTGAATTTAGAAGACTTTAACACATACACACACACACACACACACACACACACACACACACACACACATTTTTTTTTCCTATCTCCCCCCATTCTAATGCTTCAGGACAATTTTCATTAATTATTTCTTGTATCATTATAGCAACATTCTTTTTTCTGATCAAAACTTAAATTAGTCTGATAATTTTTATATTTTATCTTCTTGCTCTATTCTCAAAATCTGTTGTTTTTCTTATGAGGTGTTTCACTTTTTCTTCTATTTTTTCATTTTTCATGTTTTTAAAAAGTTATTTCTTGAAATCTTACAATTTTTTTAGCTTCAGTTTGCCCCATTCTAATTTTCTAGGTGTCAATTTCCTCCTAAGATACTGGATCTCCTTTTCTAATTGTTTGACTTTCCTTTCATACCCTTCTTGTTTTTCTTGGATTACTCTTATTTCCTTTTTAGTTTTTACTCCATCTCTGTCATTTGATTTTTTAATGTCCTTTTTTAAGATATATGAATTATTTTTGGACAGGTGACAATTTGATGTTACTCCTTGGGGTAGAAGGGGATTTCTTTCCTTCAATATTCTCCTCTGAAGATGAACCCACTCTTCACTACTGCCATCATAGCTTTCTATGGTTGGATTCTTTCTCTCCTGTCTGTGCATTTTTGCAGTAATAACTTAATTTTCACCCTCCCCTCTTGCCCTGGGATATGGGGCATGGTGCGTTTTGTCCCAGATCTTCAGTTATCCCCTTTATCCGGAAACCAAAGTTTATAATAAGAAATATAAATCAAATCGCCCCTAAGGTTTCACCTCATGCCATGGAAATTGGCAAAGATGACAAAAGGTGATAATATTCACTGATGGATGTGTCATGGAAAGTTAGACACACTAGGAGATTATTGTTGAACTTTTGAATCAATACAACTATTTTGAAAAGCAATTTGGAATTGTGCAAATAAAACTATTAAAATATGTGCATTTTTGATACAGAAATCCATCTAATAAGTGCGATGGAGGCTATTGATAAGAAGAAAGTCCCTGTATCCACCAAAATATATAAAGTAAAATCATTTTGTGAGAGCAAGGAATTGGGAAAAAAACACTCCCTTATTAAGTGATTGCTAAATAAATTATGGTACATGAATATAATGTACTATCATTGCACTGTAAGACATTACAAAGGATATATATTTACAGAAATGCATCCAAATATTTATATGAACAGTTGAAGAATGACATAAGCCCCACAGGAAAAACAATACACACAATAACCATAAAAATGTAATGGAAAGGACCCGTACCAAAATGTCAAGGTAACATTATAAAGAAATTGTAAAATTATAAAGAAAAATCACAAGTTGGAAGAGGAGATATGAAAAAATACATCCATCTCATGTTTGTCAGAATTGAGAGGTCCACATGACTTGTACATTGCACATATTAAAAAATCTTTTTGGCTTTCTTTTTTTTTTTTGTCTTAAAATGCTATTTATTTCTTTTTTAATTTTTTTGTTTTTGCATTTTGGAGGGCAGTTGGGGTTAAGTAACTTGCCCAAGGTCACATGGCTAGGTTTTTATTTGTGTGTGCATTAAGTGTCTGAGGCTGGATCCGAACTCAGGTCCTTCTGACTCCAGGGCCGATGCTCTACTCACTGTGCCACCTAGCCGCCCCCTAAAATGCTATTTATTATGTGGGATTGGCTTCTAGAAGAGATTAGAAGATTAGGGAATATTATGGTAACACAAAATGAATAAAAAATAATGTATTTATTTTAAGAAAAAGGGGGTATTAGTTGAATATTAGTTGAAATGGGCTACAGCAACTTAACAAAAACTTGTAAGGAAACAGTATAACTTGGTGAGTATCTGTGTGACCTGAAAAGTAGGTGACTGAGTAATGAGAATGAAAAGAATGTGTGGTCTAAGTGACCCATTGGTGCTCCCAATAGAAGAAAAAAGTTCAAGATGTATAATGAGCATGAAATGTACTTAATAAGAGATTTATGAGAAGATATGATTAAAAACTTCACAGGATAAGAGTATATGGAGAAGTTATGATGTTTAGTGTGTTGTATTTTATTGTATAATGAGAACCCATGCAAATGAAATCACAGAAAACTCATAATGCTACTACTACTACTACTACTACTACTACTACTACTACTACTACTACTACTACTACTAATAATAACAATAACAATAGCATTAGGTAGCAGCCAATCTAATGGCAATATTTTAAAGGAAATCAGTAAGGACAGGAACTGCAAGAACATAAAATGTTTTGCTTAAAAAGAAATAAATTAAATCTTTTATTTAATTCAATAAGGCTTTATTAACTTCTATAATTTTTAAACACTATATATCTGCTGTGAAGGATGCAAAACAATTGTACAACATAGTCCTTTTTTTAAAAGAAGCCTTAAATTTCAATTAAAATATAAAATACCCTCATTAAATATCAAATTAAGAAAAAAATAATTGTCAAAATACTAGGTAGTAGATTATCAAGTGATAAATTTTTGGCTATAAGATTATACATTTATAGCATGGACCAAATAAAGTTGACCTAAATGGGAAAAAAGAACTATGGAAGTTTGGAGTTTAAAAAGTCTTTGAACATAATTTACTGTAACCTATAACTTTTAGCATTGCAAAATGAGAAAAATTGAGAAGTGGAGAGTATAAATTATACTTCCAAATTAACATAGACAGGTAAAGGACCCAGTTATTCTGTCTGCTAGTGCCGTTCATTCAATATACATTTATTATGCACATGCTAGGTAATTTACTAGACCTTTTAGTGGACTCTCCTCTTCCAATATATAGTGGATGCTAAGCAAGTAAATTAACTTCTCAGGACTGTAGTAAACTAAATGTATAATTTGCAAGAATGACTTTAATATGCCTTCAAGAAGTTTAAAGATAAGATAAAAGATAAAAATCTAAAGAGATGATTCAGTCACTGGTGTATATGCATAAAGAATAGAAAATGGGGCAGAGAGTCTGGAGGCTGAGGTTTGGGGGAAATATGCATTGGCATTCTCTGGGAACTGTTTTTTTGGTCTATTTTGTTTACTTTCTCATTGACATTTTCAATGAATTCTGTTTAAATTTTATTAAAACCCACCCTAAGTTATTTTAGGGTCATGCATCTTTGTGTTAGATAAGGATTCTAATAAGGCCCAGGTTATGCATTTGGTGATATGTTTGATGGTCATATTAGTGGTCCTTAACTTAGATTTTGTGAAATTAATATTTTAAAATTTATATTATACATAGATAGATAAATGCATTGCAATAAGATTTATTTCCTTTGTAATTCTATAGAATTTATCTTATTCATTTGAAATACTATTTTGAAAAGGGTTCATTAGTTTTCCCCAGACTGCTAAAGAGATCCATGACATACAAATAGTTTAAGAAACTTTGTCATAAAGGATGTCATAGTGTAATGAAAATTACTGTTTCAAAAATAAGCTATTTGATAGGAAGATGTCTATCGAGACAATGCCTTGTATATAGTATGCCATTAAATTTTCTTTCACTGTGGGAAGAACAACTCAAAGGTCATGTCCTATAGATATCGAGCCAGCATATCCTTCTTTAAAAATCAAGGGTAGTGTACACTTAATAAACTTTATGTCGCACTAGGCTCATCTAGATACTGAACTATAACCACCTGACTCAGCAAAGGAAACACATTATGGAGGAATAGCTAGACTAACAAATAATCTGGCACCAAGTGAAGTCAGTAAAATCCCATGAAAACGGGAAATAATAGGAGCTAGCATTCAATCACATGCATAAGAATTGGTAGAGGCCTTCCACAAGTATGAACAATTATATGTCGTGACCTTGAGCACTAGAGAGGCATGCTAGATTGAATGATGTTGTCAAATCCCATCAAGAACAGTATGTAAGAGTCACATTAGCATACCCATACCACAAAGGAAAAATGCCTTGTAACAAAGGATTATTTCTCCTACACATTTATTTTCTTTGCCTCTATGCCAACTTTCTTGACCATAAACTGCTGTCATCGCCTCAGATTTTCAACTCCATGTTAGCAGTTTTATTTGACTTTCCAGGGAATGTTGATTTGACTTGGTTTGGTTTCTTTCTTATTGTCCCTAAATCATTACTTAGTCCAAACCCATTATCAACTTCCATTGATGAACCTAATTACCATTAATTGAACATGACTCTCATAGAACAAAGATGCACATGAACATACAAATAAACATACACATATGCACACATACATATATGTGTGCATATATAAACACACTCATCTAATTTTATATACATATATATTAGGCAGCTGAATATACACACTGATAACTATTTTCTAATAGCTGAGAAGCAATCATTTAACAAAATGAAACATCCAAGTGATCTTTCAGAAGGAAACTTATAAAATTGTTATTTTCCTTAACCTCTCCCTTTTCTTATTATCTTGATACTGACCTTTATGAGGTAAGATTCTAGGGAAGGAAGGCTCTTTATTTTTCTTTCTCAAACACTCCAGCAATGAATCCTTTGCCTTTCAGGTTGATGTGTTCCCCACTTGACCAGCTGTAATGGATTTTTATTCACCTGAAACCAATGACCTGTTGAGCTAAGCACACATTACTGTTCACCACAGGGTGCCTCTCCATTGGTAAGAAGACTAATAAGGAAGCAATTCAGTTCTCCTCTACTAATGCTGTCATTGGGATTTTTTTTTTTTTGAAGTAAACCTCAGTCAATACTGTTGAGGCCTTATTGCTACTCATTTTGAACTTTTTACCTGCTGAGATAATCTAATCTCACTGCAGGCCATCCTGAAAGAGACTAAATGTGGTTCGTGTGATCCAGGAATGTAGGTATGGTATGTGACTCTTACATGAGTCTTTGAGTCATAACTATCTTGAAGGGCACCATTTCCCCCGGCCTAGTTACATGAAAAGACAGGCTTTTAGGGTCTTTCCTTCCCCTTCCCCCTCCTACTCTGCAGCCTGGTTTTTTTCTCCCTTTTTTTTAAGCTGGGAACAACAATGAAGGATGATTGAAGAGCATAGACCCAAAGACTCTTCAATTTTCCAAATTGCTTTAATTTGATGAAGAAGGAATGCTACATTTTGTTAAATTATATTATGATAAAGAGGAGCTGGTCGCTTCTCAGCATGAATCTGAAAGCAAATTATTTCCGCACAAAAGGACGATGTATTTAACCAGACAAGTAATTATGTTGTGGTGCTACTATCTCCCCTGCCTCAGATTAGAAAAAGAATTCAATGATCACTCCATTAGATCAAAAAATAATTTTAGTGATACATTCAAATTGAATTCATTTATTCCTAAGCATGTTCTAATGCATTTTTGGATTAACCTTCATGCATTTTACTGATTGAAATCTTTAGTCAATGCTTTTATTCAAAAGTCTAGTTGAACTTGCCACGCATTTTATTTTCAGTTAGCATATTTCTGCAATATTGATTTTTCTTGTATTACATTATAAATCATATTTAATTTTAGGTTTTAGATAATTGGTTTTCTCTTATAGTTTAACTAAATTATTTAATTGAAGAAAATTTAAAAAAAACACCTGGCTTATTTCAGGACAATTCCATTGCTTATTATTAATTTTCATGTAATTTATATCATATATATGTAATATAAAGCATTATCCATTATCTATATACACATGATACTATATAGTTTATATACATTATAATGAGATTATAAATAATAAATATATAATATATTTATAAATGTGTATGTAGGCATTTACACATACACATAATCTTCTTAAGCAAAAGCCCAAATATGTTACAACATTGTAAAGTTTTATTTATAGAAATCATAGAAATACTAGTGTCTGGAATATGACTTCCTGAACTTTTACCACCCTGACTACTATTTTCTGAATGTACAATACTTTTCAAATATACTTCCTAAAATATGACTACTTGATTTATGTACACTAGTCCAGGGTCTGAAGAAAACAGGGTAATTAAAAAAAAATACCATCCATCCTTTGATCTGCCAACACAGTGCAAAATATATTATTAGATTCGATCAAGGTACATGTATGCATACACACATACACACACACACATATATATGTTTGTAGGAAACTTGACTGTATGTATGTGATGTGTACACACACAAACACACACATACACATATAAACACTCACATATATATGTGTGTGTATATATATATATATATATATATATATATATATATATATAAAAATACATGCACATACATACAATACTTGGCTACTGTGCATACACATACTTGAATATGCACATTGCCTGAAAGTATGTCTGTATTGTGTATGTATACATATTGGTGCTACATACCCACAGATGTATGCATATGTGCACATATGCATATGCATGTATATATACAGTCATACAAAATACAACCATGTATTCAGGCAGGCACATGTGCACATGCCCAACATATTATATGTGTATATATTTATGTATTTGTAGACTAACTCATTAAAGTGATCATCTAACCACTTAAGTATAACTATGAAGAGATATAATTTTTATCCACATTGCTTTTATAGCATGGATCCATCAGATATAGTGTTCCAGGGCTCAAAACAATTAGTGAAATATGGCTACTGTTAAAAGAAGCATTTGGAAAAATTTACGATGTGTCTTTGTTAACAGATATTTACCATTTTTACTCAGTTCCATGAAAATGATACAGCAAAGAGAATTTGACATGACTATCAAAGCATCATCATAAAAAGAACTGAAGGTGGAAAATTGTAATTTAACTGATATTCTTTTTGTCCTCTTGGAAGTGGGGAAAGTCAGTGAAGATTCTGTACTGACTCCCTGGCACTGGAAGCACCACCATAACCGAATTTATTACCTTATATCTAGGTTTTCAACCTTGATATTTCAATAAACTCTGACTTAATTTGACATGACATCTGGTACATTTTCATGACTTTGACCATATCCTCTTTCCCTAGGAAACTTATTTCTTTGTCCATTATTAATTTGCATAATCATCAGCAAATGCCGTTCCAATTCCATAAAGGGGCTAGGAATCTAATTATTACAACTTCTCTTCACGTAACTCTTACCTATTGTTACCATCCATTACAGAATGCTCTGGTAGGATGTTTTCTTCACTAAAATTAGACACCTGTATCAGTTATTTCAATAAAATTCCATTATCCCAGAATTATTTCATCCACATTAATGTATCTTTAACTTTCACTACTCCTTCCTTACATCTATTTGATTTCTCTTCTCCCAGATCACTGATCATTTAGAAAAGAATTTAATTGTTGATTGGTTTTAATACATTCTCATTCTATGCAATTTCAGTTCTTCCCTTTTATTCATCTTTAGTTGACTTTCTGCCTCACTTTTCACAGTGATCACTACAAACATTTTTCCAATTATTTCATATCATTAGCTCTACTGATATCACTCAATCTCAGCGGATAAATTAAGGCTCTCTGTAATAAGCCCCTTCAACCTTTTTCCTAAGCATTTCAATTTTTCTTTTGATCCTATTACATTTTGAGATGCCATACTGTTTCTCACTTTTAATTTCCCTCTAAAGAATAGGGTAAATTGGGGCGGCTAGGTGGCACAGTGCATAGGCCCTGGAGTCAGGAGGATTTGATCCTCCTCAGACACTTAACACAAAAACTGTGTTAAGCTGTGTGACCTTGGGCAAGTCACTTAACCCTAATTGCCCTCCAAAAAGTAACAAAAACAAAACAAAAAATAATAGCCTAAACTTCATGTCTCCATTCCCTCCTCACCCCCTCACAATCTGGCCCATGCCCTCATCACCCTTAGAAGGTCATAGGTTACATGAAACTGGTGGCAACTGATAATAAAGATTACTTTCCCCTCAACCAACATTTTTTTAAATGCATTTAAGGAGATGGTCCCCAAGATTTCTTCAAGTACTCTAAAGACCTTTTCACTATGTTTAACTTCCCATTGGTTCAATAACAATCACTGCTATTTCCTTTGTACGAGCTCATTTTGATTATTTACAAACTACCTTTTGCATTGAAATTTCTTTCATCTGACAAGAGAGGTGGTTCTGTCAAGGTCAAGGGTGAAACTTTGAATTTTTCAGTTCAGTGAATGGGACAGTCAACATATTTTCATGCCCCCTATTGTGGAAATACTACACAACTGACCCTCATACATTGATGAGGGAGAATGACTGCTGTCATCTTTGAAAATTAATTAAAACACTCAATGGGTTGCCTCTTGATGAGTATTTCTTTGACTTCAAATATCTACCACCCTCCCAGGCAAGCAGAGAGCCTGAAATTCTGCAATCCATTTAGAAAGGCTGGATAAAATTGTATCCATTGAGTTCGATATATACAAAAAGAGAATTTTGCATTCATTGAGTTAACCACTTTTTGAAGTAGGCTGTTTCATTTGAATCTAATGCCATTCCACCTCCTCGTTCTTTTGTCCTGGCCGAGGCAATTATAAGCACAGATTGCTACATGGGATTGGAGCACCAGGGAAACCGTTAACACCTAGCCACTCTGGCACAAGATCACACTAAACAGCTTATTAAGATTCAGGCATCAACTCTGATGACTAACATGAAGCAAAGGCCTGGGATTTACTTCCAACTCATTTAATTACAGAAATCAATGAATTCTTGGAGTTGTGCCAGGCAAAAGGGAATGAACCTAGTCTGACCAACATTTCATTGGAGATATCAAGATAACACAAGCAACCCTGACTGGAAAAAACATTCCAGTATGTAAGTCCCAGAATATTTTAGATGGGAGCAAAGAAGTGGAGATTTACTGGGAATGGTGAATTTTGTGATGTTATTAAAATGTTTTTAAAAAGATGACTTCAATAATATATCAGTTAATGGATAAATTTTTATTTAGCTCTTACTATGTATAAGGCATTGTAAGAGATACTGAGTGTCAGTTCATGAATTGTATTAGAGAATATTAGAACTTATAAAGAATGAGGCTCCTCACTTTTCAGATCATGAAATTGAGTCCAAAAGATTTTGCTGGATTTGTCTAAATATAGTTCATAGCTATAAAATAAAATATTTTAAAATTATATATATTATATATATATGTCTGTATAATACATACACACATATGTTTATACACAAATATGGATGCATATAAAACCAATGAAGAAACACTAACCTATAAGAAATAAAGTTACTATTTCTTTCCTAAATTTTAATATTTCACTTTTGTTGTTTTGGTGATTCTTATTAGTCACTATACTGAAATTCCTTTCTCTTGGCTGTCTCTCCACAACACCCTGCCACTAACACCCCAGAAACATCCCACTGTGAAAGAGTGCAAAACATATACTTTAAGAGATTGGGGGTGCTAGGCAGATGCAGGTTGGAAAAAGGATGGATTGCCAATTTGCCCCTCCCTTTGATAGCCCACATATATAACAGTGGTGAAGCAGATGGTACTTTCCCGGCCTCCCTATTTCTCCCATCCTTTCTACAGTCATATAGCTTTTTCCTACCATGCTCTGCCACCTTCGTCTCGACATCTCAACCAGACTTGGCAGACATTTCAACAATGGGAACAAGTGTAAACTTCTCTACTTCCCCACACCCCACATATTTCTGCTCCTCAGTTCCCCGGTGTGGGATGAGATCCAGGATGTCTGGGGAGTCTAAACTAAGGGTGCCAGTTTTCTTCCACACCAGGATTCAATAAAGCTTCCCCACACTACTTGTTGTAGAGACAGAAAGTACTCAGATCCTGAAATTTTGGCAAATATTTCAGGGCTGTGGAACAGGGCACCTAGATGGGTTACTATTACCTTTCTTCTCCCACACTACTTTCATTCAGCTGAAAAATTTCGAAGTTCCATCATACCATGACTCCTGTTTCATTTTTCCCCTTGTTCTTTGATAAAGAAATGTCCTATATTCAGATCAATACAATAATTTGGAATTGGATATTTATTCTGATTTATTCAAAGTCCAGAGCAGGATTTTGAACTCCTAAAACAGGACATTCTCAACAGCACCACTGTGCTCTTATAACATAATTTATAAACTATTTTGATGATCTAGAAGTGTGGAAGTAAGAGAAAGGGAATTCTAGATACTTTTCTATTCTTGTTAGCTGTTGTCCTATTTTCCTCTGCCCTTTGTATTTAAACTTCTCCAAAAAAGCTGTCTATAATAGTTGCCTCCACTCTCCTCTAAGTCTCTTTTTAAACTCTTACAATCTGGCTCCTGTTTTTATTCTACTGATATTGCTCTCTCCAAAGACACTAATTAGTTGCTGAATTTAATGGCCTTTTCTCAATCCTTTCTCCTTGATCTCTCTATAGCATTTGACACTGTTGATCATCCTTTCCTTCTTGATAATCTCGTCTCCCTAGGTTTTGGGACACCATTCCCTCCTACTTTTCTTCCTACATATCTGAACACCCCATCTCTATCCCCCTTCCTTGGTCCTCTTCCAAATCAAGCCCACTAAGCATAAGTGTACCTTGGGGTTCTGTCCTGGGTCCTCTTCTCTTTTACTTTGCTTGATGATTTCATGTACTCCAAAAGATATCACTCTGCTGATAATTCTTAAATCTACCCATCATTTTCTAATCTCTCTGAAAACCTCCAATCTTTCATCTCCTACTATCATTCAGATATCACAAAGTGGATGTACAGTTGACAACTTAAACTCAATATTTTAAAAAAGAATGTGTCATCTTTCCCACTTAAATCTCTCCCTTCTCTATTACTATAGAAGGTGACATCATTCTCCCAGTCCCCCAGACTCATAACCTAGGTATCATTCAATATCTCTCAAACTCTAACCATATCTGATTAGTTACTGAGGGCTGTACTACACCTCTCAAATATGCACCCTCTGACATTGGCACAACTCTAATGTGGCCCTCATCAGCTCTCACCTGGATTGCTGCAATAGCCTCCTGCTGCATCTACTGGCCTCAAATGTCCCCTTTCCCCAATTCATCTTTTTAGCTGCTAAAATGATTTCCTTAAAACACAAGTGTGGTCATGTCACTCTCCTTACTCAATAAACGCTAGTATCTTACTATGGCTTCCAGGAGTAAATACAAAATGCTCTGTTTACTATTCAAAATCCTTCATAACAACTCCTCCATACCTTTCCAGTATTTTTATAGCAGCCATGTGCTCTTTGATCCAGTGGCACTGCCCTTTTGGCTCTTCCACAAAGAAGACACTCCACTTTTCAGAGTTTCAGATGGAACTCACTGGACTGAATTATCTTAATATTCTCCTGAAGATAATTGTCACAGTGAGTCATAGTTTCCTCTAAGAAATAGAGATTTGTCTCAGAACATAGGCATAAGAATCACAGAATTTGAAACATCCCAAAATTTTAAAGTTCATGAAGACCAATCCTTTATTGAATAAATTCGTTTATTATTTTATTTCCCCATTTGCATGTAAAAAACAATTTTAAATTTTTCAAAAAGTTTTGAGTTGCAAATTATCTCCCTTCTCTTTCCCTTGCCCCTTATTTAGAGGTAAACAATATGATAAGGGTTACACATGTGCAGTCACACACACACAAAAAACCGTATTTCCCTATTAGTCATGGGGAAAAAAAAAAACAAAACACCATGAATTCCCCCTCCCAAAAAAAGAAGAAAAATCAAGAAAATGTAAAAATAGTATGCTTTTCTGGAGGTGAACAGCATTTTCATCATAAGTCCTTTCAAATAGTCTTGCATCCTTGTATTGCTGAGAAGAGCTAAGTCATTCACTATTGATCATTGTACAGTATTGCTCTTATTGTGTACAATATTCTTGGTCTGATCATTTCATATGATATCAATTCATGTACATCTTTCCAAGTTTTTCTTCTAGTACAATATTCCCTCAAAAATCTTATGCCACAATTTGCTCAACTATTCCCTAATTGAAGGGCATCCTATCTGTCTCTGATTCTTTGCCACCGGTAAAAGAACTGTTATAAATATTTTTGTACGTAGAGTTCCTTTTCCTTTTTATAAAAAATATCTTTGGGATACAGAACTAGTAGAAGTATTTTTGGTCAAAGCATATACAGTTTGATAGCCCTTTGACATAGTTTCAAATAGATGCAAAGAATCATTTCCTCTGTCAAGTAGAACTTTGTCTCCCAAACAATATTTAAGTGTCTCAATTTTCTAACATTCTCTCCAATATTTATCACTCTTCTTTTCTTCTATATTAGCCACTCTGATAACTGGTATGAAAATATAACTGGTATGATAAATGGTGGTACCTCAGATTTATTTTAATTTACTTTTACATAAACAATAGCAATTTAGAATTTTTTAATATGTAACTGTAGATAGTTTGATGACTTCTTCTGATAGATACCTGTTCACAAATTTGACCATTTATCAATTGGGGAATGACTTGTATTCTTATAAATTTGATCCAGTTCTCTATATGTTTGAGTAATGAGTCCCTTATTAAAGAAACTTGCTATAAAATATTTTTTACAGTTATTATTACTAACTGCGTATTTCCCTTCATCCTTTTTTTACCTCTATTTGTCCTACTTTCTCTCCTTTCACTCAGGCTATCCTTAAAAGTATTTTGCTTCTGACTACCACCTTTCCCTATACCATTACTTCTTCAGTTCTCTCTTTTTCTTATCCATTTCCATTCTTACTTTCCTGTAGGGTAATAGAGATTTCGGTACCCAAATCAGAGTTATTTCCTTTCGAAGCCAATTCTGATGGTAATAAAGTTCATAGTCTCCCAACCTCACATCGTGTATTTTCACTTTTATCGTACAACTCTTTTATACCTCTTTAATCTGAGATGGTAACTCTTTCCCCTTGTCCCAATAAATTCATTTTTACCACCCCTTAATTTTAATTTTTAGATATCATTCCATCAACTCACACTCATATCTTTTATGTATACTCCTTCTTATTGCGCTAATAATGAAAAGGTTCTCAGAAGATACACCATCATCTTCCCATATAGGAGTGTAAATAGGTGAACCTTACTGAATCCCTTATGCTTTCTTTCCTTTTACCTTTAACTTTTTATGCTTTTCTGGAGTCTTGTATTTGAGAGTAAATTTTTCTATTCAGTTTTGATTTTTCATGAAGAACACTTGAAAGTCTTTTATTTCATTAAATATCGATTTTTTCCTTTGAAGGATTTTATTCAGTTTTGTGGGATAAGTAATTCTTGAATGTAATCCTAGTTCCATGGCTCTCCAGATTATCATATGGAATGATATTGACATCAGTGTGGAATCTGCTAAATTTTGTTTTATCTTGATTATGGCCCTCTAATATTTGAAGAGATTCTTTATGACTGTCTGCAGTATTTTATCTTTTAACTGGGAGCTCTGAAATTTGGCTATATTTCTGGTAGTTTTCCCTTAGGAAATCTCTTTTAGAAAGTCATCAGTGTATTCTTTCAATTTCTATTTCGTTTGCTGGTTCTATGATATCAGGACAGTATTCTTTGATAATATCTTGAAACATGATGTCTATGCTTTTTGATCATGCCTTTTAGGTAGCTCAATAATTCATAAATTACCTTCCCTTAATCAATTTTAAAGAGTTGTTTTTCTGGTGAGATATTTAGTATTTACTCTTTTTTTTCATTATTTTGATTTCTTTTATTGATTTTTTTAAATTTTTTATTAATTCATTAGTTTCGGTTAACAAGATTCAATTCCATAGTTCCTTGATTTTCAAATTTCCTTTACTTCCCTCCCCCTTCCCCTCATGACAGCATATGGTACAGTATAGGGTCTGCAAATGCATTCATATTAGACATTATTCCAATTACAAAGGCGTATTGTACTAGGTGGGGTGAAAGATGGTAAGGAAGAAATAAAACCAAACAATGAAAAGAACAAGATCATTTAGTTTGCTTCCATCAGAATTCAGGCTCAGTTCTTTCTAGTTATATCTCTGGATGGCGCATTTCTCACTTTCTTGAGTCATTCAGGATTAACTTATATCACTGCATTGCTGAAAAGAGTCCAGTCTGTCATAGTTGGTCATCACAGATATGGTATGTCTGTGATTGTATACAAATTTCTTCTGATTCTACTCTTCTCGCTCAGCATCAGTTTGTATAAGTCTCTCCAGGTAATTATGAAATCCGTCACCTCCTCGTTTCTTACAGCACAATAAAATTCCATTACATTCATATACCACAACTTGTTTAGCCATTCCCCAATTGATGGGCACCCCTTTAGTTTCCAATTCTTTGCAACCACAAAGAGGGCTGCTAAAAATATTTTTGTACATTTGGGTCTTCCTCCCACTACTATGATCTCTTTGGGATACAACCCTAGAAGTGGTATTGTTGGGTCAAAGGGTATGAAATTATTTACAATCCTTTGGGCATAATTCCAGATTGATCTCCAGAATGGTTGGATAAGTTCACAACTCCACCAGCAATGTATTAGTTTTCCAATTTGTCCACATCCTCTCCAGCATTTGTCACTTCCTTGTTTTGTCATCTTAGCCGATCTGACTGGAGAGATGTGGTATCTCAGAGTTGTTTTGATTTGCATTTCTCTAATTAATAGTGATTTAGAGCATTTCTTCATATGCTTATATATATCTTTAATTTCTTTCTCTGAAAACTGCCAGCTCATATCCTTTGACCACTTATCAATTGGGGAATGACTTGCATTCATATAGATTTGGCTCAATTCTCTATAAATTTTAGAAATGAGTCCTTTATCAGAGACACAAGTTGTAAAAATTCTTTCCCAATTTCCCACCTCCCTCTTGATCTTGGTTGTCTTTGTTTGTGCAGAAGCTTTTCAATTTAATGTAATCAAAATTATTCATTTTGCATTTTATAATGCTCTCTAATTCTTGTTTGGTCCTAAAGTTTTCCCCTCTCCACAGATCTGTCAGGTAAACTATTCCTTGCTTTCCCAAATTGCTTACAGTATCATCCTTTACACGTAGATCATGCACCCATTTAGACTTGATTATGATATATGGTGTTAGATAGTGATCTATGCCCACTTTCTGCCATACTTTATTCCAGTTTTCCCAGCAGTTTTTGTCAAATAGTGCATTCTTATCCCAATAACTGGGGTCTTTGGGTTTATCGAACAATAGATTACTATATTCATTAACTGCTGGGTTTCCTGCGCCTAATCTATTCCATTGATCCACTACTCTATATCTCTGCCAGTACCAAGCAGTTTTGATGACTGCTGCTGTATAATACAGATTAAGATCTGGCATAGCTAGTCCACATTCCCTAGCATTTCTTTTCATTAATTCCCTTGATATTCTAGACCGTTTGTTTTTCCAAATAAATTTTGTTATTTTTTTGTCTAACTCTACAAAGTAGTTTTTTGGTAAATTGATTGGAATGGCACTAAATATATAATTTAATTTGGGTAAAATTGTCATTTTTATTATATTAGCTCGACCCAGCCAGGAGCAATTGATATTTTTCCAACTATTTAGATCTGTTTTTATTTGTGTGAGAAGTGTTTTGTAGTTGTGATCATATAGATTCTGGGTTTGTTTTGGCAAGTAGATTCCCAAATATTTTATAATGTCTACAGTGACTTTAAATGGGATTTCTCTTTCTATCTCTTGCTGTTGAGTTTTATTAGAGATGTACAGGAATGCTGAGGATTTATGTGGGTTTATTTTATATCCTGCAACTTTGCCAAATTTATTTATTGTCTCAAGTAATTTTTACTTGATTCTCTAGGATTCTCTAAGTATATCATCATATCATCTGCAAAGAGTGACAGCTTGGTCACTTCTTTGCCTAATTTGATTCCTTTGATTTCTTTTTCTTCTCTAATTGCTACTGCTAACGTTTCTAGTACCAGATTGAATAAGAGGGGTGATAGTGGACACCCTTGTTTCACTCCTGATATTATTGGAAAGCCTTCTAATTTATCCCCATTGCATATAATACTTGCTGATGGTTTTAGATAGATGCTAGCAACTATTTTAAGGAAGGCTCCATTTATTCCTATACTTTCTAGTGTTTTTAATAGGAATGGATGTTGTACTTTGTCAAAAGCCTTTTCTGCATCTATTGAGATGATCATGTGGTTTTTGTTTTGTTGTTGATATGCTCAATTATATTGATGGTTTTCCTAATATTAAACCATCCTTGCATTCCTGGAATGAATCCTACCTGATCAGGGTGTATTATTTTTGTGATAAGTTGTTGGAGTCTTTTGGCTAATATTTTATTTAGAATTTTTGCGTCTAAATTCATGAGGGAGATTGGTCTATAATTTTCTTTCTCTGTTTTATCTCTTCCTGATTTAGGAATCAGTACCATATTTGTGTCATAGAAAGAGTTTGGTAGGACTCCTTCTTCACTAATTTTCCCAAATAGTTTGTAGAGTATTGGAATCAATTGTTCTTTAAATGTTTGATAGAATTCACTCGTGAACCCATCTGGCCCTGGAGATTTTTTCCTAGGGAGTTCATTGATGGCTTGTTTTATTTCTTTTTCTGAGATGGGGTTATTTAGGTAATTCACTTCCTCTTCAGTTAATCTGGGCAATTGGTGATTTTGTAAATATTCATCCATTTCACTAAGATTGTCATATTTATGTGCATACAATTGGGAAAAATAATTCCTCATTATTTTTTTGATTTCCTCTTCATTGGAGGTAGATTCACCCTTTGATACTCATAATTTGGTTTTCTTCTTTCTTTTTTTATCATATTGACTAAGGGTCTATCAATTTTGTTGATTTTTTCATACAACCAGCTCTTAGTTTTATTTATTAATTCAATGGTTTTCTTAATTTCGATTTTATTAATCTCACCTTTGGTTTTCAATATTTCTAATTTAGTACTAAATTGGGGATTTTCAATTTGTTCTTTTTCTAGCTTTTTCAATTGCATGTCCAGTTCATTGACCTCCCTTCTCTCTGCTTTAATTAAGTATGCACTCAGGGATATAAAACTTCCCTGAGAACTGCCTTTAGTGCATCCCACAAATTTTGGTATGTTGTTTCATTATTATCATTCTCTTGAATGAAATTATTGATTGTTTCTATAATTTCTTCTTTGACCCACCAATTTTTTAGGATTAAATTGTTTAGTTTCCAATTAGTTTTTAGTCTATCTTTCCATGGCCCTTTATTGCATATAATTTTTATTGCATCATGATCTGAGAATGATGCGCTTACTATTTCTGCCTTTCTGCACTGGATTGTGAGGATTTTATGCCCTAGTACATGGTCTATTTTTGAGTATGTACCATGCACTGCTGAGAAGAAACTAAATTCCTTTTTATCCCCATTCAGTTTTCTCCAGAGATCCATCATATCTAGTCTCTCTAAGATTCTATTCACCTCCTTAACTTCTTTCTTGTTTATTTTGAGGTTAGATTTATCGAGTTCAGAGAGGGGGAGATTAAGGTCCCCCACTAATACAGTTTTGCTATCTATTTCTTCCTCTAATTCCTTTAACTTCTCCTCTAGGAATTTGGATGCTATACCACTTGGCGCAAATATATTAAGTAGTGATATTGCTTCATTCTCGATGGAGCCTTTTAGTAGGATATAGTTTCCTTCCTTATCTCTTTTAATTAGATCTATTTTTGCTTTTGCTTTATCTGAGATAAGTATTGCTACCCCTGCTTTTTTACTTTAGCTGAGGCATAATAAATTTTACTCCAACCTTTTACCTTTATCCTGTGGGTATCCCTTTGTTTCAAATGTGTTTCTTGTAGACAGCATATTGTAGGATTATGGTTTTTAATCCATTCTGCTATCCGCCTCTGTTTTATGGGAGAGTTCATCCCATTCACATTCACAGTAATGATGACTATCTGTCTCTTCCCTTCCATCCTATTCCCTCCCCTGTTTATATTTTTGTTTATTCCTTCTCCCTTCCCCTCCTTGAAGTTTTCCCTTTTGACCGCCCCCTCCCTCAGTGTTCCCACCCAGTGACCCCCTTCTTAACCTACCCTCTCCCCTTACTACTATTTCCCTCCCTTATAATCCCTCCCTTTAGTCTCCTCCTTTTCACCCCCCCTTACCCTCCCACTATCTATAGGACACAATAAATTTTTATACTTATCAGAGTAAATTACTCCCCGTTTGATTCCAAATCAATGAGAGTAAATTTCAAACAGTGCTCCTCTCCCTCCCTCCTTTTCCTATATTTAATGAATTTATGTGTCTATTCACGTTAGATTCTTAAACTTCACTGATTAATTTGATCCGTCTTTGAACCAGAACCAGTGAGAATAGTGTTTAAATGATGTTCCTCTCCCTCTTACTTTCCCTTCTTCTATAGTGTGTTTTGATGCCTCTTCAGATGGCATATTTTACCTTTTCCTAGCTCATCCTTTCCTTTTTCCCATTACAGTACCATTGATCCCCTTAAAAGTCTTTTTTTTTTATAGACTCCATGTTAGTGCATTCATACCCACACCCTCTAAGTATAACCCTTTTGCAGGTCATGATAATCATAAAGATTTCAAATATTGACAGTTATCAGCTCCACATATAGGGATGTGAACATTTTGCTCTTGCTGCATCCCAGGTAATGAGCTTGTGTTTGTGGGTGTGGGTGTGTGCACTTCTGCATGTGTGAGTCTATGTTACCCTTGTTTACCTTTTTATGTCCTTCTCGAGTCTTTTAATTGGAGATCAAATTTTCCATTGAGCTCTGGCTTTTTCATTAGGAAAGTCTGGAAGTCCCTTACTTCATTAAATGTCCATCTCCTTGCCTGAAAGATTATGCTCAGTTTTGGTGGGTAGTTAATCCTTGGTTGTAGTCCTAGCTCTCTTGCCCTACGAAATATCAAGTTCCAGTCCCTCCACTCTTTTAATGTAGAAGCTGCTAGGTCCTGTGTGATCCTAACTGTAGTTCCTCGATATTTGAATTGTTTCTTTTTGGCTGCTTGTAGAATTTTTTCTTTAATCTTATAATTCTGGAATTTGGCTACTATATTTCTTGGAGTTTTCAGTTTGGGATCTCTTTCAGGAGGAGTCCGGTGAATTCTATCAATAGCTATTTTATCTTCTGATTCCAGGACCTCAGGACAGTTTTCTTTGACATTCTCTTGGAGGATATTGTCCAGACTGCTTTTCTCATCATGGTTTTCTGGTAGACCAATAATTCTTAGGTTGTCTCTCCTGGATCTGTTCTCTAGGTCAGTTATTTTTCCAGTGAGATATTTTACATTTTCTTGCAATTTTTCGATCATCTTGTTTTTTTCGATTGACTCCTGCTGCATCATAGAGTTCTGAGTTTCAGTTTGATTGTATCTAATTTTTAGTGAATTATGGTCTTCAGTGAGTTTTTGAAGTCCCTTTTTTAGGGAGGTATTTTCTTTTTCCGAGTTGGTCATTGCCTCCCTGATTTGGTCTTTAAAATTTTTCTTAAGCTCCTCCAGGAATGCTATTTGGGCTTGAGACCAGATCATGTTTCCTTCTGTGGTCTCTGGTGTGGGCAGAGAGTCTATATTGTCCTGTGTGTTTTGTTGTTCTTGCCCTGCATAGTATGCTCGAATAGACTTTCTTGCCTTCCCCTTCTCTTTTTCAGCTTCCTTCCTTCCCATTGTGACTTCCTGTTTCTTAGTGTCTGAGGCTATGAGTTTGGGGTCTGATCCTTGACTTTGAATACTTCTGGGTGGCTAGTTTATGGCTAAGTCAGGGAAGTCAGTGAGGAATGTAGATGTGTAGGTGGGGATGAGTCTGACCACTTCAGATTTCTGCCTCTATACCCCTGGGCTATAAGTAGGCTTTTGTTGGTGAGGTGAGGTGGGGCTTGTTGGGTCCCCTCCCTCTCTTCTCTTCAGATTCCTGGCTGTCTCAGTTACACCCTTTCTTGGAGATTCTCAAGCCTGAGGCTATTTCCATTAACTTGGGATTTCAATCTGGGTGGGAGACTTATCTTTGGGTTTTCTGCTTCATGAAGGAGGGATGGGAGGATCTGAGCAGCTAGAATTTACTTTGCCATTCCAGCCCCTGTATTATACAGGCAGGCAGTTTCTAAACTTCCAGGCTGGGGGCTGAATGCAGCCTGAGAAGCCACTCTCTCCACTGGGGGCCCGACTCTCCTACCTGGCTCCAATGATCCGTTCCCTTTTCGAGATGACTGCGATTCGTCCTTGGTAAGTCTGCAGGCTGGTTCTTTTTCTCTCTCTGGTGTAGTCTGCTTGCCTGCTCTTAGGTCTGAGCTGTGAAGACCCCACGAGCTCTGCGCTCGACCTGTGCGGACACTCTGGGCAACCTCCTGGGCTGGATTCTGCCACACTCTGTCTTCCACTGGGCTCCCTCACTCCGGAATCCGCTCAGATTTACCCTTTTGGACTTAGTGACAGAGGAGCTCAGCGAGGTTACTGCTTCCTTTCCGCCATCTTGGCTCTGCCAGTAATCCCTCTTCTTAACAATCCCTCTCCCCTTACTACTGTTTCCCTCCCTTCTAATCCCCCCCCTTTAGTCTCCTCTTTTTCACCCCCCCTTACCCTTCTGATTTCTATGGGATGCAATAAGTTTTTATACTTATCAGAGTAAATTACTCTCCGTTTGATTCCAAACCAATGAGAGTAAATTTCAAACGTTGCTCCTCTCCCTCCCTCCTTTTCCTATATTTAATGAATTTATGTGTCTATTCACATTAAAATCTTAAACTTCACTGATTAATTTGATCCGTCTTTGAACCAGAACCAGTGAGAATAGTGTTTAAATGATGTTCTCCCTCTTTCTTTCCCCTCTTCTATAGTGTGTTTTGATGCCTCTTCAGATAGCATATTTTACCTTTTCCTAGCTCATCCTTTCCTTTTTCCCATTACAGTACCTTTGATCCCCTTAATAGTCTTTTTTTTTTAGACTATACGTTAGTGCATTCATGCCCACACCCTCTAAGTATAACCCTTTTGAAGGTCATGATAATCATAAAGATTTCAAATATTGACAGTTATCAGCTCCACATATAGGGATGTGAACATTTTGTTCTTGTTGCATCCCAAGTAATGAGCATGTGTTTGTGGGTGTGGGTGTGTGCACTTCTGCATGTGTGAGTCTATGTTACCCTTGTTTACCTTTTTATGTCCTTCTCGAGTCTTTTAATTGGAGATCAAATTTTCCATTGAGCTCTGGCTTTTTCATCAGGAAAGTCTGGAAGTCCCTTACTTCATTAAATGTCCATCTCCTTGCCTGAAAGATTATGCTCAGTTTTGGTGGGTAGTTAATCCTTGGTTGTAGTCCTAGCTCTCTTGCCCAACAAAATATCAAATTCCAGTCCCTCTGCTCTCTTAATGTAGAAGCTGCTAGGTCCTGTGTGATCCTAACTGTAGTTCCTCGATATTTGAATTGTTTCTTTTTGGCTGCTTGTAGAATTTTTTTCTTTAATCTTGTAATTCTGGAATTTGGCTACTATATTTCTTGGAGTTTTCAGTTTGAGATCTCTCTCAGGAGGAGTCTGGTGAATTCTATCATAGCTATTTTATCTTCTGATTCCAGGACCTCAGGACAGTTTTCTTTGACAATCTCTTGGAGGATGTTGTCTAGACTGTTTTTTTCATCATGATTTTCTGGTAGACCAATAATTATTAAGTTGTCTCTCCTGGATCTGTTCTCTAGGTCAGTTATTTTTCCAGTGAGATATTTTGCATTTTCTTCCAATTTTTCAATCGTTTTGGTTTTTTTTTTTGATTGACTCCTGCTGCATCATATAGTTCTGAGTTTCAGTTTGATTGTATCTAATTTTTAGCGAATTATGGTCTTCAGTTAGTTTTTGAAGTTCCTTTTTTACGGAGGTATTTTCTTATTCCAAGTTGGTCACTGCCTCCCTGATTTGGTCTTTAAAATTTTTCTTAAGCTCCTCCAGGAATGCTATTTGGGCTTGAGACCAGATCATGTTTCCTTCTGTGGTCACTGGTGTGGGCAGAGAGTCTATATTGTCCTGTGTGTTTTGTTGTTCTTGCCCTGCATAGTATGCTTGAATAGACTTTCTTGCCTTCCCCTTTTCAGCTTCCTTCCTTCCCACTGTGACTTCCTGTTTCTTAGTTTCTCAGGCTATGAGTTTGGGGCCTGATCCTTGACTTTGAATACTTCTGGGTGGCTAGTTTATGGCTAAGTCAGGGAAGTCTGTGAGGAATGTAGATATGTAGGTGGAGGTGAGTCTGCACACTTCAGATTTCTGCCTCTATAATCCTGGGCTTTTGTTGGTGAGGTGAGGTGGGGCTTGTTGGGACCCCTCCCTTGGAGATTCCCAAGCCTGAGGCTATTTCCATTAACTTGGGATTTCAGTCTGGATGGGAGACTTATCTTTGGGTTTTCTGCTTCATGAAGGAGGGATGGGAGGATCTGAGCAGCTAGAATTTACTTTGCCATTCCAGCCCCTGTATTATACAGGCAGGCCGTTTCTAAACTTCCAGGCTGGGGGCTGAATGCAGCCTGAGAAGCCACTCTCTCCACTGGGGGCCCGACTCTCCTACCTGGCTCCAATGATCCGTTCCCTTTTCGAGATGACTGCGATTCGTCCTTGGTAAGTCTGCAGGCTGGGGCTTTTTCTCTCTCTGGTGTAGTCTGCTTGCCTGCTCTTAGGTCTGAGCTGTGAAGACCCCATGAGCTCTGCGCTCGACCTGTGCGGACACTCTGGACAACCTCCTGGGCTGGATTCTGCCACACTCTGTCTTCCACTGGGCTCCCTCACTCCGGAATCTGCTCAGATTTACCCTTTTGGACTTAGTGACAGAGGAGCTCAGCGAGGTTACTGCTTCCTTTCCGCCATCTTGGCTCTGCCAGTAATCCCTCTTCTTAACAATCCCTCTCCCCTTACTACTGTGTGGACACACTGGGCAACCTCCTGGACTGGATTCTGCCACGCTCTGTCTTCCAGTGGGTTCTGTCACTCAGGAATCCGCTCAGATTCACCCTTTGAGATTTAGTGACCGAGGAGCTCAGCGAGGTTACTGCTTCCTTTCAGCCATCTTGGCTCCACCCCTGTTTTATTGATTTTTGATATCCCATGGAGTCATTATATTTCATTTGTCCAATTCTAATTTTTAAGGAATTATTGTTTAAGAGAGAGCCTTGTATTTTAATTCAAAGGACTTAGGGGGAATTTCTTACTTTGCCAACCAATTAACTCTATGATCATGGGCAAATCACAGTCTCTTATGAGCTTCAGTTTCTTTTTATTTTCCCACACTTAATAGTATTTTTCCCAATTATATGCAAAGATAGTTTTCAACATTCACTTTTACAAGATTTTGAGTTTCAGTTCTTTTTCTTCCTCTGTCCCTTGTCTACTCTATCCCCAAGACATCATGGAATCTAATATAGTTCATACAAGTACAATCATATTTAACATATCTCCACATTAGTCATGTTATGAAAGAAGAATCATAAGAAAAGGTGGAAAAGCATGAGAAAAGAAGAAACAGAGAAAACAGTATTCTTAAATTTTCATTCAGAGTGTATTGTTCTTTATCTGGATGTGGACAGAATTTTCTCTCATGAGTGACTTGGAATTGTCCTCAATTATCGCATTGCTGAGAAGAGTTAAGTCTTTCAAAGTTGGTCATCTTACAATGTTGCTGTTAATGTATACAATATTCTCCTGGTTCTTCTCCTTTCCCTCAGTATCTCTTTATATAAGTATTCCCAAGTTATTTTTTTTTTCTGAAATCTCCCTGTTTATCATTTCTTATAGCATAATATTATTCCATTACATTCATATACCACAGGTTGTTCTGACATGCCTCAATTTATGAGCATCCCCTCAATTTGCAATTCTTTCTCACCCCAAAAAAGAGCTGCTATTTCTTTGTACACGTGGGTCCTTTCCCCTTTTTCATGATCTCCTTTGGATTCAGACATAGTAGTGGTATTGCTGGATCAAAGGGGATGCACAGTTCTCTAGCCCTTTGTGCATAGTTCCAAATTGCTTTCCTGAATGTTTGGACCAGTTCACAACTCCACCAACAATGCATTAATTTTCCAATTTTCACACATCTTCTTCAACTTTTATCATTTTCCTTTTTTTTTGTCATTGTAACCAATCTGATATTTGTGGTGTGGTATGTCAGAATTCTTTTAATTTGCATTTCACTAATCAATAGTGATTTAGAGTAATTTTTCATATGACTAGAGATAGTTTAATTTCTTCACCTGAAAACTGCCTGTTCATAAAGGAATTATTTTCTCAAGTGATTTTTTTTTTTTTTACCTATCTTTCCATTTGGTCAATTCTACCTCTTAGGGAGTTCTATTTCAGTGATTTTTTTACATGTTTTGTTCTCCATTTGACTGATTCTGCTTTGTAAGTTATCTTCACTGGATTTTTGTTTATTTGTTCTGCTTTATAAATTTTTCTTTTTTGTGGATCTTTTTTAACCATTTGGCATATTTAAAGGTGTTATTTTCTACAAAAATTTTGTGCCTCCTTAAACAAATTGGGTTTTTTCATGTTTTCTGACATCATTTTAATTTTTTTTTCAAAAATTTCTTCTACCTCTATTATTTGATTTTAAAATCCTTTTTCAGTCCTACCAGGAATTCTTTTTCGGCCTGAGACCAACACATTCACATTTTTCTTTAAGGCTTTAGGTGTAGTAATTTAAATTTTGTTGTCATCTTCTTAGTTTTGTGTTTTGATATTCTCTGGCACCATAGTAACTTTTTATGACGAGGCTATTTTTTGGTTGTTTGATCAGTTTCCAGCCTATTTATTGATTTTTATTTCTGTATTAAAGGAGATCTCTGTTTCTGGGGTAGAGGAAACACCGTTCCATTTTCAGGTCTTTTTTGCTGTAGCTCTAAAAGCTAGTTCTCAGACTCTGTAAGTTTCCATTTCTTCCAGGGTGATATAATTTGAAGAGAGTGTTTTCACTTCTTTCCTTACTTTTTTACTGGTCTGTAACCACAAGCACTCTTTTGTGTCATGAACTGTGACCAAGTTTCCTACTTGCCTGGAGCTGCAAGCTCTGGTGTGCTCATGCTTTTCCTTTTGTTGGGACTATGACCCAAGACTGTGACTCAGATCCATGTATTGTCAATACAACAGAACTCTGCACTGAGGTCCAGCAATGGTGCCCCCTTGTAAAGCCACACATAAGCAGCTTTCCAGAGGACTGCTGCTGTGAACAGCTTTCAAGGTTCTGATTACATAGCATAGCAGACTCTCCTTTTATTCAATAACAAATCAGAGCAAAACATTTACAGAAAATCAAAATACAGCATTCATCATGTCACAACTCAACAACTTATCACTAAAATGGCCACATAGTTTTCACCAATGTTGTTACATAGTTTTAAACAAAGTACATTCATTTAATCAATCACAAAGTACAAAAGTCAAAGTTATACACCTCTAGGTCACAGTAAATCACAATTTTCTCAGTCAGTATACAGTATCCAAGTAAATTCTTCTTTTCACTAGACTCTAGTCTGGCCCTCAGCTTCCATGGTTCCTCCTCCATGGTCCCAGCTCCAACTGTCACCTCCCAGTTCCTTGTCCAGCTCCTTGTTCAGTTATTCATCTAGTTACCATTCCATATTGAAGTTTGCAGTGTCCAGTCCACCTCAAGTCCTTCATAGTTCCTGTTTCTGGGAAGACAAAGCTTAACAGAGCCACAGTAATATTCATTCACATTGCTGTGGCCATCATCAATTCAAAATCTGCCTGTGAAATCAACTCAGACCCACCAACAAAATCTGAAAACTCAACACAAATCATCAACATGGGAACCAACACAGATGCAGAAACAAGGTCCAAGAGGTCAGCACAAATCATCAGTAAATTCCCCGGTTCTCCAAAACCTTCCTCCAGGACTTCTATAAATATATAACCAGAAAATCCTCTTTTAGGCCTTCCAATAAGGTAAGGTAGAAACCCCTTCCAGGGCTTCTGTAGAAAGTATCACAAACAAACATCAACACAGACATAGCAGACAAAAGAGTGCCAGGATACCACAAGTTTTCTCCTTCTTGACTCTGCCAGCACAAGAGTCCTCTTCTCAGTTCTCAATTATCAGTTCAGCTTTCACTCCAGCAGCAGCTGCCCTGCCTTCATGATGCTTGCCCCAGGAAATTTTGACTGTCCAGCTTTTGTTCTTCCTTATATATGGCACAGCTCTTCCACAGAAGTTCAAAAGTTGTGGGGTTCACACATTCTGTTTCTTAACAGACTTAATACAAGGCTCAAAAGAAAATTGGAACTGAAACAAGGTGTTAATTCAATATCTGAAACAAGGTGTTAACTACTTCTTTGCTTGTCATTACACCCTTGTAATCTCCTACTGACCAGTTGTTCGATCCCCTGACCATCTGTGGTCTGAAAGCTATAGAGGCCACTCACTCACTGATTCAGTGAATCAAAGTCTGTTGCTGATTTACTGGGGTATGGCCAGTGCTAGTGAAGCCTGCACTGTAGCGTGCTCCACTCTCACCCCATTGTAACAGACCTTTCTTGCTGACCTTTTAAGGTCTTAGGCTAGAAAATTGTTTCACCTTGTCATTTCTGTGGTTTCTGCAGTTTCAGAATTTATTTTGAGGCATTATTTAAAGATACTTGGAGGGAAATTTGGGAGAGCTCAGACAAGTCTCTCCCTTTCTCTATCATCTTGGCTCCACCCTAGACCAACCCTCTTGTGGATAAGGAAAATGAGATTTAGAAAAAGGAAATGACTTGCTTATGCTCACAGAGATATTGATAGGCAAAGGAGTAGACAGAGAAAGCAACTAATTGATCAACTCATTCATCCAGAACTATAGGAGTGACCTATAGTTCTGTAAACAACAGCTACTAGAATTTTTATGGGGAGGTAGTTATGAATAGCATGAATTTCAAAGGAAAAGAGGTTACTGATTATTGGAAGTAGGGAGACAACCTGGAAGTGGCAATAGGAAGTAAGAAGAATTTCAACTCCCCCTCTTCTACCACTGGCCCAAGTAAAGCAGAAGAAGCTGTAGGCAGAGGTCATGGTCACCAGCTACCAAACTGACACATGACCCCAGCTCTGTAGCTTTATCACAAGATCATGGAATATAATATACAACAGAAGACGTTCCATGCATCCAACCTGTTCTGTGTCAGGCCTACCATCCTGATACCTCTTCCTCTAGTACTAGACATGAAGCCTAAGGTTACAAGTTTTATTCTTTTTTTTTTTTTTTTCTGGTTGCAGACATTGTCTGAGTGTTGTAGTCTATAAAATTAGGGTTTTGGACTAGATCAAGAGTGCTAAACATTTAGCAGTCTAGTAAAGCCTATAGAATCCTACTCAGAATAAGTTTGGAATTAATAAAAATACAAAAGGACTACAAAGGAAACTAATTATACTGAAATAGTTTTCAATCTAGATCTAATAATATATACAGATTTAATAAATACAAGGTTAGGAACTCCTGACTAGTTGATTTCTAAGGTTCCTTCTTCTAGTTCCAAATTCAATTATTTGAAACCCATTTCAAAAGTCACCTACTAGAACTGATGCAGATAGAAATAAGCAGCATTTGGATAACAATTTAAATAAAAAATACAAAAATATTAAAGACAACTATCAGATTGGCTAATAAGACAAAAAGAAAAAAAGAAAATGTTGGAGGTGTGGGAAAATTGGAAAACTGTTGGAGGAGGTGTAAATTGATCCAATAATTCTGGAGAGTAATTTAGAATTATGCCCAAAGGGCTACAATCCTGTACATTCCCTTTCATCCAGCAATACTGGTGCTAGGTTTGTATCCCAAAGAGCATTTAAAAAAGGGAAAAGAGACCACATGTGCAACAATATTTATAGTAGTTCTTTTTGTGGTGGCCAAGAATTTGAAATTGAGTGGATGCCCATCAATTGGGAAACGGTTAAAGAACTTATGGTATATGAATGTAATGGAATACTATTGTGCCATAGGAAATGATAAGTAGGCAGATTTCAGAAAAACCTGGCAAGACTTACATGAACTGATGCTCAGTAAAGTCAGCCGAACCAAGAGAACACTATACATAGTGACAGAAACCCTTAACAATGACACAGCTTTGATAGACTTAGCTTTTTTTCAGCAATACAATGATCTAATACAAGTCCAAAAGACTATTGATGAAAAATGCTATCAACATCCAGAGAAAAAACCATGGCATTTAAATGCAGATTGAAGCATACCATTTGCTCTTTCTTTCTCATGCTTTTTTCCCCTTTTGTTCTGACTCTTCCTTAACAACATGACTAATGTGGAAATATGTCTAATAGGATTGTACATTTATAGCCTATATTAGATTACATGCCATTTTCAAGAGGGAAGAGGGGAGAGAGAAAACAAATGAAACTCTAAATCAAACAAAAGTGAATGTTGAAAACTATATTTTCAAGTAATTGGAAAAAAATAAAATATTATAAAGTGGAATAATACAAAAAAGAAAAAAAGGCATTGAAAAACATAGAGAATGTTAATACAATGATCATGCTTGACTTGAGGACCTACAACATCTATGTTAAAACACACTTTGCTCCTCTCAGGAGAGTGGCAGTTGATGATAGGTGTGGTGTCAGATTTCCCATGTCAAGCTTCACTTATGAGTCATTTTTATTAGCACTGACCCTGGAGTCAGGAAGACTTGAGTTCAAATCCAGCCTCAGACACTTAACACAAAAAACTAGCCATGTGACCATGGGCAAGTCATTTAACCCCAATTGCCCTACATTGCCCCCCCCCCAAAAAAAAAGAATACGCATATATGGGGGAAGAGTCACAGAGGTATAAGAACAGAAGCATCAATATACCCTTTAATTTTTTAAGCACCACCTCCTCCATGAAACCTTTCTGAACCCTTAATCCCATATTCTCATAACAATTAAAATTTTTAAATATAATGCTCTATACAGAACATATTACATTTTACCTTGTATTAGAGCAATTTGGGACCAAGGTTTCATTCCCTTTCAAAGCTCCTTTAGGGACAGAATTATACCTTTCTCACCTTGCTATGTTTCTTTTGGTGCCAGCACAGAACCAAATTTATTATGATCTTAATATATACCATAATTAATATAATATAAACTATATTATATTAATACATACCATAATATATAATATATATACCATAATATATACTTAATATATACCATAATATAATATGATAATACCATAATCTTAATATATATCATAATAAATACCCATTTATTATGATCTTAAAATGGTCATAATAAACAGCTATGCAATTGTAAACATTACTGGATGACCTTAAATCTTTAGATTTAAGAGTCTGTATGTCTAGAGAGTCTCATGGTGAATTTCAGAATGACCCTGAATGAGATTCAAAGAATTAGATTGGTTTCAGAGTTACAAGTTACAGCTGGTTTCCTTCCTGACTAGTGGGCTTATAAAAGTACAAATACAGTTAAGTGTTTTCACTTTATCTTCTCTTTTTATACCAGAAAGTCCTGGAATAGGAAGTCAACGAGACCAGCACTCAAACTACTTAACTGCAACAAATTAGGTGGTACTATATAGATATGGTGCTGAGCTTGAAGACAGAAAAATATTAGTTTGCATCCTCGTTCAACTATAAAATGAAAGGTTTGAGCTCAAAAGCTCTAGTAACCCTTCCAAAATGGAGACAAAAACATAAAAAATTACTTTTAGTATTAATAGATTTGAGCTTAAAATCCCTGTGAATATTTAACATGTATCACTGATCTATGATAAAGAATTTAAATACCACGGTACTGTGAGAAGTGATTTATGACTTAGAGTTGAATTTAGGGAACTCCCTACATTAACCCCAAGTTTACATATATATCCAAGGGGCAAAATACAGGGAAACCTTTACCAAACTTGTTTCGTCCTTCCTGAAGCAAAAACAAAATGCATTTCTGAATTTAAAAAGCTTCACTATTTGTGGGTATGTGGGGCAGGAAGGTGTTAAGGTTGGGTTCATCAATTTCTTGATAGCAGATAGCACAATTTTGTTACTTTGCCCAGCTTTAGAAAAGTATGTTTAAGAAAGGCTTCAAAGAATTAGGAGATATTGGGAATTTTATTGGCAAGAGAAAGAGACCTGAATAAGAAGTAATTTTTAAAAGTCACAATCAGACGGGAGCAAGAAACAGCAGGCAATTACATCCTTGGGAAAGTTGAAGTGTGGAATGGAAAATAGCCAGCTAAGGACCTTGCTAATGATTCCAAAAAGGCAGTGCCTGTTTCAGAAATGTCAAAGAATAAAAATCAGTTAAATTGCATAAAGAAGAAGAGAAAAAGGAAAAAAAAAAACACACCTCAGTGGCTAATGATGGCAAAGAAGGTTGGAGTCATTTTGATATTGATTTAGAGGGCTTTTTCTTGGCTGGAAAAGGAAGGCAAAAAAGTTCCAAATTCTTGCTTCAAAGGTTAATAGATTTGAGCTAAAAATCCCTATGAAGATTTAGCAAGTTAAATATCACTAATCTCTGAGGTAAAGAATTAAAACATCAGGCTACAGTGAGAAAGAAATACTCCAGTGAGGGGAGGCAGCTGAGGAGAGAGTGATTATATGAAGAATTAAAGTACCAGGGCTACATTAATTCCCTGGATAAAGAAACAGAGAACTAAGACAATGACATTTCATTCCTTTTGGAAGGCAAGATCTCTCAACCACCAAATGCTTGGTAACACTTCCTCAGTAGGGATTATGGAGAGAATTGTCACAAATTTACAGAAAAGGAGAATGGATTGTATGAAATGAGTTTCACTCTATTAACGCCTTGGCAAGTGAGCATTAACCCCTTCATTGTTCCCATGCTACAATTTCATGGAGAAAATAGAATTATAGAAAAATCAAGCAAGTTGCAAGATTTTACTAAAGGCCTGTCCTCAGGAAACTTAGAAAGTCAACAATGATTGTCTTTGGTGGCTCATCAGTTTCCCTTTCTGACATTTTTCCTCTCTTGTCTGTGTTAACCCTCTCTCCTATCTATTAAACTATTTGATTTCATTGTTCTCTCCTTTCCCTTTCTATGAAAGACTGCTCTTAAGAAATGAACTCCCCATTATAGGAACTAGATGACATTGTAGATAGCATGTCAAACTTTGAATCAGAAAAACCTGAATTCAAATCTTTCTTTCATTTCTTAATAACTAGGTAACACTAAGAAGTAACTTAGGATTTTTCAGCCTGAGTTTCCTCTTATTTTTGTGGAGTTTTTTTTGAGCTTTTTGTTTAAATAGAATTTTATTTTTCCCCAATTACATATTAAGAAATAATTAGCTTTTGTTTTTACAGAATTTTTTATCCAGTTTTCTCCTTCCTTTTCCCCTCTTCTGAAAGTAGGTAGTTTGATATACCTTACACGTATGCTACCATGTAAAACATAGCTCCATATTTTTCACAGTTGTGAAAGAAGAAACAGATCAAAAGGAAATAAAACCATGAGAAAGAATAGAGTAAATGAAAAATATTATTTGACCTGCATTCTGAGTCCATCAGTTCTTTTTTTTTTTGGTTAACAAATGCTTTATTAACTTCTGGTTTACATCATTCATTTCTGCCAGATTTTGAGTTACAATTTTCCCCCCATTTTTCCCTTACCCACCACCCCAGAATAGCAGTCCCACAAGATATCCCCTCATCCAGTTTGCTCTCTCCCATATCTTCTCCAAAACTTCCTTTAACTTTACCATTAGAGCAAGGCAAATCTCTGTGCCCCAATGCCTGCATATCTTATCTCCCAATTACATGCAAAATAGTATTAATAATAGCATTTATATATATTTGAAACATTTAATTTTAAAACTTTGAATTTCAAATCCATTCCCTTCCTCCCTTGTCACCCACTCCCTCTGGAAAGATAAGCAATTCAGTATTTCTTGCACATGTATAGCTATGCAAAACATTACCATAGTAGATACATTGTAAAAGGCTGCTTATTTTTCCCTCCCAACCATTCTACCCCCTACCTGGTCCATTCCCTACTTTCATCTTGTCCCTCTTCAAAAGTGGGGAATTCCAATTTCCCCTCCTCCGAAAATGCCCTCCCCTTCATCATTCTCCCTCTCATCCCCCTTCCCTCTACTCTCCTGCAGTTTGAGATATCCCATTTAGGATGTATGTCATTCTCTCCCTGAGCCAGATTCAATGAGAATATGGTTTTGCCTTTTTGCCTTCCTGTTCTTCCCCTCCCCTGCAACCTCTTCCCCTTGCCTCTTCTACATGAGATAGTTTACCCTACCCTGTCTCTCCCCATCTCCTCTTGCCACTTTCCTCTCTCATCTCATAATTTCACCCCTTAAGTATCATCCCTTCCCAACAAATTCAACCTGTGTTCTCTATCCATGTATACCTGTGAACAGATATACACACATTCATATATGTATTCATATGCCCATATACACTTCTTCAATTATTTTCATAATGAGGAAGGTTTCATCAGTCACTGTTATTGTTTTTCCATGTAGGAATGTAAATAGTTCAACTTTGATAAGTTCCTTTTGATTTATTTTCCCTGATTACCTTCTCAAGCATCTCTTGCTTATTGTGTCTGACTGTCAAATTTTCTATCCAACTCTGGTTTTTTCCTCAAGAATGCTTGAAAGTCCTCTATACCACTGAATGACCATATTTTCCCCTGAGAGAAGAGACTCAGTTTTGCTGGATAGGTGACCCTTGGGTTCAGTCCCAGCTCTTTTGCGCTCTGGAATATCATATTCCATGCCCATTGATCCCTCAGTGTCTACGCTATTCTCATTGTGTTTCCACAATATTGAAATTGTTTCTTCCTGGCTGCTTGTAGTATTTTCTCCTTGATCTGGGAATTCTGGAACTTGGCTATAATATTCCTAGGAGTTTTCTTTCTGGGATCTTTTTTAGGAGGTGATCTGTGGATTCTTTCAACCTCTATTTCCCCCTCTGGGTCTAAAACATCAGGGCAATTTTCCTTGAGAATTTCTTGAAGGATGATTTCTAAGTTCTTTATTTGATCATGGCTTTCAGGTAGTCAGTCCAATAATTTGTAAATTATCTCTCCTGGATCTATTTTCCAAGTCGGTGTTTTTTTCCCATGAGATATTTCACATTGCCTTCTATTCTTTCATTTTTTGGTTCTGTTTAACAGCATCTTGATTTCTCATAAAGTCACTAGCTTCCATTTACCCCAGTCTAACTGTGAAGGAATGAATCTCCTCAGTGAGCTTTTGAGATTCTTTTTCTATCTGGCAAATTCGGCTTTTTAAGGCATTCTTCTCCTCATTGCTCTCTTGAGCCTCCTTTGCCATTTGAGTTAGTCTATTTTTTAAGGTGTTATTTTCCTCAGTCAGGCTGTTGACTCTGATTTCATATGGGCCTGGGCTTGGCTCCTAGAGCACTGCACTGGCCCCTCGCTGTAGGGCTGCTGGGCTCCCGTCAGCGGGAGGTTAGCTTCTCTGTGTCATTCTGTGGGTGCTGGAACTCCAGAAGTTGTTCAGAGTTCCCTTTTACATGATTTTGAAGTGGTGTGGGAGAGAGCACCTTGGAAGTGTTGTTTCTTCTCCACCATCTTGGCTCTGCCCCCTACATCAATTATTTATCTGGATATGAATAGCTTTTCCTTTATCAGTCCTTTGAATTTCTTTTTGATAATTGTGTTACTGAGTAGATTTGTGGTTGATCATCACACAATGTTGCTGATACTGTGTTCCATGTATTTCCTAGTTCTACTCATTTCCCTTTGCATCAGTTTGTTCAAGTCTTTCCAATTTTTTTTCTTCCCAGAAATGTGTCTGTTCATCATATCATATTGCATAATAGTATTCCATTATATTTATATACCAGAGATTTTTCAGCCATTCCCCAACTGAAGAGCATTCCCTCAGTTTCCAATTTTTTTTTCTACCATGAAAAGGGCTGCTACAAATATTTTTGCAACTATAAGTCCTTTTCCCTTTTTTTATGATCTCTTTGGGATATAGATTTACTAGACTTACTGGGTGAATAAGTATGCACAATTAGTTTGCCCTTTGGGAATAGTTTGGAATTGCTCTCCAGAGTAGTTGGATCAGGTCACAACTCTATCTATAGTGTATTAGTATCTGAATTTTCCCACATCTTCTCCAACATTTGTCATTTTCCTTTTTTTGTCATATAAGCCAATATGATTGGTGTGAAACAGTTTTTCAAAGTTATTTGAATTCCTATTTCTCTAATCAAAAGTGATTTAGATCACTATTGCATACCTACAGATATCTTCAATTTCTTCATCTGAAAATTTCATTTTAATATCCTTTAAACATTTATCAATTGGGGAATGGCTTGTATTTTTGTAAAATTTGACCCCAGTTCTCTAAATACTTGAGAAATTAGGTCTTCATCAGATACACTTGTTAATATTTTTTTTCCAGTTTTCTGCATTCCTTCTAATCTTGGTTTCACTGGTTTTGTTTGTACAAGAGCTTTTCAATTTAATATAATCAAAATGATTTATTCTAAATTTTATAGTACTCTCTATCTCTTGTTTGGTCATTCTTTCCCTCCCTGTAGATCTGACAGGAAAACTCTTCCTTGCTCTTCTAATTCAATTGCTTCATTGTCTATGGGACCTTTTAGAAAGATATAGTTTCCTTCCTTATCTGTTTTAATTTGGTCTATTTTTGCTTTTATTTGTCTAAGGTCAACTTCCTTTTTTTTTTAAACTTTAGCTGATGCGTAATAGATTCTGCTGCAGCCCCTTACCTTTACTCTGTGTGTGTGTGTGTGTGTGTGTGTGTGCTTCAATTGTGTTACTTGTAAGCAACATATTGTAGGATTCTGGTATTTGATCTACTCTGAAATCCACTTCCTTTTTATGGGAGAGTTCATCTCATTCACATTCACTGTTTTGATCACTACCTGTGTATTTCCTTCCATCCTATCATTTATCCTGTTTGTTTTTTCTTTCCTTTCATCCTTTCCCACCTCACCAGTCTTTTGTGTCTAACACTTCCCTATATCTGTCCTCTCTTATGTTAGTGCCCCACCCTCACCCCTGTACTTAATTTCTTTCCCTCCTATATCCCTATGGGGTAAGATAGACTTCTACATCCCGTGCATTGTGTATATTATTCCCTTTTTTTGCTAATATTAATGAGAATAAGGTTCAAGTGATGCCCATCTCTCACCCTCTCATCTTTCCTTCCACTGTAATAGGTCTTTCTTGCCTCTTCATGTGAGTGATTTACCAAATTACACTTCTCAGTTCTGTCTGCATCATTTGGCTATGTGTTATAGGAATGTAAATTTTTAATATCTTCCCTGACCCTAGGCTTAAGTGTACCTAGAGCCTGTGGTGGGAGGCTTGTTTCTTAGGAGATACTTTGTGATTGTGCAGTGCGTCATGAGGGTTGTTATATTCTCTGAGCCAGGAGAAGGTTATATAATCCCTGATGTGAGGTTTTGTTTTGTGGCTCACTTTGAGAAGTGTTGTGTGATTTGACCAGAAGAGACTCTGGGAAGTCATGGAGAGCCTCCCCCCCTCCCCCCCAGCTTTGAAAACCCAGATGTTGATGCTTCCTTCTCTGGTAACTGTGATTAGGTATGGATGTATGTAATGGTCAGACATTTTGGAAGCCCGTCTGATTGATCTGTTTCTCTGTCTTGTAACTTCTCTCTGTATACTTTAAAGTTCAGGGTGCTGACCTTATCCCCCAGAACTAGGTAAAAGATATATGTTTGATTGATTAAAGTGTGTTAACCCATTTTGATTTGCTTTCCTTTAGAAAAGCAGATCTAAGAACATGTGTTGGCAGCCACCCTGGGGATACTGGGATGCTTGCTACTACACTATGTTCAGGCATGTTGGGGGTCCTGCTTTTGGGATTTGCCTATTCCACTACACTGGGAAGGATCTCCCATTAGTTTGCTGAAGTGGGGCTTACTTCCTATTTGCTGGGACTCTTCCGACCCTGAGATGCACTCCACTTTCAACTGAGTGATATGGATCATTCTTGACAACCTCCAAATTTCTTGGGCTAAAAAGTGATTTCACTGGATCATTTTGTTAGTTCTGTTCTAATATTGGTTTTGGGTCTCTATTTTATGGTTCTTTGGAAGTGAATATGAAGAGTTGTGGCAGTTTACTGCTTGCTCTATGATCTTGGCTCTCAGAAGTCGATCTATCCTCAGTTTCATATTAAAAAAAAATAGCCCCGAGTTCATATGGCTGTTGTGAGGATTAAAGTGAGATAATATATGTAAAATGCTTTGCAAAACTTAGAATGCTATAAACATACTAGCTATTATTACTATTACTACTCTTTGTTAGGGAAGAGAGCAAACCATTTACACCTTATTCTATTGGACTTTTGTCACTGAACTCAATTAAATTCTTCACAGAATGTTCTGATGAACTCATTTACTTGAATTTAATACTTTAATGCCTGAATATTCTGATCATAGTGAAATAACTCTTGATAAGTTAAAGACTTTGCCTTCACTAAAGTTCAGAGGGCATAGATTTAGAACAAGCCTGGAATGAGTCTAGGAAATCAAGTCCAATTTCCCCTTATTCATTTGACAAAATTAAGCCAATAAAGATTAAATGACTTTTCCAAGGTCACATAGCTAATATTCAAACTAAGGTCATCAAATTTCAAATCTAACATTCTTTCTACTATTTCTAAAATAGTGAGAGATGACACAAACTAAAAAAAAGTTTAATTCAAAGGAAGATACTTTAAGTACACTAGAGAAGAGTTTACATGATTGTTGACAAAATGTTACCTTCACTTGGGGCTATTTGTATGTATATTGGCATGGATTCCCAGGATTGTAGGTCTCATGCATAAGAATATCCTTGATCATCATAATGGGCCTTATGGAAAATACAAAGTTTAAAGAGGACAAGTTCACTGACATGATCACATAGGCATAGCTATAATTCAAGATAAAACTTTATAAGTGATATAAGTAGGTTCCATAAAAAATATAGGGTTGGGAGACAGGCTATGATGGAGAGAAAGGCTATTAAAATAGCAGGAGTATGAGGGAAGAATCACTGTGAAAAAAATCCATTCTCTTTTTGTCAAATTCCATGTAGCCAATCCCAAAGAAATGAGCATTTGTTAAGCACCTTCCATGTGTATAGCAATGTTAGGTTCTGGGGACACAAAAACAAACCAATAAATCATTTTCTGCACTTAAAGTTGTCATTTTACTGGAGAAAATATAGCATTAACAATTAATTTGATGAACAATAACAAGTAGCAGAACCAAAGAAGTTATCAAAAGTGTTAGCCTATAAGTTGAGCTTGGAAGAGAATCAGGAGTATTAAGAGGTAGAATTTATGAGGAAATACATTATATGTGTGGAGGAAAATTGTACAAAGGTGTGAAGGTAGAAGATAGTAGGCTAATGAAAGAAAAATCAAAGAGAAAAGAAAGCTTGGGTAGAGTACTTGAAGGAAATGACATACAATAGCTTAGAAAGCTAGGGATTAGACAGATGTTGAAGGGCGTTTTAAGACCAAGCTAAGAAACTCATGCTGTTTTGCCCAATGAAAACATATATCCATAGATCTGGAAAGGATTTCAGAGGCTATCTATATGAATTAACTCCCTTCATCTTACAGATAAGGAAACTAAATCACAGAGAAATTAAATTACTTGTCCAGGATCATACAGCTATTAAATTTCTGAGGCATGATAGATGGTCTTTTATTTTCTTTTTACTATGTTTTTATTTATTTCATTAAATATTTATTAATTACATGTGAAAAAATTAACTTTTTTTATAAGAAAGGAATGTTTGTTTTCCATCAAAATTTTTTTTTGCTCCATTAGAGTATCTGGCTTTTAATACCACTTTTTGGTAGTTCCTACCCACTCAGTGGTCTGAGCAGTAGATGCTGCAGACCATTTCTCAGTAGCGAGCTGAACACTCCAATCCCTAGTAGGGACTTGCTGAATGGGTAGAAATTGTTACTGTATTCTTTCGGACCAATCAGTCACCTCATGACTGATTGGTAGCAGTGAATTATGGGGTGGGTAAAGTCCACTCTCCCTGTAATTCCTCCTTTGTTACTGCCTTCTCAGATGTGGCCTACTCTTCCTTTTTAATCTTCCCTGGATCTCTGTAGAAATAAAGATCAGGCATAATCTTCCATGGGTTCACTGGAGATGGTACCACAAATATGTAGAATTCCATAGGCCAGCATCCACCACATCAGACACATTGAGTGAACTCCCTTGTTGTTACATGGAATGGCAATGTTCACATAGCAAAGTGGGGAGTCTGTGTTGCACAGTGCAATGATTGGGAGGTTAACATATGACCTGCCTGAGGATCAGTGACCACAAAGAGGCAAGGCTCCCTGAAAACTGCCATGATCTGGTTAGTGAAGGTACCTGATGTGAAATGTCTAGCAATGGATGTGGCTCCAGTGACAGCAGCAAATTTCGGAATAGTTCGCTGGCCAGTGTTCCTGGGTGAGATGATACTAGCATCAGATGGATTTTCAATGGCATGAGCTGCAAGCAGAAGCTTTCCCCAAGTTCTATTCAACTTAATGATGTCGGTGCCATCACACTTTCTTTTGTAGATATACTGTTCCATCAGGAAGAACAAAGTAGTGTCACACAAATTGGTTTCTTCAGCAAGGAATTTGAGGACATCCTCCTTCATCTGCAAGACCTCTAAGGATCCACAGACATTGTGAACATTTCCCTTTAAAGTTAAGATGAAAATGGAGAACAACACCATATGAAACTCTCTTCTGGGTAGCTCAATCTTCATTTTTTTAAAAAGTTTGAGTTCCAAATTCTCTCCTTCCCACCTATACCTCCACCATTCCTCAGAAGGTAAGCAGTTTAATATTAATTATACACATGAAGTTATGTGAAACATATTTCCCTATTAATCATGTTGCAAAAAAAAAAAAAACACCACAAACAAAAAAAAAACCTAAAGTATGATTCAATCTGCTTTAATAATTCATCAGTCCTCTCTTTAGAGATAGATAACATTTTTTCATCGTGAGTCATCTGGAATTGTCTTGTATCATTTTTATGTCAGAGTATCTAAATCTTTCATGGTTAACTATTCTTACAATATTGGTATCACTGTGTACACTTTTCCTGATTCCACTCATTTTATTGCATGCAAAGGTCTTCAATTTCAGCTCAAGCATACTATCCACTAAAGCAACACTACCACTCCAATATGTGTTAGCATTAGTATTTTCTTGTAGAGGCATTAATGAATAACTGTCAGCTTTGTAATTTAGGAAAATTGTTTTCGCAGCTGTGTGGCAGATTATATTGAGAAGGGAAAATATAAAAGGAGTTTTTAATTTATCCTGGTGTGGAGTGCTGGATGAACTAGTTGAGTGGCCATGTGAGTGAAGAAAAGGGTAAAGAAGGGAAGGGTAGAGGTAGATATGTCAAGTGATTGAAAACAATGACTGAGGAAAGATTTGGCAGTGAAAATAAGCTTTCCCACCTGGTTGATAAGAAGGATAATGATGCTCACAGTAACAAGAGAGAAGTTTGGAGCAGGGGGACAGGGGGAGATTATGACCTAGAATTAATTTTAGAAAACATTAAGTCCAATTTCCTCATCTTATGAGAAAATTAAGTCCATAAAGATTAGCTGAGGCCACATAGCTAGTATTCAAACTAAGGTAATCAAATTTCAAATTCAGCATTCTTTCTACTACTTCTGAAATAGTGACAGATAACAAAACAAAAAGTTTAATGAAAACAATATATAATAAGTACAAAAGAAGATACAATAAATAGGTATATCAAGTGATATACACAATAGACATCCATTAAAAGGAGTGCAACAGTGTTAAATATGTGGGACTCTTGAACATGAAAAATGCTAGGACTGTACATAAAAATCTGGAAGACATACTGACAGAAATGATTCAACCCAAAGGAATTTATTAGATTACAAAGAAACAGTAGAGTCAGTGCAGTGTTCTGACGTTGACCATGATCCAGCAATGGTGACAGAAGAGGGCTTGACAGTGAGAAGGAGAAACATGGAGGTTTACTATCTCAGAATCCCCTGGAGGTTAGAGTAACTGAGAGGGAGTAGTAAATACCTTCAACATTTCATTTCAATAGGCAAATGATTATTTTTAAAGCAATTTAATCTTCAGTTTGGAATTTCAGCTTTCTTCCAGGAGATGAACAATACATTAGAGATGAAAGTGCTGCTCAGTTAATTTTGCTACATTAGCCATAAGCCTGTTGGTACTATTCTTGGCCTTGCTCCCTTGCATATATCTGAGAATACCACTTTAATCAGCCTGAATGAGATAGCAGAAATCAAACTTAGTGCATTCCATTAGACACTTCAAAGAATTTACTCTGATTAGGCCTGATCCACCATGTGCCGATGAGTTACTGAAAAATAGCCCCAGATATTTCTATTAAGATCTGTTTTAGGGGGTGGCTAGGTGGCAAAGTGAGTAAGAGCCCCAGTTTCGGAGTTGGGATGACCCAGGATCGAATCCGGCCTCAGAAAATGAGCATCCACACATAAATAATGACTGGCCATGTAACCTTGAGCAAGTTACTTAACCCCAATTGCTTTAAAAACAACAAACAAACAAACAAGATGTGCTTTAGTCAATTTTGTTAGCAAGAGAGCCAGGCTGCTGCCTAGTTGTTCCTAACAGACTGCAGGGTTGGAAAGGAAGATGAGATTTTTTCCTGAACTCACACACAGTGCTTGATTACACTTAGAAAAGAGTGAGCAGAAAATGAAGCAAAAATGGTAATCAGCAGCATTAAAACCACCTGTGTAGAAAATGACTTTCAGAGCGAGGTACTCCGTGCTTCACACCAGATATGTCATTCTAAATTTCTTCCACGCTTCTTTTATACTTTTAGAGCTTAGTGCTCAGTATCAAGGGGAAGAAGTAGACAGTCAATGTTTTTATTTGGTAGAGACTTCCAGACTTAGCTGACAGCGTCCAGGGAAGAGAAAGGCAGAAGTTAAAGGACCAAAGAAAGGTACTAGGGGGCGGCTAGGTGGTGCAGTGAGTAAGAGCACCAGCCCAGAGTCGGGATGACCTAGGATCAGTCCTGGCCTCAGAAAATGAGCACCCACCGGCCGTGTAATCTTGAGCAAGTTACCTAAGCCCAATTGCTTTAAAAAAAATGTCCTAGGGCAGCATGTGTCTCCCAACTGGGGCATTGGCTGACACCTCCAAAGTAGGTCAGCTTGATGGATGCACCCCAATACTAGCAGCTGTGAGCAGGAATGCATACATGAAAGTATGGTTGGGCATGTATACACACACACACACACACACACACACATCCTAGGACAGGACTGAAACCTTCAAAGTCAGATGATAAAGGACAAGGAAGGGAAATAACTAAGAAAGCCACCAGGGAACTGCAGGCATGACAGTTTTCAAGTCACTGCACAAGGGAATCCAAAATATTCTTTTTTTTTAAATTAATTTATTAGTTTAGTTTGAGTTAACAAGATTCAATTACATAGTTCCTTGATTTTCAAATTTCCTTTCCCTCCCTCCCCCCACACCCCACAACAGCATATAGTCCAGTATAGGATCTGCAAATACATACATATTAGACATTAGTCCAATTACAAAGGCGTATTGTACTAGGTAGGATGAAAAATGGTAAAGGAGAAATCAAACAATGAAAAGAAAAAGATCAATTAGTTTGCTTCCATCAGAATTCAAGCTCAGCTCTTTCTAGTTATATCTCTGGATGTTGCATTTCTTTCCTTCATGAGTCTTTTGGGATTGACTTATATCATTGCATTGCTGAAAAGAGTCCAGTCTATCACAGTTGGTCATCACACATATGATGAATCTGTGATTGTATACAAATTTCTTCTGATTCTACTCTTCTCGCTCAGCATCAGTTTGTATAAGCCTCTCCAGGTAAATATGAAATCCATCTCCTCCTCGTTTCTTATAGCACAATAATATTCCATTACATTCATATACCACAACTTGTTTAGCCATTCCCCAATTGATGGGCACCCCTTTAGTTTCCAATTCTTTGCAACCATGAAAAGAGCTGCTATAAATATTTTTGTACATATGGGTCTTCCTCCCTTTTCTATGATCTCTTTGGGATATAACCCTAGAAGTGCTATTGCTGGGTCAAAAGGTATGAAATTATTTATAACCCTTTGGGCATAATACCAGATTGCTCTCCAGAATGGTTGGATAAGTTCACAGCTCCACCAGCAATGCATTAGTGTTCCAATTTGTCCACATCCTCTCCAGCATTTGTCATTTTCTTGTTTTGTCATCTTAGCCAATCTGACTGGAGAGATGTGGTATCTCAGAGTTGTTTTGATTTGCATTTCTCTAATCAATAGTGATTTAGAGTATTTCTTCATATGCTTATAGATATCTTTAATTTCTTTCTCTGAAAACTGCCTGTTCATATCCTTTGACCATTTATCAACAAATCCAAAATATTCTTAATGAAACTATTTCTAAGATTAGACAATGCATGACACTAAGCTCTCACTGGTACTCTGGGGTATACCTTCACTCCATACATAAAACTTGTTCAGGGTCAGTGAAACTCAGGGGGTCTTTTGTTTTAGGGAGATATTTTTTAGGGAAAGTTGTACCTGCTATGTCAGTGCCTTGAAGCAATGTTTAACATTACATCTGAGGTCAAAAAGAGATGTTTGTTTTCAGTCTTTTTTCACTCGTGTCCAACACTTCATGACCCCACTTGGGTTTTTCTTGCCAAAGAGTGGTTTGTCAATAACTTCTCCAGATCATTTTACAGATGAGGAAACTGAGGCAAACCAGGTTAAATGACTTCCTTGGGGTCACATAGCAAGTGTGTTGACACAGGATTTAGACTGAGGAAGAAGAATTTTCCCTTCCCCAGGCCTAGCACTCTATTTACTATACCACCTAGTTGCTCAAGGAAGAGAAGTACCATACTTAATGAACAAGAGTTTCTAGTTCTGAAATTTTGGAGAATGGAATATTTCAAAAATAGCTGGAGAGGGATCCAGAAAAGGAGAAAAGGAAAGAGTAGGGAAAATGGAGAAACAGACAAGAAATAGGGTTAAGGGGTGGATGATTAGTAGCTCAAGTACGTAGGGGATTAAGAATGGGCTAAAAAATCAGTTATCTGGAATATAATACATTATCACTCCCTTTTCTGCCATCTCTCTTCCTCCCACCCAATCCCTCCCCTGAAACTTATTCCCTAGAGGACACATAAGACCTAAAAGAAGAATCTTAGAAATTTAAAGTTAGAAGGGAATTTATAGATCATCTAATTATCTATTCCTTCTCAGTTTATGGATGTAATTTAACATATTTCTTAAATGGTTTCAATTCACTTACTTTTTTCTTATGATGTCACCAGGAAAAGAGAAATAAAAATATTCATTTATTATTATTTTAAAAGGACAAAGGAATTTCTACTTCTGGCTAGTGCCATCGATCAACCAGGCTCCTAATTCTTCAAAGTCAGTCCCCCCAGGTTAGGTGATTATATCCTACAAAGAAATCGAATTATGGTCCCAAGCTCAAAATTAAAAGCACTTGTTTTCTAAAAACAACATAACTAAAAAAGGTTTTAGAAGGTGGGGAGAGGGAGATAAAACCTCGAGGAAAAGTCTGCTAAATTGTTGCTCAGCAGTATCTGGCCTGCTTACTTAGCCAAGCATTCTATGGAACAAGACCTCCTACTGCTTTTATTTAAAGAGAATAGTACTTAGACGCTTTCTCATTGGTTGATGACATTTCACTTTCAACATGACTGTGCTACTATAGATTTTAGTGCTATCAACAGAACAGGGTAGGTTCCTCACAGCCTGGCTCCATTTCCCTTGATAGGGAAAGGGTTAATGTAGGAGGATTAATTGTGTTTGACTCTGCTCTTAGCAGAACTAAAACTAGAGTAGGGTTATTGAGGTTTGTCACTGGATGTCAAAATTGAGATGGTACTGACAGCACCATATGGAGCAACCTTTCTTCCCCTAATGACTGAACTCCTGGCACTGCCCTGTTCTCTATCCCCTGCATCAGAGGTTGTAACTGAATTATAGGAGACTCTAAATTTTAATTGTACAAACTTTTTTTTCATGGTCTATCTACCCTTTCTCCCCTCTGTGTACCATTACCATCCCTTCATCTCTTAGCCAGATACCTAATACCATTATGCTATTTAGGTTAGGCTTAGATTGCCCTCTTGTAAGGCAATTTTCTTCATTCAACACTAACTTGCCCTTCCCAGTTTCTCTCTCTCTCTCTGTCTCTCTCTGTCTCTGTCTCTGTGTCTCTCTGTCTCTCTGTCTCTCTCTGTCTCTCTCTCTCTGTCTCTCTCTCTGTCTCTGTCTCTCCCTCTCCCTCTCCCTTTTCCTTAGTTTACCTGTTCTCAGATCCATCCAGATATTTATAAGGGAATACAGCTGAAAAAATAAGCAACACTAAGGTATTAATGAGAGAAAATAGCATACTTTGTGAATGTAATAAACATTTATCAAGGATTTGCTCTTGTACAAAATTATGTTGGGACCTGGGGGGGGGGGAGATTAATTTTTAGAACAGACCTAGATTCTCTCTCAAAGAACAGATACAATGCAGATACATGTAACAATAATACTAATAATAGCTGACATTTCTATATCTCCTTAAAATTTGCCTATACAAACACACATGCATACATACATGCATACATACATATAGGTAAACTTTAAGGAGATATAGCAAACTTATTTGAACGTTACAATTGTGCGGTGACATAGATAATTTAAATTTAATGCTCCCATTTCACAGATGAAGAACTTGAGGCTCAGAGAGTACAAGGGTCTTCTGTAATTTTTCACACAGTGGGAAGCATTGAAGAATTTGGCCCCATAAGATTTATACCTGAAAAGGACCTTAACATTCCCTCCCCTCATTTTAGAAATGAAGAAACTGAAACCCAGAAAGTTTATGTGATTTAAACCAATATCAAAAAGGTAGTGTATAGAAGAAATCGTATTTAACACAAGGATTCTGGATTCAGTCTTTCTTCTACCATACCATGCTGATTTCAACTCTGATATTATAGTACAAGGTATGTCAATGACAACAATCACAAAAGGTAAAAGCAAAGAGCCATCAGAGTACAGAAGAAGAGAGTATATTGACATTGGGACCTGTAAAGGCCTCATGATAGACCTGTCATTGAGGTAGGATGTGAAGAATAGGTAGGACTGCGAACAGAGGTTTCCCGGTCTATGGGAACAGGAGAAGAATATGGAATGCAGTCAATTTCCAGGTAAGTCATCCAGTAGCTATAATAATGATAGCTGGCATTTAAATAGAATTTTAAGATTTGCAAAATGCTTTCTATGCATCACCTTCATTTAATCTTTATAACAGTCTTTTGAGGTTCTTAAATACAGAGAGGGAAATTGAGGCTGAGAAAGATTGAATAATTTACACAGGTCACACAGCTTGAAAGTATTTGAGACTGGATTTGAGTACAGCCTTTTCCTGACTCTAAGTCAATATTCTATCCATTCTGCCCTCTAGGTACCTCAGTGCCCCTGCTTTGCTATGAACTTTAATGATGCTTACATAGCTTAGCTCTGTCAGATATGCAACCTTAGGCTGGATCTTGGACCAAGTCATTGTTTAGCATCTCTGATGTTATTACTTATGTCTGAACCCTGGAGCAACACAACACAATCATAAAATCAACCAGAAAACCTGAAGTACACAGACCCCACTCCTGCTTCTGGCTACTGTTCCCAGAGGATTGATGGCCAGCTGCATACACAGACGGAGACAAAACATCTAGGGGCTCCAGACCACCTTGATTACTTCACCATGCCATCCTCACAATCCCACATGGCATCTGATCTTGGTAATTTCCCAATACAATGATATCTGCAGACAAAGACAAATTGGCCATCACGAGTGCATCAGCACTGTTTACAACATTTCCACTGTTCAAATATTCTTGCTAAGCTAAACTCAGAATGAGGTAGCTATATGTGTTTTTTCCTTTGCTTGTTTTTTTGAGAAGGGGGCACCTGTAGCTCTGTGTTTCATACGCACTCCTTACTGTATCCCTTTTTCTCCACTAACAGTGTGTTTGGGAGAATAGGTTGAATGGAAGAGAATAATGTGATCTAAGTTTGCAAATATAAATTGGAATCCAGGATTACTACTTTGGACCAAAAGTTTTAGTGTATATAATATCATTACCAACATTGATCTCATAACTGAAATGATCACAACTACGGTTATGCATGTATTCTTATTCCTTTTAATCTTCAGAACAATTGTCCATCCTTTTGTTCTTGGACCAAAATCTCTTTGTGAAATATAAAACTTATGGCAGTACAGTGGTTAAATTTGGTGACAAAAATAGGAAAGAAAAAGGAGAAGGTGCTAAGCAGAATTATATTCTACACACATCCCAAAGGTCATAGAAATAAAGCAATATTTCAGGCCTTAATATGAAGTCCTATTAATACTCAAGTAGTAGTAGCCTACAGAACTACCTACAGGAGGTCACTTGAAGAGGAGAGAGAACTGGCTGCTTTTGGCTTCATGCAATTTTCGGGTTGCAATTCAGTTTTCAACAGTTTCCTAAAATGTTGAAAGTATATTTTCCGAAAGATTTTCAAATCTGTTACACATTTTCTGAAAGAAGCATTCTGAGCCATCTGACCCCCATATGCTCCATGACTCATTTATAGAAAACCACCACTGAAATGTCCTTAGTTGTGTGGTCCACAGTTCTCCATTACAGAGGGATTATCTTTGAATTCTAACTAGGAAGCAGGGAACATGAGCTGACAGCCCTCTGATCTGTCTAAAGATATTAGCGTAGGTTAATAGCACAAAGGGAATTCCTAGAGGCTCTACATTATTTCCTATATAGTTGGCCTCTTTATTTCTTTACCTCTTTCTTCATTTGTGATTTCTCTTTCTGCCATCTTTCTCTTTTTATTTCCCTTCTATTGTCTTATTATATTTTCTTTCATTTTTCTTTGTGTTGTCTTCTCCTTCTGCATTAACTAGTTTTGCCAACTAGGGCAAGTCTAATGTGGCTTGGATGTTTAAGTCAATTCACTTCTCAGGACCTTATTTTTTCTCATCTGTTAAAGTAAGGGAAATCCCTTAGATGCCTTCTCAGACCCAGCTGTGACACTCTTTAGTTCTGTCATGTTACATTTTTTCTGCTTCTTTCTTCCTTTTCTCATCTCCGTCATCTTCTTCAAATTTTCTTCATGTCTTTTACCAGCTATTTCCTTTTTTCTTTCTTCATTTTCTTCTTTCCCACCTCTAGATGATCCATTTGTCATTTATTACCTTTATCTGGGCACCACAATATTAACATTCCTTTCCCAGAAGTGAAAATGGACAAGAATCAGTATATAAAGCCAACAGCAAATATACCCAACCTACAATCTTTCTATACAATGCTTTTTGACTCTAAAGAGTAAAACTTTAGAGAATTTGGCAAAATTGACTAATCTCAGCAGAGGCAGCATAATGTAGTAGGGAAAAATATTTTACTAGGTAACTATCAGAAGACTTTGGTTCTAATACCAGATCTACCACTTCGTAGCTGTGTGATCTCTAGCCAGTCATTTAACTTCTCTGAATCTTCATTTCCTTTTTTGTAGAAAGAGGAGTAATAGCTACTTTTCCTCCTTTACTGGGCAAGTTTATAAAAAACTCAAATGAGATTATGTATGGCAAAGGTGGACTTGTACAATTTTTAGTTGTATTAACTTCTGCATTCATCTATTCTACACTCAGTTGAAAGTAATAATGGAAAAAGGATCAAAAGACAGCTACCCTGAAGTCTGGAGAATTGAAATAAAATAAATAATGGGAAGTCTGATGGAGTTTTTATTCCCAAATTTAGAGACTTACACAATGTCCTATGTAATATGCCCTGGCTAGGGCTATTTTATCTTAAGCATTATATTGAAATAGAAAGATAATTTAGGCTAATCACATAAGAACTGGACCAGGAAAGGCAAAGTTAGTAGGGATTTCTTTCAGTTCTTGAAAATTCAATAAAATAATTTGGTTCTGTAATAAACATTTACATTTTCAGCCTTGTATGTGTCTCAGAGCAAATATATTACTTCAGTTGTTAGAATTCTCATAATAATATGTGAGACAGACAAAAAGCTATAATAGTTCTACATTGTGGATAAAAAAGCTGAGTCCAAGAGTGTTCTAATGGGTTGCCCAAGGTCACTTAGAGATTTAGTGGCCAGATCTGTCTTTGAATCTAGTTCACCACTTCAAATACTGTGTGGCAGTGGGATATAATTGAGGCAACGGAATGATAGAGAAATGAAGAGTAGAAGTAGAACGTGAGAACATTGTATACAGTAATAACAATATTATAACAATGATCAATGGTGAAAGATTTAATTACTTTGATGAATTAAATGAGCCATGAAAATTCTAAAAGTATTCATGATGAAAGATGCTATCCACCTTCAGAGAGAGAATTAATGAACTTGAGTACAAATTCAAACTTTTATTTTATTTATTTTTCCTTTTTTGCAACTTGGCTAATGGGAATATGTTTTGCATGACTCCACTTTTAAAATGGGTTGCCTTTATTGCTTGCCTTTTCAATAGGGGGGGGTAGATGGAGAGAGAGGATTTGGAACTCAAAATAAAAATGGGTGTTATAGCTTAAAAATATGAAAAGGAATAAACAGTAGACTTGAGGATCTGAAGACTTATGTTTAAGGTTGGGCTCTGATACTTATTAGCTGTGTGACCATGGGTAAATTTTTGGACTTCTCTGATCCTTCATCTTCATTGAAAAAATTGAAATAATAATGCACATACTAATTGCTAGTTGTTTTGAGGAAAGCTCCTTGTCTAGTTTAAACACTATGTAAATATTATATTACTGTTTGAGCCCTTTGTGATATGAAAGTGGGAGGAACTTACTGCTGCAACAGGAAGGGTGGGTCAGGAAGGAAAACCACCATATATAAGAAGCCCAAGCTGGGACAGAGCAGAATTGGGAGAAAGCTTGGCTGTGGTGGCCAGAATTTTATCTGACTGTGTTGATGTTACTTTGTCAGATATGTCTGCTGATAGAAGACATTGCTGTGGTTACAGAAGCCCTGGGACCTTATGGCTGATTCAGAAGCCCTGAAAAAGGATTTTCTTGTTGTCCATTTATAGAAGTCCTGGAGGAGGATTTTCTTATGTTTTCAGAGGTCCTGGGACTACACTGATGATTTGTGTTGATTTCTCAGACCTTGTTTGTTTGTCTATGTTGATTTCACAAGCAGAAAAAGAATTGATGATGGTGCTGGCAATGTGTATTAATATTGTTGTGGCTCTATTAATCTATGTCTTCCTGGATGAGGAGCTGAAATTAGGACCTAAGAGTTCTCTTCTTGTGAATCAAGGTGACAGTTGGGTAGACCCAGGGAACTGGATCCATGGAAGAATAACCATGGAATTTCAGGAGCCATCCTTGAGCCAAGATAAAAAGACCTTTCCTTGGGTACTTAATGCTGATTGAGAAGATCGTGATTTACTGTGATCAAGGGGCGGGAGAACTTTGTACTGTGTACCTTGTGCCCCTTAAATATGATTGAGTTAAGGATGATTGGAAATTAATCTCCAATCAAGAAAAAAGAAGAATTTTTGACTGAGAGATTAAGACAGTGTGACCTAGGGGTGGGAAAACTTTGACCTTTGTACTTGGTTTCACTTAAGAAGTATTGCTCCTTAAGTATGATTGTGTTAAAGACTTACTGAATGATATCTTTTATTTAAAATTATGTGGCCACTTTAGTGATAAGTTGTTATATCATTGTAAATACTTTTATTTCTGTTATTGTACTTTGGTTTCTGTGAATGTTTTGCTTTAGTTTACTGCTCAACAAATAGAGAGTTCACTATACTATGTGATCAGATCCTTAGAGCTATTCACAGGAGCAGTCCTCTGGATATCTGCAAGTGCTTGGCTTTATACCATGGCAAAACAATAGATCACCCATCATATCCAAGAGATAGATCTCTCTGTATTCAGGCTGGGCCTCAGGCCGAAGATCCCATGTGTTTCTGTGACTTTACTCTGAATACACACAAATGAATGAAATATACCAGACATTTCCCTCTGACATCATCTTCAGGAATTCATGGTTAGTTATATATTATTATGAGGCATTAGAAGAGGACTTTTGTGGAAGTATAGACTGTGCAAAGCCAGGATAGTATGGAAATTTCTAAATTAAATTTTCAGCCACTCAAAAGATTTTAACCCATATTGTTCTTTGAAAAAAGGAGATAAAGAATGCCTACTGTCCAGACTATACCATGAAGTTCGACATATAGCCCATTGCATTGGTTTATCAACATGTATACACTTCATAGACATGGGAGAAGCACAGTTAGTTTGGTTATAAATAGGAAGAATATAGTTGGATGATATTTATTAATTGTGCTTTCAGTGATAGTAAGGTGCACCTGGAATCTTCTAGAGATTCTGCATGGCTATGGGTTAAATGGTTCCTAAAAGAGTAAAATTTCCAGGTTACCCAAGGGCAACAGAGAGTTGTGTAGTGGGTAAAAATGGGCTATAAAATATTTTGAACAATACCTTATGCAACAAGTGGTGATTAACGGGTATCATCTAGGACTTTTGAGATCAGAAATGGAGGTGGGTTGCACATGTAGTGAGATCAAGATGTTCAATTTATATGCATTAAGTAACTATAATACGGAAAGTTTCATGCTCTTCATTGAGGGTGCAAAAATAATAATTAAGAACAGGCCCTTCCTTTAAGAAAATTTTTATTCATGAGGAATAATATAAACTTAAACAGATAATTGTTCACAAACACCACCTGGGAGGAGAAGAAAAAGAGAGAAAGAGAACTAACAAATGAAGTGCAGAAGTGCCAAAAATGATTTCTTAGAGGAGGTGATGCTTGAATGGAACTTAAAGCAAGCAAACAAGTTAAGAATTTCAAGAAATGAAGATGAGAAGAGAGGACATTTCAAGACATTCAGAATGGCCTATGCAAAGGCATGGGGATAGGAGGTAGGACAATTTGAACAGATTGTTATGGATATCACAAGAAGGGAGTCATGTGGAATAACTGAAATGAATGTTTGAGTCAGTTGATTGTAAAAGATTTTAAATGCTAAAGTGAAAAGTTTATATTTAATCCTAGAAGCAATGAGCAGCTACTGAAAAATCTTTAAGTGGAGGAGTGATATGATTCATTTGTACTTTTGTTTCTTATGGAAACTATGTGTAGCTTGAAATGAAAAAGGGAGAAATTGGAAGGATAGAATCTATTACACTACAGTCTATCATAGATCATGTCATAATATCATATTATATCATGTCATATCATATCATATTACATAATAAGCATACTACATTATAGCATAATATAGTATAGTGTAGCATAGCATAGCATAGCATAGTATATCATTGCATAGTATAGTATAGTATAGTATAGTATAGTATAGTATAGTATAGTATAGTATAGTATAGTAAAGTATAGTATAGTATAGTATAGTATAGTATAGTATAGTATAGTATAGTATAGTATAGTCAATAGGTGTCTTGAATACTACATGGACACTTAGAGTAAGTCCTTCCTGATACTGGAAATATCATGTGGAGGATTTATGGAAAGTGAATGTGTCTAAGTCACCAATCACTTTTTTTCCCCTGTTTGGATGAGGAAGGAAGGACAATTGGGGTTAAGTGATTTGCCCAAGGCCACACAGATAGTAAGTGTTAAGTGTCTGAGGCCAGATTTGAACTGACTCCAGTGCAAGTGCTCTATTCACTGCACCACCTAGCTGCCCCATCACCAATCACATTTAAAAAGTGAAAAATTAAATTTCAAGTTCTTGCATAGATGCAACATAAAATATATTAATGAGGGTGAATATGCCTGTAAAATGAAATGGGAAAGTCATGTAATAGAATTGAAGATGACAGTGAAGTCCTCAAGGTATACCCTAGTATCACCAAATTACCTAGAGTATCATTAAAAAAATGTGATTGTATAGAGAGAGGATGCTAAGAAAATGGTAGAGTAGGTCAGGAAATTCCAAACTATCAGAATTTTCCTCACAAAAGAGAAAACAGAACCTTATGGTGAACAAAGTATTGGTAAAAATAAATAAGAATAGGGTCACAACAGGGGTTGTTCTGGGACAATTTGAGAAAATCTGAAGAAGAATCCCAGGATAAAGGTTTAGTCCCTGTGAAAAGTAGACACCTTCAGGTTAGGGTCCATTTAAACAAGCAGTTGCAAGCTCTGAGGTTATTTGGTTTGAGAGGCAGCTTTGGTCCCAGCCCCAGGAAATTTTATCTCTGGGATAGTGAGGTAAGTTGGGTGTCTGAGTCAGGGAAGATTAAGAGAACCTCTGCTGACAAGAAAAGCCATACCCAGCTGGGCTGCAGAGTGACAAGTATAAGAAGGAAACATCACAAGCCTGGTGAGTACATAGGTAGTAAGGCAGAAAGCCTCTGGCTATGGGCATTTACAGGAGATTGGATGTTTGGCTTTCTTTCCAGAATAGAAGGGAGAAATGAACATCTGGGAGAGGAGGCACCATCCCCCATCCCTCAGGGCTAAATGTGATTACGAAAATTAAGCTAGTACCATAAAAATGCATAGGCAAAGGAGTAAGAATCCAACCATAGAAAGTTATTATGGGAATAGTGAAGACTGGGGTTTATCTTTATATCAGAGTAAAGAAACTTCATTCTACCTAAAAGAATAACATCATATGGACAACTGCCCAGAAATAACTCATAGAAATTTTTTAATTACATATTTGTTTATTTCTCAAAATTAAGGTGTTTATTATGGAAATTTCAAACAGGTTACTATCTTCAGAAGTTTCAGAGATTTACATTAAGGAGCTCAGACTTGCTGTTCCATGAAAATTGTGTGAGAAAACAATAAAAACAGGATGGCACATCACTGAAGTTTGTAAAAATTTAGCATCTACTAAATATACCTCTAGGCTTGACCTTATGGCTAGACTGATAACATGTGAAATATTCCATGTTTCATGGACTGACAGATGGCACATTCCATATATAAATATGGATCAAAAAATTTTTGAGAGAACTTCAATAAATTCTTAGAAGTAGATAGTTATTTCATCTCTCTTTTGGGGGCATAATATTGATATATTAACACGTATAAAGGGTGATTTTCATAGATATTATTGTGACTTAGCAGATGAAATCAAAATCATATTGAGAATAGGTTCAGGTACACAGCATATCGATCATCTTGTCTTCTCCTGGAATTGTGCTCCAGAATCTTACCATTAACCTTTTCATGTTTCTTTGAGTGTTATGTTTGAAAGTCAAATTTTCTATTCAGCTCTGTCTGGTCTTTTCATCAAAAGTGCTTGAAAGTCCTCTATTTTATTGAATATCCATTTTTTTTTCCACCGAAGGATTATACTCAGTTTTGCTGGATAGGTAATTCTTGGTTGCAATCCTAGCTCCTTTGACCTTCAGAATATCATATTCCAAACCCTCCAATCCCTTAATGTAGAAACTAATAAATCTTATATTATCCTGATTGTGGCTCTAAAATACTTGAATTATTTTTTTTAACTACTTGGAATATTTTCTCCTTGAACTGAGAAATCTGGATTATGGCTACAATATTCCTCGAAGTTTTCCTTTTGGAATTTCTTTCAGGAAATGATCAGTGAATTCTTTCTACTTCTATTTTCCACTGTGCTTCTAGAATAACAGGGTAGTTTATCTTGATAATTTCTTGAAATATGATGTCAAGTCTCTTTTTTTTATCATGACCAGTATTTTTTTTGCATTCTCTCTCTTGGATCTATTTTCCAGGTCAGTTGTTTTCTTTTTTTTTCCTTTGTATTTTCTTTTATTAAAATTTTGTTTTAAAATTTTATTTATTTATTATTAGTTTAAACATTCAGTTCCACCATTTATTGAGTTTCTAATTTTCTCTCCCCACTGGTGGCATGTAATCAAATATAGTTTCTACAAATACCTTTACATTAAACATTAGTCAAGTTGTAAAGAATGATTATAACAAATGGAGTGAACAATAAGAAAACAGGGACAAAACAAACCACAAAAGAGCGAAAGCAAGTAGTTGGCGTCAATCTGCGTTCAGATTCTCTAGTTCTTTCTCTGGATATAGATATCCCTTTCCATCATGAGTCTTTAATAGTTGTCTTATAACCTTGTATTACTGAGAGGAGCACAATCTATCAAAGTTAGCCATCACATGAACAATGTGTCTGTACTTATTTAAAAAGTTCTCCTGGTTCTGCTCCCCTCACTGAGCATCAGTTAAATAAATCTCTCCAGGTTATAATGAAGTCCATCTGCTCCTCCTTTTTTATAATACAATAGTACTCCATTACATTCATATGCCACAACTTGTTTATTCCTCTCCCAGTTGATGGGCATACCCTTGATTTCCAATTCTTGGACACAACAAAAGAGCTGCTATAAATATTTTGTACATATATGTCCTTTTTCCACTTCTATGATATCTTTCAAACCCTAGAAGTGGTATTGCTGGGTCAAAGGGTATGTACTTTTTTATACCCCTTTGGGGATAGATCCAAATAACTCTCCAGAATGGTTGGATTAGTTAACAACTCCACCAACAATGCATGAGTATTCCACTTTTCCCACATCCTCTCCAGCATTCATCATTTTTCTGTTTTGTCATCTCAGCCAATCTGACTGGTGAGATGTGGTACTTCAGAGTTGTTTTGAGTTGCATTTCTCTAATCAATTGTTATTTAGAGCATTTTGTTTTCATATGCTTAATTTCTTCCTCTGAAAAACCAGGTCAGTTGTTTTTTCTGAGGTTATATTTCACATTTTTGTCTACTTTTCATTCTTTGGGTTTTGTTTTATAATGTCTTGATTCCTAATAAAAGCATTAGCTTCCATTTCCTACATTCAAATTTGTAAGGTATTATTTTCTACAGTGATGTCCTTTTTCTTTTGGCCAATTCTGCTTTTAGAGACATTCATATCCTAATTGGCTTTCTGGACTTTTTTTGCCATTTGTCTATTTTTTCAGGTGTTATTTTCCTCAGCATTTTTTGGCATCTCCTTTAGCAAGTTTTTGACCTGTTTTTCATGATTTTCTTTCATTACTCTCATTTCTCTTCCCAATTTTTCCTCTACTTCTCTTACTTGATTTTCTTTTTTTGTCTTTATTAATTTGTTTACTTTTAGTTTACAGGATTCAGTTCCACAATCCCTTGAGTTTCAAAGTTTCTCTCTCTCCTAATCCCCCCCCCATAGCAGCATGCAATCAAGTATAAGATCTGCCCATACTTTTACATTAGATATTAGTCATGTTGTAAAGAAGTAGTATAACAGATGGAACGAACAAGGGGAAAGATGAAACAAAACCAAACAAGAAAAAGAAAAAGAGAAGGTACTTTGCTTCAATCTGCATTCAAACTCTATAGTTCTTTCTCTGAATGTTGAAATGACTTTTCATTATGAGTCTTTTGCAGTTGTCTTATAACCTTGCATTGCTGAGAAGAACCCAGTCTAACAAACTTGGTCATCACACATATACTGTGTCTGTATTTGTTTACAAATTTCTCCTGTTTCTTCTCTTGTCACTCAACATTAGTTTGTAGAAGACTCTCCAGGTAAATATGAAGTCTGCCTGCTACTCATTTTTTATAGCACAATAGCATTCCATTACACTCATATACCACAACTTCTTTAGCCAGTCCCCAAGTGATGGGCATCCCTTTAATTTCCAATTCTTTGCCAATACAAAGATAACTGCTATAAATATTTTTGTATATGTGGGTCTATCTCCCACTTTTATGACCTCTTTGAGATATAACCCTAGAAGTCATGCTGGGTGAAAGGGTATGTAATTATTTATAGCCCTTTGGGCATAGTTCCAGATTGCTCTCCAGAATGGTTGAAACAGTGCACAACTCCACCAACAATGCATTAGTGTTCCAATTTTTCAATATCCTCTCCACCTCTTGTCATTTCCCTGTTTTGTCACATTATCCAATCTGACCAGAGAGATATGGTACTTCATAGTTGTTTTTATTTGCAAGTCTCTAATGAATAGTGATTTAGAACATCTTTGATATATGCTTATAGATATCTTTAATTTCTTCCTCTAAAAACTGCATGTTAATATCCTTTGACCATTTATCAATTGGGGAATGACTTGTATTCCTATACACTTGAATCAATTCTCTGTGTATTTTAGAAATGAGGCCTTTATCAGAGACACTGATTGTAAAAATTCTTTCCCAATTTTCCACTTACTTCTTAATATTGGGCACATTGTCTTTGTTTGTAAAGAAACTTTTTAATTTAATGTAATCAAAATTATCCATTCTGCATTTTATAATGCTCTCTAATTCATGTTTGTTCATAAAGTCTTCCCTTCTTCAGATATCTGACAAGTAAACTATCCCTTGCTTCCCCAGATTGCTTACAGTATCAGCTTGTATACCTAGATCATGCAACCATTTAGACTTGATTTTGGTATACAGTGTTAGATACAGGTCTATGCCCAAATTCTGCCATAATATATTCCAGTTTTCCCAGCAGATTTTGTCACATAATGGGTTCTTATCCCAACAACTGGGATCTTTGGCCTTATCAAACAGTAGATTACTATAGACATTGACAGTTGAGTCTCATGTACCCAATCTATACCATTTATCCACTACTCCTTTCCTCAGCCAGTTACCAAGTAGCATTGATGAGTGCTGCTTTATAATAGAGATTAAAACATGGTATGGCTAGACCACCTACCCGAGCATTTCTCTTCATTTATTCTCTTCATATTCTGGAACTTTTTTTTTCTTCCAAATGAATTATTACCCTTTTTTCTAGCTCTAAAAAGTAATTTTTTAGTAGATTGATTGGCATGGCTCTAAATAGGTAATTTATTTTAGGTAAAATAGCCATTTTATTATACTAGCTAGACACAGCCATGAGCAACTGATGTTTTTCCAATTAGTTAGATCTGACTTTATTTGTGTGAAAAGTGTTTTGTAGTTGTCTTCATATAGGTCCTGGGTTTGTTTTACCAGGTAGATTCCCAGATATTTTATAATGTATACAGTTACTTTAAATGGGGTTTTCTTTTCTATCTCTAGCTGTTGGATTTCATTAGAAATATATAGGAATGCGATGGATTTCTGTGCATTTATTTTATATCCTGCAACATTGCCAAATCTATTTATTGCCTCAAGTAGATTTTTACTTGATCCTCTAGGATTCTCTAGGTATATCATCATTTCATCTGCAAAGACTGATAGCCTAGTCTCTTCTTTGCCTAATTTGATTCCTTCCTTTTTTTTTTCTCTAATTGCTACTGCTAACATTTCTAGTACCAAACTGAATAAGAGGGGTGATAGTGGACATCCTTGCTTCACCCCTGATGTTATTGGAAATGCTTCTAAGGGGCGGCTAGGTGGCGCAGTGAGTATAGTGCTGGCCCTGGAGTCAGAAGGACCTGAGTTCGGATCCGGCCTCAGACACTTAACACATACAAATATAAAAACCTACCCGTGTAACCTTGGGCAAGTTACTTAACCCCAATTGCCCTCCAAAAAGCAAAAAAAAAAAAAAAAAGGAAATGCTTCTAGCTTGTCCCTGTTACATATAATACTTTATGATGGCTTTAAATAGATGCTACTTCTTATTTTAAGAAAGAATCTATTTATTCCTATACTTTCTAGTGTTTTTAATAGGAATGAATGTTGTGTTTTGTCAAAAGCCTTTTCTGCATCTATTGAGATAATCATATGTTTTCTGCTGTTTTATTGATGATATGATCAATTATACTGATGGTTTTCCTAATGTTGAACCATTATTGCATTTGTGGAATAAATCCTATCTGACCAAAGTATATTATTCTTGTGATAAGTTACTGTAATCTTTTTTCTAATATTTTATTTTAAAATTCTGCATCTATATTCATGAAGGAAATTGGTCTAAAATATCCTTTCTTTGTTTTATCTCTTCCTGATTTAGGTATCAGTACCATATTTGTGTCATAAAAAGAATTTGGTAGGACTACTTCACCAATTTTCCCAAATAGTTTGTAGAGTATTGGAATCAATTGTTCTTGAAATATTTGAGGGGCGGCTAGGTGGCACAGTGAATAGAATGCCGGCCCTGGAGTCAGAAGGACCTGAGTTGGGAGCCAGCCTCAGACACTTAATCCACACAAACAAAAACCTAACCATGTAACCTTGGGCAAGTTACTTAACCCCAATTGCCCTAAAGGGGCGGCTAGGTGGCGCAGTGAGTAAGAGCGCCGGCCTCAGAGTTGGGATGACCCGAGATCAGATCCAGCCTCAGAAAATGAGCACCCACGCATAAATAATGACTAGCTGTGTAACCTTGAGCAAGTTACTTAACCCCAATTGCTTTAAAAAAAAAAAAAAAGAAAGAAATATTTGATAAAATTCACTAGTAAATCTATCTGTCCCTGAAGATTTTTTCCTAGGGAGTTTGTTGATGGCTTGGTTGATTTACTTTTCTGAGATGGTGTTACTTAAGTAAATTGCTTCCTCTTCAGTTAATCTGGGCAATTTATACTTTTTGTAAATATTTGTCCATTTCACTAAGATTGTCAAATTTATGTGCATACAGTTGGGCAAAATTTCCTCTTCATTCGAGGTTGATTCACCCGTTTTACTTTTGGTACTTGTAATTTGGTTTTCTTTTTTCTAATTTTTATCATATTGACTAGCAGTGTCCCAATTTTGTTGTTGTTGTTGTTTTTCCATAAAACCAGCTCTTAGTTTTATTCATTAATTCAGTAGTTTTCTTAATTTCAATTTTATTAATTTCTCCTTTGGTTTTCATTATTTCTAATTTAGTATTTAATTGGAGATATTCAATTTGTTCTTTTTCTAGCTTTTTTAATTGCATGTCCATTTTATTGACTTCCATTTTCTCTAATTTATTCATATATGCATTCAAGGATAAAAAACTTACACTGAGACCTGCCTTTGTTGCATTCCGTAACTTTCAGTATGTTGTCTCCTAATTGTCATTCTCTTGAATGAAGTTATTGATTGTTCCTATAATTTCTTGTTTGACCCACTCTTCCTTTAGGATTAAATTATTTAGTTTCCAATTAGTTTTTAGTCTATCTTTGCATGACCTTTTATTGCATATGATTTTTATTTCATAACGATCTGAGAATGATGCATTTAATATTTCTGCCTCCCTAACTGTGAAGTTTTTATGCCCTAGTTCATGGTCAGTTTTTGTGTATGTGCCATGTACCGCCAAGAAGAAGGTATATTCCTTGTTTTCCCCATTCGATTTTCTCCAGAGATCTATCATATCTAACCACACTAAAATTCTATTTACCTCCTTAAATTTTTTCTTGGTTATTTTAAGGTTAGATTTATCAAGTTCAGAGAGGGGGAGATTGAGGTCCCCCACTAGTATAATCTTGCTATCCATTTCTTCCTCTATTTCCCTTAACTTCTCTTCTAGGAATCTGGATGCTATACTACTTGGTTCATATATGTTAAGTAATGTTGTTGCTTCATTCTCAGTGGTGACTTTTAGCTGGATATAGTTCCCTTCCTTATCTCTTTAATTAGATCTCTTTTTGATTTTGCTTTATCTGAGATAACAATTGCTCCCCCTGCTTTTTTTTTAACTTTAGCTAAAGCATAATATATTCTACTTTAGTCTTTGTCCTTTACCCTCTGTATATCTCCTTGTTTCAAATGTGTTTCTTGTAGACAGCATTATTCCCCTGTACTATAGTATGTTTTTATTCCTTTCTGTGTGGCATAGTTTACCTTTTTCTCCCTACTCATTTTCTCCCATTATGGTCCATTGTTACCTCTTAATACGTTTTTTTTTTTTTTTAATCATAAGATTAGTTCATTTATACCCACATCCTCTATCTATTTATATCCCTTTTAAATCTCATGATAATTATACAAATTTCAATATTGACAGGTATCAGCTTCTCATATATGGATGTAAATAGTTTGCTCTTATTGAATCACAAGTTATGTTCATGTGTGTGTCTGTTATTGTGTGTGTATGTGTTTTCCTTGTTTACTTTTTTATGTCTCTCTTGAGTCTTGTCTTTGGAGATCAAATTTTCCATTAAGCACAGGCTTTTTCATCAGGAAAGTCTGGAAGTCCCTGATACCATTAAGTGACCATCTCCTTGCCTAACATATTATGCTCAGTTTTGCCAGGTAGTTGATCCTTGGTTGCAGTCCTAGCTATTTTGCCTCATGAAATATAAAATTCTAATCCCTCTGATCTTTTAATGTAGAAGTTTCTAGGTCCCGTATAATTCTGACTGTAGGTCTAGAATATTTGAATTACTTCTTTTGGGCTGTTTGCAGTATTTTCTCCTTGACCTTATAATTCTGGAATTTGGCTACTATATTTCTTGGAGTTATCAATGTAGGATCTCTTTCAGGAGGAGTCCTGCAAATTCTTTTGATAACTATTTTACCCTTTGATTCTAGCACCTGAGGACAGTTTTCTTTGACAACCTCTTGTAAGATATTGTCCAAGCTGCTTTTCTCCTCTTGGCTTTCCAATAGAAAAATAATTCTTAGGTTATCTCTCCTGAACCTATTCTCCAGGTCAATTGTTTTTGCAGTGAGATATTTTGCATTTTTTTCTAATTTTTCAATCTTCATATTCTGTTTTACTCACTCTTGTTGTATCCTAGAATCCTTAGCTTTGATTTGATTGGTTCCAATATTTAGTGAATTATTTTCCTCAGTAGCTTTTATTTTTAGAGGGCAATTGGGGTTAAGTAACTTACCCAAGGTCACATGGCTAGGTTTTTATTTGTGTGTGTTAAGTGTCTGAAGCCGGATCAGAACTCAGGTCCTTCTGACTCCAGGGCCGACGCTCTACTCACTGCACCACCTAGCCACCCCCTCAGTTACTTTTTGAAGCTCCTTTTACATATGTTCAGATATCATTTTTAGGTCGGTATTTCCTCCAGTTAGATTTCAAACCTTCTGTGCCAGTTCTTAAATTTTACTTTTTAAGGATTTGATTTCTTCAGTGAATTTTTCCCCCCAATTTGGTCAATATAGATTTAAATTTATCTTCCACCTCTCCAATCTTGCTTTTAAAATTTTTCATTCTTGAGCTCCTCTAAGAATGCTTTTTTGGGCTTGAGACTAGTTCATATTTCCTTCTGTCGTCTCAGGTGTGAGTATAGAGTCCATGCTGTATTCTGAAATTGGTTGTTCTTGCTTGCTATAATAAGAATGAATTGTTTTTCTTGCTTTTGATTTCTCAGCTTCCTTCTTACTCATTGTGATTGCCTATTTCCTGACTTCCCTTTTCAGGCTGGGAGCTAAGTGCCTAATTGTTGACTTTGTGAGCTGTAGCCTCTGGGTTTCCAGACCAAGGCCAGAACTCTCAGAAACGTGGGAGAGGAGTGATCTGCTCACTTTAGGTTTCTGCCTCTGTGCCCCTGGGTACTCAGGCTAGCTCAGAAGCAGGTGGCCAGTAGTACTGGTGTCTACCGATTCCCCCTGCTGGTGCTAAGGCACACCTGGGCTTCTTTTGTAAGTGTTTGCTGTCTCTACCCTCTGGGCTTTGGGATTTTCTTCTCGTCAATTAAGGTGGAACTTGTTTGGACACCTCCCACCCTTCACTTCAGACTCCATACAACTTAAGTTATACCCTTCCTCTAGGACTCCAAAGACTGAGGCTATTTCCAGTATTTTAGGATTTTACACTGGGTAGGATATTTATCGCTCTGTTTTTGGTTCAGGGAGTGGGGATCAGAGCAGGCAGGTTTTACTCTGCTATATCGCTTTCCAGAGGTTCAGGTAGGTGATTTTTTTAAAAATCCAGGCTGTGGGCTGATAGCCCCAGGAGAAGTTGCTGTCACTGCTGTGGGCCCTGCTCTTTTTCTTACCCAGCTCCGCCAGATCCACTGTCCTGTGGTAAGACACCTGTGAATCTCCTTTGGGGTGGGTGAGTGTGCTGACTGGAGCTGAGCTCTCACTCCAATGTAGTCTGTTCTCAAGTCCATGCTGGTGTAGCCTCAACATGTTCCCCCTGCCCAGCCCTACATGGGCACTTTCCTGGGCTGAGAATCTGCCATACTCTGTCTCCCAATGGATACTGTCACTCTAAAATCTGTTCTGGTCCTTTTTTTTTTCTTCCATTTAACATTATTTTATTTTTTCCAATTACACTCAAAGAGAGTCAACATTCAATTTTTATAAGACATTGAGTTCCAATTTTTTTTTCTCTCTCTCACCTCCCTTTGTCCCTCCCCAAGATGGCAAGCAATCCAATACAGGCTATACATGCACAATCATATTCAACATTTTTCCACTCCAGTCATGTTGCCATCACTGCCTTAAAGACTCAGGTGAAAGAGCATGTTCTACCAAAAAAAAAAAAAAAAACTTTCTTGATCCTCTCAACTGCAACTTTCCTTCCTAAATATCTTATTATGAATACTCTATATAGCCTTACATATATGAACATGTTACTCTTTTACTCTTTTTTAAACAAATAATTTATTAACTTCTGTTTTACATCATTCATTTCCGCCAGATTTTGAATTACAATCATTTTCCCCCCATTATTCCCCTACCCAACCTCCCAGAATAGCAGTCCCACAAGATATCGCTTCCTCCAATCTGCTCTCTCCCATACCTTCTCCCATACCCCCATCGACTTTTCCATTAGAGGAAGGTGAATCTTTGTGTCCCAATGCCTGCACATCTTATCTCCCTATTACAAGCAAAAGAGTATTAATAATAGTATTTCTATATATTTGAAACATTTAATGTTACGACCTCGAATTTCAGATCCATTTCCTTCCTCCCTTGTCACCCATTCCTTCTTGGGAGATAAGTAATTCAGTATATGTTGCACATGTCTAGCTATGCAAAACATTATCATGGTAGATATATTGTACAAGGCTGCTTATAGTTCCCTCCCACTCATCCCACCCCCCACCTGGTCCATTCCCTACATAATCCTGTCCCTCTTCTATAGTGGGTACTTCCAACCTCCCCTCCCCCCAAGGATGCCCTCCCATCCATCATCCCTCCTCTCATCCCCCTTCCCCCTATTCTGCTGCAGGTTGAGATATCCCATTTAGTATGTATATCATTCTCTCCCTGAACCAAATTCAATGAGAATGTGGTTTTGCCTTTTTGCCTTCCTATTCTCCCCCTCCCTTGCAACCACTACCCCTTGCTTCTTCTACATGAGATAGTTTACCCTACCCTGTCTCTCCCCATCTCCTCTTGCCACTTTCCTCTCTCACCTCATAATTTCATCCCTTGAGTATTCTCCCTTCCCAACAAATTCAACCTATGCCCTCCATCCATATATAACTGTAACCATATACACACACATTCACATATGTATTCATATGACCACACACCCTTCATCCATTATTTTCATAGTGAGAAAGATATCATCAGTCACGGTTATTGCTTTTCCATATAGGAATGTACATAGTTCAACTTTGATAATTTCCTTTTGATTTCTTTTACCTGATTTCCTTCTCAGGCATCTCTTCCTTCTTGTGGCTGGATGTCAAATTTTCTATTCAATTCTGGTTTTTTCCTCAAGAAAGCTTGAAAGTCCTCTATTCCACTGAATGACCATATTTTCCCCTGAAACAAAATACTCAGTTTTGCAGGGTAGGTGGCCCGTGGATTCATTCAAAGCTCTTTCCCACTCTGGAATATCATATTCCATGCTCTTCGATCCCTCAGTGTAAAGGTTGCCAGGTCCTGGGCTATTCTGATTGTGTTTCCACAATATTGAAATTGTTTCTTCCTGGCTGCTTGTAGTATTTTCTCCTTGACCTGGGGATTCTGGTACATGGCTATAATATTCCTGGGAGTTTTCTTTTTGGGATCTTTTTCAGGAGGTGATGGGTGGATTCTTTCAACCTCTATTTTGCCGTCTGGATCTAAAACATCAGGGCAATTTTCCTTGAGAATTTCTTGAAGGGTGATTTCTAGGTTCTTTCTTTGATCATGGCTTTCGGGTAGTCCAATAATTTTTAAATTGTCTCTCCTGGATCTATTTTCCAGGTCAGTCATTTTTCCCATGAGATATTTCACTCTGCCTTCTATTCTTTCATTTGTTTGGATCTGCTTAACAGCATCTTGATTTCTCATAAAGTCATTAGCTTCCATTTGCTCCAGTCTAACTCTGAAGGAATGAATCTCCTCAGTGAACTTTTGAGATTCTTTTTCCATCTGGCAAATTCGACTTTTTAAGGCATTCTTCTCCTCATTGGCCTTTTGGGCCTCCTTTGCTATTTGAGTTTGTCTATTTTTTAAGGTGTTGTTTTCCTCAGTCAGGCTGTTGACCCTCATTTCATACTTTTCCTGCAATCTTCTCATTTCTCTTCCAAAATTTTCCTCCACTTCTCTTATTTGATTTTTTTTAAACAAATGTTTTATAAACTTCTATTTTACATCATTCACTTCTGCCAGATTTTGAGTTACAATCATTTTCCCCCTGTTATTCCCCCACCAGCCCTCCCAGAATAGCAGTCCCACAAGTTATCGCTTCCTCCAATCTGCTCTCTCCCATACCTTCTCCCATACCCCCTTCGACTTTTCCATTAGAGGAAGGTGAGTCTTTGTGTCCCAATGCCTGCACATCTTATCTCCCTATTATAAGCAAAAGAGTATTAATAATAGTATTTATAAATATTTGAAACATTTAATGTTACGACCTCGAATTTCAGATCCATTTCCTTCCTCCCTTGTCACCCATTCCTTCTTGGGAGATAAGTAATTCAGTATATGTTGTACATGTCTAGCTATGCAAAACATTATCATAGTAGATATATTGTACAAGGCTGCTTATAATTCCCTCCCACTCATCCCACCCCCACCTGGTCCATTCCCTACATGATCCTGTCCCTCTTTAATAGTGGGTACTTCCAACCTCCCCTCCCCACAAGAAAGCCCTCCCATACATCATCCCTCCTCCCAACCCCTTTCCCCTATCCTGCTGCAGGTTGAGATATCCCATTTAGTATGTATGTCATTTTCTCCCTAAAACATATTCAATGTGAATGTGGTTTTGCCTTTTTAGCCTTCCTTATTCTCCCCCTTTTTTGCAACCACTTCCCCTTGCTTCCTCTACATGGGATAGTCTACCCTACCCTATCTCTCCCCATCTCCTCTTGCCACTTTCCTCTCTCACCTCATAATTTCATCCCTTGAGTATTCTCCCTTCCCAACAAATTCCACCTATGCCCTCTATCCATATATAACTGTAACCATATACACACACATTCACATATGTTTTCATAAGACCAGACCCCCTTCTTCCATTATTTTCATAGTGAGAAAAATATCATCAGTCACAGATATTGCTATTCCATATAGGAATGTAAATAGTTCAAATTTGATAAGTTCCTTTTGATTTCTTTTCCCTGATTACCTTCTCAGTCATCTCTTCCTTCTTGTGTCTGGATGTCAAATTTTCTATTCAATTCTGGTTTTTTCCTCAAGAATGCTTGAAAGTCCTCTATTCCACTGAATGACCATATTTTCCCCTGAAACAAAATACTCAGTTTTGCTGGGTAGGTGACCCTTGGGTTCATTCCCAGTTCTTTTGCCCTCTGGAATATCATATTCCATGCCCTTCGATCCCTCAGTGTAGAAGCTGCCAGGTCCTGGGCTATTCTGATTGTGTTTGCACAATATTGACATTGTTTCTTCCTGGCTGCTTGGAGCATTTTCTCCTTGATATGGGGATTCTGGAACCTGGCTATAATATTTCTGGGAGTTTTATTTTTGGGATCTTTTTCAGGAGGTGTTTGGGAGATTCTTTCAAACTCTATTTTGCCCTCTGGATCTAAAACATCAGGGCGGTTTTCCTTGAGAATTTCTTGAAGGGTGATTTCTAGGTTCTTTCTTTGATCATGGCTTTCAGGTAGTCCAATAATTTTTAAATTGTCTCTCCTGGATCTATTTTCCAGCTCAGTGGTTTTTCCAGTGAGATATTTCACATTGCCTTCTACTCTTTCATTTGTTTGGATCTGCTTAACAGCATCTTGATTTCTCATAAAGTCATTAGCTTTCATTTGCTCCAGTCTAACTCTGAAGGAATGAATCTCCTCAGTGAACTGTTGAGATTCTTTTTCCATCTGGCAAATTCGACTTTTTAAGGCATTCTTCTCCTCATTGCCCTTTTGGGTCTCCTTTGCCATTTGAGTTAGTCTGTTTTTTAAGGTGTTGTTTTCCTCAGTCAGGCTGTTGACCCTCATTTCATACTTTTCCTGTATCCTTCTCATTTCTCTTCCCAATTTTTCCTCCACTTCTCTTCTTTGATTTTTAAAGTCCTTCTTAAGGTCCTCTATGGCCTGCAACCTGCTCATGTTTTCCCTTGGGGCTTTTGGAGCAGGACTTCTGACCTCACCATCCTTTTCCCACTCTATGCCCTCAAATAGGAGTCTTGGGTTGCATTTTTCTGTTTCCTTTGCCTAGGCATATTGCCACTTAATTACTTGACTTTTCGGCTTTTTGCCACACTATGGCTTTAAGGCCAGATAGAGGAATTTTCGTCCCTGTGGGGGGCAACTTCTGTTTCTGGCAAGCTGTAAACCCACCCACAACTTCCACCCTAGATCACAGTCCAGATCCAGGGATGTTAAAGCAAGAGTGATTACCCCCCAAGACTGATGGCTGGATCTCCCTACAAATTTGCAGGCCGGGAGCTGGAGCTGCATCTGAAAACTACAAAATGGCATGTCTCCTCAGCGGCTTCTAGCCGCCAGGGGAGGGAGCCAACGCATTTCCTAAATACTGGTCCCAAAGTCCATAGGACACTAACCTCTTACTTTGTCCTAGCCAAGTCTATGTTGATAATTCTGGAGTCTCCACAGCTCCTGGTGTTCTGGGGTCCCTCCAGCCAGCTACTGGCCCTGCTGCCCTGGGGCTAAAACCTCGGCTCATGCTGACCAGGGCTCAGCTCGGCTCCTGCGATCTGCGCTCTGCGTGCTGGGCGCTGCCCGGTCCCAGACTGCTGCGCTGGTCCTTCCTCCAGGGCTGCTGGGCTGTCCTCAGTGGGAGATTAGCTTCTCTGTGTCATTCTGTGGGTGCTGGGGCTCCAGAAGTTGTTCAGAGTCCCCTTTTACATAGTTTGGGGGGAATTTGGGGGCAGAGTGGCTTGGACGCCATCTTGGCTCCACCCCCTTTTATTTGATTTTTAAAGTCCTTCTTAAGGTCCTCTATGGCCTGCAACCTGCTCATGTTTTCCCCTCGGGCTTTTGGAGTAGGACTTCTGACCTCACAGTCCTTTTCCCACTCTATGCCCCCAGAGAAGGAGTCTATAGTTGCATTTTTCTCTTTCCTTTCCCTTGGCTTGTTGCCACTTATTTGCTTGACTTTGGGGCTTGTTGCCAAACTATGGCTCTGCTGCCATACAGGAATTTTCATCCTGAACGTGTGGGGGACAACTTCTGTTTCTGGAAGCTGGAAATCCACCCATGACCTCCACCCCAGATCACAATCCAGATCCAGGGAGGTTAAGACAAGAGTGATTACCCCGTAACACTGATTTGCTGGATCTCCCTACAGTTTGCAGGCCAGGAGCTGGAGCTGCCTCTGAAAACTACAAAATGGCATGTCTCCTCAGCAGCTTCTAGCCCCCAGGGGAGGAAGCCGATGCGTTCCCCAAATACTGGTCCCAAAGTCCAATAGGGCACTAACCTCTCACTTTGCCCTAGGTATAACTCTGTTGATAATTCTGGAGTCACCACAGCTGCTGGTGTTCTGGGGTCTCTCCAGCAGGCTGCTGGCCCTGCCGCCCTGGGGCTAACACCTCGGCTCGTGCAGACCTGGGCTCCGCTTGGCTCGGCTCCCCGTGCTCTGTATGCTGCTCACTGCCGGCTCCCAGAGCACTGAACTGGTCATTCTTGCAGTGCTGCTGGGCTGTCCACAGCAGGAGGTTAGCTTCTCTGTGTTGTTCTGTGGGTGCTGGGGCCCTAGAAGTTATTCAGAGGCCCCTTTTACATATTTTGGGAGGAATCTGGTGGCAGAGTGGCTTGGATGAGCTGTTTCTACTCTGCCATCTTCGCTCCACCCCTCTCGTCCATTTTTTAAAATGTTAGTTATGGAATCCATGGAGGAACTTAGAAAAGTTTCTGCTTCCATTCTGCCATGTTGGTTTTGCTCCCTTCTCCACCTTACTTGATTTTCAAAATCCTTTTTGAGTTCTTTTATGTCCTGTGACCAATTCATACTTTTCTTGGAGTCTTTTGATGTAGGAGCATTGACTTTTTTTGTCTTCTTTTGGTTGTAAGTTGTGATCTTCCTTGTGACCAATGTAATATTCTATAGCCTCAAGGTTTTTCCCATTGTCAATTACTTGACTTTAGAACTCTTTGCAAAGCTAGGACTCTGCTTCCAGTGTGTGGGGTGTACTGTCACAACCTTCAGGTATTTTGTTCAGCTGTTTTCAGAGGTTTTTCTAGGATCTATAAATTTTCAGCCCTTCCAAGGTGGTATGATCAAAGGAGAAGTGTTTACTCCTCTCCTGGTTTGATCTCTTGCCTGTGAGTGACCTCAGGGACTATTTTCTTCCTTTGAATTGTGAGGGAGGTTGACTCTCCCCTGCAGCCACAAGCTCTGCTGTACTAGAGCTCCTCCTCTCCCTAGGACCTCCACTCAGGATTGCAACCCAAATCAAAGCACAGGGAAAGAAAGATAATCCTGCCTCAACAACAGCAAAGAGATCCTTGCAACCCCCCACCAATCAGCTACTCAATGCCACCACTGTCTGTGGGTTGAGAGCTCTGGGAACATCAACCACTGTAGAGCCCATGGCCATCTTCCTCAACTGGGAATGGGCCAAACTATGCTCCTATCTCACAGAAGTCTGACAGACTTTTCCTACTGACCTTTTAAGTTGTCTTTGATGTTTTGGGGTTGAGAAGTTGTTAAATCTCCATAGCTGCCAGTGATTCAGTCCACTGGAGCCTTCTGTGACTTCATCTGTGCTGGCTTGATCCATGTCAGACAATGCTCTTCTTTCAGATTGGTACAAAAGACATTTCCTCTTCATCTCCTAAGTTGTCTTCTGTTGGAAATTTGATTCACTCTGTCATTTTGGATATACTGCTTCTTTAGAATTTATTTAGAGTGACTTTTACAGGTATTTCAAGGGGTTTGGGGGAGAGATCAAGCAAGTTTCTGCTTTTACTCAACTATCTTGGCTCCTAGACTCCCCTCCCAGGATATCTTTAAAAAGACTTTAAAAATCAAATCACAGAAATGGAGGAAAAACTTTAAAAAAATAATCCAAGAAATATATAAAAAGATTATGAAAGGAAAGTCAACCAATTAGAAAAGGAAATCCAGAATCTTAAGGAAGAACACATCACCTTGAAAATTAAAATTGGGTAAGGTGAAGCCATAAGATTATAAGAGATAAAGAAATAATTAAACAATATATGAATAATGAAAAATAGAAGAGAAAGTGAAACATATAAGCAAAATATTTTTGGCATGTAGATCAAGAAGAGAAAACATAAAAATAATAATACTAACTGAAAGCTATGATGAAAAAAGAAAAAAAATTATGAAATATGTTCTCCTTGAGCTCTGGAATTTGGCTATAATATTCATAGGAGTTGACTTTTTGGGGATCTTTTTAAAGAGATGATCAACGAATTCTTTCCATTTTTATTTTGCCCTCTGTTTCTAGAATATCAGGACAGTTTCCATGGTAATTTCTTGAAAGGTAATGTCTAGGCTGTTTTTGTTTTTTTTTTTCATGGTTCCATGTAGTCCAATAATTTTTAAATGATATCTCCTGGATTTATTTTCCAGGTCAGTGGATTTTTCTTTTCTTTCTTTTTTCTTTTTCCTTTTTTTTTTTTAGCTTTTTGGAGGGCAGTTGGGGTTAAGTAACTTGCCCAAGGTCACATGGCTAGGATTTTGTTTGTGTGTGTATTAAGTGTCTGAGGCTGGATCTGAACTCAGGTCCTTCTGACTACAGGGCCAGCACTCTACTCACTGTGCCACCTAGCCACCTCATCAGTGGATTTTTTCAATGAGATATTTCACATTGCCATCTATTTTTTTTCATTCTTTTGAATCTGTTTATAATATTTTGATTTCTCATAAGGTTGTTAGCTTCCATTTCATCCAATTTAATTTTGAAGTAATTACTTTCTTCAGTGAGCTTTTCAAGTTCCTTTTCCATCTAGCCAGTTCTGTTTTTCAAGGCATTCTTCTACTCATTGGCTTTTTCAACCTCTTTTTTCATTTGAATTAGTCTTTGTTTTTAAAGTATTGTTTTCTTCAGTCCTTTTCTGGTTCTCCTTTAATAGGCTGTTGACTCATTTTTCATTATTTTCTTGCAATATTCTCATTTCTTTTCCCAATTTTTCCTCTACTTCTCTTACTTGATTTGCAAAATTCTTCTTGAGCTCCTCCATGTCCTGTGACCAATTCATATTTTTGGAGGCTTTTTATGAAGATGTTTTGACTTTGTTATCTTCTTCTGGTTCTATATTTTGATCCTCTTTGTCACCAAAAGATATTCTATAGCCTGATTTCTCTTCTTCTGTTTGCTCATCTTGCCAGTCAAATACTAGACTTTTGAGGTCTTTGACTCTGCTTCCAGAGTGGAAAGTGCTGTGTCCCAAATTTCTGGGGTTTTGCACAACTGTTATCAGAACTTCTTTGTGTCACCTACCTCAGAAATATGAGGAGTACTACCTCTTCACAGCCTCAACAAGCTCTTCCATGCCAGCATTGCTCCTTCCAGGACTGCCACCCAAGACTGTAAGCCAAATCTAAGCAAGGTAAAGCAATAAAATCCTGTCTTGGTGCTAGCAGAGATATTCTTGCAACTTCCCTCATTTCAGTTGCTTGATTCCCCCATCATCTATCAGCCTGGAACTCTGGAAGCAGCTGTTTCAACCACTAACATTTCTCCTGCCCCAGGGGAAATGGTCCAAACCTGTGCTCTTCTCTTAGCCAGTTCCTCACTGACCTTTTACTTTTTTTGGTTTTTATGGGTTAAGAATTCTGGAAACAGCATAGCTGCTAGTGATTCAATCCCCTGAGGTCTACTCTGGCCTGTCTCTGCTGCAGATCTATCCTGGTGTGGCCCATGTGGGACTGGGCTTTGCTCCCAGCCTGGTGTACTAGATACTTCCTGTTGCTTTGCCAAGCTCTTCTCAGACATATTTCATTGTGTCATTTTGTGGGTTTCATAGCTCTAAAGTTTGTTTGGAGTAATTTTTTACAAGTATTTGAAGTAATTGGGGAAAACCTCAAGTAAGTTTCTACCATCGTGACTTGGTCCCCCAAAAAGAATCTTGATACAATAATATGAGGAATAATTAAAGAAAATTATCCTGAAGAGAGAAAAGGGAAGGAAAGTTGAAATAGAAAAAATCCAACAATCACCACCTAAAAGAGATCTTATGGGGAAAATTCATAAGAATATTATGGTCGAATTACTAAACTCCCAGCTCAAGGATAAAATGTTAAAGGCAACATAAATAAAATAATTTAAATATGACAGTGACACAATTAGAACCACACAAGACCTAGAAATAGAGAAATTAAAAGACTGCAGGTCTTGGAACACTATATATTGAAAAGCAAAAGAAATGGGGGTCTAGTAAAAAATATCACACCCAACGAAGACATACACAATCCTGAATGGAAAAAAAAAATGAGCTTTTGATTAGCTGTAAGGATTTCAAGACTTTGTTAAAATCAACAACAACAACAACAAACTGAAAATAATAGAATATTTGACATACAACACCCAAGAGAAAAATAATGTACATACCAAAGACAGATTGTAAGGAATTCAATAAGGAAAGACTGCTTGCTTTTTCTGTATGTAAAATGCAAAAAGTATGTCTAAGATTATTTTTTGTTCATTATTTATATCTATATTTATACACACATCAATTACATTATGAAATGAATGTATTTTAAGCAAAAATTCAATTTAAATTAATGTTTATTGCTTGCCATCATATTTGATTTAAATTCTGCAAAAAAAGTTACAATTTTCTAAATGTAAGGGGATCCTATGAGAATGTTTTCAAGATAATTCCAATATAATCCTTTTGAAAGGGCATTAGTAGTTCCTTATTCAATGTAAATTTCTTAATTAGTTAACATTTATTTAAGTTTCCTATCACCTGATCTTTGTCCCTTAAAATCTGTTTTTCATTTACTTTCATATTTATTCATTTTCTAAGGTTTCTTACTGCTGTACATTAAGATTCTTCCTAAATGTTGAGACGCTCTCTCTCTCTCTCTCTCTCTCTCTCTCTCTCTCTCTCTCTCTCTCTCTCTCTCTCCCCATATATGTACATTTATCAGATACTTTATGTAGGATTGTACTTTAAAGATTTCCAGCTCACCCAAAAGTTATTTTTTAAATTATTTTACTGCTCCATTCTTTAAATTTTTAGCCATGACTTTAAAATTGATGAAACCAATTGATTCCAGTGGAGGGTATACATATTCGTGGAGCAATATTAAACTTTGCACTATTATTTAAATATATTTATATATTTATCATGCCATATATGTTTGCCAAGGTTTGAACTATAACCTCTATGGAATTTCAATAATTCCAGTCCCTTACCTTCTTAATGTTAATTGATTTTCCAATCTGTTCTAATCAACTTGTATAGGAGACTGTCCCCATGAGGTCTACAATCCCCAAATGAGAGTCCCCATTCCATGAATGATGTCCCTCTATGTATGCAAATAGTAATGTAGAAAACTATAGATCGTTTAGAGATATTTTAATACCATGTATGTTAAATTACAAGTGTTCTATTTTTTTATATTTCAGTCCTTCAAGCCAACATTAAGTCACTATAGACTGGAGAGAGGATATTCATTATACATTAGAAAAATGAACATGTTGTACATCTAAGCTGTACAAACACCAACATTAATTATATGTATCACTCATTGTATTAATGACTTAATCCAAATTGTCATTTTGACATATAGACTGTTTCTCTTCTTCCATATCCTCCATATACATCCACTTCACTCATTCTTGAATTGGGTGATGAGAAAGGAGGAGGTTGGGTAACTTCAAATGGTTGGTATCCATCATCTTCTTATGCATCTCTTGCTTCTTGTATTTGAATGTCATATTTTCTATTCAACTCTGTTTTTTTTTATCAAGAATGCTTGAAAGCCATCTATTACACTGAATGACCATATTTTCCTCAGAAACATTATATTCAGTTTTTTAGGGTGAGTGATTCTTGGTTTTAATCCTAGCTCCTTTGACCTCTAGAATATCACATTATAAGCACTTTGATTCCTGAATGTAGAAGCTGCTAGATCTTGTGTCATACTGATTGTGATTCCAATATATTCAAACTGTTTCTTCTTGGCTACTTGTAATATTTTCACCTTGATCTGGGAACTCTGGAACCTGGCTATAATATTCCTAGGAGTTTTGTTTGTTTATTTGTTTGTTTGGTGCCTTTTCAAGAGGTGATTGGTGAATTCTTTCAATTTTTATTTTGCCCTCTGGTTCTAGAATATCATGGTAATTTTCTTGAGAATTTATTGAAGGATGTTTTCCAGGCTCTTTTTTTGATCATGCCTTTTAGGTAGTCCAATAATATAAAATTTTTCTCTCCTTGATCTATTTTACAGGTCAGTGTTTTTTCCAATGAGATATTTCACATTGCCTTCTATTTTTTCATTTCTTTGTATCTGTTTAATAGTATCATGATTTCTCATAAAGTCATTACCTTCCATTTGCTCCAATCTAATTCTGAAGGAAATATTCTCTTCAGTGAGTTTTTGGAATTCTTTTTCCATCTGGCAAATTCAGCTTTTTAAGTCATTGTTCTCCTCATTGGCTTTTTGGGCCTCTTTTGCCATTTGATTTAATTCTATTTCTTGAGGTGTTATTTTCTTCAGTCAGGTTATTGACTCTCTTATCATGATTTTCTTGCATTCTCATTTATCTTCCCAATTTTTCCTCTACTTATCTTACTTTATCTTCAAAATCCTTCTTGAGTTCTTCCATGGCCTATAACAGGTTTATATTTTTCTTGGAAGATTTTGTTACAGTAGTTCTGACTTTGTTATCTTCCTCCCATTCTATGCTTTGACCCCTTTTGTTCCCAAAAAAGGAAGCTAGGGTTTGATTGCTGTCCTTGCTTTGCTTCCTTTGCTTGCCCATGTCACCACTCAATTACTTGACTTTTGACTTCTTTGTCACAGTAGAACTCTGCTTCCAGAGAGAAGAGATTTGTCCCAAATTTCTGGGGTTTTTGCATCTGCTGGAGCTATTAGTTGGGTGCCCTCTCTGCTGCCCTCACAAGCTTTGGCTCACTGGTCACACACATCAGGACCACCAGCCAAGACTGTAATACAGATCCAGGCAGGTTAAAGTGAGAGCAATTACCCTCTGAATGGTTGCTTTGTTCCCCTATGATCTGCAGGACAGTAGCTCTGAACCAGCCATGTGGAGGTGGCTGCATGGCCACAGCACCTACCACTTCTCACTCTGGGAGCAGATGCTTTACCGAATCTCTGCCCTGCCCCCCATTTCCAACAGAGTCCTGCACTGACCTTTTATTTGTTTTCAGCATTTATGGGTTGACCCTTCTGGAAACCTCCACAGCTGCTGGTGATCCACTCTTCTGATGTCCATTCCAGCCACTACTGGTCAGGGTAACCTTGGGGCTAAAACTGAAGGCTCAGGTGGGGCTGGGTTAGGCTCCCAGCATACTACAATGGACCCCTCCTGTCTGCCTGCCAGGCAAAGGAAGGAATTTCTTGAAGATAGTTTGGAGAAAAGGAATAAGTTATATGCAGGTAAATTTTGGGATCTAAAAAGTAAAGAGTTCTAAAAGAAATTTCTGATTTTGGAAAGGATTAACTCTCTAAATAGTGGACCTTCTGTTACTGAACCTATTCAGGAATGGCTGGAAAGTCATGGCTTAGAGATTGTCAGTTTTGTAGTTCTATGCTCTACCTGACAAGATGATTTTTCATATCACTCCAAAAATCACCTTTCAAGAACTGTCTTGATTTTGTTACTCCACTGGGCAGGATTATATCAAAATCTGTTTGGATAATCACTCAATGAACAAACACTATTTTGAGGATTAACTGTGTGGAATAATGGAAAAGGATTCTGCTATTACTGCTGCCATTTGTTCAATTTAGGATTTCAAATTTGTTTCTCATAAAGCTGTTTATTTTCAATTAAAGATGTTGTCAGTAATCAAGAACTTCCATAGAGTGGTTCTTCAACCATGACCAGAATATTTACATTGTAGGCTGAAACAATTGCTACAATCATGAGAAGAAAGAAAGAAAGAAAGAAAGAAAGAAAGAAAGAAAGAAAGAAAGAAAGAAAGAAAGAAAGAAGGAAAGAAAGAAACACAGAAAGAAAGAGAGAGATAAAGAGAAGGACGGCAGTCAAGTCCTTGAACTTTGTGATCAATTTTTGCCAGGTTGACAAAATACATAAACAGGGATGTCAAAAACATTTCAATCAACTACTAAATATTAACAATGAAAGATTACAAATCTTCAGGCTCAAGGTTACCCTCTGGTCATTGTTTTCTCCTTAATTTTCTAGACTGATCAGCTTACTCCTGGCTTTTCCTAGCTTCCTTAAACAGCCTAGTATCCACAAATAGTGATTTAAATGTTAGTCTCAAGGTATACCTAGGATCCCTACCTTCATGGCGCTACTTTTCCTGTCTTGCCAATGCATAGGTGTAGAAAAATATCATTGTCCACTTTTTATATTCCTGCTTCTGTTCTCCAGGCATTTAGGTAGCATGTCGTCAAAGTGGGTCAACAGGGCTTAATAGAGCTTCATTATATTTATTCTATATAATTCCCTATGGAAAATTGTCTGGTGTAATACATATATTTATCAACAGTTGTCCCTCTGTCTTCCCTAGAGTGGTTATTCCACCCATTTTGAATTCTCTTACACCCACACTCTGCATAAGACTTTACTTTCTACTTTATTGAGAATTTATTGTCACCATTTGACATAAGCTCCCTCTTCATCTCAATATTTCCATGGATTCTGGTCTATCATGTCTCACTTTTCTCTTGTTTCAGAGGAAGAAGGATGCCTCCTTCTTAAAAAAAGTTATTTTTGCCTATCTTTCTACCTTTTCCAAGGCCTTGGAACCTGATCTGCCTTATGAGTCAGCACACTCCTCCTTTCCATTGGTTTCTTTTCTTCAGTCATAAGAAATTCAAATCTCTAACATCCTAAAACATAACTGGATTTTGTTATCCCATGAGACTACACCACTCAAAATTTCCTCCAAGATGGAGGAGTAGAAACAGCATGTCCAAGGCACTTTCCCCCCAGATCACCACCAAACTATGTAAAAGGTGACTCTGAACAACTTCGGGAGCCCCAGCACCCACAGAATGACACAGAGAATCTAACCTCCCGCTGAGGACATCCCAGCAGCCCTGTAGGAAGGACCAGCGCAGCACTCTGGGAGCCGGCAGTGCAGCATGCAGTGTGTGGAGAGCTGAGTACAGGTCCTCTTGAGCCACGGTTTTGGCCAGAGGGCGGCCAGCCCAGTAGCTGCCTGGAAGGACCCCCAGAACACCAGCTGCTGTGTCGAATCCAGAATTATCAACACAGACAAGCCTAGGACAAAATGAGAGGTTAGTGGCCTATGGACTTTGGGAAAAGTATTTGGGGAACACGTCTGCTTCCTCCCCTGGGGGCTAGAAGTCACTGAGGAGACACACCATTTTGTAGTTTTCAGTGGCACCTGCAGCTCCTGTTCTGTGAACTGTAGAGAGATCCAGCGATTAGTACTGGGGGGTAATCGCTCTTGCTTTAACCTCCTAGGTCTGGATTGTGGTCTGAGGGGGAGGTCGTGGGGTGGATATCCAGCTTGCCAGAAAAGGAAGTTGTCCCCCCACATGCTCGGGAGGGAAGCTCCTCTGGCTGGAGGCAGAGACATACTATGCCAACAGGCACAAAAGTCAATTGATTAAATGGCAACATGCCAAGGCAAAGGAAAGAAATAAAACAGAATAATGCAACATTAGACTACTATTTTGGGGGCAAAGAGGATTGAAGCATAGAACAGGAGGATGACTGTGAGGTCAGAAATCCTGCTCCAAAAGCCCCAAAGGAAAATATGAGTGTGTTACAGGCCATAGAGGACCTTAAGAATGACTTTAAAAATCAAATAAGAGAAGTGGAGGAAAAATTGGAAAGACAAAAGAGAAGGATGCAGGAAAAGTATGAAATGAGGGTTAACAGCCTTACTGAGGAAAACAACACCTTAAAAATACACTAACTCAAATGGCAAAGGAGGCCCAAAAGGGCAATGAGGAGAAGAATGCCTGAAAAAGCCGAATTTGCCAGATGGAAAAAGAATCTCAAAAGCTCACTGAGGAGATTCACTTCTTCACTGTTTGACTGGAGCAAATGGAAGTTAATGACATTATGAGAAATCAGGATGCTGTTAAGTAGATCCAAACAAATGAAAGAATAGAAGGCAATGTGAAATATCTCATGGGAAAAATGACTGACCTGGAAAATAGATCCAGGAGAGATAATTTAAAAATTATTGGACTAACCGAAAGCCATGGTCAAAGAAAGAACCTAGAAATCACCCTTCATGAAATTCTCAAAGAAAATTGCTGTGACGTTTTAGATCCAGAGGGCAAAATAGAAGTTGAAAGAATCCACCAATTACCTCCTGAAAAAGATCCCAAAAAGAAAACTCCCAGGAATATTATAGCCAGGTTCCAGAATCCCCAGATCAAGGAGAAAATACTACAAGCAGCCGGGAAGAAACAATTTCAATACTGTGGAAACACAATCAGAATAGCACAGGACCTGGCATCTTCTACACTGAGGGATTGAAGGGCATGGAATGTGATATTCCAGAGGGCAAAAGAACTGGGAATGAACTCAAGGGTCACCTACCCAGCAAAACTGAGTATTTTATTTCAGGGGAAAATATGGTCATTCAGTGGAATAGAGGACTTTCAAGTATTCTTGAGGAAAAAAACAGAGTTGAATAGAAAATTTGACATCCAGACACAAGAAGGTAGAGATGCCTGAGAAGGTAGTCATCAAAAAGAAATCAAAAGGATCTTATCAAAGTTGACCTATTTACATTCCTACATGGAAAAACAATAAATGTCTCTGATGAAACCATGAATACATGGATAGAGGGCATAGGTTGAATTTGTTGGGAAGGGAGGATACTTAAGGGGTGAAATTATGATATGAGAGAGGAAAATGGCAAGAGGAGATGGGGAGAGACAGGGTAGGGTAAACTATCTCATGTAGAAGAAGCAAGGGGAAGTGGCTACAAGGGAGGGGAAGAATAGCAAGGCAAAAAGGCAAAACCACACTCTCATTGAATTTGGCTCAGGGAGAGAATGACATACATACTAAATGGGATATCTCAACCTGCAGCAGAATAGGGGGGAGGGGGATGAGAGGAGGGATGATGGATGGGAGTGTATTCTTGGGGAGAGGAGAGGTTGGAAGTACCCACTATAGAAGAGAGACAGAATCAATTATGGAATGGACCAGGTTGGCGGTGGGATGGGTGGGAGGGAATTATAAGCAGCCTTGTACAACATATCTACTATGGTAATGTTTTGCATAACTAGACTTGTACAGCATATACTGAATTACTTATCTTCCCAGAGGGAATGGGTGACAATGAAGGAAGGGAATGGATCTGAAATTCAAGATCTTAAAATTAAATGTTTCAAATATATATAAATACTATTATTAATACTTTTTTTCTTGTAATTGGGAGATAAGATGTGCAGGCATTGGGGCACAGAGATTCACCTTGCTCTAATGGAAAAGTCTAAGGTAATATGGGAGAAGGTATGGGATAGAGCAAATTGGATGAAGGGATATCTTGTGGGACTGCTATTCTGGGAGGGCGGGTAGAGGAAAAACCTGGGAAAAAAATTGTAACTCAAAATCTGGAGGAATTTAATGATGTAAAACAGACATTAATAAAGCATTTGTTTAACAAAAAAAAAATTTCTCCTCACTGACAAATATCTTTTTTTTTTTTTTGTCGGGGTAAGGTAGGGAAATTATGGTTCTGACTTGTCCAAGTCACGTGGCTAGTTTTGTGTTAAGTGTCTGAAGCCAGATTTGAATTCAAGTCCTCCTGACTCCAGGGCCAGTGCTCTCTTGACTGCACCACCTATTTGCCCCCCAAAATATCTTTCTGAACTCATTTCCTCCACATTCTAATTCTTATCTTTCAGCCCCACTGAAAACTGAATTTTACCTGATAAATTTTTCCAGCTGAACAATGACTTCCTAATTGTCAGATCTATTTACCTTGCTCCAGTACTTATTTAATTTTACTTCTCAATTGGAGTTGGTTGTCTTGTTTATGACTTATATTTGGGAATTATCTCACTCCATTTTATCCAGAACATTAATCAACTGGTTTTCTTACCTCCATCCTTGTTCCTTCTCTATTTTCTTGTTGGCTTCTTTTTCATTTCTTTCTTTCTAATTGTATCCACTTTGCAGAATTAAACTATCCTTTTCTCCTGCTTTTTCCTCCATTTTATCCATCTCTATATCTTCAATGATCACATTTATGATGAGGCTTACATTTTTTTTATCTATAAACACATCTTTTCTATTTTTCCGTCTAGATATCCAAACTGATATTTCTAGTCACTTAACTTACAATTATAGGTAGTTTTCATTTTCATACCTTTAACTCAATGTGTTCAAAATGAATAAGAAAACTTCTTAATAATGATTTCTGTACATAGCATCGTTCCTTCTCTATAACACATTTATCAAGAAAAGGAATTTTATCATTCATTTTTGCTTCAATTATAGTGCAAATAACAGTTAAATGTATTGATTTATAATTTGCAATTATAAAAAAGTTTTTTTATGAAAGAATGAATTAAGAAAAAAGAAATGTCTAGACATTTAGAAAAATGCATTCATAAGTACTAAAAGGATTCAGCATGAAAGGAATTTGAGGATCATTTCTTGGGCATGAGCGAAAGGGGGATTTGGGATACTAAATATGCATTTGGAGTGATTTCAATCCATTCACCCATTTTCCAGTATATTACTACCTGAGAGAAATTGAATGATCCAAGGTAAAAAAAAAAGCCAACAATAATAGTTTAAGTCTTTCTCAGTTCAACTTTACTAATAATCAAAGAAATGGAAAATGAATATTTATCTAACCTATTACAGTGTCCAAAATTATTAAAAGTGGCAAAGCACAGAATGATGGGGTATTAGGGAAATAAACACATACATTGCTGCTAGAATTGCAAATTAGTAGAATCTTTTTGGAAAACAATCTGTCTTCTACATAAAGTGCCAAAAATATCATATGTTGATTCCATATTCTTGTTATTGGAACTGTATCCTAAAACTGTTATACTAAAGAGAGGGAAAAGAGCTATTTAAAGATGTTAGTACCTGCATTATTTATAATTACAATGTATTAATCTAAATGCAAATCAATTGGGAAATAACTGAATAAATTGTGGTGTATCAGTATAATGGAATATTATAATAAAATAAGAATTACAAATATGAGGACATATTTAAACGCTGGAAAGAGCTCTGTTAGGTAAATTTAAATGCAGAAAGAACTATAATAATGAGGTACAAAAAACTCTAAGGTTGTGGATGTGGATGTGTGTTTGTGTGTATTTTCAATCATATAAAGCACTTCTTCTGATGTGGATTTAGACCTGCTCTACAACTTCTATTTCCATTAGCTATCTGGGGTGCTAATAAGTTATGTTACTTGCCCATGGACAAATCTAGTGTGTGTAAGAGGTGCTACTTGAACCCAGGAATATCTGACTTTGAAGCAAGTTCCTTATCTGTCAACCTACTTTGCCTCTTAAGTATAACTACATAAAATAATATAATGTGTGTGAATATATACATATACACACATTCACACACATATATATGTATATGTATATGTATATATATATATTTAGTAATAACATAAGAATGCATACACAAATTAAGAAAATAGAAGAGACAAGAAGGAGTAACAGGTTGTTATGAACATTTTGTATAACAAATTATAGAATTCTAATTTAAATAGTCATAAAATACATCAGTATTTACAAGTTCATTAAATTAGATATTGCTCACTTGGACCAAAGGGCGTGGGAATGGGATCAACATAATTAGGAAGATTAGACTTTCATGGTGATAAGTAAAATATATACAAGTGGTGGATAAGAGAGTGTGTTCCAGCAGACTTGGGAAGATATTTGAAGAGTGATAATATCTGGTCAAGGTGAAATCTTTAGGGAATGAAAGAAAGGTAAGTTTAAAAAAGATAAAACAGGAAAAAATGGGATAAAGTATATGGGAAAGAAAAAAAATTCTTTACATTTTTTTCTAGGGGCAATCTTAATCTTCCATGAGAACTTGATTATTTTTTAAGCATAGACTTTATGCCCGGCACTGTGCCAATAATCTCTCTCAGTTGTATACCAGTTTTTCAAAGTGCTTGTCCATCAGTTATCTGATTCATCTCATTTAAACTTCAAAATACTCCTGTAAGTTAAGAATGGTAGCTCTTATTACCCATGATTTATAAATAAGGATAATTTATTTATAAGAGTCCCAGAAAATAAATTTACTTCACTGAGATTTACAGCACATTAGTTGTAGAGTGAGGACTAGGACTTAGACTAGCAAGCCTTAGTCCAAATCATTTTCCCCCACTATACCATCAATTTGAATGAAGTAGATTCCACTGATCCTATACAGGATGTCTCAAACATCTTTTTACTTAAAACTACACTAAGACATTTGGAACACTTTGTATTAGAGGAAAAAATGTCAAATTGTCAATAGAAAATATGATAAGAAAAAATCTGGAGAACTTAGTTAAGATAGTCAATACTTTGGGCTTTTGTGACCTCAGGTAAGTCACATTACCCCTCTGACTTTATTTACAAAATGTGGGTTCAGAGGGGCAAGGCTTAACCAGGAGTCCAGAACTTGTGTGTGTGTGTGTGTGTGTGTGTGTATTTTGATAACTGTATTTTAATAAATAACTTTTATACAAACCCTCTGTGTTTTATTTTGTGAATTATAAATATTCCTGAGAAGTGATCCATATGTTTATCAGACTGCCAAAAGTCCTCCACACACACACACACAGACATACTAACACACAGAACTTCTGTTCCGGGCTAATAACCCTATCATTTTACAGATGGAGAAACAATTCCAGACAGATAAATTTACTTTCCTTTTGTCTTATGGATTGTAAAATGTAGAGATGAAACAGGAACATAGGTCCTCTGATTATAAAACAATTGCTGTTTCCACTAAGTAATACTATGTATTGGTAATTATTATTACTTGTCTTTATTGAGACAATGAAAGAACTTCAAAAAACTATAAATGAAATTGCTATAAACTTTTAAAATAAAACAAATAAATAAAAATTAGTTCAGTCTATTTTTTATTCGAATTTTCAATTGTATTCACATAACATCTCCAGAATTTAGAGGATTGCCATCATTTGTTTTTATGATAAACTGTACTCAGTTAAGACATGCTGATTAGTAAGAATGTAAACTAGACAAATAATTTGGCAACATCATGGGGATTAGTTGAGTATATGTGGGGCGCTTTACATTTTGCTACCAATTTCTCTCTTCCCAAGCCTTATATCTGGGGAAAATCAAGAAAAAATGAGTAGTATGCAAAAAAGTCAGTTACTCAAGGGTGATCTATAGCCTGAAAAAAATTATGTATTTTATTTTCATTGCTGGGGCTAATTATGAAGATAAAATTAGAGAGACATTTCTGAATTCTTCTATTACCCTCCAATTACCATGCTCTATTACTATAGATTGGCCTGTGTTCACCTCTCACCTGGATTATTAAAATATTCTAATTGTTTTTTTTTTTTGTTTCCATATCTAATCTAGTCTCCACAAAGTTACCAAACTTATTATCCTAAAACTAAGTTCTGACTATATCACTCCCTTGACCAAGAATTTTCAGTGGGATCCAAGAGCTGCTAGGATGAAATAACGACTTCTACTTGACATTTAGAACATCTCAATGTGATTGCAGTCTATGCATCAAAGGTCCAAATAAAATTACTTACTTGCTATTATCCAACCTCAACATTCCATCTCCTTACCCCCTGCCTGTGCTCTGTTTCCCATTCCTGGAATGTACTCCTTCCTCACTTTCACTTGTGAGAGCACATAACTTTCTTCAAGATTCAATTTAGGTTCCATAAAATGTAGGAAGCTCCCCCTCCCCAATTTCCTGAATAATTAGTGCTCACTTCTTTCTAAAGTTATATTATATTTGATCATCCGCTTAAAAGTTGCATCACCTAGAAGAATTTAATCTCCTTGAGGACTGGTACTCTTTTATTTTTCGTTTTTACATCCTATGTCCATATCTTAGTCAACAGATTTCATGACACTGTCAGGAAGAACAGAGTTCCAATCTACACTCTATGCTTATTAGCTGTGTGGCCTGAGTCAAGTCATGAAACTGCTGTGCTCAGTTTTCTCATATGTAAGGAGATAATAACACCTACCTAACAGGATTGTTGTTGAGATCACAAGATTTAATATGTACAAAGTGCTTTTCATATCGTTAAGAAAATCCAAATTCTGGGTGTTCTTCGAACTTCCCAAATATAGATTCCCCTCAATCGTTGCTCACTTGAATAGAGATTAAAGATGAAATGGGCCTTCAGTCAGAGATAATAAACAGTATTATAGTAGTTAGAAGTACTGAATGGGAATCCAAGCTCTGAAACTTAAAGTAATCTTAGGCACAGAAAATAGAATGGTAGGATTTATTCGCTTTTACCAACTTTTACTGGTCAACATCTTTCTAAAACATCAAGAAAAAAAGATCCCACTGTGTCTCATTATCTCATGATGACTTTGGTATCTGAAAAACTTTGCATCTATACTCACAATTCCCTTAAGCCTAAGAAGAAAAGATTGTCATTGAATGACCTGGAACTAAAAGATACAAAGAAAAAAACAAAATTACACAAGCCTCTGTCTATCTTTTTTTTTAAATTTGTCAATGTAGCAAGATTCTTGAACCTTCTCTTAGGACCTGAGCTACCCTTGACCCTGCATTAGCAGAAATTTTGAATTGAGGACATTAGCCACCTAAAGTATATATATGAGCTTAGGGAGATGAATCTAAGGAATGCCTTTGCTACTATGAATTCTTTTCATTCAACAGAGATGATTGAATAGTGATCTTAAGAAGGACATGTCTAGCCTTGGAAGGAGACTGGTGAGTTCTAGTCATTGGGAGTCCTTATGTGTTTTAGTTGGAGGTGACTGGCAACATGAGTTTCTATATCAGAACATATAGCTCTACCATTAATAGGAAAACCCCTTGTCCTTGTCTTGTTTTCCAGAAGACCTGAATCTGGAGGTAATTGTATAAAGCTGAGCCAATGTGAAAGTAAAATGCCTATTCAGCAATCCTACCGGCTGTAGCATATATCTCCATTTAAAACGGGAGCTTCCCAGTAGTTTGCTATAGTAGCTATTTTGAGTTCGGCTTAATTAAATGCTCCTTTTAATTCATTCTTGTGGCATGTATGCATTAGGCATTTCTTTAGAGTAGAAAAAAGAAATAACTGTATTATACTTGCTCTACATCTTACATTGGGTATCTTTGTATTTTGCTCTTGAAGATACAGTAGACATGAGACCAAACTGAAGTTTTAAGCATTTTTACTTTGTGGTTTTAGGCTGGAGATATAAAGAACAAAAATGGGAAGAAGGGGGGTGGACTCAAGATGGTGGAGTAGAAACAGCACTTCCACAGTGCTCAGGCCCACACCACTTCCAATCCATATAAAAGGGACTCTGAACAAACTCTGGAGCTACAGAACTTACAAAATGACACACAGAAGCTAACCTCCCACTGAGGACAGCCTGGCAGCCTGGTAGGGAGCAGCCCACATAGAGCTCTGGGAGCCTAGCCCAGGCTCCTGTGAGTCTGAGGTTTTAGCCCCAGGGCAGTTGGACCAGCAACTGGCTGGAGGGACTCCAGAAGACCAGCCATTTCCAGAATTATCAACACATAGATACCATGGATGAAGTGAGAGTTCAATGCAGTATGGACTTTGGGACCAGTATTTGGGAGCACATTGGCCTCTTCCCCTGGGGGCGAGAAGCTGCTGAGTAGCTTTGGGAAGAGAAATGAGAAAGATTCGAGAAAAGTATGAAATGAGAGTCAACAGTCTGACTGAAGAAAATAACACCTTAAAAAATAAACTGAAATGGCAAAAGAGTCTCAAAAAGGCAATGAGAAGAATGCCTTAAAAAGCCGAATTTGCCAGATGGAAAAAGAATCTCAAAAGCTCACTGAGGAGATTCATTCCTTCAGAATTAGACTGGAGCAAATGGAAGGTAATGACTTTATGAGAAATCAAAATTCTGCTAAGCAGATCCAAACAAATGAAATAATAGAAAGCAATGTGAAATATGTCATGGGAAAAATGACTGACCTGGAAAATAGATCCAGGAGAGACAATTTAAAAATTACTGGACTACCTGAAAGCCATGATCAAAGAAAGAACCTAGAAATCATCCTTAAAGAAATTCTCAAGGAAAATTGCCCTGATGTTTTAGACCTAGAGGGGGAAATAGAGGTTGAAAGAATCTACTGATTGCCTCCTGAAAAGGATCCCAAAAAGAAAACTCCTAGGAATATTATATCCATGTTCCAGAATCCCCAGATCAAGGAGAAAATATGACAAGCATCCAGGAAGAAACAATTTGAATATTGTATAAATGCAATCAGTATAGCACAGGATCTGGCAGCTTCTACACTGAGGGATTGAAGGGCTTGGAATATGATATTCCAGAAAGCAAAGGAGTTGGGATTAAAACCAAGAATAACCTACCCAGCAAGACTGAGTATCTTGTTTCAGGGGAAGATATGGTCATTCAGTGGAATAGAGGACTTTTAAGCATTCTTGATGAAAAAACCAGAGTTGAATAGAAATTTTGACATTCAGATACAAGAAGCAATAGATTCTTGAGAAGGTAAAGAGGGAAAAGAAATCATAATGAATTTATCGATTTTGAAGTATTTACATTCCTACATAGAAAAATGATAACTGTAATTGATGAAACTTTTCTCAGTATGAAAATAGTTGTAGGAGGGTATATGAGCACAAGAATACATATGTGAATGTGTGCATATATGTTTACAGGTATACTTAGAGAACACATGTCAAATTTAATAGGAAAGGATCATACTTAAAAGGTGAAATTAAGAGGTGTGAGAGGAATATAACAAAAGGAGATGAGGAGAGACAGAATGGGGTAAACTATCTCTTATAGAAGAGGCAAGGGAAAATGCTTACAAGGGAGGGGAAGAACAGGAAGGCAAAAAGGCAAAACCTTATTCTCATTGAATTTGGATCAGAGAGAGAATGGTATACATACTATATAGGCTATCTCACCCTACAGGAGAGTGGGGGGAAGTTGATGAGAGGGGGGCTAATGGAAGGGAAGACAGGAGGGAAGTTGGTAGCACCCACTCTTGAAGAGGGACAGGATCAAAGTAGGGAATAGACCAAGTGGGAAGTGGTATAGGAGGGAGGGAAATATAGTCAGTCTTTTACAATATATCTACTATGGTAATGTTTTGCATAGATACATGTGTACAACACATACTGATTTGCTTATCTTCCCAGTAAAGGTGCATTACAAGTGAGGAAGGGAATGAATCTCTAATTCAAAGTTTTAAAATCTAATGTTTAAAAATGTACAAATACTATTTTAAACATAATTGGGAAATAAGATAAACAGGCATTGGGGCACAGAGATTTACATTGCCCTACTGAAAAAGTTGAAGGGGGTATGGTACAATATATGGAAGATTGCAGAAGGGATGAGGGGATATCCTGTGGGACTGCTATTCTGGAGTGGTTTTCTAGGGGGAAATGGGGAAAAATTGTAACTCAAAATCTGGTGGAAATGAATGATGTAAACCAGAAGTTAGTAAAGCATTTGAAAAAAAAATGGGAAGAAGACTGATCCCTCTCATTAGGGACAGCACTGGACCAAGGACCTGTTTGGGTGTGAGCAGAGAAAGTCATGTTAGTAGAAAGGAAATACTGCAGTATCCTGGCAAGTGCAGTATCCTGGCTCTCTAAATCTAGACTCTGGAAAATAGGTTGTTCTGACAATTTCAATTGACCTTTCGAGGAAGTATTCAGCCCAGTTTTAAGTCTATTATCTGCTATGGACTTACTGTGCAACATTGGGCAAATTTTTATTTATTTTTTAAATATGTATGTATTAACTTTTTTAGCTTTTATATTAACTTTTATAAGATTTTGAAATTCAATTATATATCTCCTTCCCCTCTACCAGCACCAAGAGCGCAAGAAATCTGAAATACTTATGGTATGTGCTTATGATAAAATACTATTGTACTATAAGAAATGATGAGCAGAATGTTTTCAGAAAAAACTGGAAAAACTTAAACGCACTTAGACAGAGTGAAAATGTACTGTGTACAAAGCAACCACATTGTAAGGGGATCAGCTGTGTGATTTAGCTATTCCAAGTAATACAAGGATCCAAGACAACTCATGACAAAAAAATGCTACCCATCCCAAGAAAAAACTGATGGTATCTAAATACAGGCTGATTTTTAACTTTATTTTTCTTGAAGATTTTTTTGTCTTTTCTTTCACAATATGACTATTATGAAAATGTTTTGCATGACTACACATGTATAACCAATATTGAATTGTTTGCCTTCTCATTGTGGGGTGGCATGTTGAGGGAGAAAGGGACAGAATTTGGAATTCAGACTTTTAATGATGAATACTGAAAATTATTTGTACATGGAACTGGGGAAAATAAATATCAAATTTTAAAAATAAATAAATGAAATGTCCATCCCAAATTTTAAAAATATAATAATGTGGCTACTAAATTACCCAGTTCACTCTTTTGTAATTCCCACATTTTAGACTGAAAATCCTTTAGTGTGGTAGGAAGAAAAACCAAGAGTAATCTTCCTTTACTACAGACTAAAAAGAAGTGAGGGGTGTTTTTTTTAATTTAATTAATTTATTTATGTACTTTTAATTTACAACATTCAGTACCACAAGCATTTGAGTACCAAATGTTCTCAATCTGCCTCTCCTATCCCCACCCCCTCATGATGGCATACATTCTGATAAAGATTCTACAGAAACCTTCACATTAAACATTAGTCAAGTTGTAAAGAAGGATTATAACCAATGGAATGAACAATGAGAAAGAAGGAACAAAACAAAGCAAAGAAGAGAGAGAGCAAGTAGTTTGCTTCAATTTCTATTCAGGCTCTATAAATCTTTCTCTGGATGTGGATAATGTTTTCCCTCATGAGTCCTTTAGAGTTGACTTTTAACCTTACATTACTGAGATGAACCTAATCTAGCAAACTCTGTCATCACAGGTGTGATGTGTCTGTAATTGGGTACAATGTTCTCCTGCTTCTCCTCCTCTCACTCAGCATCAGTTTATATGTCTCTTCATATTATTATGCTTCTCCTCCTTTCTTATACCTCCTCTGCTCCTGATTTCTTATAGCACAATAGTATTCCATTACATTCATATACCACAACTTGTTTAGCCATTCCCCAATCAATGGGAATCACTTTGATTTCCAATTATTTGCCACCACAAAAGAGCTGCTATAAATAGTTTTGTATATATGGATCCTACTCTCACTTGTATGATCTGTTTGGGATACAGAACTAGAAGTAGTAGTGCTGGGTCAAACGGTATTCACATTTTATAGCCTTTGGGCATAGTTCCAAATTACTCTCCAGAACTGTTGGATAAGTTCACAAGTCCACCAAAAATGCTTTACTGTTCCAATTTCCCCTCATCTTCTCCAGTATTTATTAATTTCCTATATTGTCATTTTAGTCAATTTGACCAGAGAGATGTGGTACTTCAGAGTTGTTTTGATTTGCATTTCTCTAATCAATAGTCATTTAGAGCATTTTCCCACATGATTATAGATATTTTTAATTTCTTCCTCTAAAAACTGCCTGTTAATATCCTTTGATCATTTATCAGTGGGGGAATTACTTGTATTCTTATATATTTGACTTAGTTCTCAGTATATTTAAAAAAATGAGGGGGCGGAGCCAAGATGGCAGAGTAGAAGCAGCATGTCCAAGCCACTCTTCCCCCAGATCACCTCCAAACTATGTAAAAGGGGCCTCTGAACAACTTCTGGAGTCCCAGCGCTCACAGAACAACACAGAGAAGCTAACCTCCCGCTGATGACAGCCCAGCAGCACTGCAGGAAGGATCAGCACAGTGCTCTGGGAGCAGGTTTTAAGACTAAATGTTTCATATATATATATATATGAAATATAAATGTTTCATATATATATATGAAACATATATATATGTACATATATGTATATATATATAAATACTATTATTAATGCTCTTTTGCTTGTAATTGGGAGATCAGATGTGCAGGCATTGGGACACAGAGATTCACCTTCCTTTGATGGAAAAAATGAAGGGGGTATGGGAGAAGATAGGGGAGAGAACAGATTGGAGGGAGCGATATCTTGTGGGACTGCTATTCTGGGAGGGTGGGTAGGGGAAAAACAAGCGGGAAAATAATTGTAACTCAAAATCTGGGGGAAATGAATGATATCAAAGAGAAGTTAATAAAGCGTTTGCTTAATAAAAAAAATAAAAATAAAGAAAAAAAATGATGACTTTATCAGAGACACTATTTGCAAAAGTTCCTTCAATATCAAATATCAACACTGCCTTAGTTAAGTCCAATTCACTTGTAAGTCTAGACATCACCCTCTTGATGTCATTGTTTCTCTTTGATAATAAAGGATAAAAACCAGCTATGACAACAATTACAAAAACAGTGATAACTCCAGAAAATGAGAGAAGGTATTCCAGGGTTAGAAGTAGTAGATACCCCCTTTATGCTATGTGTTTTATACCAGTCACCATGGAGCTTTTTACCATTATATTTTAAATTTAAGTCCATTGTTGCTAAGAACTTTAATATATAAGGTGAGATTTTAACCCAGGTTATTTGTGGATATTTTATACCTATTCTTAGTATACTTTCTTTCTTTCTTTTTTTTTCAAGTTGCTCATTTGTAAAAATTAAAATATTAGATTCTCTACAATTTTCTTTCACCTCTGACATTGTTATCCCAAATTTGTTGTTATTCATTCATTTCAGTTATGTCCAACTCTTTATGACCCCACTTGGGGCTTTCTTTTTTTATAAATTAATTTATTAGTTTAGTTTCAGTTAACAAGATTTTTTTAATTGCATATGAATTTATTGGCACTAGTTAGTTTAATATTTAAATACAGTCTTTATGTGATTCTTTTTTTTTAATTAAACGAATACTTTATTAACTTCTGGTTTACATCAGTCATTACTGACAGATTTTGAATTACAATTGTTTTCCCCATTTTTCCCCTACCCACTATCCGAGAATAGCAGTACCACAAGATATCCCTTCCTCCAATCTGCTCTCTCCCATATCTTCTCCCATACCCCCTTCGACTTTTCCTTTAGAGCAAGGTAAATCTTTGTGCCCCAATGCCTGCACATCTTATCTCCCAATTACATGCAAAAGAGTATTGATGATAGTATTTATATATGCTTGAAACATTTAATTTTAAGACCTCAAATTTCAGATCCATTCCCTTCCTCCCTTGTCACCCATGCCTCTGGGAAGATATGTAATTCAGTATGTGTTTTACATGTATAGCTATGTAAAATATTACCATAGTAGATATATTGTACAAGGCTTCTTATAATTCCCTCTCACACATCCCACCACCAATCTGGTAGATTCCCTACTTGATCCTGTCCTTCTTCTATAGTGGGTACTTCCAACCTCCCCTCTCCCCACGAATGCCTTCCCATCCATCATCGCCCTCTCATCCCCCTTCCCCCTATTCTGATGGAGGTTGAGATATCCCATTTAGTATGTATGTCATTCTCTCCCTGAACCAAATTCAGTGATAATGTGGTTTTGCCTTTTTTTCCTTCCTATTCTCCCTCTCTCTTGCAGCCACTTCCCCTTGCTTCTTCTACATGAAATAGTTTACCCTACCCTGTCTCTCCCCATCTCCTCTTGCCACTTTCCTCTCTCACCTCATAATTTCAGCCCTTAAGTATCATTCCTTCCCAACTAATTCAACCTATGCCCACTCTCCATGTATAACTGTAAAGGTATATACACACATTCACATATGTATTCATAGGACCATACACTCTTCTTCCATTATTTTCATACTGAGAATGATTTCATCAGTCACAGTTTTTGTATTTCCATGCAGGAATGGAAATAGGTCAACTTTGATAAGGTCCTTTTGATTTCTTTTCGCTGATTACCTTCTCAGGCATCTCTTGTTTCTTGTGTCTGGATGTCAAATTTTCTATTCAACTCTAGTTTTTTTCCTAAAGAATGCTTGAAAGTCCTCTATTCCACTGAAAGACCATATTTTGCCAGGAAACAAAATACTCAGTTTTGCTGGGTAGGTCACCCTTGGGTTCAGTCCCAGCTCTTTTGCCCTCTGGAATATCATATTCCATGCCCTTCGATCCCTCAGTGTAGAAGCTGCCAGGTCCTGGGCTATTCTGATTGTGTTTCCACAATATTGAAATTGTTTCTTCCTGGCTGCTTGGAGTATTTTCTCCTTGATCTGGGGATTCTGGAACCTGGCTATAATATTCCTGGGAGTTTTCTTTTTGGGATCTTTTTCAGGAGGTGTTCTGTGGATTCTTTCAACCTCTATTTTGCCCTCTGGGTCTAAAACATCAGGGCAACTTTCCTTGAGAATTTCCTGAAGGGTGATTTCTAGGTTCTTTCTTTGATCATGGCTTTCAGGTAGTCCAATAATGTTTAAATTGTCTCTCCTGGATCTATTTTCCATGTCAGTGGCTTCTCCCATGAGATGTTTCACATTGCTTTCTATTCTTTCATTTGTTTGGATCTGCTTAACAGCATCTTGATTTCTCATAATGTCATTAGCTTCCATTTGCTCCAGTCTAACTCTGAAGAAATGAATCTCCTCAGTGAGCTTTTGAGATTCTTTTTCCATTTGGCAAAGTCATCTTTTTAAGGCATTCTTCCCCTCATTGCCCTTTTGGGCCTCCTTTGCCATTTGAGTTAGTGTATTTTTAAGGTGTTGTTTTCCTCAATCAGGCTGTTGACACTCATTTCATAATTTTTCTGCATCCTTCTCATTTCTCTTTCCAATTTTTCCTCCACTTCTCTTATTTGATTTTTAAAGTCCTTCTTAAGGTCCTCTATGGCCTGTAACCCGCTCATATTTTCCTTTGGGGCTTTTGGAGCAGGATTTTGACCTCACTGTTATCCTCCTGTTCTATCTTTCGATCCTCTTTGCCCCCAAAATAGGAGTCTAATGTTGCATTCTTCTGTTTATTTTGTTTCCTTCACCTTGGCAAGTTGCCACTTAATCAATTGACTTGTGGGCTTATTGCCACTGTAGGTCTCTTCCCCCAGACAGGAGAGCTTCTGTGCCGAATATTGGGGTCTTCACAGCTTTCTGGTAAGTTGGATACCCATTCCACGACCTCCAACCCAGACCACAATTCAGATCCAAGGAGGTTAAAGCAAGAGCTATTACCCCCCAAGACTGAATGCTGGATCTCCCTACAATTTGCAGGCCAGGAGCTGGAGCTGCCACTGGAAACTGCAAAATGGCATGTTTCTTCAGTGGCTTCTAGCCCCTGGGGGAGGAAGCCGGCGTGTTCTCCAAATACTGGTCCCAAAATCCATAGGGCACTAACCTCTCACTTTGTTCTAGGCCTGTCTGTGTTGATAATTCTGGAATCGCCACTCCATCTGGTGTTCTGGGGTCCCTCCAGCCAGCTGCTGGCCTGGCCACCCTGGGGCCAAAACTGTGGCTCAAGCGGACCTGGGCTCGGCTCTCCACATGCTGGGCAGTTGGCTCCGAGAGCGCTGCTCTGGTCCTTCCTGCAGGGCTGCTGGGCTCTCCTCAGCAGGAGGTTAGCTTCTCTGTGTCATTCTGCGGGATGCTGGGGCTTCAGAAGTTGTTCAGATTCCCCTTTTACATAGTTTGGAGGTGATCTGAGGGGGAGAGTGCCTTGGACGTGCTGTTTCTACTCCGCCATCTTCAGTTAACAAGATTCAATTCCATAGTTGATTGATTTTCAAATTTCCTTTACTTCCCTCCCCCCTCCCCCCACAACAGCATATAGTCCAGTATAGGACCTACAAATACATTTATATTAGATATTAGTCCATTTACAAAGACGTATTGTACTAGCTGGGATGAAAAATGGTAAAGAAGAAATAAAACCAAACAGTGAAAAGAAAAACATCAATTAGTTTGCTTCCATTAGGATTCAAGCTCAGTTCTTGCTAGTTATATCTCTGGATGTTGCATTTTTTTCTTTTATGAGTCTTTCAGGATTGACTAATCTTCTCTGCATTGCAGAGAAGAGTCCAGTCTGTCATAGTTGGTCATCACACATATGAAGTTTCTATGATTGTATACAAATTTCTCCTGATTCTACTCTTCTTACTCAGCATAAGTTTGTATAAGCCTCTTCAGGTAAATATGAAATCCGTCTCCTCCTCGTTTCTTGTACCACAATCATATTCCATTACATTCATATACCACAGCTTGATTAGCCATTCCCCAGTTGATGGGCACCCCTACAGTTTCCAATTCTTTGCAACCACGGAAAGAGCTGTTATAAATATTTTGGTACATTTGGGTCATCCTCCCATTTCTATGATCTCTTTGGGATATAACCCTAGAAGTGGTATTTCTGGGTCAAATGGTATGAAATCATTTATAGCCCTTTGGGCATACCTCCAGATTGCTCTCCAGAATGGTTGGATAAGTTCACAAGTCCACCAGCAGTGCATTAGTGTTCCAATTTGCCCAGATCCTCTCCAGCATTTCTTATTTTCTTGTTTTGTCATCTTAGCCAATCTGACTGGAGAGATGTGGTATTTCAGATTTGTATTGATTTTCATTTCTCTAATCAATAGTGACTTAAAACATTTCTTCATATGCTTACATATATCTTTAATTTCTTTCTCTAAAAACTGCCTGTTCATATCCTTTGGCCATTTATCAATTGGGAAATGACTTGTATTCATATAGATTTGACTCAATTCTCTGAAAATTTTAGGAATGACTCCTTTATCAGAGACAGAAGTTGTAAAAATTATTTCCCAATTTCCCACCTTCCTCTTGATCTTGGTTACTTTGGCTTTGTATGTACAGAAGCTTTTCAATTTTATGTAATCAAAATTATCCATTTTACATTTTATAATGCTCTTTAATTCTTGTTTGTTTCTAAAGTCTTCCACTCTCCACAAATCTGTAAGGTAAACCACTCCTTGCTTTCCCAGATTGCTTACAGTATCATCCTTTATACCTAGATCGTGTACCCATTTAGACTTGATTTTGGTATATGGTGTTAGATAAAGATCTGTGTCCAGTTTCTGCCATATTGTATTCCAGTTTCCCAGCAGTTTTTGTCAAATAGTGCAGTCTTTTCCAAAAACTGGGTTTACCAAACACTAGATTATTCTATTCATTAACTAACAGGCCTCCTGTTCCCAATCTATTCCATTTATCCACTACTCTACTCCTCTGCCAGTACCAAGCAGTTTTGCTGACTGCTGTAGTATAATACAGATTAAAATCTGGCATAGCTAGTCCACCTTCCCTAGCATTTCTTTTCACTAATTCCCTTGATATTCTAGACCATTTGTTTTCCAAATAAATTTTGTTATTGCTTTGTCTAAATCTAAAAAGTAGTTTTTTGGTAAATTGATTGGTATGGCACTAAATATATAGTCTAGCTTGGGTAAAATTATCATTTTTATTATATTAGCTCGACCCAGCCACAAGCATTTGATATGTTTACAATTTACACTGCTGAGAAGAACGTAAATTCCTTCTTATCCCCATTCAGTTTTCTCCAGAGTTTCATCATATCTAGTCTCTCTAAGATTCTATTCACCTCCTTAACTTCTTTCTTGTTTATCTGGAGGTTAGCTTTATCAAGTTCAGAAAAGGAGAGATTAAGGTCCCCCCACTAGTATAGTTTTGCTATATATTTCTTCCTCTAATTCCTTTAACTTCTCCTCTAGGAATTTGGATGTTATACCACTTGGTGCATATATATTAAGTAATGATATTGCTTCATTCTCGATGGTGCCTTTTAGCAGGATATAGTTTCCTTCCTTATCTCTTTTAATTAGATCAATTTTTGCTTTTGCTTTATCTGAGATAAGTATTGCTACCCCTGCTTATTTTACTTTAGCTGAGGCATAATAAATTCTACTCCAACCTTTTACCTTTACCCTGTGCATATCCCTTTGTTTCAAATGTGTTTCTTGTAGACAGCATATTGTAGGATTATGGTTTTTAATCCATTCTGCTATCCTCGTCTCTTTTATGTGAGAGTTCATCCCATTCACATTTACAGTAATGATGACTATCTGTCTCTTCCCCTCCATCCTCTTCCCTCCTCTGTTTATGGTTTTGTTTCTTCCTTCTCCCTACCCCTCCTTGAAGTTTTCCCTTTTGACCGCCCCCTCCCTCAGTGTTCCCATCCAGTGACCCCCCTTCTTAACCTACCCTCTCCCCTTACTACTATTTTCCTTCCCTCTAATAGCCCCCTTTAGTTTCCTCCTTTTCAGCCCCCCCTTACCCTTCCTCTACCTATAGAACACAATACATTTTTGTACTTATCAGAGTAAGTTATTCCCCCTTTGACTCCAAACAAATGGGAGTAAATTTCAATCAGTGCTCCTCTCCCTCCCTCCTTTTCCTCTATTTAATGAATTTATGTGTTTATTCATATTAGAGTCTTAAGCTTCAGTGATTAAGTTGATCCCTCTTTGAACCAGAACCAGTGAGAATAGTGTTTAAATGATGTTCCTCTCCCTCTTTCTTTCCCCTCTTCTATAGTGTTTTGATGGCTCTTCAAATGGCATATTTTACCTTTTCCTATCTCATCCTTTCCTTTTTCCCATTACAGTCCCTTTGATCCCCTTAATAGTTTTTTTTTTTTTTTAAGTCTTCAGGTTAGTGCATTCATACCCACACCCTCTATCTAGGTATAACCCTTTTGAAGGTCATGATAATCATAAAAATTTCGATATTAACAGTTATCAGCTACATATATAGGGATATGAGCATTTTGCCCTTTTTGCCTCCCAAGTAATGAGCATCTGTGTGTGAGTTTGGGTGTGTGCACATATGTATGTGTGAGTTTGTGTTTCCCTTGTTTACCTTTTTATGTCTTTCTTGAGTCTTGGAGATCAAATTTTCCATTGAGCTCTGGCTTTTTCATCAGGAAAAATAGGAAGTCCCTTATTTCATTAAATGACAATCTCCTTGCCTGAAAGATTATGCTCAGTTTTGCGAGGTAGTTAATCCTTGGTTGTATTCCTAGCTCTCTTGACCTATGAAATATCAAATTCTAGTCCCTCCGCTCTTTTAATGTAGAAGCTGCTAGGTCCTGTGTGATCCAAACTGTAGTTCCTCGATATTTGAATTGTTTCTTTTTGGCTGCTTGTAGAATATTTTCTTTAATCTTATAATTCTGCAATTTGGCTACTATGTTTCTTGGAGTTTTCAATTTGGGATCTCTTTCAGGAGGAGTCCAGTGAATTCTATCGATAAGTATTTTATCTTCTGATTCCAGGACCTCAGGGCAGTTTTCTTTGACAATCTCTTGGAGGATGTTGTATAGGCTACTTTTTTCATCATGGTTTTCTGGTAGTCCAATAATTCCTAAGTTGTCTCTCCTAGATCTGTTCTCTAGGTCAGTTGTTTTTCTAGTGAGATATTTTATATTTTCTTCCAATTTTTCAATCATCTTGTTTTGTTTGATTGATTCTTGCTGCATCATAGAGTTCATTTGATTGAATCTAATTTTTAGCGAATTATGGTCTTCAGTTAGTTTTTAAAGGTCCTTTTTTAGGGAGATATTTTCTCCAATTACTTCATTGAGACTTTTCTCCAAGTTTGTCACTGTCTCCATTATTTGGTCTTTAAAGTTTTTCTTAAGCTCCTCCAGGAATACTCTTTGGACTTGAGACCATTTCATGTTTCCTTCTGTGGTCTCAGGTGTGGGTAGAGAGTCTATATTGTCCTGTATATTTGGTTGTTCTTGCCCTACATAGTAGGCTTGAATAGACTTTCTTGCCTTCCCCTTCTCCTTCTCAGCTTCCTTCTTTCCCATTGTGATTTCCTGTTTCTTAATTTCTCAGGCTATGAGCTAAGGGCCTGGTCGTTGACTTTGAGTGCTGTAGCCTCCTGGCTAAGGCAGGAATGTCAGAAAGGAGGGTAGATGTACACTGAGAAGACTGTAGAGGTAAATAAATTTCTGCCTCTATACCCCTGGGCTATAAGCAGGCTTTTGTGGGTGAGTTGAGTTGGGGATTGTTGGGACGCCTCTGTCTCTTCTCTTCAGACTCCTGGTTTTCCCAGTTATACCCCTTCTTGGAGACTCCCAAGCCTGAGGCTATTTCCATTAACTTGGGATTTCAATCTGGGTAGGAGACTTATCTTTATGTTTTCTACTTCATGAGGGAGGGATGCGAGGATTGGAGGGACTAGAATTTACTTTGCCATTCTAGCCCCATTATTATACAGGCAGGCAGTTTATAAACTTCCAGGTTGGGGGCCGATCGCTGCAGGGGGCCTGCCTCTCCTACCTAGCTCCAATGTCCCCTCCTGTCTCCTCGTGAGATGAAGGTGAGCAGGCTATGATTCCTCTATGGTGAGTCTGCAAGCTGTGGCTTCTTCTCTCTCTGGTGTAGTCTGCTTGTCTGCTCTTAAGTCTTCGATGCGCAGACCCCACGTGTTCTCTTACCTTGTCCTAGGAATGGCCATGCTGAGGACCCTGGAATTGCCACAGCTGCTGGTGCTCTGTAGTCCCTGCAGCCAGCTGCTGGCCTGGCTGCCCTGGGGCCTAAACCTCGGCTCATGTGGACCTGGGCTTGGCTCTCCATGCACTGTGCTGACCCTCCCTGCAGGGCTGCTGGGCTTTCCTTAGCAGGAGGTTAGCTTCTCTGTGTTGTTCTGTGGGGGCTGGGGCTCCAGAAGTTGCTCAGAATCCCCTTTTACATGGTTAGGAGGTGATCTGGGGGGAAAGCACCTTGGACGTGCTGTTTCTACTCTGCCATCTTGGCTCCACCCCGGAAGTGTTAGTATACTTTCTTAGTAAATAAGTTCTACTGTTTAAGATTAATTAAGGATTTTTAGTTTTAAATATTCACTTTTACAAGATTTTGAGTTCTACATTTTCCCCCTTCCCTCCCATCTCACTTCTCTAAGATGGCATGTAATTTGATATTGGTTATACATGTACAATCAGATTAAACATATTTCTACATTAGTTAGACTGTAATGAAAAATCAGAAGAAAATGGGAAAAGCCATGAGAAAGAGGAAAAAAAAACAAAGAAGAGAGAAAACAGTATGCTTCAATCTGCATTCAAACTCCTGAGTTCTTTCTCTCAATGTAGATAGCATTTTACATCTTTAGCCTTTTAAAATTATCTTAAATCATTCCATTGCTGAGAAGAGCTAAGTCCATCTGTTACTGTGTACAATGTTCTCCTGGTTCTGCGAAGTTCACTCAGCATCAGTTCATGTACATCTTTCCAGGTTTTTCTGAAATATGCCTGCTCATCATTTCTTATGGAACAATAGTATTCCATTACATTCATATAACCCAACTTGTTCATCCATTCCCCAATTAATAAGCATCCCCTCATGTTTTAATTCCTGGCCACCATGAAAAAACGATTCTATAAATATTTTTGCACATGTGTTCCTTTCCTCTTCTAATGATATCTTTGGGGGTACAAACCTAGTCATATTATTGCTAGATCAAAGGGTATGCACAGTTATTTAGCCTTTTGGTCACAGTTACAAATTGCTCTCCAGAATGTTTGGACCAGTTCAAAACTCCACCAAAAATGTGTTAATGTTTCAATTTTCCCACATCTTTTGCAACCAAATAAGATTTCTAAAGCTAATGGGGTATGCAAAAATTTTAATATGGAACATATTGGTGGGGGATTCATGAGTGCTAGAAACCTATTTCAACAGGATTATTTCTAGAATCCTGAAATTAGCAGTAGTCATCAATCCCTATTTATTGTCAGTTCTAGATTGAGAACAGGAGTTAGAATAAGAAGCCATAGAAAGTGAAATATTCTACCCAATCTTAAGAGTCAGAAGGGACCTTAAGCATCCCTTGTGATTAATTGCATATCATCTCTGCTTAATCACTTCAACTGCCCTATTATTCAACTCTCCAAAAAGGAAACCAATTCTTCTCTTTCTAGTCTCTAAATTTAGGGAAATTCTTCACTATATTTAGAAACAATCTGCCTCTCTGAAATGCAGAATTATTGAGCCCATTTCTCTTCTCAGGTATAAAACAATATTAATAATATTATTTCTTTTATGTGGTAACATGTTTTAATGGAAATAATTGTGAACTTGGAGTGACAGACCTGAGCCTGAATCTCAATTCTACCATCTATGACCCTTGGTGAGGCACTGTATGCTGGACCTCATTTTCTTCACCTACAAAATAAGTGGGGTGGAGTTGAGGTATAACGTGAGAGAAATGCATTTCAAAGTCTCTTTCTAGTTCTAAATATATGATCTTTTGATATATTTTAAAAGCTTGGAAACATTTATAAAGCTCCCTACTGGGGGTAGAAAGTTGCTTCTATAATATAATTTCCTTTTTGTTACTCCCTGATCATTCCTTGGCATACCTGGTCCTGTTCCCTTACTTCCTATGAATTTTGAACCTGACTCACTTCTCAGATTCTATATGCTATATCTTGCCTTGCTTTTTTATTTCTGTGGCTTATTGATGTCTCCACTGTACACCTCTAAGCCTAATCAAATTTCTTTCTCTGACCTCCAGTAGCAGCATGTAGACAATTTTTTTATTTATCACAACCAATTTTAGATTTCTTGAGCTTTAGGAAAGTTTTCTCGAAGGTATACTCAACCAATGAATATTAAAACAATTAGACATGTTTTAACTGTGAAACAAAGTGGTAAAATGTCAAGAATATTGACTGGAGTTTACACTTCAAGGCTGACAAGATCAAAAAGGTTATTTTGAGCAGAGTCACTTAGCACTTAATATCTTAGAATCAGTTTCTTGGTATGTAAAATGAAGTGTTTGAATTAAATCACCTTTGAGTTTCATTCCAGTTATAGATCTTTGAACTATGAACTTACACAAGGGAAGGCTTAATTCCTAACATGAAACATTTAAAGTGGGCAGAAAAAACAAGAGATGTAATCAAGAAATTTATTCAGGGTTATAGCTGTAAAGGTCACCAAATCGTTGGGTGCCATAGGCTTCAGCCCATAAAAATGGTCTTTAATAGTTAGATGAGAGATCACTATCTATATTTCACAGGCCTTGATTGACCACATACACTTTACTCCTTCTAATCTCACACACTAGTGGGTCAACTAGCTCTTAAGTCATCTCCATTTCAGGAGCACTCAAAGATGAAAGAAAGGGTCCTACATTTTCTATGTATTGTGCAAAGTGTACAGTATTATAATATAGATGCTATACCTTTGGTGTAGATGCTAGGGGTTGCCTTAGGTTTAGACTTGGCTTATAGGAATGCCAAGGACATTTTCTTTGGTTTCATAAAATTAGTTTTATTCAAAGAGGAAGAAAGGAGAAGGGAACATGTTAAGAATAGACATAACCTGACTTATGTCGACCTTGTGAATCTCAGAGACACTATACCCGCCAAAAGTTTTTGGATTTTTTTTATTTTTTTTTTTGTATTTTCTTCTGTTGCTGTTATTTTTACTACCATAAGATTGTTGACTTGCCTCCTGAAACATGTCATGCTATATAAAGGTCTAGACCATTCCCAAGCCTGGACTATATCCTTCACTCCTAATTTTTCCAAGGTTCTTTCTATTATAACTCCACAATTTGTTTCCATGAACCATTATTATCCTCAGCTCAGGAGAACAGTCTTTATCAGCAGAACCAAGGTCTATCGATGTGTGATAAAAAAAATGATTATCCTCTGACCTCAAAAGTTAGGGCTGAACCCTAATCATTAACTTCCCTTTTAATCCAGAAACCAACAAATTGAAAAACATGTATTGAGGGTTTACTAGGTACTAGGTATAATAGCAGGTATTGCAGATACAAAAACAAAAGTGATATAGTCTCTGTTTTCAAGGAGCTTGCTTTCTATCAGAAAGTATGTATAGACAATAATACAAAATAAATAGAAGACAATTTTATGTGGAGGTCTCTCAGGTGGTAATATCAAGTAGGGCCTCATATAGGTCATGGCATTTGAATTTAGCTTTAAGGGGAGGCAGCAACTCTAAAAGATAGAAATGAGGAAGGAGAGCATTCCTGATATGGTGGACCGCCAGTTCAAAGACTCACAGGGAGGAAGATGAATATTACATGTGAAAAGCAATAAGAAAGCTAGATTAGAATATATAAAATGGAATAAAATACCACAAGCCAGGAAACATAAGCTTATCTAGTACACAGATTTAATGGAAAACTTTGAGAGATGGCTACCATGTTGGAGGACAAAGTTGGAATAAAAAAAATTGGTCTACCTAAAACCATCAGCAAATATTATATATAATGGATATGAACTAGAATCACATCCAATAAGATCAGGAGTGAAAGAAGGATGTCCACTATAACCCTTGTTTTTCAATTTGGTACCAGAAATGTTAGCTGTAGCAGTAAGAGAAGAAAAAGCAATTGAAGTAATTAGAATGGGCAAAGAAGAGACTAAGCTATTACTCTTTGCAGATAACATTATGATATACTTAGAGAATCCTAGAGAATCAAGGAAAAAAAAAAACTACTTGAAATAATAAATAACTTCAGCAAAGTTGCAGGATATAAAATAAACCCACACAAATCTTGTGTTGTCCTGTTTTATTTTGTTTTGTTTTTCTCACAATACTCAAATTATTTCTTCCTGACTGTAATATTTTCTCCTTGAGCTAGGAACTCTGGAATTGTACTCTAATATTTCTAGGAGTTTTCTTTTTGGGATCTTTTTCAACAGGGAATTGGTGAATTCTTCTTTTTTTTAAACAAATGCTTTATTAACTTCTGTTTTACATCATTCATTTCCGCCAGATTTTGAGGTACAATCATTTCCCCCCCGTTATTCCCCTACCCAACCTCCCAGAATAGCAGTCCCACAAGATATCGCTTCCTCCAATCTGCTCTCTCCAATACCTTCTCCCATACCCCCTTCGACTTTTCCATTAGAGGAAGGTGAATCTTTGTGTCCCAGTGCGTGCACATCTTATCTCCCAATTATAAACAAGAGTATTAATAATAGTATTTATACATATTTGAAACATTTAGTGTTAAGACCTCGAATTTCAGATCCATTTCCTTCCTCCCTTGTCACCCATTCCCTCTGGGGAGATAAGTAATTCAGTATATGTTGTACATGTCTAGCTATGCAAAACATTATCATAGTAGATATATTGTACAAGGCTGCTTATAATTCCCTCCCACTCATCCCACCCCCCACCTGGTCCATTCCCTACATGATCCTGTCCCTCTTCTATAGTGGGTACTTTCAACCTCCCCTCACCCCAAGGATGCCCTCCCATCCATCATCCCTCCTTTCATCCCCCTTCCCCCTATCCTGCTGCAGGTTGAGATATCCCATTTAGTATGTATGTCATTTTCTCCCTGAACCAAATTCAATGTGAATGTGGTTTTGCCTTTTTAACCTTCCTTATTCTCCCCCTCCTTTGCAACCACTTCCCCTTGCTTCTTCTACATGGGATAGTTTACCCTACCCTGTCTCTCCCCATCTCCTCTTGCCACTTTCCTCCCTCACCTCATAATTTCATCCCTTGAGTATTCTCCCTTCCCAACAAATTCAACCTATGCCCTCTATCCATATAACTGTAACCATATACACACATTCACATATGTATTCATATGACCACACCCCCTTCTTCCATTATTTTCATAGTGAGAAAGATATCATCAGTCACAGTTATTGCTTTTCCATATAGGAATGTAAATAGTTCAACTTTGATAAGTTCCTTTTGATTTCTTTTCCCTGATTACCTTGTCAGGCATCTCTTCCTTCTTGTGTCTGGATGTCAAATTTTCTATTCAATTCTGGTTTTTTCCTCAAGAATGCTTGAAAGTCCTCTATTCCACTGAATGACCATATTTTCCCCTGAAACAAAATACTCAGTGTTGCTGGGTAGGTGACCCTTGGGTCCCAGCTCTTTTGCCCTCTGGAATATCATATTCCATGCCCTTCAATCCCTCAGTGTAGAAGCTGCCAGGTCCTGTCCTCAGCGGGAGGTTAGCTTCTCTGTGTCGTTCTTTGGGTGCTGGGGCTCCAGAAGTTGTTCAGAGTCCCCTTTTACATAGTTTGGGGGGAATCTGGGGGCAGAGTGGCTTGGATGAGCTGTTTCTACTCCACCATCTTGGCTCCCAAATTGGTGAATTCTTTGTATTTCTATTTTGCCCTATGGCTCTATAATATCAGGGCAATTTTCCTTGATAATTTCTTGAAAGGTTACATCTAGGCTCTTTGTTTGATCAAGTCTTTCAGGTAGCTCAATAATTTTTAAATTATCTCTTCATGATCTATTTTCTATGTCAGTGGTTTTCCCAGTGCATTCTTTTGGATTGGTTTCATAATATCTTGATTTCTCATAAAATCATTAGCTTCCATTTGCTCCAATGTAATTTTGAAGGAATTATTTTCTTCAGTGAGCTTTTGAACTTCCTTTTTCATCTGACATTATCAGCTTTTTTAAGGCATTCTTCTCCTCATTGGCTTTTTCAACCTCTTTTGTCATTTTAGTTAGTCTATTTTTAAGGTGTTATTTTCTTCAATATATATTTTTGGGGGTGTCTCCATTAGTAAGCTTTTGACTTGTTTTTCATGATTTTCTTGCAACACTCTCAATTCTCTTCCCAATTTTTCATCTGCTTTTCTTACTTGATTTTTGAAATCCTTCTTGAGCTCTCTCATGGCCTGCAACCAATCCATATTTTTCTTGGAGGATTTTGATGTAAGAGATTTGACTTTGTTTTCTTCTTCTCCTTCTATGTTTTAATCCTCTTTGTCACCAAAGAATGATTCTATAGTCTGATTTCTCTTGCTTTGCTTGCTTATCTTGCCAGTCAACTACATGACTTTTGAGCTCTTTGCCATGGTAGAATTCTGCTTCCAGAGTGGAGAGTGCTGTGTCCCAAATTTCTGAGGTTTTGCACAGTTGTTGTCTAAAATTCTTCTGGCCACCTGCTCAGAACTGTAAGGATGATGCCCTCTCCACAGCTGCCACAAACTTTGCCACACCTGTGCTCCTGATGCCAGGACTGTCACCCAACACTGTGACCAAGATCCAAGTAGGGCAAAGCAAGATAATCCTGCCTCGGCACCAGAAAAGATATTCCTGCATTTGCCCTGTGGTCAGCCACTTGGTCCTCCCACTATCAGTGGGTCTGAAGCAAACACCACTGCTGCAGCTGCCAACGCTGCCACCCCAGGGTCAGTGCCTAAATTGTACTCTTTTCTCACCCAAGTCCAACAGAGTTTTTCCACTGACCTTTTACTCTCTCTCTAGTGTTTATGGGTTCAGAAGTAGGGGAACCACCACAGTTGCCAGTGATTCAGTCTGCTGAGGTCTCTGCCACAGGTTTGTGCTGGCATGGCCCCTGCAGGATTGTGCTCTGCTGCCAGCTCAGTGCAATGGACCCTTCCAATCAGCCTGCCAAGCTGCCTTTAGCAGTAGATTTGCTTCACTCTGTTATTTTGTGGGTTCTGTAGCTCTAAAATTTGTTTAGCGTTATGTTTACAGGTGTTGGGGGTAATTGGGGGATGAGCTCAAGTAAGCTCCTGCTTTTACCCTGGCATCTTGGCTCTGTCTCATTCCTATATATTTCTAATGAAGCCCAACAGCAAGAAAATAGAAAGAGAAATTCCATTTAAAATTGCTGTAAATATTATAAAATATTTGTTAAGTGTAATTGCCAAAACAAACCCAGAAACTATATGAACATAATTACAAAACACTTTTCACATGAATAAAGTCAGATCTAAATAATTATAAAACCATCAGTTGCTGGTGGTTAGCCTCAGTTAATATAACAAAAATGACATATAATTTACCTATTTAGTGACATACCAATCAAACCACCAAAATTATTTTATATAATTAGAAAAATATAATACCAAAATTCACCAGGAATAACAAATGGTCCAGAATATCAAGTTAATTAATGAAAAGAAATACTAGGGAAGGTAACCTAGCCAAACAAGATTTTAAACTGTATTATATAGTAGCAGTCATCAAAACTCTTTGGTACTGGATGAGAAATAGAGTAGTTGATCAGTGGAATAGATTAGGTACACAAGACACAGTATTCAATGACTAAAATAATCTACTGTTTGGTAAAGCCAAGGACTCCGAGTTCTGGGATAATAACTCACTATTTGACAAAAACCTGCTGGGATAACTGGAAAATAGCATGGCAGAAATTGGGCATTGACCAATATCTGTATACCAAAATAAAGTCCAAATAGGTTCATAATTTAGATATAAAGGCAGATAATATAAGTGTTCTGGGAGAGAAAGAAATAGTTTACCTGTCAGATTTATGAAGATGGGAAGAATTTATGAACAAACATAAGATAGCCTTATGAAATACAAAATGGATAATTTTGATTAAATTAAATTAAAAAGGTTTTGCACAATCAAAGTCAATGTAATCAAGATTAGGAGGGACTGAGAAAATGTGGAAAGATTTTTTATAACCAATATCTCTGATAGAGGTCTCATTTCTAAAACATACAGAGAAATGATTCAAATTTATAAGAATACAAGTTTTTTTTTTCCCCAATTGATAGATGGTTAAGGGATATGAATAGGCAGTTTTCAGAGGAGGAAATTAAAGATATCTAGAATAATATGAAAAAATGCTCTAAATGACTACTGATTAGAGAAATGCAAATCAAAACAACTCTTAGGTACCACATCTTACTGGTCAGATTGACTAACATGACAAAAGAGGAAAATGATAAATGGTAGATAAGATGTGGGGAAGTTGGAACACTAAGCTATTGTCAGAGTTGTGAACTGATACAGTTATTCTGGAGAGCAACTTGGAACTATGCTCAAAGGCTATAAATATGGTCATACTCTGTGACACAGCAATAGCACTTCTAGGGCTATAGTCAAAAGAGATCATAGAAGTGGGAGGAGGACCCATATGTACGAAAATATAGCATCTCTTTTTGTGGTGACAAAGAATTAGAAATCAAGGGGATACATATCAATTGAGGAATGGCTAAACAAATTGTGGTTTATGAATGCAATGGAATACTATTGTGCTATGAGAAATGAGGAGCAGATGAACGTTATAAAAACCTGGAGAGACTTATATAAACTGCTGCTGAGTCAGGGGAACAGATCTAGGAGAACACTGTACACAATTGTAGATGCACTGTATTTGTGATGACTAACTTTGATAGACTGAACTACTCTCAGCAATGCAAGGCTATAAGACACATGCAAAACATTCATGATGGAAAAGGCTATCCACACTAAGAGAAAGAATAACAGAGTCTAAATGCAGATTGAAGCAAACTACTCTCTCTCATTTTTGTTTTGTTTCCTCTTTCTCGTGGATCATTACCTTGGTTATAATTCCTCTTTATAACTCAGATAATATTTAAAGCAAAGGCATATGTGCAAACTATATTGGATTGCATGGGGAAACGTGAAGGAGTAAGAGATAGAGAAAATTTGGAACTCAAAATCTTGTAGAACTGAATTCTGTAAATTAAAGGAAAATTAATATTTAAAAATAAGGTGCAGAATACTACAAAGAAGACAAGAAGACTGGACATTGAGGAAATGTCATTGGATTTAGTAATAAAGAGAATCTTGATAAAAAAAAAATCCTGGCAGGCTTTGATCACTGGGTTAAAACTGATAATATGGAATTCAAAAGTGATAACTGCAAAGTCTTATGCTTAGATCTAAACAAAATAGATCTCATATGTGTAAGATAGAAGAGATTTGGCTATATAGTAATTAGTCTCAAAAAGTTCTAGGCACCCTTTTTGAGTCAGATGTAATGTGGCAGCCAAGAAAGGTAATGTCAGTATAGGTAGTATTGAGAAACATAGAAGGAAAGGTGGCTGTCATTTTTACTCCATCTTTCTCTGGCATATATTTTTTCTTCATTATTCTTAATATTTGTGTAGTACCAATCATGTACAAGTTATAACCCTACTCACAATTGAGGCTACAAAGAGGTGTCATATAAAGTCTTTTCCTGAACTTTCAAATCTGCCTATGGACATAGAATATATCTTTGTGAAATGATAATTAGCAGTACTCAAAAGAATATTCTGAGAGCCAGATGAGTGATAAAATATGTCTTTCAAGGAGTTCAGAGGAAGAAACAGTGATTTTGGGCTGACCTGGTCAGCAAGTGCTTCATGGGAGTGGAAGGACTTAAGGTAATCTTTGAAGAATAGGTTTAACTTAAATCCATGGTCTTTGAAGAGATTCTGAATGGGCTACTAGTGTGATCAAGGTATAGAGGTGGTAATTCACTTGGTACAACATGGGGAAAGTAGCTAGACCAAACTGGCAGGGGGGAAAGGTTTGACCAGGTAAATGATGAGGTATAAGTTTAGAAAGGTTTATTGGATTCAATTATAGTTCTTCTACATGATGCTATCAGCCAGTGGAAATGGTTACACTTAAAATGTATTCTTTTTACAACGATTCTTAATTGTTTCCTCTGGCTCCTACACTACTATCAATGATCATTTGGATTTCATTTGAAAGAGTGACTCAGGTACTCATATACTCATACACCATCATAATACATAGTTGTCTCTACTAAAACAATCTGATAAGCACACATCAATGACACTTGGAAAGATTAATTGCATTGCAGATGTTGCTGTTGACTTTTAAATTCAGTAGGCAGTTCTCTGAATCATCACTTCTTCCACCCAAATGTCACACAAGGAAGTAAATGAGTTATACACTAATGCCTATTTCCTCAGAGGCTCTCTGATTATTTTCTTTACACCATACTAAGGCCCTTCTATTCCTTGGCTCATTTGTTACTTAAGCATGGACCAACAAGAATTAAACAATTTCCCTTCTAATAAATGCTATCAGTCAGTCCCTGTGTCTAATGGGTTGAGTGCAACTGACTCAATGTCATATCAGAAGCACTTACAGACTTGCACACACATTTCCTTACAGAAATGGCTGGATTAACCACAGAATATTCAGACTGAGATCTGTATTCTGTCTTGGCTCCTTCATTGACTTAAAGTGCATCCTCAAGGAAAACTACTTAACCACAGTAGGTCTTAGCTCTCCATTTATAAAGTAAAGAAAATGGCAATTCCCTGGGTCCTTATTCTGTATTCCCATTCCCTATGGAAGACTGCGAGACTTGTGAAGATTGTGAGAGGAAGACTATGATTTGCTCTAATCAAGGTGACATCAAAGTAACAAACAGTGTCAAAAACAAATCTATTAGATGTTTGGCTTCCAGTGTCAAGCAGCTAGGTCAGTCTCCTTCCAACTGTAAACTATAACTCTCTGATTATCCTGTAAACTTGTCAATAAAATTAAAATAGCCCAGGCATGTGACAGTAAAAACAATTCTCTAAATGAGAAGCATCCTAGAAACATATAGAATGGCAGAAAGATATAGTGATGGGTCCCCGGACTTAGATTTAGTATATGCTGGAAACAAACCCAGCCCTTACCACTTATTAACTGTGAGACAATAGTCAATTCATTTACTCTCTGTGGAACTCAATACTTCATCTGTAAAATGAGAATGTTACAATAGATGACCTCTAATTTTCTTTGATTCAATGTTCCTAACCACTTCCACACCAACCACCTTGGTCTTACTTTTCCCACTTTCCTCTACCATAAAACTTAGAGAAATTTTCTTTATTTTTTCTTATATTAAAAGTAGATTTATCACGGGATGGGATGACTAGAGTAGAGAGAGAGAGATCAAAGATCAAGATCAAATAATTTGGATAAGAACAGAAGAGAAACAATTCTTCCCTCCTTTCTTTAGAAGTTCTAGGCTGAATTCTTGGTTACAGCCAAGTTAAAAGAGCCATAGATAAGAGATCCTGTGAAATGAAAGCATAGGGAAATCTGTTAGACTTCATGAACTTCAATCCATAGTTTCCTAATATAAAGCCGCTTATATTCCTTACAGGAGAAAAAGTGGCTGTTGTTTTGTGAAATGGACTCTAGACTGCCCTATGCTGACAAATTACCTACACAAATGACTTGGAATTACCCTGTCATTCACTAGACTAATCTGGGTATCACTGAACTAAAGCTAGAGGGGACATTAAAAGTCATTGATTCTGAAACTCATGTTTTATAGATAAAGAAAACAAGTGCAGGGTCGGCTAGGTGGCACAGTGAATAGAACACTGGCCCAGGAGTCAGGAGGACCTGAGTTCAAAGCCAGCCTCAGACACTTAATACTTACTAGCTGCGTGACCTTGAACAAGTCACTTAACCCTGATTGCCCTGCTTTCCCCTCCAAAAGAAAAAGCAAAATAAAACAAAAGAAGTCCAAGGAAATGAAGGGACTTTTCAAATGTTGGATTGGAATTTGAGAAGTGGGATTTGAACCTAGGTCCTTTGTTGCCAAAGCCAATGCTTTTTGAATTATGTACAGTCTTAGAAAATCATCAGCATCTCAGGTATAAAAGAGGAAGAATTCTTCCCTACCCTAGTTTGTTATCATGGCCCTGGAAAGTAATAATAAGAAGAACAATAATAAGTAACATTTATATAGCATCTGCTATCAGTCAGGTATCATGATAAGGACTTTTATAAATATTATATCATTTGATCCCTGAGAATTAGATGATATTATTGTCCTAATTTTACAATGAAAGCAAATGAGAGACACAGGTTAAGTGACTTGGCCAGGATCATGTAGCCACTAAGTATTTGGGGCTAGATTTGAACTCAGGTGAAGGCCTGGAATTCTATACACTATGCCAGCCTATAGCTAGGGACCTCATGATGTTAAAGGCAAGAAACTTTTAGTGGAAGTGTTTTAACTTGCAAAATGAATAATGGAAAACCTAAGATGGGGCAAACTTTGTGCGGTTAGGCTATATCACTATCATAGTTGCTAAAGAAAAAATAGATACAGTGAAATAATCAGAGGGTCAAACAGGATGCAAATTTGCAAACAGAGGTTTATGAGTGGGCCATCGGTTATGTCATCTTCATGTCTCAATTAATGAAGTAATAAGATTGGTGATACAATGAGAGATAATTTTCTGACACAATGTCTTTTTTATAATATACTTATATCTCCTCCTAGCTCTTTGGACCCACAAATTGGAATGATACAGTAGGATTTTTATAAGAAAGAGCTAAGTCCCTCTATCTGATAGATTTCTATATCAAATGTTATCGTGAGGGAGGTGCCAAGTGTTGAAGTTTGAAAATTCAAGACACATGTTTGAATGTATGTAGAAGATGAGATGGGAGAGGTAGTTTGGAGGAATAAGACACATGAAAATCAATGTCAATGATGATTATGGCCAGAAAACCAGAATGATCTTTTTGTGCTATCATAGACAAGTTTTAAATGATTCATGAAGCATTTAGTTAAGGGTACTAATATGAATATACTTTGTGCTCATTTTAAAATGAATGCATGCATTATGAGATTCATGTTATTTGAAAATTATCTTGACTGGGGTGGTGGAGTCAATAGAGTATCAGGTCTGGAGTGAGGAAGACTCTTCCTAAACTTGTATCTGACCTCAGACACTAGCTGTGCGACCCTGGGAAAATTATTTATTCCTCTTTGCCTCAGTTTCATCATCAATAAAATTAGTTGGACACACAAATTTCAAACAATGTGAAAGGGGACTCTGAACAACTTCTGGAGCCCCAGCACCCACAGAACAAAACAGAGAAGCTAACCTCCTGCTGAAGACAGCCTAGCAGCCCTGCAGGGAGTGGCCAGCGCAGCGGTCTGAGAGCAGGCAGGACAGCATGCTGGGAAACTACAGCGCAGCGTGCAGAGTCACGCCCATGTCCGAGGTTTTAGCCCCAAGGTGGCCGGGCCTTCAGCCGGCTGGAGGGACCCCAGAACACCAGCAATTGTGGCGATTCCAGAATTATCAGCACAGATATGCCTAGGACAAAGTGAGAGGTTAGTGCCCTATGGACTCTGGGACCAGTATTGGGGAACACGTGGCTTCCTCCCCTGGGGGCGAAAAGCCACTGAAGAAACAGCTGCACAGAAGCCATTTTGCAGCATCAGTAGTGGCTCTAGCTCCTGGTCTGCGAATTGTAGGGAGATCCAGCAATCAGTCTGGGGGTTAATCACTCTTGCTTTAAAATGCCTGGATCTGGATTGTGGTCTGGGAGGGAAGTTTGGGGTGGGTATCCAACTTGCCAGAGTGGGTGGAGGCTTTACAGAGGCCACACAACTGGCGGAAGTTGTGAAGACCCCACATTTGGGCAGAAGGTCCCCTGTCTGGTGGCAGAGTCCTACTGTGGCAACAAGCCCAAAAATCAAGTAATTAAGTGGCAACATGCCTAGGCAAATGAAACAAAATCAACAGAAAAGTTCAACATTGGACTCCTATTTTAGGGGCAAAGAGGCTCAAAGCATGGAGGAGAACTGTGAGGTCAGAACTCCTGCACCAAAAGCCCCAAATGAAAATACAAGCTGGCTACAGGCCATAGAGCACCTTAAGAAGCAGATAAGAGAAGTGGGGGAAAATTTGGGAAGAGAAATGAAAAAGATGCAAGAAAAGTATGAAATGACAGTCAACAGCCTGACTGAGGAAAATAACACCTTAAAAATAGACTAACTCAAATGGGAAAAGAGGCTCAGAAAGGTAAGGAGGAGAAAATGCCTTAAAAAGTTGAATTTGCCAGATGGAAAAAGAATCTCAAAAGCTCACGGAGGAGATTCATTCCTTCAGAGTTAGACTGGAGCAAATGGAAGCTAGTGACATTATGAGAAATCAAGATACAGATCCAAACAAATGAAAGAATGGAAGGCAATGTGAAATATCTCATGGGAAAAACCATTGACCTGGAAAATAGATCCAGGAGAGATAATTTAAAAATTATTGGACTACCTGAAAGCCATGATCAAAGAAAGAACCTGGAAATCACCCTTCAAGAAATTCTCAAGGAAAATTGCCCTGATGTTTTAGATCCAGAGGGCAAAATAGAGGTTGAAATAATCCACAGATCACCTCCTGAAAAAGATCCCAAAAAGAAAACTCCCAGGAATATTATAGCCAGGTTCCAGAATCCCCAGATCAAGGAGAAAATACTACAAGCAGCCAGGAAGAAACAATTTCAATATTGTGGAAACACAATCAGAATAGCCCAGGACCTGGCAGCTTCTACACTGAGGGATCGAAGGGCATGGAATATGATATTCCAGAGGGCAAAAGAGCTGGGATTGAAGCCAAGGGTCACCTACCCAGCAAAACTGAGTATCTTGTTTCAGGGGAAAATATGGTCATTCAGTGGAATAGAGAACTTTCAAGCATTGTTTAGGAAAAAAACAGAGTTGAATAGAAAATTTGACATTCAGACGCAAGAAGCAAGATATGTTGAGAAGGTAATCAAGGAAAAGAAATCAAAAGGAACTTATTGAAGTTGGACTATTTACATTCCTACATGGAAAAACAATAAATGTGTTTGATGAAACCTTTCTCATTATGAAAATAATTGAAGAAGGGTACATGACATATGTTCACAGGTATACATGGATAGAGGGCATAGGCTGAATTTGATGCGACGTGATGATTCTTTTTTTTTTTTTTTGAGCGCAATTGGGGTTGGGCTTGCCCGGGGTCACATGACTGGGTTTTTGTTTGTGTGTTGGGTGTCTGGGGCCAGATCTGAGCTCGGGTCCTTCTGGCTCCGGGGCCGGTGCTCTACTCGCTGTGCCACCTAGCTGCCCCAAGGAAGGGATGATTCTTAAGGGGTGAAGTCAAGAGGTGAGAGAGGAAAGTGGCAAGAGGAGATGGAGAGAGACAGGGAAGGGTAAACTATCTCATGTAGAAGAGGCAAAGGGAAGTAGTTTCAGGGGAGGGGAAGAACAGGAAGGCAAAAAGGCAAAAGCATATTCTCATTGAAGTTGGCTCAAGGAGAGAATCACATACATACTAAATGGAATATCTTACCCTCACTCACTCTCCTGAGTAGGGAAAAGGGGGATGAGAGGGGGGATGATGGAGGGGAGGGCATTCTGGGGGGAGGGGAGGTTGGAAGTACCCACTATCAAAGAGGGACAGGATCAAAGTAGGGAATGGACCAGGTGGGAGGTGAGACGGGTGGGAGGGAAATATAAGCAGTCTTTTACAATACATCTACTATGGTAATATTTTGCATGGCTATACATGTACAACACATACTGAATTGCTTATCTTCTCAGAGGGAGTGGGTGACAAGGGAGGAAGGGAATGGATCTGAAAATCATAGTTTTAAAATTAAATGTTTCATAAGATGCCCAGGCATTGGGGCTCAGAGATTTACCTTGCCCTAATGGCAAAGTCGAAGGGGATATGGGAGAAGATATGGGAGAGAGCAGATTAGATGAGGGAATATCTAGTGGGATGGCTATTCTGGGGTGGTGGGTAGGGAAAAAATGGGGGGGGAAATGTAACTCATAATCTGGTGGAAAAGAATGATTTAAACCAGAAGTTAATAAAACATTTGTTTAATTAAATAAATAAAATAAAATTAGTTGGAGATAGAAATGGTAAAACATTCTAATATCTTTGAAAAGAAAACCCCAAATGGCTTCACAAAGTGTTCATTATGACAAAAAGAATTTTATATGGAAGTAAGTTAATTTACAGAAGACGATGCAGAACTCTTCAAACATGCAATTGCTTGACCATAACTTTGATAAGCTACTAAAATGATTTGATATAAGAATAAAAGAAATTTTTCTTAAAATGACAAGTAGCTATCTAACACCATCAGTAAGCATTATATGTAATGGGGATAAGTTAAAAGCATTCCTAATAAGATCAGGGATGAAACAAGGATGCCCATTATCACTGCTGTTATTCAATATTATACTACAAATGTTAGCTTTATCAGTAAGAGAAGAAAAAGAAATTGAAGAAATTAAAATAGGCAGTGAAGAAACTAAGTTATCACTCTTTGTAGATGACATAATGGTATACTTAGAGAATCCTAGAAAATCAACAAAAACTACTTGATATGAATAACAATTTTAACAAGGTTGCAGGGTATAAAATAAATCCACAGAAATCATTGGCATTTCTATGTACTACTAAAAAAGCACAGCAGCAAAAGATAGAATTTTAATTTAATTTAAAATAACTGTAGACAATATAAAATATTTTGAGTCTACCTTCCAAGAAAAAGCGAAGAATTATATGAAAACAATTATAAAATGCATATCACATAAATAAAGTCTAATCTAAATAATTAGAAAAGTATCAGTTGCTCATGTGTAGGTTGAGCTAATATAAGAAAAAATACTGTTCTACATAAATTAATTTACTTACCAAACAAACTAAAAAAAATATTTCATAGATCTAGAAAAAATAAAAACAATTCATTGGGAATAAAAAAAGATCCAAATTATCAAGGAAATCACTGAAAAGAAATGTAAAGCAAGGTGACTTAGCTGTACAAGATAATAAAACTGTATTATAAAGCAACAGTCATCAAATTCACTTGATACTGGCTAAGAAATAAAGTGGTGCATCAGTGGACTAGTTTAGGCACACAGGACACAGTAGTTAATGACTACAGCAACCTACTATTTGATAAACCCAATGACCAGTTTCTGGGATAAGAACACACTATTTGACAAAACTCCTGGCAAAAAAGGAAAACAGTATGGCAGAAAATATACATAGATTAATATCTCACACCCTATATCCCAAGATAACATTAACATGGATATGTGATTTAGACTTAGTGATACCATAACAAATTAGAAGAACATGTTTACATGTCAGATATGTGGAGAAGAGTAGAATTTATAACCAAATTAGAGATAGAGAACTTTATGAATGCAAAATGGATAAATTTGATCCCATCAAAGTAAAAAAAAAAACTTATAGAAACAAAGCCAATGCAACCAAGATTAAAAGGGAAGGAGAAAGCTGGGGGAAATTTTTTAAAGCCAGTGTCTCTGATATTTTTTGTTTCTAAAGTATATAGAGAATTGAGTCAAATGTCTTTAAATACAGGAATATAGAATAGAAAAAAAATCATATTCTATGTCCTCAAGAACGTTCCAATATAAGAAGGCTATTTGACACATACATGACAATGTGTCACACATTTTCTGGCCCTTTCTACTAGAAGAGAGATGCTTTCCATGAGTCATGTCCTTTGGTCTGCATGATTTCTCTACTCTTGAACAGAAATATGACCCTGCCACCTTCCCTCCCATCTACAGATGTCCAGCCCCCACAGAAGGTTCGAAGAGTCTAACCAGAGAATTCTTCCATATTCTTTACATAGTCTACCATTCTCAATGCCAAGAGTGGTACTAGGCTTCTGTATTTTAATTCATTTTAAGATTTCTTCTCCTTTGAACACATTTATATTTTGTGTATTTTCCTTCCAAAAGGCAGTGGTTCCTTATTTCGTCTGTTACATGTTGAAATCCAATAAAATGACTGCCATGGCTTTCTGCCCTGAACCTCAACTTCATTACAAAATATAATCCAGGTTGAATTCTCCCTTCAGTAGAAGCTGAAACCAGAGACCAAATAGGTTTGGCTCTCCATACTTTTATATGTACTTGTGGTTTCCACGGAAACCATTCCCACAGATTCCAAATGTTCAGGATGGTAGCGGTGCCCCTTAGATGCTGGCTTTTAGAATATTAAAAATGCTATACAGAATCAAGGATAGGGAGAAAGATAATCTTTTAAAATGAAATTTCTTCCCGTCCTTTCCCCTCTTGAGATCCGTTTCTGAAATAAGTTGTGAAAGCACTAGAGGGGGTAGGAGGTAAAAGTTGGAGAGAGGGAGATAGAAAGAGGGGGAATGAGAGAGAGAGAGAGAGAGAGAGAGAGAGAGAGAGAGAGAGAGAGAGAAGAAGAAGAAGAAGAAGAAGAAGAAGAAGAAGAAGAAGAAGAAGAAGAAGAAGAAGAAGAAGACAGATATAGAGACAGACAGAGAGACAGAGACAGACCAAGAGAAACAGAGACAGACACAGAGAGACAGAGAGAGAAATGAGGAGAGACAGATAGAAAGAGACGAGACAGAGATAGATAGACATATACACTGACAGAGAGAGACACACACACAGATACAGTAAAAGACAGAGGCAGAAACAGACAAAGAGAGATAGAGACACACAGAAAGACAAATAGACAAAGACACATAAAGACAGAGATTGAGACAGTAAGGGCAAGAAAATACAGAAACAGAGAGAGGAAGAGAATTTGGGCTAACCAGTTTTGGAAAGTGCCTCCTTAGAGGAAAGGGAGGAATTCAGTTTTCAAAGGGAAGGAAAGATACATGAATTGTGTGTCAACTTTTATTCTAGTAATAACATTACTTCCAAAACCATAGGAGTGATTTAGTAGAAAAATGATATATTTAATACTTTTTAGATAATGTATTTTTCAAGAGTTCCTTTTCATGTCTATCAATTCAAGTTCCACAAAGAAGACTAAGATTAACTCTTTAATTCTGTACATTACTGGTGTTATCACTCAGGAACTTGGTGATGTTAGATAATACTAGCCACACCGAACATTTCATGGTCCCATAGACCTTTCTTTGAGGTTGCCTTGCTTAAATTGTTTTCTTCTGGTGAAATATGCAGCTTCATCATTTCTATACAGTCATATTCTATGCAATGCAAGTCCAACTTCCTCTATGAAGCCTTCTCTTCCTTGGAGCCTCCTATCTTTGATCTCCCTTCCTCCTGAAGTGTTGTAATGCTTTGGCTTGGTAGCACACACACTGGTACCTAATTTTACGTCTAAAAAAAAGGAAGGTTGTCTGGATAAACTCACAGATCCTTCTTTCAGACTGAACAATCTAGGAGTCTACTGTTTCTGTGGAGGGGGAATGTTTGCAATTTCTATTTTATTCAGGGTGTTATTTTTTCCTAGTGTTGCTAAATATGCATTTGAAGCTTGCTGAAATAGTATCTTGCTGTAGTGTTTGAAACACATGAAGATGTAGTTTAAAGGGAAGGGGCAATTTGACAATTAGTTGCCTTATGTATTAATCACTAATTAATAGGTATTTATTAAACATTGTGTACAAGGTGCTGTGCTAGCTTTTTATGACTATAAAGAAGCAGATAAGATAAAGGCCTTGCCTTCAATAAGCTAATAATCTAGATGGAGAGTTAACAAGAATGACAACAAAAACTAATTCATGATATATGACAGTAGTTCTAAGCTTTAAATGTTTGGCACAGACACTATATGCATGTTGTAATAAGAAAAGGTCCATGCAGAGTATACAGACAAGGTTTTAATGAGGATGTGGGGTATGGGATGGGCTTTACAGAATGGGTTGAATTCTAAAAGACTGAAAAGAGAAGGAAGAACATACCAGGCATGGAGAACCAAATGAGATAAGATAAGAAATATTGGAGGAAGAGCAGCTGGGTGGCGCAATGAATAGAGCCCTGGCCCTGGAGTCATGAGGACCTAAGTTCAAATGCAGCCTCAGACACTTGACACACTTACTAGCTGTGTGACCTTGGGCAAGTCACTTAACCCCAATTGCCTTGCATTTCCCTCTCCAAAAAATACATTAAAGAAAAAAATATTGGAGGAGCATGAGTAGACCAGATTGAAAATAATTTGAGAGTTCCCCAAAAGAAAACTCCCAGGAATACTATTGCCAGGTTACAGAATTCCCAGATCAAGGAGAAAATACTACAACCAGCCAGGAAGAAACAATTTCAATATAGTGGAAACACAATCAGAATAGCACAGAACCCGGCAACTTCTACACTGAGAGATTGAAGGGCATGGAATATGATATGCCAGAGGGCAAAAGAGCTGGGATTGAAGCCAAATACCCAGCAAAACTGAGTATTTTGTTTCAGGGGAAAATATTGTCACTCAGTGGAATAGAGGGCTTTCAAGCATTCTTGAGGAAAAAACCAGAGTTGAATAGAAAATTTGACATCCAGACACAAGAAGCAAGAGATGCCTGAGAAGGTAATCAGGGAAAAGAAATCAAAAGGAACTTATCAAAGTGGACCTATTTACATTCCTACATGGAAAAACAATAACTGTGACTGATGAAACCTTTCTCAGTATGAAAATAATGGAAGAAGGGTATGTAGGCATATGAATACATATGTGAATGTGTGTATATATGTTTACAGTTATACATGCATAGAGGGCACAGGTTGAATTTGTTGGGAAGGGATGATACTTAAGGGTTGAAGTTAGGAGGTAAGAGAGGAAAGTGGCAAGAGGAGATAGGGAGACACAGGGTAGGGTAAACTATCTCATGTAGAAGAAGCAAGGGGAGGTGGCTGCAGGGGAAGGGAAGAACAGGAAGGCAAAAAGGCAAAACCATATTCTCATTGAATCTTGCTCGGGGAGACAATGACATACATACTAAATGGGATATCTCACCCTGCAGGAGAGTAGGGAGGTTGGAAGTACCCAATATCAAAGAGGGACAGGATCAAAGTAGGGAATGGACCAGATGGGGGGGTGGGATGGGTGGGAGGGAATTATAAGAGGCCTTCTACAATATATCTACTATGGTAATGTTTTGCATAGCTATACATGTACAACACATACTGAATTGCGTATCTTCCCAGAGGGAATGGGTGACAAGAGAGGAAGGGAATGGATCTGAAATTCAAGGTTTTAAAATTAAATGTTTCAAATATATATAAATATTATTATTATTACCATTTTACATGTAATTGGGAGATAAGATGTTCAGGCATTGGGGCACAGAGACTCACCTCACCCTAATGGTAAAATCGAAGGAGGTATGGAAGAAGATATGGGAGAGAGCAGATTGGATGTGGGGATTTTTTGTGGGACTGCTAGTCTGGGGTGGTGGGTAGGGGAAACCGTGGGGAAAAATTGTAACTCAAAATCTGGCGGAAATTAATGATGTAAACCAGAAATTAATAAAGCATTTACAAAAAGAAAATAATTTGAAAGATGATCTGAGTCATTTGAACAGCCAATCTGTATCACACAGGCCACAAGGTGATGCTCTAGATTTGCATTTTTTTGGCCTAAACATGTACATGGTAAATTAATTGGATAATGGGAATTCTTTTACCTCATATTTTAGTTTGTAGGTGCTACTTTCCTTTGCTCTTCTAGCCTATCCCGATGCAGATGTTCTCTTATTGCACAGGCAACAAATGTCATTTTATTGTACCAATATCTAAGAGACAGAATGATTACATATACATCAATCATTCTGAATAATAGAGACAAATTCATTTCATTATTGCAAAATAAATGTCTTCTACTTTATAGAGAAGTGTCTGTGATTTGCAACAACATTTATTTTGTGATAATGTGGAAGACAATCATGTGACTACATTCCTTTCTGTCAGCTCAGTAGGGGAGAATGAGCTACTTTTTAAATGTGAGGCAGAGGAAGATGACTCACGACCCAAGCCTCAGACTATTACAGTATTCTTTTAGAGAACAAGACACAATTCAAAATAAGGTTAAGGACAAAAGCAGTATTGCTGAGGTACTGCATTGTGCACAGTCATGTTCTGTTTGGCATGTATGATATATGTGCACAAATTGATTTGAACATTTTTGGTCTGACTTGGTTTAAAAAATAAGAAGTCCAACAATTGAATTGGTTTTGGGGGGCCTGGATTGGAATGGTCAAGGCAGCCAGAGCACTCAAAATCATATGAATGTGTAGTTACAGACTATTATTTCAACAGAAGCCAAGTCTATAGAGCAGAAGGAGATTGACTCAGTATTTTCTCTCTTAATTGAATCAGATCAACAGCATGAATAACCATCAATTTTCTGGCAATCAATTATTTATCAATGATATGAAGAAAGGCATGGTGAAAAAATAGAGGCACTATAATAGTTTATAGGGTATGCAACATGGTATAGTGGGAGGGGCATTAGTTCAGGAGTTGGTGTTCTTGGGTTCTAACCTCTCCTTTGATATTTTACCAGTAGGACCTAGTGCAAATCACTTAACCTCTATGAGAGTTTTCTTCTTTGCAAAAATGGAAACATTGATTTAGATGTCCCCTAGATCAAATATATTTTCCTGTGAGTCTATAATCTGGTGTCATGGAAACCCGGCCAGAGTTGGGGTCAGAAAATATAGGTTTTAATCCTGTTTCTGCTTTTTATTATTGGTGTGACTATCAGCAAATTGCTATTATTCTTTAGTGCTTGGTAACATCACCAAAAATTAGAGGGTTAGACAAGATGACCTCTAAGGTCCCTTACTGTTCTGAATCTCTGCTCTTACTGGCTATTTTTCATTTCAATAGTTAGCTGGATAATGTGGGCATCACCAAGTACTGATCCCACAGTCTGGGCATTATTTGAGGGACTAAAATGAATTAGAATATTCAAACATTCTATTTCCTTCTGACAGTTAAACATGTAGCCTCTTTCCCCTTTCATTTTTTCCCATTTAAGGGATTATTACATTGTCTTTATTTTTTTTTCATTTCTAATTTGAAAATCCTTTAGTCAATCATGACAATCTATGAATTACCAGATAGACTCCTTTTTTGTTGTTGTTTTTGGAAGGGGAAGGCAGGACAATTGGGGTTAAATGACTTGCCCAAAGTCACTTGGATAGTTAAGTGTTAAGTGTGTGAGACTGGATTTGAAATCAGGTACTCCTGTCTCCAGGGCCAGTGCTCTATTCACTACACAACCTAGCCACGCTAAGATTATAGACTACTGATGGGTAACAACCATGCCTCTTCCCCCAGATATGTACTTCTCCCATCACATTATATTGGTTTGGGCATTAGGTAAACTTCAGTCAATATAAATGAACATAGATTCACAAATCCATATCAATTAAGATATTGAGGGACAATGATTGTTGAACTGAAATAACTGATACTACATTTTCACATACAACTTCTCTCTTAGGTTATTTCCTCCAAAATCAGGATCAATTTATTGTTAGGATTGCAATAACCCTCACTGATTCTCTGTCTCCAGAATATTCTTGGATATGAGAAAGTTTTTTTGGCTGTTATTTTTCTTTTTATCTTTTTGTTCCAATTTCCAGAGATAGCATGATCCACTTAGTTGTTTTGGATTTTCAGACAAGTTGGAAAAATAGACTTTTCCATATTCTTAGAATTAAGACCTCTCTCATCAGTAACTTAAAAATAGCTTAACAAAAACATTTCAAATTTGGCAGGTGACTGGGACTCCTGAGGAATCATGTCACAACTAAGTTTCAAGGAAAACATTAAAAAAATAAAGTATAAGGCAATGAAAAAGTCCCTTTTGAGCCCACACTTTTGGCATCTGCAAAAATTTTAGGAAATCAGATCTGACCAAGGAAAATCAATGCTCTTTAACTCCTGCCCAGAGGTGTTAAGGTCAAATCTATAACATCAGTGGGGATTTGAAAAAGGGATGAGATTATTTTAAAATATCCATAAAAATTTTCATGCCTAATATCTAGACTATTAAGGCGAAAAAGTGTTGGATATATTTTTCAATGGTAATGGAATAATAAATTACATGAAAGATGATAGTTACTTACACTGCTCCCACAATACAGTTTTCTAAATTTACATATGGGAGAATAATTTCTGTCCTGCCTGTCTCAGGAGAGCATTTTGAGATTAGAATAATTTGGGATAGATGACAATCTTTCAACAAATGGTATCAGCATAATATATTGGAAAGAATATAGCTTCTGAAGTCAGAGGGCCTGACTTCAAAAGTTGCCAATGATGCTTACTTTCTACCTCTGTGACCTTGATTAAGTCATTTAATCTGCTTCAGTCCAATTTTCTTCATCTGTTAAAAGAGGAATTTTGTCTAAAGGGACACCAAGGTTAGGGACTCCATCTCTAGAACTATGATTGTACATTCAAATTCCTTTACGAATGAAAGATAATATCATAAGTATTCCTGTTTTTTCTTACCTGACTGGGTTAACTCTCTTGGTGCTCCACTTTGCTTTTGAAAAGTGGCTTAAATGACAAAAGAAATCTGACAGAATCTGCAATAGCTTCAAACCCAGGGACTGTGACCATGTTTATTCATGGCCATAGAATGAAGTACCCTGCTTACATTTTTGACTGTCCTTTGTTAAAGGCTGAATTTTGCATAGTCAATGAGATTCACCATGCCTTAAACCTCATTTGGGTGTGAAGATGGTCAATGTAATTGAAATGGACAGATTGCAGTCCAATTATTTCTCTTGTCTAGAACTCACGTGTAATTACCATGCTTTGGCTAGGACAATGGTTCCTTAGGATAGTGTAGTGGGAATTTTGAAGGATTGAGAAATTATTAAAACACTAAGCTCAATATAGGAAGGCAAAATAGATAATCCAGACCCAAAGACATCCTCAATTATTTCCAGTAGAAGTGTTTTCATTCATATTTTCTGGAAAAAAATTACATTTCAGTTCTTTACTTTTATTAGCAGATCTAAATTAAACCCATTTTCTATTTAAACATTCATTATATTTTGAACTTATTCTGTTTCATTCATACTGCAGTAAGAGCAAGTCATAGCCCACTTACATGCTATTAACTAACTCTAGGTAAGAAAGGTCTTAAAGTAATTTCTTTTTTTTTAAAACAAATGCTTTATTAACTTCTGGTTTATATCATTCATTTCCACCAGATTTTGAGTTACAATTTTTCCCCATTTTTCCCTACCCACCACCACAGAATAGCAGTCCCACTAGATATGCCCTCATCCAATCTGCTCTCTCCCATATCTTCTCCCATACCCCCTTCAGCTTTGCCATTAGGGCAAGGTGAATCTCTGAGCCCCAATGCCTGAACATCTTATCTCCCAATTACATGCAAAATAGTAATAAAATAGTATTTATATACAATTGAAACATTTAATTTTAAAACTTCGAATTTCAGATCCATTCCCTTCCTCCCTTATCACCCACTCCCTCTGGGAAGAGCTATGCAAAACATTACCATAGTAGATATATTGTACAAGGCTGTGTATAATTTCCTCCCACCCATGCCACTCCCCACCTGGTCCATTATCTACTTTGATCCTATCCCTCTTCGATAGTGGGTACTTCCAACCTCCCCTCCCTCCAGAATGCCCTTCCCTCCAACATACCTCTTCTCATCACCCTTCCCCCTATTCTCCTGCAGGGTGAGATATCCCATTTAGTATGTATGTCATTCTCTCCCTGAACCAAATTTAATGAGAATATGGTTTTGCCTTTTTGGCTTCCTGTTCTACCCCTCCCCTGCAGCTACTTCCCCTTGCTTCTTCTACATGAGATAGTTTACCCTAAGCTGTCTCTCCCCATCTCCTCTTCCCACTTTCCTCTCTCACCTCATAATTTCACCCCTTAAGTATCCTCCCTTCCCAACAAATTCAACCTACGCCCTCTATCCATGTATAACTGCAAGCATATATACACACATTATCATATGTATTCATATGTCCATATACCCTTTTTCCATTATTTTCTTACTGAGGAAGATTTCATCAGTCACAGTTATTGTTTTTCCATGTAAGAATGTAAATAGGTCCACTTTGATAAGTTCCTTTTGATTTCTTTTCCCTGATTACCTTCTCAGGCATCTCTTGCTTCTTCTGTCTGGATGTCAAATTTGCTATTCAACTCTGGTTTTTTCCTCAAGAATGCTTGAAAGTCCTCTATTCCACTGAATTACTATATTTTCCCATGAAACAAGATACTCAGTTTTGCTGGGTAGGTGACCCTTGGCTTCAATCCCAGCCCTTTTGCCCTCTGGAATATCATAATCCATGCCTTTCTATCCCTCAGTGTGGAAGCTGTCAAGTACTGTGATATTCTGTGTGTGTTTCCACAATATTGAAATTGTTTCTTCCTGGCTGCTTGGAGTATTTTCTCCTTGATCTGGGAATTCTGGAACCTGGCTATAATATTACTGGGGGTTTTCTTTTTTTTTCTTTTTTTTTTAAGTCAAATACTAATTTATTTTTTTGTAACAAACAAAAAGTACCATGGAATAAACATCTCTCAGTCAAATGTATGATTTTGTGATCTTCTGTAGAAAATCCTTTGTGAAAATATATCTGTTCTCTTTTCACATTTTTATAAAAGCTATCCTTGAATACACATATAGAACCTTCTCATAAAGTTTTAATCAATTTTGTCTGGACCTATGATTCCATGCACACTGGAAACTTCTAATGAAGAAATTCTTTCTACCAATGCAAATGAGCAGCTATAATGTAACTTACAATATTAGATTGATCATACTAGCAATAAAGGACTTCCTTCTAAGTCCACCCCTCTATCCATAGCCACCATTTATTACAGGCCCTTATTATCTTATGCTTGAATTGTTGCAATGGTGTGCTGTTGGGTCTACCTGTGTCAAGTCTTTCCCCGCTCCAATCCAATCTTTCTTTTTTTTTTAAACAAATGCTTTATTAACTTCTGTTTTACATCATTCATTTCCACCAGATTTTGAGTTACAATCATTTTCCCCCCATTATTCCCCTACCCAACCTCCCAGAATAGCAGTCCCACAAGATATCGCTTCCTCCAATCTGCTCTCTCCCATACCTTCTCCCATACCCCCATCGACTTTCCATTAGAGGAAGATGAATCTTTGTGTCCCAATGCCTGCACATCTTATCTCCCTATTACAGGCAAAAGAGTATTAATAATAGTATTTATATATATATATGAAACATTTAATGTTACGACCTTGAATTTCAGATCCATTTCCTTCCTCCCTTGTCACCCATTCCCTCTTGGGAGATAAGTAATTCAGTATATGTTGTACATGTCTAGCTATGCAAAACATTATCATAGTAGATATATTGTACAAGGCTGCTTATAATTCCCTCCCACTCATCCCACCCCCCACCTGGTCCATTCCCTACATGATCCTGTCCCTCTTCTATAGTGGGTACTTCCAACCTCCCTCACCCCAAGGATGCCCTCCCATCCATCATCCCTCCTCTCATCCCCCTTCCCCCTATCCTGCTGCAGGTTGAGATATCCCATTTAGTATGTATGTCATTTTCTCCCTGAACCAAATTCAATGTGAATGTGGTTTTGCCTTTTTAGCCTTCCTTATTCTCCCCCTCCTTTGCAACCACTTCCCCTACATGAGATAGTTTACCCTACCATGTCTCTCCCCATCTCCTCTTGCCACTTTCCTCTCTCACCTCATAATTTCATCCCTTGAGTATTCTCCTTCCCAACAAATTCAACCTATGCCCTCTATCCATATATAACTGTAACCATATACACACACATTCACATATGTATTCATATGACCACACCCCCTTCTTCCATTATTTTCATAGTGAGAAAGATATCATCAGTCACAGATATTGCTTTTCCATATAGGAATGTAAATAGTTCAACTTTGATAAGTTCCTTTGATTTCTTTTCCCTGATTACCTTCTCAGGCATCTTTTGCTTCTTGTGTCTGGATGTCAAATTTTCTATTCAACTCTGGTTTTTTCCTCAAGAATGCTTGAAAGTCCTCTATTCCACTGAATGACCATATTTTCCCTGAAACAAAATACTCAGTTTTGCTGGGTAGGTGACCCTTGGGTTCATTCCCAGTTCTTTTGCCCTCTGGAATATCATATTCCATGCCCTTCGATCCCTCAGTGTAGAAGCTGCCAGGTCCTGGGCTATTCTGATTGTGTTTCCACAATATTGAAATTGTTTCTTCCTGGCTGCTTGTAGTATTTTCTCCTTGATCTGGGGATTCTGGAACCTGGCTATAATATTCCTGGGAGTTTTCTTTTTGGGATCTTTTTCAGGAGGTGATCGGTGGATTCTTTCAACCTCTATTTTGCCCTCTGGATCTAAAACATCAGGGCAGTTTTCCTTGAGAATTTCTTGAAGGGTGATTTCTAGGTTCTTTCCTTGATCATGGCTTTCAGGTAGTCCAATAATTTTTAAATTGTCTCTCCTGGATCTATTCTCCAGGTCAGTGGTTTTTCCCATGAGATATTTCACATTGCCTTCTAATCTTTTGTTTGTTTGCATCTGCTTAACAGCATCTTGATTTCTCATAAAGTCACTAGCTTCCATTTGCTCCAGTCTAACTCTGAAGGAATGAATCTCCTCAGTGAACTTTTGAGATTCTTTTTCCATCTGGCAAATTCGACTTTTTAAGGCATTCTTCTCCTCATTGCCCTTCTGGGCCTCCTTTGCCATTTGAGCTAGTCTATTTTTTAAGGTGTTGTTTTCCTCAGTCAGGCTGTTGACCCTCATTTCATACTTTTCCTGCATCCTTCTCATTTCTCTTTCCAATTTTTCCTCCACTTCTCTTATTTGATTTTTAAAGTCCTTCTTAAGGTCCTCTATGGCCTGCAACCCACTCATGTTTTCCCCTGGGGCTTTTGGAGCAGGACTTCTGACCTCACAGTCCTTTTCCTGCTCTATGCCCCCAAAATAGGAGTCTAGGGTTGCATTTTTCTGTTTCCTTTGCCTTGGCATGTTGCCACTTGATTGCTTGACTTTTGGGCTTGTTACCACACTATGGCTTTAAGGCCAGCTAGAGGAATTTTCGTCCCGAACGTGTGGGGGGCAACTTCCATTTCTGGCAAGCTGTAAACCCACCCACAACTTCCACCCTAGATCACAATCCAGATCCAGGGAGGTTAAAGCAAGAGTGATTACCCCCCAAGACTGATCGCTGGATCTCCCCACAATTTGTAGGCTGGGAGCCGGAAATGCCTATGAAAACTACAAAATGGCGTTTGTCCTCAGCGGCTTCTAGCCCCCAGGGGAGGGAGCTGATGCATTCCCCAAATACAGGTCCCAAAGTCCATAGGACACTAACCTCTTACTTTGTCCTAGGCATGTCTATGTTGATAATTCTGGAGTCGCCACTGCTCCTGGTGTTCTGGGGTTCCTCCCAGGGGGTTTTCTTTTTGGGGTCTTTTTCAGGAGATGATTTGTGGATTCTCTCAACCTCTGTTTTGCCCTCTGGGACTAGAACATCAGGGCAATTTTCCTCGAGGATTTCTAGAAGGGTGATTTCTAGGTTCTTTCTTTGATCATGGCTTTCAGGTAGACCAATAATTTTTTAAATTATGTCTCCTGGATCTATTTTCCAGGTCAGTGGTTTTTTCCATGAGGTATTTCACATTGCCTTCTATCCTTTCATTTGTTTGGATCTGTTTAACAGCATCTTGATTTCTCATAAAGTCACTAGCTTCCATTTGCTCCAGTCTAATTCTGAAGGAATGATTCTCCTCAGTGAGCCTTTCAGATTCTTTTTCCATCTGGCAAATTCAGCTTCTTAATCTATTCTCCTCCTCATTGACTTTTTCAGCCTCTTTTGCCACTTGAGTTAGTCTATTTATAAGGTGTCATTTCCTCAGTCAGGCTGTTGAGTGTCATTTCATACTTTTTTTGCATCTTTCTCATTTCTCTTCCCAATTTCCCCCCACTTCTCTTATATGCTTCTTAAGGTTATCTATGGCCTGTAGCCAGCTTTTATTTTCATTTGGGGATTTTGGTGCAGGATTTCTGACCTCAAAATCCTCCTCCTGTTCCATGCTTTGATCCTTTTTGCCCCAAAATAGGAGTCTAAAATTGCATTTTTCTGTTTATTTTGTTTCCTTTGCCTAGGCATATTGCCACTTAATTACTTGATTTTGGGGCTTGTTGCCACAGTAGGACTCCGCCACCAGACAGGAGAGCTTCTGTCCCAAATGTTGGGGTCTTCACAACTTCTGGAGGTTGGGTGGCCTTTGTAAAGCCTCCACCCACTCTGGCAAATTGGATACCCACCCCAGACCACCCGCCAAGACCAAAATCCAGATCCAAGCAGGTTAAAGCAAGAGTGATTAACCCCCAGACTGATTTCTGGATCTCTCCACAGTTCGCAGACCAGGAGCTGGAGCTGCCACTGATGCTGCAAAATGGCAACTGTGCTCCATTTCCTCAGCAGCTTTTTGCCCCCAGGGGAGGAAGCCGATTGTTCCCCAAATACTGGTCCCAAAGTCCATAGGGTGCTAAAATCTCACTTTGTCCTAGGCATATCTATTCTTATAATTCTGGAATCTCCACAGCTGCTGGTTTTCTGGGGTCCCTCCAGCTGGCTGCTGACCCTGCTGCCCTGGGGCTAAAACCAGGGCTCACGTGGACCTGTGCCCTGGTCTCTCTGAGTGGGGCTGTCGGCTCCCAGAGTGTTGTGATGGCCCTTCCTGCAGGGCTGCTGGGCTGTCCTCAGCAGGAGGTTATCTTCTCTGTGTTGCTCTGTGGGAGCTGGGGCTTCAGAAGTTGTTCAGATTCCCCTTTTACCGGTCTCAAAATAATTTCAACCTCCATTATCTTGGGTAACATAATTTCTTGCTTGCTCTAAAAGGGATGAAATAAAAGAGAGATTTACATTCAAGGTAACTAGATTGACCTAAGAAGATATTTATATGTTTTAAGATAGAACATATGATATCTGTGTATTGTCTAAAGCTATGATTATACTTGTAACCTGAAGTAATGACATCTGATGAGAAATATTTCATGAAAAAATAAAGTATTTTTTCAGATCCTCTATAAACTATGACATTTCAACTTTGCTATCTTCTTGTAAAACCAGCATTTACTTTATCCAGTCTGTAGCTCACGAATATTTGCCACACTCTCAGGGCTAGAAAAGAGACTATGTCCCTATGGAAGCTACTGTTTTAGCCATTTTGACAGAATCATCAGCTAAATCACTCAAATAATTGGTTTGCCACAAATTTTGTCCTTGTCATGTAGACATGAATTATTCTTCACTTCCTTAGAAAAATTGTTGGTTTCTTGATTGATTTTTGTTGTTTCTGTTGTTTTAAGTGTTACTAAATTATTGAAATTATTGAATGGGGAGGGAAGGGAGAAGAGAGAGAGAGAGAGAGAGAGAGAGAGAGAGAGAGAGAGAGAGAGAGAGAGAGAGAGAGAGAATGACATTTAATCCCAAACAAAACAAAATAGTTCTGGAACAAGGAACTCTCTCTCTCTCTCTCTCTCTTTCTCTCATATGACATAAGTAACTGTGCTTATACAAGCTAGATTAGTCAGAACTTACACTTTAAAGGGTGGCACAAATAGGATATAGTACTAATAGGTTATCGGGTACCTGGAGGAGGTCACACTTAAACTGACTTTTAATGGAATCTAGGGAACTAACAGGTAGAAGTGAAGGTGGAGAGCATTCTAGATACATGAAACACCTAATCCAAAGGCATGAAAATGGGAAATAGAGAGTCCTGTGCAAGGTAAATTGAATAGGCCAGAGTAGCTGAATCAAAAATTATATGGAGCAGACTTCCTGGAGCCAAAATGTTGGAATAAGCAGTAAATTGACATAACTCTCCCATACTCACCTCTAAACAAGTATAAAAAAGCACTCCCCCAAAACAAATTCTGGAACAGCAGAACCAGCAAAAAGATGGGATAAAACAATCTTTGAGTCCAAAAAATTTTGGGAGATTAGCAAGAATGGTGAGTCTTACTCAGATGAAAGGGAAGGCTAGGAAGCATTGCAGGAAGTCAGCAGGAAGTCCTACCTCAGCAAACCAGTATGAGATCCTGAACCCCAGTGAGATGAAGCATTCAAACATCAGCACCATGATTCCCCACATGCCTCAGCATAACCAGGAGAATGGTCAAACTCCAGCTCTGAGAAATGTCAAATGCTTCAGTGTAGCCTCATGTAATATAGCAGACATCAATGGTCAGACAGTCATGTGCTTCAGCATAGCCCTGGCAAACAGGTAGACACCAAGTTTATGGGTACCTAAGGAAAGAGACAGCCACCAACCCTGACTTTCTCCACATAATTCGGTATAGTCCTGAGCAAACAGCCACCCAGCTGCCACATGTTCATTGTAGCACCAAGGAAATGCAGAAACTCTCCATTGGCCTTAGCCCACAGCAGACATCAACATTAGGGAAACAGTTCAGCCCCAGGTAAGCTGTCACATACCTATGGTATCTATCATTGTCAGCCAATTCCCTTTCCTCCCCCTCAGTGCAGTATGAGGGTCCACTGTGGACCTCAAGGCAACATCAGTGCAGCACCAGGTAAATGGCCAATAGCCAGTAGCACAAGAAACTGGAGATAGTGCAACTTTTATCCTAGGAGCAGAACTCAAATTTAAAATAAAGGGAAAGGCCAAAAAAAGATGAGCAAAAAACAACAAAAAATAATCTGACCATAGAAGGTTGCTATGGTGATAGGAAAGATCAAAACACAAACTCAGAAGAGAACAACAAAGTCAAAACACCTGTGAGCAAAACCCCACAGTAAAATGGGAAATGGTCTAAAACCCAGAGAAAACTCATGGAAGAGATCAAAAAAGAGCTTAAAAATCATCTAAGAAAAATAGAAAAATATCTGTGGAAAGAATGGAGAGTGATGTAGGAGAATTATAAAAAAAGAGAGACAACAGTCTGGAAAAAGAAAATAACTGCTTAAAAAGTAGAATTGGCTAAATGGAAGAGGAAGTAGAAAAGATAGCTGAGGAAAACTTCTTAAAATTTAGTATTGAGCAAGCAGAAGCTAATGACTCTATGAGATATCAAGAATCAATCAAACAAATTCAAAAGAATGAAAAAAATGAAGAAAATGTGAAATACCTCACTAGAAAAAATAACTGATGAAGGCCTCATTTCTAAAATATATAGAGAACTGAATCAAAATTATAAGAATACAAACCATCCTCCAATTGCTAAATGGTCACTGGATATGAACAGGGTTTTTTCAGATTAAGAAATCAAAGCTATCTGTTGGCATATGAAGAAATGTTCTAAATCACTTTTGATTAGAGCAATGAAAAGTAAAACACTCTGAAGTACCACCTCTTACCTATCACATTGGCTAATATGACAAAAACGAAAATGATAATTTTTGAAGTACTACCTCTCACCTATCACATTGGCTAATTTAAAAAAATGAAAATGATAAATTTTGGAGAGGATGTGGGAAAACTGGAACAATAATGCACTGTTGGTAGAGTTGTTAAATGACCCAACCATTCTGGAGAGCAATTTATAACTATATCCAAAGGGCAACCCAACTGTACAGACCCTTTGATCCAACAATACCACTACAAGGTCAGTATCTCAAAGAAATCAGAAAAAAGAAAAGGACCTACACATGCAAAAATATTTATAGCAACCCTCTTCATGCAGGCAAAATATTGGAAACTTAGGAAATGCCCATCAATCAGGGAATGACTGAACAAGGTATATGAATGTAACAGAATGCTATTGTACAATAGGAAATGGTCAAGAGGCAGATTAAAAAAAACATAGAAAAATTTGTAGGAACTGATACAATGTTAAATAAGCAGACCCAGGAAACATTGTACACAGTATCAGGAACATTGTGTGATGTTCAACTATGAATGACTCAGCTGTCCTTGGCAACACAGTGATCTAAGACAAGTACAAAGGAGTCAAGAAGGAAAATGCAATCCACATTCAGGTAATGAACTAATAGATTCTGAATGCTTTTCAAAGCGTGCTTTTCACTTTGTATTTTTTTTTCTTTTCATCTGTTTCTTCTTTCACAACTGCAGTTAATATATACGTGATTGCACACGTATAACCAATATCAAATTGCCTATCATTTTAGGATGAGGGAAGGGTAGGAAGGGAAGAAAAAACTTGGAACTAAAAATCTTGTAGAACTAAATTATAAAAAGTTGTCTTCATGTGTAATTGGGAAAAAATAAAATACTATTTAAATAATAAAAACTGTGTATGGAAGAGAGCAAAGTATAAAAGGACTGCAAACATAGGAAGCAGGGTGCTTGTACAGGATTTTTTAAAATAGGCTTTTTATTTAGATACAAAATGTAACAGGGAACACTTGAATATTTTTAATAGGTGAGAGATAGTATGGTTAAGTCTAAACTCCAGAAAAAGCACTTCGGCAGCTAAGATAAGAATGGACTTGAGTAAGGATAGACTTGATATAAGCAAGCCAGTAATAGTCAAGGTTATATGTTTAAAAAAGCATAAATTAGGGCAGTGATGATAGAGATATATGAGAAAAGTTATGAGAATAGACGTGACATCATATGTCAACAGACTGAATATATAGGATGAATAGAAATGAATTTCCAATTTACAGCTTACTATTTTATGTGAACTATATGTTCCATAGACATCTCAAATTCTACATGCTCAAAACTGAAGTCATTATTTTTTTTCTCCTCAATTTATCTTTCTTATAATTTTTTTTTGTTTGTTTCTGTCAAGGAAACTATGGTCCTTCGATTTCTGAAAGTCTGTTTCATTCTCAACTCTTTACTCCTACTAACTGTATATAATTAGTTAGTTGTTCAATCTTTACTTCCATAACTTCTTTAACGCCTGTACCTATCTCTCCACTCATACAAAGGGCAGCCTAGTTCATACCCTTATCCCCTTCACTATAAGACTATTTCAATATTTTTTTTATTAGTCTCCCTTCCTAAATTCTCTTCTTTCTGTTATTCATCCTTCATACAACTGCCAAACAAATTTTCCTGAAGCCCAAATCTGACCACATCACCTCCTTACTCAAAAACTCCATCTGCTCCCTATTACACTTCAAGAAATGATCCCAGCCACCTATCTTTCTAGTTTTATTGTCCATTACTTTCCTCCTAAATTTTGCTCTTCAAGAAAACTGGCCATCTTACTTTTCTGGAATACTTCTCCTCCTGCCTCTCTATCTCTTCTTTGATTGTACCCCATCCTTGGAATTCACACTCCCCATCCTTTAGCTCTCATAATCTCTTATCAGTTTTAAAGATCATTTGAAACTTCCACTTTTCTAATGCCTTTTTCATCAGTTCCTTCCCTTCCCAAATCACCTCAAACAGTAATACTAGTAATGCGAATGATGACAATAACTATTATTTATATATCATTTCAAATTGTGTAAATTTCTTCATAAACATTATTTTATTCACATAGAAACATTGAGGTTCAGGTGCTTTCTATCCATACTTTACCTAAGAGCAAACTGAGGCAAATTGTGGTTAAGTTACTTGCCTATGATAGTATCTGGTAAATTTCTAAGTAGGACTTGAATTCATGTCTTCCTGATACAAAGTCTTTCATTCTCTCTACTACATCTAGTTGCCCCTATTGATTCTGTATCTAATATATGCCCATACACGCACATACTATATACAGCACACACATACATATATGTATATGCACATATATGTACATATGCTTGCATATATGTGCACATGCACACAGTATACATATGCATATGCCAATATACACATGTATACACATGTATAAACATACCTGCAAGTACTAGTGTGTATAAACATATACATGAATTAATGCATATACATACATACATCCATGTGTATGCACATACACATATATACATATATGTATATGTGTGCATGTATGTTTATGTGCACATAGATGGTTAGATAGATAGAAAAATTTTACATACTGCTACTTCAGGCTATATTATAATCTTTTTGAGGGTAGGGAATGTTTTGTTTGGTTGGTTTTGCTTCAGTCTGTGAATCCCTGGGTCTTAGTAAAATCTTAAACAATACCAAATTACCTAGAATTTTTCAATCAGAGGCTGCTAATTTCTTGCTAGGTATGTCATTGAGTGGAATTCCTGTTTTAGAAATAATGCTAGACTGAAGGGAATGGAAGATGAACTAGGGTTGATTAAGGGCCTACTATGTCTCATTCACTGTGCTAAGCATGTAACGAATATTTCTTTTGATCCTGACATCAATCCTGAAAGGTAAGTGCTATCACTAACTCCATTTTACAGTTAAGAAAACTGAGGTAGATGGAGGTTAAGTTTCATAGGTTCTTACAGCTTAAGTCTAAGACTGAGTTTGGACTCAGGCCTTTCTGATTCCAGGCTTAACGCTGTTTCCACTTGACTACTTAACCTGTCTCAGACATTTACTGGACTAAAATATCTCTGAGGACCTCCCTAATTTTAAAAATCTTTTATCTTGTGAAACTTTGAAATAAACAAGACACAAAAAAGAATTATATATTAATCAATGGTAATCATGTAGGAAATATGGCCTATGGTTAATCTAAGCCCTTAAAAGGAGTGGCAGATGCTTTAAGGTAATTCTATATTGAAATCAGTCTTGACAATATGTTAATTTAACTTGAAAATTCAGATTACGTTAGGGACTAATTTTGTTGTAAATATCTTACTAATATCTTATTGCATTTTTATGTTGATTTCAAATTTTTGAAAAAGCTTATTTTGCCTAATGTACTTTGATAGGTTCATGCCTCCCCAATCAAAAAGTGATTGTAGATTCTCTTGATTTTTCCTGAGACATAAGTTTTCTGGAAATAATTATTGATTTATTTTATAATTCAAGAGATTATGTTTGTATCCATGTGGAGAGTCTCTCTACTGACATAGATCTCAAGCTGCCTGAGACTAAGTTACTTTGGTCTACACTAGCAGTTTCCTGTTGTTCAATCTGGGTTTTTCTGCACTTAATTGGGCTAGTTCTCTCATACTTACTCTTTCGTGAAGGAGGCTGTGTTCTGACCATTTTTATTTGGAACAGAGACTGTATTCTAGACATCTCAATCATTCCTGTGCAATGACTGATTATTAAAGTAGGAACTTTTTGGAAAGATAATGAAAATGATGGTAATGGACATAACTGACATCTTCAAAGAGCTTTCTTATTTATCTTAATCATCTTAATCCATTTGATCCTCACAACAACCTTATCAGTAATGAATGTGAATATTTTAATAATAATAACAATATTAACTAACATTTATATAGTACCTACTAAGGCATTTTTCTCAGCAAGTTTTAAAAATATGTCAATATTTCCTCACAAAAACCCTGGGAGGTAGTTGTTTTTATTATCACTATTTAACAGCTGAGAAAACAAGGAAGAAAGAGGTTGTAATTTGTACAATGTCAAAAATCTACTAAATGTTTAAGGATCTATTTGAGCTATCCACTGCACCACCTGCTTTCATACTGTAGATGAAGAAATTGTCCTTCAGATTCCTAATGACTGTCTTTCCCAAAGCTATATAGCAAATAAATGGAGGAAGGGGTTGGAATTTGATCCTTTACAAGGTGGCACTGATGGACACTATCTTGGTCCTATTCAATGGGGAGGATAAGTGGGTCTCTATTGCTGGTAATGAACACCAGCTAAACTAGGAGGCAGTACTGTGCCATCTGTGACTCTCAGAAGATTGATTATTTTTTTTTACTCACATCCTTCTTTCTAGGAGGGTAGGGAGGAGCAAGCCACCCTCACTAGCTAGTGAGTGTCTAGTTATAGTTAAATGGCACAGTGGGTAGAGCACCATGCCTAGAGTCAGGGAGACCTAAAATAAAATCTAGCCTTTGACACCTACTAAGAGGGAGACCATGGATGTGTCACTTAACCTCTGTTTACCTCAGTTTCTACATCTGTAAAATGACTTCATCTTTGAAAAATAATAGCACCTACTCCCAAGAAAATAATTTTAAAGAATTTAGCACAGACCTGGAACATGGTAAGCATTATAAAAATGTAATCATCATCTATATTATTACTAGTGAATCTGTGGATTATAGTGGGTTTGACTAATCAGAATTTGTTCTGGAATCACTTCTGGCAAACCTGAGTTCTCCTTTGTACTGGCTATATTTCAATGAGCTCTATTTAAGTGATCTTAACAAAATGGAGTGACATTTCCACATGAACACACTATAAACGATTTTACTCTTGCATGTAGTAATTTACTTTTGACATATAACTATTCAAACCAATAAAACCATATATAACAGGCATAAAACAGTGTATAATTAAATATCTATTGCTTGGCTATTCCCTCACAGCTTCTTACAGTCATTTGCAGTCTCTAGAAATTATGTAGCAACTCTGTACCCAGGAGTACTAGGAAATGCAAAGTTCAATTTGCTTATTCCCCATGTGATGTCCTTGTAAGTGAGCAAAGAAACATAGATAATATAATATAGATCCTTTTGGATGTTTGACATATGTAGCAGAACGTGGTAATCAAGTGAAGAAAATTCAAGACTATTTCAACTTTAAGTGTGGGATTTCCATCATGAACAAATCTCGGATACTCAGTGAAATGGACCTCCTGAAGACTAATGCTTTCCCCAAGTTGTAGCTATCTTTATGCTGGCAATAGCTTCCAACTAATTAGTATGCCCTGATCTATTACTCCTGGAACTTAGTGAGCAATTAGACTTTTCAAGGGAAGGTGAGATGAAGAAAACCACTCCCTGTTTTAGTTAGCATCATAGATACTCTTCCCTTCCAACATCTCTGAAACTTGAATCTTTACATTTCCATATACATTTGTAAAAATATGTCATATGTTCTTTGTCTCTTGAACTGTTCAGTTTTGTGCTTAATGGGTGATGCAAACCTGAAGCATAAAGCTATGACCTTCAGAGATATATGGATATATAAACCCATCTCTCATTTTATTATAAATTTATTACCCATTCCAAACATTCTCTTTTGTAGAATGGAGAAAATAAGAATCTGAAGAGAATCAATGAGAACTTATTCACTACCAATGGAGGGGATGGCAGAGGGTAGCATTTGAAAAGTGTTTAGATGTTTTTATACTCAATATTTCCTATCCCATGCCTAGAATTGCCATTCCTCTCTTTTTATTCTTTAACCATCCTTTCTTTTTGGAAAATGAAAATGAGATGTGAATCTCATCATCATATGTATTTTCAAATGTGATATTAAAAAAAAGAAGAAAGCATTACTTGGCTCTGAGCCTTTCATCTGCCACAGATAATACGCTACTTCATTGGTTTTAAGACAAACACGTTCTGGTCTTATAAAAATTTCAAGGTTGTTAATAATTTCCTTTGGTACCCTTCCATCTCTTGACATCCACCTCTTGGTGTCTCTTCTTTTTCAAACATCCTAGGTGATTATTTTCCTCTAGCTGCTATATACAAACTCCAGACATCTTCACTAGGCATCTGCAATCCATGGGATTTTTTCCTTTCTCATCTCTGTATTACCACCCTAGATTCCTTCAATTATCAGCTAAAACCACATCTTCTAGAAGACCTACCCATTCCCTTTATTCTTTGTGCTTTTCCTTTTCCTGATACACCCATCATATGTCTTATTTGTATGTATTTTTTGCTCCCTAATTAGACCATGAAATCCTCAAGGACAGGGATTTCTGCCTTCTGCCTTTATTTGTATCCTCAGTGTTTAGCATTAAGTGACATATATTAGTTTTTTTTTTTAAATAAATGTATGATGACTGATTGAATAAGTTTAAAATTCTTTAAGATTACATTTGTATACTTTCTCTGTATGGGATTGTTGATTCAAACAGGAAAAGGTAGTGGAATTCTAGTTCAATACAGATTCCCTGGTTTTAATTCCATTCCACTTTCTATAGTGCCTCTCTTTCTACATTTTCTAAAACAATCACTTTGTCCTGAAATTTCCATTAGCTGAGAATGGCAGATCTCAGCTATGTATTTAGTAGACAGGTAACTGATTAAACCAATTTATCCTATAGTTTGAACGTATAGCTTCCATCTCAAACCACCCCTCAGCTGATTATATAATAATAAGGGCATTTTACCTAGTATCAATTGAGGGGTTCTTAATCTGTGTGTGTGTGTGTGTGTGTGTGTGTGAGAGAGAGAGAGAGAGAGAGAGAGAGAGAGAGAGAGAGAGAGAGAGAGAGAGATCTTCCCTATAAGAACATAATTTCTTTGCTGTCAGGGACTATCTTTCCTTTTACTTGTATTTGTATCCTCACCACTTAGCACAGTTCCTGGCACATAGTAAGCAAACAATGAATGCTTATTGCCTGACAACTTGATGAAAGGAAGAACTAGTGCTCTATGATCTTCTTAATTCAAGACTCATTGTTGCATTGATCTGAATTCTGATATATTCTGATTTTTTTCACTCACATTATTGTGATCTTTGTATAAGTTGTTTACCAATAGTAGCAGATATTTTCTAAAAAAAAAGTCCAGGGGTTCACATGAAGAATCTACATATAATATCTGACATTCCTTTTAGAGTAGAAATGGGTTTTTCTGAGTCACCCATGTTTTCCTGGCTACACTGCCTTGGTTTTTGGCATAGGAACTCAGCTTTTGGTTGTGCTGAACTAAAGCTCAAGTCCATGACCTAGAACTTGGTATTCTCTGGGCAGCCGTGGAGAGAATAAAAAATTACAGTCAGGAATGTGTTCTTGTTCCTGATCTGCCACTAACTAGCAGCATGATCATGGGCAAGTCACTTCAAGTCTAACTTCCCCACTTATGAGATGAAGATTTTGGCTTCACTAATACCTGAAAGCCTTTTCAGTACTAAATTTAATATGCCCCAAGTAACAATAATAGCTGACACTTTTATGATATCTTAAAAACATTATCTTACATATCTCAAAATAACCCTGTGGGATGTTTATTACAGGTATTATTATATACCTTTTGTGATTGAAAAAAAACTGGAAACTCACCATTTTGATCACGGTCACATAGTTTGTAAGGTGTCTGAAGATGGGTCAGATTATGTTTGCTTAACTCCAATTTTAACATTCTCTTTGCTTCACTGTGTTGCCTCCGAGCTAATCAGGGGCATTATACACAGATATGTAAATGTATGCATGTATATATATATATATATATGTATATGTATGAATGGGCTTGGTAATGTACAAAAGTCATTTGTGGGATACTGCCCCCATAGTGTTTATTCTTTTCATTTCCCAGTCCCTTTATACCTAGCCCCATCTCTTTTGCCCTTAGGTTGCCAATGATTTGCTTCCCTTACAGTTAGATACCTGAAATAATACAATGGAGTAGCAGCCCCAAGCCTACAGAGCTCAAGAGTCACTTAATCAGTAAATGGTGCTCCAGGAGTGTTGTGGACTGAGATTCCATTAGCATAGCTCCATCATGACCCTGGACAACTGCTCAGGAACAAGACAATAGGCATAACTCAATCAATGAACACAGCAGGTTGTTTTTGTGCCATGTATGAAGGTTTCTGAGCTACTAGTTTTTATATTTGTTAAGTGCTTTCTTTTACTTACATTTATCTATGAATTAATTTGGTTCTTGCACTTAACTAATACAAAATAGATAATATTGCCCCCCTAAACACATAGGAGAAAGGTGAGGTATACATTGGCCAAGAAACTTGCCTAAAATATTAAGATGGTTAGTAACAAAGCTGGCATTAAGTCACAATATTATATTTCCTGATGCCCAGTTTATTGATCTTATTCTATTCTATGATACCTTATCCATGTCTAGATTGGAATCTACTTAAAATGTTCAGTTTGGAGTTTGGGTCTTTTAATTACAGGTCATGAGGAATTCCTCTTTCTCAGTCTAAAAATGTTAGGCTTTTATTATTTATATCTCTCTTGAGGTGATATGTATAACAAGATTTTCCTAGTTATCTATTTTATATTCAAAACACTGAAGGCAAAATCTCTAAAAGAGGCATGGTTATAATTATATTATCTGTTTCACAAACTTGTGATGAGGAAAATCTTTTGTAAACTAAACACAAGAGAAATATGGGCTACCATCATCCTCATCATCAATGAGGTTGAATAAAATTAGAACTTAGAGCTAAGTAGCATAGTCAGATAAAGTTCTGGACGTGGAATTGGGAATTCCTGAATTCAAATTTGGCGTTGGCTTTTTATTAGCTGCTTAATTCTAGGTAAGTTAACCTCTGTTATCCTCAAATTTCTTACCTTAAAAGTGTTTATAGTAATAGCAGGATTGTTGTAAAGGCAAAGTAAAGTCCTTTGCAAACTTTAAAAGGCTATAAAGAGCCTACCTATGATTATAAACTTTCAAATTTGCCCATGCATTATGAAAACTACAGACTTTTACTATTGGAATAGATTTCATTTTATTTTTATTTCATTTATTTATCCAGTGGAGGAATCTCTTTTCTAATATAACTGAATCATTCAGCTTTATTAAGTAAGAGGCTCCATCTCGCTAGATCATGTATCTAAATCTTGAAAAGGCCTCAAAGCCTCTCTAGTACAATCCTCTCACTTTATGGAAGAGGCAATTGAGGTCCAAAAAAGTTAGGTTGCATATACAAAGTTAATCAAAATTAGTAAATGTCAAATGTGGATTTTGAATATAGGTCCATGGTCTTCATTTCCAGTCATTTTTCTACTGCATTAGAGTCTCTTCTTTGAATTCAACAATGGGACCCCATTCCAAAATTGAACGACGAAAGTTATTAAATACTTCTTAATTCTGAGTCAAAATTCAGGCTCCATTGTATCATCATCCATTGGTTTTAGAGCTGTCTTCTTTAGCTATGTAGAATAAGTTGACTTCGTATTCTTTTTTTTTATTCTTTATTTTATTTTATTTTTTTTTAAAGCAATTGGGGTTAAGTAACTTGCTCAAGGTTACACGGCTAGTCATTATTTATGCGTGGGTGCTCATTTTCTGAGGCCGGATCTGATCTCGGGTCATCCCAACTCCGAGGCCGGGCGCTCTTACTCACTGCGCCACCTAGCCGCCCCTTTAGGGCAATTGGGGTTAAGTAACTTGCCCAAGGTTACACGGCTAGGTTTTTTTGTTCGTATGGATTAAGTGTCAGAGGCCAGCTCCGAACTCAGGGCCTTCTGATTCCAGGGCCGGCGCTCTATTCACTGCGCCACCTAGCCGCCCCCTGATTTCGTATTCTATATAAGAGATTTCCAATTACTTGAAGAGGTTTATCACAACATATCCCCTATCAAGTTCTGTTTTATTTCAAATAAAGTATGACTGGCTCCTTAAATTATTACATAAAACACACCAAAAAACAAAACAAACAAAACAGTTATTGAATAAAAACAATGTGGCCAACATTAGGACTAGATGTAGGGATATCTGTGAAACAGGTGACATATCTATACTGAACTCCCATAATTGTCTTGTTACAAACTTGTACTCTTTAGGATATTCCTCTTTTTGTGTCCAGTTACCTCAAGTTACCTGGCAACAGTCATTTGGGATTCTAGCTGCTACTTGCCTTATTGAGATCTTCACAACAACATACCTATTCAGTGTCCATTTGATCAAAGCCCTGCCCTTGACTTTCCTATATTGCTATTAACTAATCTGATAAATTAAGCTTTATCAATTGGAGGATGTTACTTCTTAATTGATGGGGGGGGGTGCAGCAGAATGAATGAATTAATGAATGAATGAATTTGAAAACATTTGTTAATTGCTTAATATGTATTAAGCTTACTATACATTGACTATGGTATTTTAGGATTATAAATATAAAAGTTATATAGCTCTTCCTCTCAAGAAGGTTACATTCTACTAGGCAATATCACAAGAAGATACTTGGGGAATATGGTTGGAGTCAAGCTACTAGTGGGTGACCTGAAATCCTTACAAATCAGAACAGTGTGGGGAGGGATGAGAGCAGGATCGAATGAGTTCTGTCCTTGTAAGGGTTAAATTCTCCTGGGAAATTAAAAAAAAATACATTTTAACAAAGACTTTAATGCCTTAACTCAAACAAATGTAACATTGAGTTTTTCTGGAATTTACTACGATGTTGTGGTATATCAAATTACGGGCAAGTTAGTATGGGGCAAAGCATTGAATGCTTTCAACTGTATCTAAAGTCCAAAGTAGCTCAAAGATATCTCCCTGAGTATATCCCTCATTACTTTTCAATATACATCTTCTGTTCTAGATACATTGACCTCACAGTCCTCTGCACATTCCATGTTCATTCCCCACCTATTCCTTTGCTTAGAACATGAGTCCCTTGTACTGCTCTATTCCCTACTCTCTATTTGTTCAATTTCTGCTTTGTTTTTTTCAAAATTAACTCAAATATTTTCTAAAAAACCTTTCTATGCCACATATTATGGAATTTATCTTTTCCTCTGAGTCACTGGAGTACTTAAAATATTTTGTACCACTCCTTTGTCATTTTATATAGCATATATATATATATATATATATATATATATATATATATATATATACATACATACACACACATACATACATATATATGTATGCACACACATATATGTATACACACATGCATATGTGTGTATCCCATATTTCCTAAACCAAATGATTTGGGAGGTATTTTTAGGACTTACTGTAAAACTAAAAGGCCTTTAATACCACAGTAATGTCACTATTATAACTAATTTAATTAGAAGGCAGTGGAATTGACTTCATGCATACAGGTAATTTGTGGACATTGCTTAGAAGGTTCCTTGAATAAAAGAGTTCATTCATTCATGTATTTACTCTTTTACTTAACAATATATGTTGATATTGATTCTTGAGGTCAGAGTCTGCCTCTATTTTTCTCATCGCCCTCTAGAGCCTAGAATATTATTTAGTACAATGTTTTTCACTCAGGTATTCATTTATTCATTTTTAGATACTTACAAGCATTGTAATAAGTGTAGGTTATAAAATGTGCAATGAATGGGATCTGCCTTCTAGGAAGTTATAATCCAATAATGCAACTAAGATATGTAAACAAATAACTGTAATAGAGGACAGCTTATAAATGTCATATAAGTACTCTAAACTAAACGCTAAAGCATTATAGGAGGAAGGGTTAATTGCTTCTGCCTGGAATGAACTGGCATGCCAATCCATGAATGGGTGTTTGATCCTGGCTTTAAAGTATAGTTAGGCTGTCAATAGATATGAGTAAGGGAAATTATTCTAGGCAAAAAGAATATCAGTTTTCAAGGCATGGTGTAAAGCCATGCATGAGCAGCTTTCCAGAGGACTGCTGCTGTGAACAGCTTTCAAGGTGCTAATTACATAGTATAGTGAGCTCTGTATTTATCCAATAACAAATCAGAGCAAAACATTCATAAATCAAGGTACAGCATTCACAATGTTACAGCTTATTACAGAAAATTAAAATACATCATTCACCATGTTATAATTCAAAAACTTTTCACTAAAATGGCCACATAGTTTTCACCAGTGGTCACATAGTATTAAACAAAGTACATTCATTTAGTCAACCACAAATTCCTTAATTCAATCACAAAGTACAAAAGTCAAAGTTCTCCACCCCTAGGTCACAGTAAGTAAATCATAATCTTCTCAGTCAGTACACAGTATCCAAATAAAGTCTTCTTTCAGCTTGACTTGAGACTGGATCTCAGCTTCCATGGTTCCTCTTCCATGCTGCCAGTTCCAACTGTCACCTGCATTCAAAGGTAGGCAGCTCCCAGTTCCTTGTCCAGCTCCTTGTCCAGTTCTTCATCCAGTTTCCATTCCATATTGAAGTTCACAGTGTCAAATCCACCTCAAGTCCTTCACAGTTCCTGTTTCTGGGAAGACAAGGCTTGACAGGGCCACAAAAATATTCATACACATTGCCAGAACCATCATCAATTCGCTATCTGCCTGTGAAATCAACTCAGACCCACCAACAAGGTCTGAGAACTCAATACAAATCATCAACATAGAAATTAACACAGACCAGCAAACAAGGTCCAAGAGGTCAGCAACAATCATCAATAATTCCCAGGACCTCCAAAACCCTCCTCCAGGATTTCTGTATACATACAACCAGAAAATCCTCTTTCAGGGCTTCCAGTGATATTCCAGGGCTTTTATGCAAAAAAAAAAAAAATCAACACAGACAGAGCAGACAAACAGAGTACCAGAATACCACAAGTTTTCTCCTTCACTCTGCCAGCACAAGAGTCCTCTTCTCAGTTCTGCTATCTCTAACCAAGACCTCTCCTTATATATGGTCATTAGCTCCTCCCCTTCCTGTTGCTGGAGTTCATGAGTCCTAGGGTTCAAGGTTGTGGGGTTCACACACTCTGTTTATTAACAGACTTGGTACAAGGCTCAAAAGAAGCTTGAACTGAAACAAGGTGTTAATTCAATAGCTGAAACAAAGTGTGAACTACTTCTGTGTTTGCCATTACACATGGAGATATAGAATATGTTAGAAGGTGGTGAGGAGTATAGACAAAGTGAACTTAAGGTTCTTACAGAGCAATAGTGATAGAAAAATCATGAAAGATAGATTCAGACAAGACTGTAGAGGGTCTTTTATTCCAGGAAGAGATTAGCTATAAACCACAGATTCTATAAGAATCACTAATAATTGCAACTAGTAATGCATTTTTAATATTTGCAAATTAATATTATTTCATGCATGTATTGTAATATTTAAACATGCATATCAGTCTTTGCAATATCTCTATATACCTATTTACATATGTATTTAAACATACACATAAGAATTAAGAAACATTGATGAGCTTGAAAGACAGTGTGAGAGCTGGCTAAGCTAAAAGAAAATTTAAAAAATCAAAACAAAAAGAAATAAAAACAGAACAATTGGTCACATCGCTTCCTGGCAAATAGAGGGTGAAGAAATGGAAGCAGTGTCAGATTTTATATTCTTGGGCCCGAAGATCACTGCAGATGGTGTTGCATTCATGAAATTAAAAGACTCTTGAACTTTGGAAAGAAAGCTATGGCAAATTTTGAAAGCATACTAAAAAGGAGAGACATCATCCTCCTGACAAAGGTCTTTATAGTCAAAACTATGTTTTTGTTTGTTTGTTTTTTTCTAGTAGCATGTATAGCTCTGAAAGGATTAAAAAGAAAGCTGTGCAGTGCAGAATCAATGCTCTCAAATTGCCATGCTGGAAAAGAATTGAGAATCTTATGGACAGTAAGGAGATCAAATCAATAAATACTTTAAGAGTTTAATTCAAACCATTCATTGGAAGGTCAAATACTGAAGTTGAAGCTGAAATACATTGTCCACATAATGAAAAGATGGGACTCATTTGAAAAACCCTGATGCTGGCAAAGATTGAAGGCAAAAGGAAAAGAGAGATGAGATGGATAGATAATGTCATGGGAGCAAAGAACATGAGCTTGGACAGACTTTGAGAGATAGTGGAGTATAAAAAGGCCAGGTGTGCTATGGTCTATGGGGTCATGAAGAATTGGACACAACTGAAAAACTGAACAATAACAACAAAAATTTCTGAATAAATGCACATATACATATGTATGTATGTATGTATAGATAGATATATCCCTTATACTAATACTGTAGATTTAATTATGAAAGAATAATTATATACACTTTACAAATGAGGAAACCAAGGCTCAGAAATTTCAATGACTTGCCCATTGTCACACAGAAAGATATGAATGGATTCCAAGTCCAGCGCTCTATCTAACTATGTCATGCCATATTTTTGTTCATTGTGTGACATGGCAGGTATGAAAAAAAAAAACTAATGGATTTTTAAGTTAGAATTAATTGAACCTTGTTTTTCATAATGAGGGAAGTGATAATTATACAGCGATGTGCATTGGATAGATAAATAACCAAGCATTTAGCCCAGTACTCAGGTCTCCATTTTGGATGGTAAACTGACAAAATGGAGATGATACAGAAAATTTTGCTGAAGAACTAGGAACTATATACCATATAAGGAATAAATGAAGGACCTCAAAATGATGTTTTGAAGAAGAGAAAACAATCAGGACATGGAAGCTGTCTTTAAGTGAAAGCGGTGCTATCAAGTTAAGGAACTACTTATTCCATATGACTTCAGAATATAGAACTAGGAACAAAGAATGGAATTTGCAGGGTATATTTCAGCTTGATAAGAAAGAAGTTCTAAATGAATAGATCTGTCCAAAAATAGAACACACTACATCAAGAGGAAGTGAATTCCTACCAGAGGTATTCAAGTAGAAGCTGGATACTTATTTGTCTGGGATGATATGGTGGGGATTTTCAATTCTGAGGATCTATGCTTATTTGACAGAAATCAGAAGAGGCCAATAAATACCTATTTGTTGACTAATTGAATAAAAATAATGATGAGAAAAAGCCTGAGTATCAATCCAAAGGTAGATACAAAAATATTAGCAAGTTTTTTTTTAAATACTATAGAAGAAATTAAGAAATAGGGTATTGTTTCAAATAACCTTTAAGTTCCTATTATTTGTGAGGCACTATGCTTTGTACATGGGACACACATATAAGAAATAACATATAATTAACAGCTAGATCTTATTAAGTCTTCCCAGAATTACATGGAATGGCTATTTATTTGCACAAATGCATTAAATATCATTCATGGTCACAGTCAAGAGACCAGGATGATATAGTCAGCTCCTTCCTAGCAAAAGTTAAAAAGGGTGTCATTTTGGGGGGCTATGGTGGGGAGAATGTTCTGAAGAAATGAAAAGACAAAACATCTAACCATTTGATAAGAGCAAAGCCATAGCACAGCTGGGCTTTAGCACCGTGTGTGACATATAGTAAGTATTTAATAAATGCTTGTTGACTGATTGACTGAAACTACTACTAGCATGACCCTCATCCTAGAGCTTTAGTCAACCTTTAGGAAATCAAATCTACAACTTCACACATGGTGGCAGTGTTCAGCAGCAAATCCAAGACAGACACCGTAGTCAGTCCAATTGGGCTGGATCCAGATTTATTGGGAACCCACACTTTCTTTGAATTTTCACATTATTTTTGGGGGCAGTCTTCAAAGCTTTGTAAAACCTAAAAAACATCCTTTAAATGATCATTAAAATAAAGAGATCTTGAAGTGTTGAAGCCAAGCCTTAATGCAGTAATAATTCTCCCTCCTCCCTCCTCCAAAGTTTGTGTTCCCAATTCATCTGGGGCAGAAACATAACCCCACCAGTTCACACAGAAAGTTTAGACAGCTCACAATAACCATTAAGACTTCATTTTTAGCTGAAGTAATTGTGTATGTTTATATTTCCAAACTTGCAATGGGTAGGGAGAAGATGATGGAAAAATTGTGACACTTTTAATGTTTTTATAATTGGGATGTCATAAAGACTGTGATCATTTTAGAGAAGAAGAAAAAAGATTTTCAATTAAAAAATAAACTAGGTAAGAGAAAGATATAATTATCTAAGGTATATGTAAATATTTACTTATAAATAGATGTAAGGTTGTGTGCTTATTTATAGACATAACCATGTGTCTGTGTAGGTAAAAAAGACACCTATTTTACAAGTTTGCTGTAATTTATTTGTAGATTTATGATTGGAACAATAAAATCATAGGCATTGAAAGGAACCTTAAGAGCAACTAGTCCAACTCTTCACTTAACAGAAAATAGAACTGAATTCCATTGACTGACTTGCTTGTTAATGGTAATGATAAACCTGCAACTCATGTCTACTAATTCCCAATCCACCATGCAACAGTTTATCATCATGTGGTGAATTCTGCACCACGTTCATAAGCAAACAAGAGGATCTTGGGGTAAATATTTCACTATTTTAGTGGATCAGTGATCTCACCACTGTGGGAATTCCTTCCAGTGCAGATTGAAACCTATGATAGCCTGGTGCTTCTTCCATTGATGTAATATTTGGAAAGTCTTCCGATAGTTCTTTCACTGAAAATCCATTCAATGTTCTGTAGGCATTTCTCTAAGTCTTTTATCCTTCCATACTTCTAAATGTATCCCTCCAATTGCCCATCTGTTACCTGTCTCTGGCTAAACCAACCTATTTCTTGTTTCAGGTTTGTTGTATAATATCTTTTATATCATCATGTAAAGCTCAAACAGATTCAGGAAGCAGAAAATTACAAAAGGGTTCCCTGTGGCAATACGGACTTTGAAAACCACATAACAATATTATCTACGTTCTGTTTTATTTTTACTTATTTTGTTAAATGTCCCTCAATTACATTTTTATCTTGTCTATATCTCAGTCGCAAGTGTTTCTGGCAGTATGGGAACTTGGAATTTCACAACTCTGTTCTATAAAATATTGAGTGTATCTATTGAAAATAGACTACAACCCGACTTTTGAGTGATCAACAATTTTGAGTTGTCTTAGGTTGCAACAGTCCACTATTCACAGTCACAGGATCACATATTCCAGATTTAGTGCTGGGAAGTACCTTACACGTGATCTTGTCCTAGTAGATCACTTTATAGATGAAGTATCTGCGATCCAAAGAAATGAAATGACTTGCCTAGAGTCACTAATAACAAGTGGCAGAGACAAGATTTGAACTCAGGTCTCTAGTTCCAAATACAACACTCTTTTTTTTTTCTTTTTTAAAGCAGTTGGGGTTAAGTAACTTGCTCAAGGTTACAAGGCTAGTCATTATTTATGTGTGGGTGCTCATTTTCTGAGGCCGGATTTGATCTCGGGTCATCCCAACTCCGAGGCCGGCGCTCTTACTCACGGCGCCACCTAGCCGCCCCTTTAGGGCAATTGGGGTTAAGTAACTTGCCCAAGGTTACACGGCTAGGTTTTTTTTTTTTTTTTGTTTGTATGGATTAAGTGTCGGAGGCCAGCTCCGAACTCAGGTCCTTCTGATTCCAGGGCCGGCGTTCTATTCACTGCACCACCTAGCAGCCCCCAAATACAACACTCTTTACAGTGTCATGTTGTTCATCATTTAAGATCGTTATGAAGACATTTGTATCAGAAAGGGTGTGTGTGCATGAGAGAGAGAGACAGACCGACAGACAGAGAGACAGACAGACAGACAGACAGAGAGAAACAGAGACAGACAGAGACAGGGAGAGACAGAGAGACAGAGAAAGGCAAAGAGACATACAGAGAGAGGCAGAGAGAGAAACAGACAAAGTCAGAAAAAGAGATAATGTTTGGGATGTTTGAAAGCACTAAAAAATAGTATTGTTGAGTAATACTTATAAAGTTCTTTTTTTCACGACTAGTAGGTGATATGACTATTATTTCCATGTTTTTCAGATAAAGAAATTGAAACTCAGAGAAATTAGAGGACCTAATCCTGTTTACAAGTTGCAAATAATGATGATGAAGATGATAATAATAACAATTAATATTTATTTAGCTATATAAGATTTACAAAGTGCTTTTCTATGGAAGGTAGGTGCTATTATTATCCTATAATTTATTCTCTATAATATATGAGGAAACTGAGGTTGAATGAAATAAGATAATTTGTCTGGATTACACAGCTAATAAATATCAAGGGTAGGTTTAGAACTCAGTCTTTCGTACTTCAGATCAGAAAGTTTACTACACAAAGTAGCTGATTCATGGTAGATATTATGGTAAATATTATAAAATGTTTCAGTGAAAGAATATATGTATCTGTTTACTTGAAAATCCTTTTAACAGCTTTTATTAAGTCCAACTTACAAATAAGGTCCTCTACTTAATCACTCAGTTAATAAAACATTTATTAGGCATCTATTAGATGCCAGGAATGATACTAAGGAATGTGTATACAAAAGAAAAAAAAGAGAAATATAGTCTCTTTCCTTCAAAAGTTATACTCTAATGGAAGGTGTAACATGAAAATTACATATAAAAATCTATATACAAGGGGTAAGTAAATTATTGACAGAGAACAGGTACTAAAATTAAGAGTCATTGGGAAAGGAGATAAGATTTTATCTGGGACTTGAAAGAAGCCCAGGAAGCCTATAGGAAGAAATGAGGTATGAGAGCATTTCCTCCATGGGGTCTAGCCCCCATGAAAGTGGTTGAAATAAGGAAATGGAATGTTTTGTTTGAGGAAAAGAAAGGAGGATGGTATCACTGGATCAAAGTGTATGTGGGTGGAGGTTGTAAGATGGAAGAAAGGTAGTGGTGGTGGGGAGGGACTTTAGTTTATGAATGGATTTTGACATAAAACACAGGATTTTATATTTGAGCTAGGAAATTCTAGGGAGTCATTGGACTTTATTGAGTAGGGTTTTAATATGTGACTTAGAAAAATTATTGATAGAATAGTGGAGGAAATATTGGAGTAGGAAGAGAATTATTATTGCTAGAAGATCAATCAGGAGATTACTACAACAGTACAGGTATGAGGAAATTGTCTGCACCAGGGTGGTGGCAATATCAGAGGAAAGAAGAAAGAATATTCTGAACATGTTACAGAGATGAAATTGAGAGTCCTTGACAACAGAGTAAATGTAGGACTTGAGAGAGAGAGAGAGAGAGAGAGAGAGAGAGAGAGAGTAGAACCAAGAATGATACCTAGGTTGTAAACCTGGGGCAGGGACAATTGTGCTGAACTCCACAGTAACAAAGAAGGTTAGAAGTGGGAAGTTTCGGGAAAAAAAGACTAAGCTTCCACTGTTGGACATGTTAAGCATAAGATATCTAAAAGACAGGGGCGGCTAGGAGGCACAGTGAATAGAGCACCACCCCTGGAGTCAGGAGGACCTGAGTTCAAATCCGGCCTCAGACACTTGACACACTTACTAGCCATGTGACCTCGGGCAAGTCAATTAACCCTAATTGCCCTGCCCTCCCCCTCCAAAAAAAGATATCCAAAAGACTTCTAGTTTGATGTCTGAAGGGCAGTTGGATAGGTTATGGCTGGAAAAGTAGATCTAAAAACCATCAGCTTTAGACATTAATAGAATCCATGGAAGCTGAGCAGTTCATCAAGAGAAATTGTGTATAAAGAGAAAAAAAGAAGGCATAAGATAGAACCTTGTAGTTAGTATACATGACCTGGATGGACCTCTAGCAAAGGAACTGAGAATTGATGGTCAGATAGTTAGGAGGAGAACCAGGAGTAAATTTTTCAAAAACCTAAAGAGAAAAGATTATCAAGGAGGAGAGGATGATCAATAATGTCCAGGCTACAGAAAGGTCAACAAGGATGAGGATTGATAAAAGGTCATTGGATTTGTCCATTAAGAAATCATTTTTTGAAATTTGTGTGGACCAGGTGGGAGGTGAGATGGGTGGGAGGGAAATATAAGCAGTCTTTTACAATATATCTACTATGGTAATGTTTTGCATAGATATACATGTACAACACATACTGAATTGCTTATCTTCTCAGAAGGAGTGGGTGACAGGGGAGAAAGGGAATGGATCTGAAAATCGAAGTTTTAAAATTAAATGTTTCATAAGATGTCCAGGCAGTGGGGCTCAGAGATTCACCTTGCCCTAATGGCAAAGTCGAAGGGGGTATGGGAGAAGATATGGGAGAGAGCAGATTGGATGAGGGGATATCTGGTGGGACTGCTATTCTGGGGTGGTGGGTAGGGAAAAAATGGGGGGAAAATGTAACTCATAATCTGGTGGAAATGAATGATGTAAACCAGAAGTTAATAAAGCATTTGTTTAATTAAAAAAATTAAAAAAATAAAAATTAAAAAAATAAAAAAAAGAAATCATTTTTTAACTTTGGAGAGAAAAAAATGTCATTTGAATGATAAGGTTGGAAGACAGATTAATAAGGCAGTTAATGACAGGGTAAGTTTAGTTTGTGAGTTCCAGTTCTATCAGTGGTTATGTATCTATCATTTCCATTGTGTAAAAGGCCTTGAGGAATGTGAGAAATCCTTCCTGGGGAATCTGGCTCTAAATCTGATTGCTGCTACTGAGAGATTAAAGGTTTCTCATTAATGTAGCAGAAACATAAAACCCAGATTTATTTCTGTGATGGGTAACTGACAAGAACAGTGACATCATATTTAATATATTCCCTTTTTTCTCAAGTAAAAGCATAATTCCATATCAAGAAAGAGAATATAGAAAATAATTTTACTTTCTAAAATTTTAAAATAATACTATATATGAACAGTATTGTAAAGAAAAACTTTTAAGTGTGGTATACCTCATTACTAAGTTAAATTATAATTTATTCCTCTAAATAGTAACATATATAAGTCTAGATGTCATTTTCTTTTTTTTTTATTTTTTTTTATTTTTTTTTAAACAAATACTTTATTAACTTCTGTTTTACATCATTCATTTCCGCCAGATTTTGATTTACAATCATTTTCCCCCCATTATTCCCCTACCCAACCTCCCAGAATAGCAGTCCCACAAGATATCACGTCCTCCAATCTGCTCTCTCCCATACCTTCTCCCATACCCCCATCGACTTTTCCATTAGAGGAAGATGAATCTTTGTGTCCCAATGCCTGCACATCTTCTCTCCCAATTATAGGCAAAAGAGTATTAATAATAGTATTTATATATATATTTGAAACATTTAATGTTATGACCTTGAATTTCAGATCCATTTCCTTCCTCCCTTGTCACCCATTCCTTCTGGGGAGATAAGTAATTCAGTATATGTTGTACATGTCTAGCTATGCAAAACATTATCATAGTAGATATATTGTACAAGGCTGCTTATAATTCCTCCCACTCATCCCACCCCCCACCTGGTCCATTCCCTACATGATCCTGTCCCTCTTCTATAGTGGGTACTTCCAACCTCCCCTCACCCCAAGGATGCCCTCCCATCCATCATCCCTCCTCTCATCCCCCTTCCCCCTATCCTGCTGCAGGTTGAGATATCCCATTTAGTATGTATGTCATTTTCTCCCTGAACCAAATTCAATGTGAATGTGGTTTTGCCTTTTTAGCCTTCCTTATTCTCCCCCTCCTTTGCAACCACTTCCCCTACATGAGATAGTTTACCCTACCATGTCTCTCCCCATCTCCTCTTGCCACTTTCCTCTCTCACCTCATAATTTCATCCCTTGAGTACTCTCCCTTCCCAACAAAATCAACCTATGCCCTCTATCCATATATAACTGTAACCATATACACACACATTCACATATGTATTCATATGACCACACCCCCTTCTTCCATTATTTTCATAGTGAGAAAGATATCATCAATCACAGATATTGCTTTTCCATATAGGAATGTAAATAGTTCAACTTTGATAAGTTCCTTTTGATTTCTTTTCCCTGATTACCTTCTCAGGCATCTCTTACTTCTTTTGTCTGGATGTCAAATTTTCTATTCAACTCTGGTTTTTTCCTCAAGAATGCTTGAAAGTCCTCTATTCCACTGAATGACCATATTTTCCCCTGAAACAAAATACTCAGTTTTGCTGGGTAGGTGACCCTTGGGTTCATTCCCAGTTCTTTTGCCCTCTGGAATATCATATTCCATGCCCTTCGATCCCTCAGTGTAGAAGCTGCCAGGTCCTGGGCTATTCTGATTGTGTTTCCACAATATTGAAATTGTTTCTTCCTGGCTGCTTGGGAGCTGACGCATCCCCAAATACAGGTCCCAAAGTCCATAGGACACTAACCTCTTACTTTGTCCTAGGCAAGTCTATGTTGATAATTCTGGCGTCTCCACAGTTCCTGGTGTTCTGGGGTTCCTCCAGCCGGCTGCTGGCCCTGCCGCCCTGGGGCTAAAACCTCGGCTCAAGTGGACCTGGGCTTGGCTTGGCTCCTGCGCTCTGCGCGCTGCCGGCTCCCAGACCACTGCGCTGGTCCTTCCTGCAGGGTGCTGGGCTGTCCTCTGCGGGAGGTTAGCTTCTCTGTGTCGTTCTGTGGGTGCTGGGGCTCCAGAAGATTTTCAGAGTCCTTTTTTTACATAGTTTGTGGAGAATCTGGGGGCAGAGAGGCTTGGACTAGCTGTTTCTATTCCGCCATCTTGGCTCCGCCCCCCTAGACGTCATTTTCAATGTTTCCATTCTGTTTCAATTTACTTACAGTTTCTGCTTGGAGCTGAGGTGTTAAATGCCCTCATTACTAAATGTCTTCAGATAGTATAGAAAGAGGGAATTATCTAATTCCCAAACATTGTATGCACTCTCCTGGTCTTAGCATTGGCATTTGCCCTTAGTTTTGATAACTTTTTTTTTGTTGTTTCTGAACTTCTTTTTAAAGGAGAATCACATTATTTCCCTGTATCTACTTCATCTAGGGCAGTTATGTGTTGCAGTGTAATAGAATACTATGTCTGGAGTCAAGACCTGAGTTCAACTTAGACCCCAGACATTTACTAGCTGTGCTACCCTGGGAAAATCACTTAACCTTGTTTATCTTGGTTTCCTCCTTTGTAAAATGAGCCAGAGAAAGAAACAGGAAACCACTATAGTATTTTTGCCAAGAAAACTTAAGTGAGGTCACAAAGGGTCAGACACAACTGAAATGGCTGAACAACACCTTATCTTACCTTGTCTGACACTAATACCTTTATTCTAAGCTATTTTCTTCACCTTGACAATGATATAATCTGTCTTTTTTTAGAATCAGTTCTTTCCCCTCTCTTCTATGAACCTTGAAATAAAACAAAATAAGGAAAAGAAAAAAAAGCAATGTTTTCTGTATACTTTCTCACATATTTCACAAGAGAAATTTACCCTATCAGAAGATCAAGGTGAAATGCCCAATAAAATAGGCTATAGCAATGAGGCATTTGATCTTTACACTTATCCTCTATTCTCTGGGTAAGCAAAGTTATAAGAATATTATCTTGCTTTGATACATGTTAATTTTTTAAATGTCCTGAAGTTCCCATCCATCTCTGTGACCCCTAGTGTTTTGTATCCTTCATCTGTGGAAGATCCTGATGATCAGTCTACCAGTCTACCAAGATCATACGATCAGTTTACTTAACTTTTACCAAAAAAATGATTGGGCGAGGGATATATAATGAAGTACCAAACATGAGATCAAAATGTAATTAGATAACTGTCATCTAATATTACACTATTAATGGGGATCCTTAATCATTTTTATTTTTCTTTTTTAATTAATTTATTTTTATTTCTTAACTTTTACTTTTATAAGATTTTGAGTTCTAAATTTTCCACCCTCCCAATACTGTCCCTTCCCCAGGATGATATGCAATCTAATATAGGCTATAAATATATTATATTAAACATATTTCCATATTAGTCATGCTCTGAAACAAGAATCAGAACAAAAGGGAAAAACCAGTATGGGGAAAAACAACAACAACAACAACAACAAAAGAAAGAGAAAATAGTATGCTTTGATCTGTATTTATACCCCACAGTTCTGGATATGAACAGCATTTTCCATTATCAATCTTTTGGAATTGTCTTGGGTCATTGCATTGCTCAGAAGAGCTAAGTCTAACAAAGTCAGTCATAGCACAATTCTGTTGTTACCACATACAGTGTTTTCCTGGTTCTCTCATTTCATCAACATTAGTTCAAACAAGACTTTCCAGTCTAAATTGTGTGCCATTTTGACCTTATCTTGTTACAGGATGCAAGAGGTGGGACTACATCTAGTTTCTGCCACATTGTTTTCCAGTTTTCCCAGAAGTTTCTGTAAAATAGTGAATTCTTATCCCAGAAGCTGGAGTCTTTGGGTTTATCAAACATTAGATTGCAATAGTCAGTGATTATTGTGTCTTATATACCTCACCTCTTCCACTGATCCACCACTATTTTTTATCTAATACCAAGTATATTTGATGACTGTAGCTTTATAATGCAGTTTTTGATCTGGTACAGCTAAGCTACCTTCCTAAAGGTAATCCTTTCAAGAGAATCTCTAGTCACCTTCATTCATTGTCCTTAAGAGAAATCCATATTTTGTAGCATTCTTTCTAGAGTTTCTTGACTATATAGTTCCAAATCAAGAGAACTGCTATTGAATATAATGGTGAGGTGGCTAGATGGAACAGTGAATAGAGCCTCAGCGCTGGAGTCAGGAGGACCTTGGTTCAAATCTGACCTCAGACACTTGACACACTTACTAGCCTTGTGACCTTGGGCAAGTCGCTTAACCCCAACTGCCCTGCAAAAGGCCAAAAAGAAATAATGGTGGCACCTTTCTTAAAATTATAAATACTATCTATCTAAAACTATTGACAAACATTATCTGCATTAGGGTTAAACATTATGCTTTCCCAAAAAGAACAGGAGTGAAGCAAAGATGTCTATTATCACTACTATTATTGAATATTATACTAGAAATGCTATCTATAAGCATAAGACAAGAAAATGAAATTGAAGGATTAAAATTGTCATTGAGGAAATAAAATTATAACTCTATACAGATGATATAATGGTATACTTAGTGAACACTAAGGAAGCAACTAAAAATTAATTGAAACATTCAACAACTTCAGCAAATTTGCAAGATGTAAACTAAACTAAATCATCAGACCTTCTATGTACTACGAATAAAACCTATAAGCAAGAGGAGAAAGTAATTCAGTGGAAAAGAGAAATTCCATTAAAAATAACAGAAAATAATACAAAATGCTTGAGAGTCTACCTGCCAAGACAAAGCCAGGGATTATATGAACAGAATTCCAAAGCACTTTTCAACAGAATAAAGAGAGAAATAAACAACTGGAAAAATATTAAGCACTTGTGGTTAAACTGAACCAATATAATAACAATACATTTCTACCAAAGGGAATTTGCTTATTCAGTGTCATACCAATCAGACTACCAAATAATTATTTTATAGAGCCAGAAAAATAATAGTAGCAAAATTCTTCTTAAAGAAAAGAAGATAGGGGTGGAGCCAAGATGGCAGAGTAGAAACAGCTCATCCAAGCCACTCTGCCCCCAGATTCCCCCCAAACTATGTAAAAGGGGACTCTGAACAACTTCTGGAGCCCCAGCACCCACAGAACGAAACAGAGAAGCTAACCTCCCGCTGAGGACAGCCCAGCAGCCCTGCAGGAAGGACCAGCGCAGCACTCTGGGAGCCAGCAGAGAGCAGTGGGCAGAGCACGGGGAGCTGAGCCGAGCAGAGCCCAGGTCCGCGTGGGCCGAGGTTTTAACCCCAGGGTGGCAGGGCCAGCAGCCTGCTGGAGAGACCCCAGAACACCAGCAGCTGTGGCGACTCCAGAATTATCAACATAGAAATGCCTAGGACAAAGTAAGAGGTTAGTGTCCTATGGACTTTGGGACCAGTATTTGGGGAATGCGTTGGCTCCTTCCTATGGGGGCTAGAAGCCCCTGATGAGACACGCCATTTTGTAGTTTTCAGAGGCAGCTCCAGCTCCTGGCCTTCGAACAGTAGGGTGATCCAGCGATCTGTCTTGGGGGCGTAATTGCTTTTGCTTTAACCTCCCTTGATGTGGATTGTGATCTGGGGTGGAGGTCATGGGTGGGTTTCAAGCTTCCAGAAATGGAAAACTGAAAAAGATCCCAGAAAGAAAATTCCCAGGAATATTATAGCCAGGTTCCAGAATCCCCAGATCAAGGAGAAAATACTATGAGCAGCCAGGAAGAAACAATTTCAATATTGTGGAAACACAATCAGAATAGCACAGGACCTGGCAGCTTCTACACTGAGGGATCGAAGGGCATGGAATACGATATTCCAGAGGGCAAAAGAGCTGGGAATGAACCCCAGGGTCACCTACACAGCAAAACTGAGTATTTTGTTTCAGGGGGAAACATGGTCATTCAGTGGAATAGAGGACTTTCAAGCATTCTTGAGGAACAAAGCAGAGTTGAATAGGAAATTTGACATTCAGACACAAGAAGCAAGAGATGCTTGAGAAGGTAATCAGGGAAAAGAAATCAAAAGGAACTTATCAAAGTTGAACTATTTACATTCCTACATGGAAAAACAATAACTGTGTCTGATGAAACCTTTCTCGTTATGAAAATATTTGAAGAAGGGTATATGGACATATGAATACATATGTGAATGTGTGTGTATATGTTTACAGGTATACATGGATAGAGGACACAGGTTGAATTTAATAGGAAGGCTTGATACTTAAAAGGTGAAATTAAGAGATGAGAGAGGAATATAACAAGAGGGGATGGGGAGAGACAGGGAAGGGTAAACTATCTCATGTGGAAGAGGCAAGGGGAGTAGTAGCAGGGGAGGGGAAGAACAGGAAGGCAAAAAGACAAAACCTTATTCTCACTGAATTCGGCTCAGGGAGAGAATCACATACATACTAAATGGGATATCTCACCCTGCAGGAGAGTAGGGGGAGGGGATGAGAAGATGGATGATGGAGGGGAGGGCATACTAGGGGGAAGGGAGGTTGGATGTACCCACTTTTGAAGAGGGACAGGATCAAAGTAGGGAATGTACCAGGTGGGGGGTGGGATGGGTTGGGAGGGAAATATAAGCAGTCTTCTTCTTTTTTTTATCATATTGACTAAGGGTCTATGAATTTTATTGTTTTTTTCTGCCTCTTCTACATGAGATAGTTTACCCTACCCTGTCTCTCCCCATCTTCTCTTTCAAAGCTCTTGGTTTTACTTATTAATGCAATATTTTTTTTTAATTTCAATTTTATTAATCTCTCCTATGGTTTTCAAGATTACTTTTTTTTTAAGTTTTTTTATTTTTAAACAAATGTTTTATTAACTTCTGTTTTACATCATTCATTTCTGCCAGATTTTGAGTTACAATCATTTCCCCCCCATTATTCCCCTACCCAACCTCCCAGAATAGCAGTCCCACAAGATATCACTTCCTCCAATCTGCTCTCTCCCATACCTTCTCCTATACCCCCATCGACTTTTCCATTAGAGGAAGATGAATCTTTGTGTCCCAATGCCTGCACATCTTATCTCCCAATTATAGGCAAAAGAGTATTAATAATAGTATATATATATATTTGAAACATCTAATGTTACGACCTCAAATTTCAGATCCATTTCCTTCCTCCCTTGTCACCCATTCCTTCTTGGGAGATAAGTAATTCAGTATATGTTGTACATGTCTAGCTATGCAAAACATTATCATAGTAGATATATTGTACAAGGCTGCTTATAATTCCCTCCCACTCATCCCACCCCCCACCTGGTCCATTCCCTACATGATCCTGTCCCTCTTCTATAGTGGGTACTTCCAACCTCCCCTCACCCCAAGGATGCCCTCCCATCCATCATCCCTCCTCTCATCCCCCTTCCCCCTATCCTGCTGCAGGTTGAGATATCCCATTTAGTATGTATGTCATTTTCTCCCTGAACCAAATTCAATGTGAATGTGGTTTTGCCTTTTTAGCCTTCCTTATTCTCCCCCTCCTTTGCAACCACTTCCCCTACATGAGATAGTTTACCATACCATGTCTCTCCCCATCTCCTCTTGCCACTTTCCTCTCTCACCTCATAATTTCATCCCTTGAGTATTCTCCCTTCCCAACAAATTCAACCTATGCCCTCTATCCATATATAACTGTAACCATATACACACACATTCACATATGTATTCATATGACCACACCCCCTTCTTCCATTATTTTCATAGTGAGAAAGATACCATCAGTCACAGTTATTGCTTTTCCATATAGGAATGTAAACAGTTCAACTTTGATAAGTTCCTTTTGATTTCTTTTCCCTGATTACCTTCTCAGGCATCTCTTACTTCTTACATCTGGATATCAAATTTTCTATTCAACTCTGGTTTTTTCCTCAAGAATGCTTGAAAGTCCTCTATTCCACTGAATGACCATATTTTCCCCTGAAACAAAATACTCAGTTTTGCTGGGTAGGTGACCCTTGGGTTCATTCCCAGTTCTTTTGCCCTCTGGAATATCATATTCCATGCCCTTCAATCCCTCAGTGTAGAAGCTGCCAGGTCCTAGGCTATTCTGATTGTGTTTCCACAATATTGAAATTGTTTCTTCCTGGCTGCTTGTAGTATTTCTCCTTGATCTGGGGATTCTGGAACCTGGCTATAATATTCCTGGGAGTTTTCTTTTGGGATCTTTTTCAGGAGGTGATCTGTGGATTCTTTCAACCTCTATTTTGCCCTCTGGATCTAAAACATCAGGGCAGTTTTCCTTGAGAATTTCTTGAAGGGTGATTTCTAGGTTCTTTCCTTGATCATGTCTTTCAGGTATTCCAATAATTTTTAAATTGTCTCTCCTGGATCTATTCTCCAGGTCAGTGGTTTTTCCCATGAGATATTTCACATTGCCTTCTAATCTTTTGTTTGTTTGGATCTGCTTAACAGCATCTTGATTTCTCATAAAGTCACTAGCTTCCATTTGCTCCAGTCTAACTCTGAAGGAATGAATCTCCTCAGTGAACTTTTGAGATTCTTTTTCCATCTAGCAAATTCGACTTTTTAAGGCATTCTTCTCCTCATTGCCCTTTTGGGCCTCCTTTGCCATTTGAGCTAGTCTATTTTTAAGGTGTTGTTTTCCTCAGTCAGGCTGTTGACCCTCATTTCATACTTTTCCTGCATCCTTCTCATTTCTCTTTCCAATTTTTCCTCCCCTTCTCTTATTTGATTTTTAAAGTCCTTCTTAAGGTCCTCTATGGCCTGCAACCCACTCATGTTTCCCCTGGGGCTTTTGGAGCAGGACTTCTGACCTCACAGTCCTTTTCCCGCTCTATGCCCCCAAAATAGGAGTCCAGGGCTGCATTTTTCTGTTTCCTTTGCCTTGGCATGTTGCCACTTAATTGCTTGACTTTTGGGCTTGTTGCCACACTATGGCTTTAAGGCCAGCTAGAGGAATTTTCGTTCCGAACATGTGGGGGGCAACTTCCGTTTCTGGCAAGCTGTAAACCCACCCACGACTTCCACCCTAGATCACAATCCAGATCCAGGGAGGTTAAAGCAAGAGCGATTACCCCCCAACACTAATCGCTGGATCTCCCCACGATTTGTAGGCTGGGAGCCCGAGCTGCCTCTGAAAACTACAAAATGGCGTGTCTCCTCAGCGGCTTCTAGCCCCCAGGGGAGGGAGCTGAAGCATTCCCCAAATACTGGTCCCAAAGTCCATAGGACACTAACCTCTTACTTTGTCCTAGGCATGTCTATGTTGATAATTCTGGAATCGCCACAGCTCCTGGTGTTCTGGGGTTCCAGCAGCTGGCTGCTGCCCTGCCGCCCTGGGGCTAAAACCTCGGCTCATGCAGACCTGGGCTCAGCTCGGCTCCTGCACTCTGCGCACTGCTGGCTCCCAGACTGCTGCGCTGGTCCTTCCTGCAGGGCTGCTGGGCTGTCCTCAGAGGGAGGTTAGCTTCTCTGTGTCGTTCTGTGGGTGCTGGGGCTCCAGAAGTTGTTCAGAGTCCTTTTTTACATAGTTTGTGGGGAATCTGGGGGCAGAGAGGCTTGGACGAGCTGTTTCTACTCCGCCATCTTGGCTCCACCCCAATCCAAGATTTCTAATTTAGTACTAAATTGGGAATTTTCAATTAGTTCTTTTTCTAGCTTTTTCAATTGCATGTCTAATTCATTGACCTCCCTTCTCTCTGCTATATTCAAGTATGCACTCAGGGATGTAAAACTTTCCCTAAGAACTGCCTTTAATGCATCCCACAAATTTTGGTATGTTGTCTTATTATTATCATTCTCTTGAATGAAATTATTGATGGTTTCTAGAATTTCTTCTTTGACCCACCCATTCTTTAGGATTACATTGTTTAATTTCCAATTAGTTTTTAGTCTGTCTTTCCATGGCCCTTTATTGCATATAATTTTTATTGCATCATGATCTGAGATCATTGTGGGAGAGTTCATCCCATTCACATTTACAGTAATGATGACTATCTGTCTCTTCCCCTCCATCCTATTCCCTCCCCTGTTTATGTTTTTGTTTCTTCCTTTTCCCTTCCCCTCTTTGATGTTTTCCCTTTTTACTGGCCCCTCCCTCAGTGTTCCAGCCCAGTGACCCCACTTTTTAACCTACCCTCTCCCCTTACTACCATTTCCCTTCCCTATAAATCTCCCCTTTAGTCCTCTCCTTTTTAAGCCCCCCTTACCTTCCCACTATTTATACAACACAATAAATTTTTATACTTGTCAGTGTAATTTACTCCACATTTGACTCTAAACCAATGAGAGTAAATTTCAAGCAGTGTTCCTCTCCCTCCCAATAATTCTTAAGCTATCTCTCCTGGATCTGTTCTCTAGGTCAATTGTTTTTCCAGTGGGATATTTTACATTTTCTTCCAATTTTTCAATTGTTTTGTTTTGTTTGATTGATTCAGTGCATCATAGAGTTATGAGTTTCAATTTGATTGATTCTAATTTTTAGCGAATTATAGTCTTTGGTTAGTTTTTGAAAGTCCTTTTATAAGGAGGTATTTTCTCCAAAAACTTTACTAATTTTAGTTTTTAAGGATTTATTTTCTTTACAGAGATTTTTCCAAGTTGGTAACTGCCTCCCTGATTTGGTCTTTAAAATCTTTCTTAAGCTCTGCCAAGAATGCTATTTGGGCTTGAGACCAGTTCATATTTCCTTCTTTGGTCTCAGGTGTGGGTAAAGATTCCAAATTGTCCTGTGTATTTGGTTGTTCTTGACCTACATAGTAAGCTTGGATTAATTTTCTTGCCTTACCTTCTTCTTCTCAGCTTCCTTACTTCCCATTTTGATTTCCTATTTCTTAAATTCTCAGGCTCTGAGCTAAGGGCCGGGTCTTTGACTTTGAATGCTCTAGCCTCTGGGTGTCTAGTCTGTGGCTAAGGCAGGAATCTCAGAGAGGAATGTAGATGCGCCCAGCTTAGTGGTTGTATTTGACCACTTCAGATTTCTGCCTCTATAGCCCTGAGCTATAAGCAGGCTTTTGTTGGTCAGGTGATGTGGGGCTTGTTGGGACCCCTCCCTCTCTTCTCTTCAGACTCCTGGCTGTCTCTGTTACACCCCTTCTTGGAGATTCCCAAGCCTGAGGCTATTTCCACTAACTTGGGATTTCAGTCTGGGTGGGAGTCTTATCTTTGGGTTTTCTACTTCATGAAGGAGGGATGGGAGTACCTGAACAACAAGAATTTACTTTGCCATTCTAGCCCCTGTATTATATAGGCAGGTAATTTCTAAACTTCCAGGCTGGGGCCTGATAGCTGCAGGAGAAGCTGCTGTCTCCACTGGGGGCCCGACTCTCCTGCCTGGCTCCGATGATTCCTCTTGTCCCCTGTGAGATCACAGTGAGATGACTGTGATCTCTCCTTGGTAAGTCTGCAGGCTGGGGCTTCTTCTCTCTCTGGTGTAGTCTGCTTGTCTGCTCTTAAGTCTGAGCTGTGCAGACCTCACTTGCCCTGTGCTCACCCTGTCTGGATTTACTGGGCAATTTCTGGTGCTGGATTCTGCCACACTCTGTCTCCAAGTGGATTTTGTTACTCCAGAATCCTTTCAGATTCACTTTTTAATGTTTAGTGATGGAGGAGCTTAGTGAAGTTACTGCTTCCTTTCCTCCATCTTGGCTCCACCTCCTCAATAGATTAGGTTTAGAATAGATCAGGTAGACCATAGTTTGAAAAACTGAAAGAGACAAAGTTTTGGGGGTAAAAACTCAACATTTAATAAAAAAAATATTGGGAAAACTGAAAAGCAATTTAGCAGAAATTAGACATGCGCAAATATTTCACACTGTATGCCAAAAAAAAGTCAAAATAGGTAAGAATTTCACAAGATGTAAAGATATAATATTGATTACATGGAATTAAAATCCTTTTCTTTTTTGTAATTACATTTTTGTATATTTTAGTTTACATCATTCATTTACAATAGATTTCAAGTTATAAATTTTCTCCCCATCTTTCCCCTACCTACCACCCCAAAATAGTGATCTGACTGTATAGCCTCTTCCCTAATCTGTACTCTTCTATATCCTCCCCAATTCCCCCACCCCCCCGAATTTCTAGTAGGGCAAGATGGATCTCTATAGCTCAGTGCCTATATATCTTATTTCCCAGTTGCATGTAAAAAATTATATATTTTTTTAAACATTTGATGTTAAATTTTTGAATTTCAGATTCTTTCCCTTCCTCCCTCATTACTCACCCTTACTGGGAAGATAGGCAATTCAATATAGGTTGTACATTTGTAGCTACACAAAACTTTTCCATAGTGGATATATTGTGAAAGACTGACTATATTTCCCTCCATCCTATCCTGCCTACCCGCTTGTACTGTTCTTTACTTTGATCCTGTTGTTTTTCAATATGTGTGCTTCTAACTTCCCTCCCCCACCAAACTTCCCTCCCCTCAATCATCCCTTCTCTCATCCCCTTCCCCCCTACTCTCCTGTAGTGTGATACCCTATTTAGTGTGTATGACATTCCCTCTGTAAGCCAAATTCAATGAGAATAAGGTTGAACCACTCCCTTTTGCCTTCCTGTTCTGCTCCATTGTAACGGTTTTCCCCTTTCCTCTTCAACATGAGATAATTTACCTCATCCTGCCTCTCCCCATCTCCTCTCGTTATATTCCTCTCTCACCTCTCAGTTTCACCTTTTAAGTATCCTCCCTACCTATTCAATTGGTCCTGTGCCCTCTGTTTATGTATACCTGTACACATATATACAAACACTCAAAAATGTATTTATACATTTTTGTATAAATATATGTATTTCAACCATATACACTCCTATATAGACATATATATGTATACACACACACACACACACACACACACACACATTCCCTTCAACTATTCTCATACTGAGAAAAGTTTAATAAGTTACAATGATCATTTTCCCATATAGGAGTGCAAATAGCTTGATTTTGATAAGTTCCTTATGATTTTTTCCCTATTTACCTTCTCATGCTTCTCTTGCTTCTAATATCTGAATGTCAAATTTTCTATTCAATTTTGGTTTTTTCATCAAGAATGCTTGAAAATCCTCTATTTCATTGAATTACCATATTTTCCCCTGAAACATGATGCTCAGTTTTGTTGGGTAGGTGATTCTTGGTTTTAATCCCAGCTACTTTGATCTCCAAAATATCATATTCCAAGCCCTTTGATCCCTCAATATAGAAGCTGCCAGGTCCTGTGTTATCCTGATTGTGTTTCCACAATATTCAAATTGTTTCTTCTCCCTCCAGGGGGGTAGAGGTCAAACTGCACTCCTGGATTCCCCTGTTCCCAAAGTCCACACTAACTTCTCACTTTGTCTTTGGCATTTATGGGTTGATAATTCTGGAAACCACCACAGCTTCTGGTGATCCACTGTCCTGAAAACCCTCCACACATGGCTGGTCATGTCCACCCTGAGGCTAAAACTGTGGGCTCAAAAAAGGCTAGGCTTTGTTCCCAGCATGCTACAATGGACCCTTTATGTCCACCTGCCAGGCTGCCATTCACAGCAGATTTGTTTCTCTCTGTCACTTTGTGGATTCTATAGCTCTAAAGTTTGTTTATAGTAAATTTTTCTAGGTATTTGAGGTTGTTATGGGGGCAGTGCATAGAGTTCCCCTGCTTCTACACAGCCAGCTTCTAAAATGCTTTCCTAAAAATAAAACTAGGAGAGCCAAAATAAGAAGGAAAATAGAAAACTGGGGTGAGCAGAATTCTAAGCATGTTTCTCTGATAAAATCCTCATTTTTAAAGTATACATGGAAGTTTAACAAATTTATACAAATAAGAGCCATTCCCCAGTTAATAAATGATCAATGGTTACAAACAGGTAGTTTTCAAAGCAAAGGTATTAATAGTGAGAAGTTTAAGATTGATACTGTGTAATTTTCTTATAAATCCTATTTATAATTAACTGATTTTGTTCCATGATTGTCTTTCCCCTATAACTGCTTAAGTCATAGTTTTTGCCTCTGGACATATGTTTTGTAATGGGTTAATTTTTAGAAATTCAGCTTCCTGCCAATCACTAATCTGTTCTTGCCTTTAGGAATTTTGGTAAGCTTGGACGATATGTGTGAAGATAAAGAGAATTGGGCCTGATATCTGTATTTATTCCACGAGGCTATCCTTCAAAAATGTCTGGTTTGCTATCTAAAAATCTGGGGCACTATCTCCCACCTGCACTCAGAAAATGAAAATTTACAGTCTTATGAGAGAAGAATGGTTGCTAGTCCCCATTACCAAATTTCCGACCAATCATAATGTTCTCTGTGCTTCAACTTATAACCAGTTATGTTGCCCTATGATATCATCTTCTTATATTTCCTAAAACATTTGTTTTCAAATGCTTTAGTAACTTCTGGTTTACACCATTCATTTCTGCCAGATTTTGAGTTACAATTTTTCCCCATGTTTCCCCTACCCACCACCCCAAAATAGCAGTCCCACAGGATATCCCCACATCCAATCTGCTCTCTCCCATATCTTTTCCCATATCTGCTTTGATTTTTCCAGTGGGGCAAGGTGAATCTCTGTGCCCCAATGCCTATATATCTTATTTCCCAATTATATGTAAAATAGTATTAATATTCATATTTATATATTTTTAAACATTTGATTTTAAAATTTAAGTGTCTCAGGGGCTCCTCACCCTGGGGGCAAAAGACACTCACTCCCAAGTACTGATCCCAAATTCCACAGGGCACTGACCTCTCACTTTGTCCTTGGCATGTATGTGTTGGTTATTCTGGAAATGCCACAGCTTTTGGTGATATTGAGTCCCTCCAGCTGGTTGCTGGTCTGGCCTCCCTGGGGCTAAACCCTCTGGCTCCCAGAACTCTGTGCTGGCCACTCCCTTCCAAGCTGCTGGGCTGTCCTCAGTGGGAGGTTAGCTTTTCCGTGTCATTTTGTGGGTTCTTTAACTCCAGAGTTTGTTCAGTGTCTCCTTTTACACGGATTGGAAGTTGTGGGAGCCGGAGCTGCACAGAAGTGCTGTTTCTACTCTGCCATCTTGACTCTGCCCTAAAACTTTTATAAAGGTAGTTAGCTTCTTGCTCAGGGCCTTTGGCCAAAATGAAGCAAATCCAACCCCCTTATTAACTCAGTTTATTGGCAGGTATGCCCCTGCTAATGAATTTTATGTTGCTAATAGTTGTGCCTCAGTTTACCTTTTTGTTAAATTATAATAGTGACAATTTACTTGAAAAAATTATTTAAGCCAATTTTGTTTAGAGATATGCAAGTAAAAAAAAATAAATTCTGATATAATACCTCACATTAACCAGGTTGGTTAATGTGAGAAAAAGGGAAAATTACAAGTGCTGGAGAGGATGTAGAAAATTTGGGACACTAACGCACTATTGGTGGAGTTGTGAATTATTCTAACTATTCTGAAGAATAATTTGGAAATACAACCAAAGTCTATAAAACTGTTCATACCTGTTTACTCAGCAATATCCATAGTAGTTCTATTTCTTAAAGAGACAAAAGAAAAAGGGAAAGTGTTTGTACAAGAATATTTCCAGCAACTTTTTTTTTTTTTTGTGGTGGCAAAAATTTGGAAACACATGGGATGTCTATCAATTAGAGAATGGCTAAACCAATTGTTGTATGTGATTGTGATGGAATACTATTGTAGTGTAAGAAATGAGGAGTGGGAAGATTTCAGAAAACCCTAGGAATATTTATGTTAACTCATGCAAAGTGAAGTTAGAAGTAGGAGAACAGGGTGCACAGTAACAGCAACTATGAATGACTTTGTTATTCCATTCAAGACAATGATCCAACATAACTCAAAAAGGTCCTATGATGAAAAATGCTATCCCCCTCCAGAGAGAGAACTAATGAACTCTGCATGCTGATTGAAATATAATATTTTAATTCTTTATTTTTATTGCTTTGTTTTGTTTATTTTCTTGTGTAGCATGGCTAATATGGAAATATGTCTTATATGACTTCAAATGTATAATTGATATCACATTTTTTGCCTTTTCAGGGCAGGTAGAGGGAGAGAGAGATTTTAGAAATCAGATTTTTAAATGTTAATTTTCTACATGGAACTGGGAAATATTTATCGAAATGAAAATAATTTTAAAAAAGAAAATAACTGTGGACCAACTACGTATACAAATAAACATGAAATTGAATTATTAGCAACATTGTTCTGTGGGATATAATGAAACATGCCATATATTTATGAACAGTGAATTAATAAGGGAATAGGCTAGCCTGTGTTCTCTTTGGGGGAGGGTTGTGCAATAGAATAGACAAAATACGTATAAAAAAGACCCTAACAGGCTAGACTTTTGGTTGCTTTTTTCACTATTGCTTCATCAAATGTATCAAACCCCTTTAAAAGGAAAGACTAGATAAAACAGATCTTTTTTAGATTAAATATGGGAATGAATAATCCTATGAAGGAGAACTCTATCCTTAGACAAGGAGGAAAAGGCTCCCTGCTGTAATTTGAAGGGCATATCAAAATACTCATGCTCCCAAATATCTTCTCCACATATCTTTCTGATGGCAGAAAAGCCAAAATTCAAGCTTGCGGGTTCAAAGCATCATGAATTCAGAGATGTAACAAGCTTTTTTTTTAAACAAATGCTTTATTACCTTCTGTTTTACATCATTCATTTCTGCCAGATTTTGAGTTACAATCATCCCCCCCGTTACTCCCCTACCCAACCTCCCAGAATAGCAGTCCCACAAGATATTGCTTCCTCTAATCTGCTCTCTCCCATACCTTCTCCCACACCCCCTTTGACTTTTCCATTAGAGGAAGGTGAATCTTTGTGTCCCAATGCCTGCACATCTTATCTCCCAAGTACAAGCAGAAGAGTATTAATAATAGTATTTATATATATTTGAAACATTTAATGTTAAGACCTCGAATTTCAGATCCATTTCCTTCCTCCTTTGTCACCCATTCCCTCTGGGGAGATAAGTAATTCAGTATATGTTGTACAAGTCTAACTATGCAAAACATTATCATAGTAGATATATTGTACAAGGGTTGCGTTTTTCTGTTTCCTTTGCCTTGGCATGTTGCCACTTAATTATTTGACTTTTGGTCTTGTTGCCACACTATGGCTTTAAGGCCAGATAGAGGAATTTTCAACCTGAACATGTGGGGGGCAACTTCCGTTTCTGGCAAGCTGTAAACCCACCCACGACTTCCACCCTAGATCACAATCCAGATCCAGGGAGGTTAAAGCAAGAGCGATTACCCCCCAAGACTGATCACTGGATCTCCCTACAATTCACAGGCCAGGAGCTGGAGCTGCCTCTGAAAACTGCAAAATGGTGTGTCTCTTCAGCGGCTTCTAGCCCCTAGGGGAGGGAGCCGACACATTCCCCAAATACTTGTCCCAAAGTCCATAGGACACTAACCTCTTACTTTGTCCTAGGCATGTCTATGTTGATAATTCTGGAATCGACACAGCTGCTGGTGTTCTGGGGTCTCTCCAGTCGGCTGCTGGCCCTGCTGCCCTGGGTTTAGAACCTCGGCTCACGTGGACCTGGGCTCTGCTCGGCTCGGCTCCCCGTGCTCTGCCCACTGCGCGCTGCCGGCTCCCAGAGTGCTGCTCTGGTCCTTCCTGCAGGGCTGCTGGGCTGTCCTCAGCGGGAGGTTAGCTTCTCTGTGTCGTTCTGTGGGTGCTGGGGCTCCAGAAGTTGTTCAGAGTCCCCTTTTACATAGTTTTGGGGCAACCTGGTGGCAGAGTGGCTTGGATGAGATGTTTCTGATGTAACAAGCTTTTAAAGGTCATATGGTTCACTTGGTCTTCCATATGAGGAAGATGAGGATCAAAAGGAGGACGTGTATTACCCCATGATGCGATAGCCATATAAATAATAACTCTAGATCCAAACCCAGTTTTTCTTGTTACCAATATGAATAGCTTCATGTTGTTTCATTTGGAACATTGTGGAGGAGTGTATCTTCTTTTAATACCCCACTTCTTCTGGTAGGAGTGAGCCAATATCAGTCATCAGTTAATAGTAAAAAGTAGCTGCTTTGGATTTATATTCCACCAAAATGGCCCAGAGGGAAAAAAAAAACCTAATCCATTTTTTCTTAATCTATTTTATAATTCAGTTCCCAAGAACATGTCATGGGAATTGTGATTTCCTATATATAGATATGGGAAAAGAACATATTAGAATCAGAAAGCTTTCCTCATAATCCTCACTTCAATCGAACAATTACTGAAGAACTTTGTTCAGATCAGTTAACTTATCTGTCACATTTTCTTGTGCCAAGGACCTTGTCTAACTATGGACCAAAAGAGATAGATATCCCTAGAGGACTGCTACTAATTGCCTAGTTGTAAGTGGACACTATCACAGAGTTCCTACATAATTCAGTAGATGTGTCTAGAACTATGATTTCAGTGGTGTAGGAAACTCCCTGGAGGAACTTCATTTACCAATGTAGATCAGCAACTTTTCTTCATAGTATCATAATAGAAAACTTCTTGGGTGTACTGAGAGTTTGAGGAACTTGCCTACAGTTACCTAGGCATGATGTGTCTGGGGCATGCCTTAAACCCATATTTTCCTGGCATGACAGGCTGCTGCCTTTATATCTACTGTGCCAGTCTGACTCTCAGTTCAAAAGACATAGACCTATTTTCCAGAAGAGAAAATAATTCTTGAGTTATATTAGTCTCGTGCCTAGGAGAAACAAATGAATCCCCTCTAACAATCAGAGAACCTCAGAGAGGGGACAGAAATTACTAAATAATCCCGGGGACTTTGGGGCTCATCTAATAAAATGATTCATGCTCTAAAGGAACTTGAGGGGATTAAAGAAGGCTTTTTTTTTACTATGCAGTCTCTGAGCTGAATGTTGAAGGAAGATAAGGATTCTGAGAGTCAAAGATGAAGGACTATATTTCAGTCATAGCTGACAATTTGTGAAAAGGACAGAGGAAGAAGAAGGTTAGTCATTATTTGGAAGCAGAACTTTCTACCTCACTTTCTATTTCTGCCTGTCTTTTACTTCACCCTCTGGTCTTTGATTACCTTGACCTCTGACACCAATTGCTCTCTCTGAACTTTATCCTATTTGATTTCAACTAGTTCTAAATCACTTACCTGATTAATTCTATATTCACCCCACTCTTAACAGATACTACACTTCTGCCTCTTTTTCCAACTTTTGAATCACTTTTCTGTGATTCCTATTTGCATTGCAACCAGTCTTCATTGTGGCTACCTATCATACCACAACTTCAAAAACCCATGTGAGTAGAAAATATTGAAATTTTAACTAGGCTGGAGTTGAAAAGGCAAGAAAATTATTTAGGAAGACAACGTAATTTGGAAAAGAAAATAATGATAATTTGAAGTGTCAATGTAGCAATATTAGAAATTGCTGTAATCTCTCTTTTAGATAGTGTTATAAATAAGGAAACAAAACAAGAGGTATACTGGTAAGATTGGGAAACAAAAATAAAACTTTTACTGATGAAGGGGGGTAGATATGATGGGAAGATATACCTGAAGAAAGTTTTGAAGCCCAGAACCAATGCACTAGATCAACACAAATATGATTTTTTTTCTATTTAGGTTAATATAAAAGTGGGATTTTAATTATTTTTCATATCATTAAAGTTAAGACTCTGTGAGAAAGGCACAGAATCATTTCTGAACTAAAGATTATCACCCCGTAAAGCACTGGGAAGCCCATATGGCACCTGACTCAGATCTAAATCTACTGAATCCTTGGCTATAAGTAAAATCATGTTGGGGATCTTGGTGACGGAACTCTTGACCTACTCCCAATTCATTTGTCTTCTTCCTGTCAGGCCAGTTTTTCTAAAATATTCATCATTCAATGTGCTACTTGGGAACCTATTATGCTGCCACAAAGCATATAATAGAGATAACAGATTTAGAGCTCTCCATCTTTCTAACTTGCACTTTGAATTCATACAAGATACTTCTCTCAAGAAAATTTCCTCCTTATCTTTCCCTTTCAAAATATTTTTCTTTCAGGATCAACTCAGATGTTACCTCATGCAAGGAGCCTTCTCTCCTCCTCCATGCTCCTTGGACCATTCAATCATTCCCTGTATTTATCAATACTCTCAAGCCAGATGCTTCACTCTCCCTTATATGTATCCCATTCATATCTTTTTTTTCAACCATTTCTACTTGCAGGAAAATGTCTTGCTTACTGTGTTTTTCCATATACATCCTACCCAGACCTCAAGGCCATATTCTTCTATATCATTGTCCCTATGTCCATTTGTCTCTTGACTTCTGTACCAATAGATTATGACATATATTCTAGCCTTTATCAATCAACTGATAATATTTATAGAGCCCCTAATATGTGCAAGACACAGTACCAGGCCTGAGGCCCCTCCCTCCCATTTTAGTCAACTTACCCATCATTCCCCTGATCTCATTCTTCAATTTAGTGATACTAGACTCCTTGATATTCCTTGATAAAGACACTGTTTCCTGAATTCATGAATTTTCACTGGCTACAACTCCCCATGTTTGAAATCCTTTCCCTCAATACTGCCACTGCTCAGTTTCCTTCAAGTCTCAGGTAAAATCCCATTTTATGCTCTTGATTCCTCTTTGATTATCTCCAATTTATTATATATGCACAACACACAGGCAAATATATGTGTGTATACCTATATTATCTACAATGTATAGGTGTGCATGCATACATATGCACACACACGTGTGTGTGTGTGTATATATATATGTATATATGTATATATATATATATATATATAATGTATATTATTTGCATGTTTATTCCCCTGTATCAACAGGATTTAAACTTTGGGTGTGAGGCTCTATTTGTGTGCCATTTTGTTTCCTTAGATCTTAGCATACCTCTTATCATACAGCATGTGCTTAATAATGTTTGTTAACTGGAATGGATTGAAGAGGGGACTGGAAAAATACAAATGAATCCATAAATATGCTCTTAACTATGACTAAATTATATATTACATTATATGACTGTGACCCTGGGCAAGTCATTTAACCTCTAGTTGCCTCAGTTTGTGTAAAAAGGAGATAATAATAGAACCTGCCTTCCAGGGCTTTGGTGGGTACCAAATGAGAAAATGATTATAAAGTACTTAGCATAGTGTATGGCACATGTTAAGTGCTATACAAATGCTGGTTATTATGCTTATACTTATTATTATCCCCCTCCTGTGTTAGCCTTGTGTCCCCAAATGTATTTTAAACTCCTTAATGTCAAGGACCTCAAATCATTCCATGTGACTTGACCATTTACTAAATGCTCAAAAAATCCCTAAAGTTTTTTACATGATCAGTTGATTGATTAAATGAAATTATTTGTGCTTCAAAAACTGATTAGAAAAACTACTTTGGTTTGCTGCCTTATCAACAACAGTCTACAGGATGTCATAAATTCTCTATGGTGACTTTTCATGGCCAGTGGACTTGGTTCCCCTTATATAAAAAGTGTCTCAGTATTCAGTAAAGAATCTTGTAATTGGTGAGTGTCCTTAAGATGAAATTAAATCACTTAGGAGCACTATTATATAGGGAAATTCTTCTAATTCACAGCACATTTCTGGCAACATTTTCTTAACATGTCATCCATCTTCATTTTCTGAGGCTTATGAGAATACTCTCTGCAGCCAGATATTCATTTTAATTTCATAGGTACCATGAAAAAGTTCTGTACAAAGTATTAGACTTTAAAAGTACCATGTGGAAGATTGACTTATTTATTAGCCGTAATAGAAGAGGGAAGAAGCCTGAAGTGAACAAAGCACTGCCATGCAGCAGGAAGTGTGGGCCAGCAAAATTCAATTTCCTTGGGTAAATTACTGTGTGGAGATAACAGCAAACAGGTCCTTTAAACAGACTAGATGAGTCATTTATCCATTGTTCAGAGTTAGCAAAATGCATTGCACTGAAGTAACATCCTGGCTATTGACACAATTAAGTGAGTGTCTCATTTATCAGGGACTCACTAGTTTGAGGGAACTAGTTTAGAAAGTTCCTCCCAAATAACCCTAGGGAAGGTACTTCTAGGACAAAAGGAGAAGAAATAAATAACCCACTCATAAAAAGATCTCTTTAACATGAATTCAGAATCAATTAGTTCATCAGCATTTCTGGAATATTTTTGGCACTTTGAGAGTAGCAAAAGCCTGACCTAAATAAGCTTGGAATCTAACTGAAGAAGTAATACTAGCACAAATGTAACAATCATAGAAAAAATAAAGTATATTGCATACATGCAATGGGAAAGAGTTGAGAACAAGGATTGAGTAGAAGTTGGAGTAGTAAAGGGAAATGTCATAAGATGTGGAAGTGAAGCTGAGCTCTGAAAAGAATACATATACATATATAACATCTCAATATATGTGTAAATATGAGTACGTATATGCACATGTACAAGAATGTGCATATATATGATATATATATATATATGCTTACATGTGTGTTTGTATTCATGAATGTATGCATATATGAGTGTAAAACTTAGAGGGCCAGATGGGAAGAAGTAAGGTATTCCAAGTGCAGAGTTGGGGAGGGGGAGTGGTAATATAAAAATGACATAGCAGAGGTGATGAGCATAGGCTTTTCCTGAAATTGTTATAATAGTCATAATCTAGAAGTAGAACATTGACCTACTGGTGATCTATTTGGGCCTGAATGTTAGCAGTATACTTACTGAGTAAGTATGGGCAAACTACTTCATATATGTGTATATTAGTTTCTTTATCTGTAAAAGTGAAAATTGGACTGGATAACCTCTAACATATTTTATTATTCTAAATCTATGATCAGACCTTATAATTGTCAAATACTATAAAATTCTCAATGTGCTTTCCTCATGACAAAAAAAGTGAGGGAATTAGTATCAGTAATTTTTTTTCATAGAAAAAAATTAGTATTTAAGAGGCTGAGTAAGCACAAGCTTGTGTATAGCTGAGCAAGAATTTGAACATAGGTATCCTTAGTCTAAACACAGTACCCTGGCAGAAAAAGACACTCAAAGGGATAGCACCATATAGGTACATCTTATAACAATTAGTGACTTAGGGCCAATCTCAACAAATTAATTTTACTTCTGGTGCATCTAGGGTGTTAAGAGAAGACTAGGACTAGTACCTCTGGTGTGTGGGCTGCCAAGCCCTTTGTGTCCACCTGCCACACAAATCTTACCTATGGCTCCAAAAAGCTGTAGGATGCTCAATGGCCACACCCTGTTAAAATGTTTTGGAAAATGGGCTAAACCATGCTAAGGGTAACTAACAGGCCTCAAACCTTTCAGTGACTTAGGGGAGCACATGAACACTTTCCCAGTGGAATACGCAAATGTAAACAAGTTATTCCATTGGGTCATGAAGTAGGAAGAAGCAGGTACTGTAGAGTACTTAGAGCTTGGTTAGACATCAAATATGGCAAGGTCATCCACTTCATCCTAAACCATTGCTAGTGATCTTCACTTTTCTCTAACCATTGAACTCCAATGACTCTGTAAGAGAGAATGAGGTCAAGGATTCCACTCAAATATGCCTCACTTAAATCAAATTTATGTATGAGTCAAGGGAAATTGCCTATACCATTTTACCATTTTTACATATCTCAAAGTCCTGTGGTGATGGGCAAGTGACAAAGCTGCAGGTGTGGATACACCAAAATCTATAGTCACAACCCTGCATACAGACAGTCTAGGGCATAATTTTATCTTTGTGTTGGTCTGAAGCAACAGTGGGATCTGGCAGCCTCCTCAGTGTCTGAACAGCCTTTTTGAAGGACCATACTGCTCACCGCCTGGTATGAGGAAAGGGCTAGAAAATGTGCCCCCAAAATTGTGTCCATCACCTAACCAAACCTTGACTTGCTTACCAAAGCTTTGCCACTGTGGTCAAAGCACACACACACACACACACACACACACACACACACACACACACACACACACTCAAAGATGCAAAAATTTTTGTGAATATGATTCCATTCACTATAGGTGCATAGAATTTGTGAGGACTTAGGGACAACACAAAATCCAGGAGTCTGTAAGATGAAAAGCTCCTGTTGTGAAAGAACTCAGCAGGCATCACATCCAAATAATAGCCCGAAGTGAAACATGGCTTGTAAATGAAGGTAAATTTACCAAAGTTGAAGCTAGAAACACAATTTTCTAAAGTGACTGCCTTGATAAAGAGTTTTGTGAAGCTGACATCGCTTTCACAATCAAACCTAATCTAGTCAACAAATGTATTTGCCTTCCAAAAGGAGTAAATGACAGTCTCAGGACAATGCAATTGCCACTTGCAGGAAATTACCATTGACACCACTATCAGAGTATATACTCCCACCATGATGAATCTTGATGAGGTTAAAGAAAAAAAAATTATGAAGACTTGGAAACCATCATCATCAATTTCTGAAAGAAAACAAGCTTATAATCCTAGGTGACTTTAATGCAAGAGTAGGAACAAACTATCAGATACAACAGGGAGTCCTTGGGAGGAATAGAACCAGAATCAGCGACAACAAAGGTCACTTATTATTGAAGACTTTTGAATCTAAAGACCTCATCACCAGCACTGTCTTCTGTTTACCTCAATGCAATAAAACTTTATGGATGTACCCTCACAGTAAACATTAGCATTTAATAGACTATGTCATGATAAGGAACTAGAATGTGAAAGTGACAAAGGCAATATGTGGTGCAGAGTGCTGGATTGACCATAGACTTATCCTCTCTAAGATAAACATTCATATTCAACAAATTAGAGACTTCTCCCTTCATAAACAGTTACTAATGTTAATTTGTACTTTGCTAAACAAGTGCTAATTTGGAAGAAAATGTGACACAATGCATAGTTGTCAAGAGTAAAGCAGAAAAGGAGAGAGCAGCTTTCAGATATTAGTGCACAGCATTTTATTTACTCATCTGGGCCATAACACTTACAAACTTAAGGTTTGATTAATGAATATTATGGGGAAATTAAGAAATTACTAAATGAAAAACTAGAACTCCACAGAGTAGACCAGTAGGATATAGTCCACCCGTCTCTAAGAATGCAGCATTTTAAAATTGTGGACTCAGTAAGAAGGCAGATGAAATTCAATTTTATGCTGATAGTAACAATCTAAAGAGCTTTTATGATGTCCTGAAGGCTATTTGTGGGCCAAATACCTATGGTGCATCTCAAATACTCAATGTTAATGGAGCCACATTGATTGTGAAAAGGACATGATCCTGAGGAGATGGGTTGAACACTTTCTTGTTGTTCCCAATAAATCATCATCAACCAATGCTGAAGCCATTCATTGTTTTCCTCAGATTGAAGTCAATGCTTCTCTAGCTGAACTTTCAAATGAAAAGGGGTTTTGAATGTCATTAGGTTTTTCTCATATGTCAAAGTGCTTGCTGTTGATTTTATCCCAACAGAGATTTACAAGACAGGGGTTCCACTACTTATATAAAACCTAACCAAAGTTGTCCGTTTTATATGGCAAGTGGAGATTATCCCCCTGGAGTTCAAGGATGCCTCCATTGTCCATCACTATAAAAGTAAAGGAAATACTGTCTTGTAATATTATGGGAAGGAGTGAGTCTCTCTCTTAATCACTGCTGGCAAAATTCTTGCCAGAGTCTACTTTAATAAGCTGATCTTTCACCTGAGAGGTGATCATCTCTGTGAAAGTCCATGTGGGATTTCAGAAAGGGTAGAGGGACAGTTGATATGATGTTAGTTGCTGACAACTCCAGGAGAAATGCCAGAAACAGAATAGATATCAGTAGACAGTGTTCATTGATCTGACCAGTGTCATGGATACTGTCAGTCATGAGGGAGTGTGAAAGATTTTGCTAAAATTTAGTTCCCTGGATTTGTGGAGAAGTTATATAAGTTATATAAGTTATATATAAGTTATATAAGTTTGTGGAGAAGTTCGTCAGCATTGTATGTCAGCTTCATGACAACATGCTTGCAGGGGTCCTGAAAAATATTGATACTCTTGTGCATTCCCAGTCACAAATGGAGTGAAAACGGTGGGGAGCTATTTCAGGGCTCTGTGCTTGCTCCGGTGTTTTTTTTTAGCATGATGGTTTCAATAATGTTGTTGAACAGCTTCAACATGGACAAAAGTAGCATCAAGGTCAGCTATGGCATCAATAACAAATTATTTAACTTGAAAAGTCTAAGATTATAGTAGAAGGAGTGTTGGTGAGCAATTTTAGTTTAAAAAATGTACTTTTTGTTTATTGTACACTTAATGCAAACTGTGAGGCTCAAATACAAAATTTTATTGATAAATTCTCTGCCACTGTGTTAATTTTAGCCTGATAATTAACATGAAAAAACATGTTCTTCACTGGTCAGCACTGCACCATCCATTTTTGAATGGACCATTGGTCTTAGCAAATGAAGAAATTTTGAATGCTGTGAATAAGTTCACTTATGCTGGTAGTATAATTTATGGGGCTATACACATTGAAAATTAGGTTTATGCACAACTGTCGGAGCTAGCTCAGTATTTCAAAAGCTCCAAAGGAAAAATGTGGGAGAGAAGCAGCATTTGGCTGCCTACCAAACTGAAGATCTACAAAGTTGTTGTGTTGACCTCATTTTGTATGCTTGTGAAACTTGGAAAATATAGTAGTGCCATTCTAGGTAACTGAATCCTTTCTGTTTAAATTGTTTCAGGAAAATTCCGAAGATCACCTGGGAAGATAGAGTATTGAACATCTAGGTCCTTTCTCAAGCTGAACTACCAAGCATTCAAACCCTACTGCAGAGGGGACAACTCGAATGGGCTGGTGACATTGTTAATATGTCAAATAAAGCAAGCACTTATGTGGAGTTGAGAAGAAGTGATATAAGGACATTCTCAAGGTCACTCTGAATAATTTCAGATTTGATTTGAAGACGTAGGAGACACTGGCACAGGATTGCTCAGCATGATTCCTCAAATCAAAGAAGGTGCTTTGCCTATGAACAAAGTAGAATTGCAGAAGCCCAAAATAAATGGGAGATATGCAAATTTAGAGACTCCATTCCAAATGGTCTTAGGAACAATTTGTGCTCAACCTGTTGTAAAGCTTTTATAACTTATATTGGGGTTATCAGCTATTGCCAGATACACTGTGCATTGACCCCAATATAGTTATACCATTTTGGTCCACTTCGATCTTAAAGAACAATCAGCTTCTACTTCTGTATACATTGATTACCAAAAAATGAGATAAATTAATGACCCAAATTTGAGTCTCCAGTAGTCTTTGCATGGAAGTAGGTCTCCAGAAATAATGTAACTGACCCAGAACAATATTATTAATGTGCATTTGGGAGTGAATTCACATCAGAGAGATTGAAACACTTTATCTTTATTCTATCAGATTGGTTCAGAATAATCTGTTATTTTCATTTTCTTCCCCTTGCATTTGAAGGCCTTTCCCCTTATTGCTTACAAAATGTGTTGCTTGTCATGGACATTGTTCAGTTTGACTACTATATGTCTTCGAGTTTGCAGCATAGTTTCCCCCTCTACCCAGAGGCAATCTAGATTATTTTGGTTGGCTGTTTGTATTCAGAGTTTAAGCATTCTAACCTGATTATTTGTATTATTTTGTTCAGTTTGCTTGACTTGTGTTCTTCTAGAGAATTATAAACTTCAAGTTGGCTTTCTATATCTTGTTTTTGAGGACAAAATATTTTGCTTGTATGGAGATCATATTTTAAAGGTATTATTTTTTCCTTTACTTTTTATGATATTATTACCTTTTTTCCTTCTCTTCTTTATATTCTCCTTCAGTTCTGTGTATTTTTATTCTCAAAAAAATATTCTTTTTGTTTCCTTTGCTAAGCCTTGCTACTTTAGATTCCAGTGCTCTGTGCTGACAATTGTATCTTCTGTGATTATCACAAATTCTGCTTTTTCTGTCTAATTTATCTTTTGAATCATCCAGTAACATTCAACTAGGGTTCCATATCTGTTTGGGATCCACCAGGTACTTTACCTCTTCTAATATTAATTAATTTTCCTTCATCTTGCAATATTTCTTCTTATATCTCTGGATATTTTTGCTGACATGAAAGACATATTCCCTTCTCTAATTAATATGGTTTTGTTGGTTTATTTGCTTAATTTCAGTATATTTAAAATTATGAAATATTTAATAATTTTCAGTCTTTTTCCTCTTATATTCCCTATCACCTACTTTCTGACTCATTTAAGGGAATCAGAAGTTATAATTTCTCTGGAGCCTAGGTATCAAAGTCATCTCAATCCTTTCTCTTAATATATGATCCAAATTTTACAGGACTCACCAGGGGTGGGGTCACATGTGTCCCTCTAGGTCCGCAAGTGTGAATCTTTGACTGAATCCAAAATTCACAGAACAAGTCCCCCTAACAAAAGGATTTGTTCTGTAAAACTTGGACAAAGTCAAAAGGCCCCACCCAAGGACATAGAAGGCCACATGTGGCCTCTAGGCTTCAGGTCTCCCCTTCCCCCGCCCCCCACTCAGCTTATACCTTGAATGCCTTCAGGATAGAATTGGTGTAAAATGGATAATGGGGTCTTTCCCTCAGGCTGAGTGGAGTGCCACACACATGTTTTGCCTCTCCATTTTCCTTTCTTCCTCAGCTCTCCAGCTAAGTTCTGTTGTAGCACAAAGTGCTGTCTCACTGTTGTACAAACCACAATACCTTGCTGACTTTTTGCTTTCATTCACTGCTTAGATTGGGGGGAGGGGCAAAGAAGTGAGTTCTTTTACAAACTTATGAATTGGGTTATTCATTCTTCCTGCCTGATCATGGAGAGCAGTTGGGGAGGAATACTGAGTGAGCAAGCTAGGGGTTAGAGATGAGCCTTCTCTGTTATTAATGTAATTGTTACATTTTTAAGCTTCTTGGTATGCTAGACCAGAGGTGTCATATATAAGACTCTAGACAGAAGGCTTAAGACAAATTTTCAGTTGGGAAATATTTAATAAAATAAGTAAAAATACAGTAGCATATAGATAATATTGGTATGTGGTTTAATAAGTCAATATACTACTAGAAGGGAGTGTTATAGAAGGTTTAATGGACTTAATGGCCTCTGTTACTTTTTTGAAACTGACATCTATGTGCTAGGTTATGCAAATAGCTATAAATGCTTTAAGTCATCTGCATTTTTTTAATTTTTGGAGAAGTTGGAAAGGTCATGGGAATCAAAGAAAATGGTTAGTTCTCCATATGTTGGTCATGTGAACCAGCATTTCCATGTCATGGAGGTTTTGATGTGCACGGTTTATTTCATGGTTTTCAGAGTATGATATAGCTAAATCATTATAAATATTCTTTGTTAATGTTTAATTTTATATTATACTAAGTGCAGTATAGTCTTAAATTTGTCAATGTATATAACTAATTATAGAAAACTGAAGATTGCTTTCAAGCAGGAAGTTAATTTAGAAGTAATTTAGATGTCAATTTAGAAGCAAGAAAGTAGGCTCTTCCCCACAGCTCCAGCTCCCACAATTTCCAAATTCATGTAAAAGGAGACTCTGAACAAGCTCTGGAGCTCCAGAACCCACAAAATGACACAGAGAAGCTAACTTCCCACTGAGGACAGCCAAGCAGCCCAGCAGGGAGCGGCCAACACAGTGCTCTGGGAGCCCATCCCAGGCCCCAGTGAGTCAGAGGGTTTAGCCCCAGGGTGGCCAGACCAGCAGCCTGATGGAGAGACTCCAGAAAACCAGAAGCTGTGGCATTTCCAGAATTACCAACACATAGATGCCATGAACAAAGTGAGAGGTTAGTGAAGTATGGACTTTGGGACTCATTAGTTGGGAGATCATTTGCCCTCTTTCCCTGAGGGAGAGAAACCACTGAGAAGCTTCAGCACAGCCACAGACACATGTTGCAGCTTCAGTTCCTACCCTGCTAACTGTACCGGGATCTGGCAATCAGTTTTGGGGGTAATAGCTTTTGATTTAACCTTCTTGGATGTGGATTTCGGTGTGGGGCGGAGGTCTTGGAGTGTGTGACCAGCTTGCCAGAGTGTGTGGAGGCTTCAGAGAGGCCACCCAACTAATACCTTTGGTAGTTGGGAAAATCCCAGTGTTTGAGACAGAAACTCCCCTGGCTGTTGGCAGAGTCCTACTGTGGCAACAAGCCCAAAAGTCAAGTAATTGAGTGGCAACATGCCTAGGCAAAGGAAACAAAATAAACAGAAAAATGCAATTTTAGACTCCTATTTTGGAGACAAAGAGGATCAAAGCATGGAAAAGGAGGAGGACTGTGAAGTCAGAAATCCTGCACCAAAAGCCCCAAATGAAAATATGAGCTGGTTACAGGCCATAGAGGAGCTTAAAAAGGATTTTGAAAATTAAATAAGAGAGGTGGAGGAAAAAATGGAAAGAGAAATGAACCCGATGCAAGAAAATTGTGAAAGGAGAGCCAACAGCCTTACTGAGGAAAATAACTTCCTAAAAATAGACTAACTCAAATGGGAAAAGAGACTGAAAAAGGCAATGAGAAGAGGAATGCTTTAAAAAGCCAAATTTTCCAGATGAAAAAAAAAATCTCAGAAGCTCACTGAGGAGAATTTTTCCTTCGGATTTACAATGGATCAAAGGGAAACTAGTGACTGTGAGAAATCAAGATGCTGTTAAAACGATCCAAACAAATGAAAGAATAGAAGGCAATGTGAAATATCTCATGGGAAAAACCACTGATCTGGAAAATAGATCCAGGAGAGATAATTTAAAAATTATAGGAGTACCTGAAAGCCATGATAAAAAAGTACCTAGAAATTATCCTTCAAGGAATTCTCCAGGAAATTGCCCTGATGTTTTGGAACCAGAGGGTAAAATAGAGGTTGAAAGAATCCATCGACCACCTCCTGAAAAAGATCCCAAAAAGAAAACTCCTAGGAATATTATAGCCAGGTTCCAGTATTCCCAGATCAAGGAGAAAATATTACAAGCAGCCAGGAAGAAACAATTTGAATGCTGTGGAAATGCAATCAGAATAGCACAGGATCTGGCAGCTTCTACACTGAGGGATCAAAAGGCTTAGAATATGATATTAGGCAGGGCAAAGGACCTGGGATTAAAACCAAGACTCACCTACCCAGCAAAACTCAGTGTCATGTTTCAGGGGAAAATTTGGTCATTCAGTAACCATTCTTGATGAAAAAAACAGAATTGAATAGAAAATTTGACATTCAGATACAAGAAACAAGAGATGCTTGAGAAGATAAACAGGGAAAAGAAATCATCACGAACTTAACAAAGTTGAACTGTTTACATTTCTACGTGGAAAAAATTAAGTGTAACTGATGAAACTTTTCTCAGTATGAAAATAGTTGAAGAAGGGTATATGGGCATATGAATACATGTATGAATGTGAGTATATATGTTTACAGGTATACATAGGTAGAGGACACAGGTCAAATTTAAGAGGAAGGGATGATACTTAAAAGGTGAAATTAAGAGGTGAGAGAGGACTATAATGAGAGGAGATGGAGAGAGACAGAATGGGGTAAACTATCTCATATAGAAGAGGCAAGGGAAAATGGTTACAAGGGAAGGGAAGAACAGGAAGGCAAAAAGGCAAAACCTTATTCTCATTGAATTTGGATCAGGGAGAGAATGACATACATACTAAACAGGATATCTCATCCTACAAGAGAGTAGGGGGAAGGGGATAATAGGGGGGATGATAGAAGGGAGGGCAGGAGGGAAAGGGGGAGGGAAGTTGGAAGCACCCACTTATGAAAAAGAACAGGATCAAAGTTGGCAATAGACCAACTCGGAGGTTTAAAAAAAAGGAGGAAAATATAGTCAGTCTTTTACAATATATCTACTATGGTAATGTTTTGCATAGCTACACATGTACAACATATACTGAATTGCTTATCTTCCCAGTAAAGGTGGGTGACAAGGGAGGAAGGGAATGAATCTGGAATTCTAAGTTTCAAAATCAAATGTGTAAAAATATATAAATACTATTATCAATACTATTTTACATATAATTGGGAAATAAATCATATAGGCGTTGGAGCACAGAGATTCACCTTGCCCTATTAGAAAAGTCAAAGGGGGTATGGGAGAGAGCACATTGGATGAGGGGATACCCTTTGGGACTGCTATTCTGGGGTGGGGGTAGGGAAAATGGGGAAAAATTGTAACTCAAAATCTGACAGAAACAAATGATGTAAACCACAATTTAATAAAGCATTTGGGGAAAAAAAAGGAAAATAGGCTTGCACAATCCACTGTCCTCCTGCCACTTACAGCCTCTGGGCCCATACTGCTCCTGGGCTGCTTACAGCACACCAAAGAATCTCAGGTTGCCTGTGAAAAATGTTGATGTAAAAACCACCACATTTTTCATGGGCTGCTTGAAATCCTTTCGCATCTCCAAGGGTTCCTTACAGCCTGTGGGCCACAGTTGTGCAGGCCTAATTTAGAATATGACTCTATTTTCTCATCAAAGTGGCAGACCTGGGAAAAGAAGACTTTGGGAAAAGAAGGCTTTGGGAAAAGTTTGTTAAAATGGGACTGTAAAGAAAATGTCAGAAATAATAGTCAAAAAGTATTCTTCATTAGGCTAGAGGTTCACTGGATGGAAAGAAAATATATGTAGCCTAATTAAGTGTAATTAACTAAATAACCATAATAGACCATAGGCAATTAAGTTAAAAGAAAGTCTCATTACTAAGCATCAAAGGACATATAGAATTCTGTCAGAATTGACTAATAGAAGGAATTACAGAGTTTACTAGTGATGAAAGATGGGGGATTGACTGAGTTAAAAATATTTCTTTAAAGAAACTACAATATAATCAATAAAAGGAAAGAACTGTAGTACCTTAGTTTTTATTACCATTTTGAAGAATCTGTTATTGTAGGATGAAACAAGCTCCACTGAAACATTTTAAGGAGATCATTTATTATTAACATATTATTTATTAATATATAAATATAGATAAGCCATAAATAGTTTTATTTATAAGTAGACAGTACCTGATAAGCTTCAATTTTCTGAGGAAAGTGATTTCATTGGAATAATTCAAGTATTTAAACTCCTTCAATCCATCTAACATTCTTGGTCTTACCTAGTGGCAGTGAGATATGGGACCTAATCCTGGCAATGTTTAATCAGAATTTAGGCATCTGGTTAACAATTGCCAAATGAGTAAATAAAGAAGGGATGAAATAAATAGCACAAATAGCGTCAATTCTAACATCTTAGTGACAAATATTTCATATTTCCCTCAGTGAGGTCAGGGAAATAGAGATGAAAAATCCCATTAAACGCAGAAAAGAAGAAAATAGATATATTGGAACAGAGCTATCAAGAGCCTGTCTATATTTCTGTCATATAAAGCCCCTAGGTCTCTAGAGGATTTTTCTAATTCCCAAATTCTCAGACTCTATATAAAAGAGTCACATTGTTGTCATTGCTTGTAATGGAAATACAAATTTAAAGATCTCCCTTGCCCTTAGACCCTTTGATAGGCTTAAGAGACTCTGAGTCAAGAGGGTTGTGACATTCTCTGAGCCAGGAGAAGGCTATATAATCCCTGATGTGAGGCTCTGCTTTTGGGCTGAACTTTGAGAAGTGTTGTATGATTTGACCAGATGAGACTCTGGGCAGCCGTTGAGAGCCTCCCAGCTTTGAAAACCCAGATGTTGATGTTTCCCTCTCTGGTAACTCTGATTTGGTATTGATGTAATGGTTGGACAGTTTCGAAGCCTGTCTGCTTGATCTATTTGTTTCTATGTCTTGTCATTTCTGTCTGTATACTCTGAAGTTCAAGGTGCTGAACTTTTCCCCCTGAACTTGGTAAATGATAAATGTTTGATTAAAGTAAGCTTGTTAACCCATTTTGAGTTGCTTTCCTTGAGAAAAGCAGATCTAAGAACCTGTGTTGGCAGCCACCTAGGGATGTTGGGGTGCTTGCTGCTACATTGCCATTATGACATCTTTCACATATACAAGGACAGAAAAAAATTCTGGAGGTAAGAAAAGAAATTTTGTATTATTTATCTAGAAACCATACGTAGACAGAGTATAAGAGTATTGATCAAGGAAGTGGATATTAAAAGCTCAAAGGTCAAATAATGCTCTAGACAAAAAAAAAATCTCCATAGATAATAAAAAGGAAGAGTTTGATTTTTTCAAAATACTGAAAAGAAGTAAATCAGCAGAACAGAACCAGATTGGATAGCAGTGATGATACCCAGGTGAAGTTAGAGTTAACCCATTGACACTAAGCTACAGAGAGAAAAGAATAAGCCATTCTCATTATAGAGAATAATACAATGGGAGAAGAAACAGCATTACTGGGTAGGCTCAAAAATGCGTGTTTGTTTGTTAAGGGAAATAAAGAAGAGAAATCAGTAGACACATGGCACCAATGAAAAAAAGTCAATAACCCAATGTGCTTCTGAACCTTATCAGTGTTGACTCGAGTGGTCAAAGGAAACCTTTCAATCTTTTCCTAGGGAATGGGGCTGTGCCTCCTCTTTGTTATTAATATCATTGATATTTTATATCACTTTTATTTCAAAATATATTCTTACCTTTCTTCCTCCCCATAGTGTTTTGCCTTGTAATAAAAAAGAAAGAGAAGAAAGCAACTTAACAAAGTTAACCAACCAATCAAATATTTCTGACAGCATAATGTGCTCCAAGTAGTTTCCCACTATTATAAAGAAGGGAATAAAGAGTATGTGCATGTTCTCCTCCCTTGTTCATGGCCAGTCTTTATCATTTCAGTTACATAGCATTCCGTTTTGTTTGTTATTCTTGCTCTTTCTACTTATAATATGTAGTGTTTTCCCACTTTGAATTCATACATTCTACTTATAATATGTAGTGTTTTCCCACATTCTTCATTCTAAGGAAAGCTTATTAATAAGGAAATCATTTGGAATTTAAATTTAACCAAGCAGATAATATAAATTGAACATGGTTTCTATCAGGGGAAAATCTTGCTTATTTAACCCGACAAGGTTAATAAAATCATGAGCAGAAATGATTCAGGAATATTCTGAAATGATTCAGCTAATGATGTGGTACACCACAAACTGCCAGTTTCAACAAAGAAGAAGGAAAACTGATTCATCTTTCTGCATTAGAGATGTTGAAGATATCTGGATAATAGAAACTAAAATTCATGGATTGGAGAATTTGTTCTCTTGAGAATAGAATCAGTTCAATTCAAAATGGAGATTGAATTAAATGTGATGACAGAAAAAAAAAGTGTATTTATAGCCATTTCCCTAGTCTAGGCTCACAGTTAGGCTGAGTGAAGGGGTCACAGAAGATGGGGCCGCCAAAGCTAATTCTTTTTCTTTTTTTGGAGGGGGGAAGGTAGGGCAATTGGGGATAAGTGACTTGCCTATGGTCACATGGCTAGTTTTTTTGTGTTAAGTGGATGAGGCTGGATTTAAACTCATGTTCTCCTGACTCCAAAGCTGGTGCTCTATTCGATGCACCACCAAACTGCCCCAAGACAGATCTAATTCTATCTGTGTTAGAACATAACTTGTGTTCAGGACAGGGGTTTACACAAAATCCTCCCTGATCCTAAAAGAAACAAGACCACATTTAAAATGTATTACTAAAGTGCTGTGTTTTGACTTGTTTCATAGAAGGTGATGCTTTCTTTCTTTCTTAACATAAAGCAAAAAAATAAGTATATAGGATGATAATTAAAAACCCTCATGATTAACAATATTATAATATAGAGAATTTGTATATTTTATCATTATCTATTTCTCCATCATTATTATTATTACTGTTATTATTTATGCAATGACTAATGTGATGCATCACCTATACATGCACATAGAATAGAATAAGATTGTGGAGCTAGGAAGAGAAATGGAAATCACATTTTCAACCCCTTCATTTTACATCTTAGAAATCAAGTCCTAGACATCAAGGGAACTCTCAAATTTGCAAGAAAAGTTAAGGCCATAGCCAGGACAAGAATTTCTTTTGTCTCAATCCCAGTCAAGTGGCCTTCTTTAAAATATAGAGATACAGCAAATAGAAAAAGAAAAGATGGTAGGGCTAGAAGCAGAGGCTTCGTTAAGTTCTATGATGCTTAAGAGTGAGTATGTTGGGATTGAAGAGCATTCTTTTCTGTCTTTGAGGTCTATGAGGTAATACTGCTATTTCTGTACCTAATATGAGTAGAACAGATTTCTCATACTAGAGAATGAGATAGAAGGTACCTGTGAGAACTACTAGTCCAATTTCTTCATTTTGCAGCCACTGATCCAGGCTCTGAGGCATGTCAGGCCCTGAGAAGTAAAGTGAGCTGCTCATGCTGTAGGAAATGACAGTGATGATAATAAACATCATTGGCTTCACTGATACATACTCAGAATATGGTATAAAATAAGTTAGAAATAGATAGCAGAAAATTTCAGCTCTTACTTCAGAGTTCCTCAATCTGAGTTTCTAAAACTACTCATATCAAAAAAAAAAGTCATTATTCAACTTTGATGCTGGACTTGTCCTAGAGCTCTTATAACTTGCTTGTGCCAACAATGTAAAATCCTACTTACTTACCTTTGGTATATCCATCTCCTGCTTTAGGAGGCAAGGAGTCTTCATTCCTGTTCAGCCCTATCTCACACCACTTTTGAATGACTGGGAAGGATGACAACAGTCTTACAGCAGATGCCAGCATTCCAGTAACTCATGACAATGTGATTTACAATGAGCCAAGTCTATAATATTAAGGGCTAGAGACCAGCATCACCCTTGTCCAATAGAACCCTGGGAAGAGAGGTGTTTGAGCATTTTAAAGGTGGCTCTAGTGGTTTCTTACAATATTAGGAACGAAACAATGTTCCTGATGTCACATTTATGGGAAGGAGAAAAAGGAGCAAGAATTTATTAGTCACCCTCTGTGTACCATGATATGCGCCAAACATTTTACAAATATCATCTCATTTAATCTTTACAACAACGCTGTGAGACAGATACTATTATTATCTCCACTTTATAGTAAGCCAAACTGATTAAATGGAGGTTAAATTACTTTCTCAAGGTCCCACAGCCAGTGTAGGCTAGATTTGAACTCAAGTCTTTCTAAATGAAGGCCGGACATTCTATCCAGCATATCACTTAACTACCTATGAGAAGTAGAGTTGATACACAATTTCTTGATTGATTGGTAGAAACAACTGCTGACAATCCAGTACTTTATCTGTGTAGTATAACAGTTATTGGAATGTTTATAAATGACCTTGTTAGATTCTATTGTAATTGGCAAGTCTATTTTAGTGGGTTAGAACTACACAAATACAGGACAGAAAGATTCATGGCTATGCAATGCTAACAAAACTGATTTTCAATGGGAAGTTTATTATGTGTAACAAATACCTTCTTGCCACATCACCCTACTCCTGGTCTCAGCTTTCTAACTCTTGCTCTAAGAAACATAATCAAAAGAATATTATAGCTGCTACTAAAATGTTTGCACTATAATTCCACACACCATCCCTGTGACCTCCAAGAACAAAACACTCTTCCCTAGCCACCAATATCATATATGTATGTATATATATATATATAATTTGCATCCAGAGCATTTGACACAGGCCCTGGAAAAGAGTAAGTGCTAAATAAGTGTTTTTTATTCATTCATTCAATCAACCAATCATAGTCAATGATTTGATATGGCAACAAAAATTAATATAATTTTAGGCTGTATTAACATGTACAGTGTATAAAATGATGATTCCAAACTTCTACTATACCTTTCACCATTCAGATTGCATTTAGAATATTCATCTGAAAATCAAATGTTAGGTAACATATTAGTAAATAGAAATATGACTAGAAAAGGGAGTATTCTTAAGATTACGAAGGGATAAAAGGCAATGCCAAATGAGAATTGGTATATAGCCCAGAAAAGAGAAATACTTAAGAAATACATAATATTTATATTTACACATTATAATTCTTCTGCAGAGGGATTACATCTATTTTGTTTAGCCCCAAAGACTAGAACTTAAAAGTTGTGGAGATGGCTATTTTGACTCAATATGAAGGGGAAATAACTCTTCTGATGGAGCTACATGAAAATGTAATTGACAACTTTGAGAAATAATGGATTCTCCATCACTGGAAATCTTCAAGTAGAATTGGGATAGTTACTTGAGTTTTTTAGCAAGGGATTCTCTTCATGAGTTTTTTTTAAACTATATTACCATTCAAATAATATTCAATTTTGAGATAATCAATTTTTTTCATTAGTTGGTGAATTCGAGGATGTTAATGTCAATCATGAAGACTAAGAAGAAGTAAGGATGAAAATAATTTGGTGAAAATAGTTGTTTTTTCTTATCAGAGACATGAACTGAATTGTTAAATTTTAATTTAGCAGCAGCTAGCAAACAGGGACAGTTATCCTGTTGATAATTAATAAGACAACATATGGTTGCTTGCCTCCATCTGGCCATAAGTCTAGAGGTGATACACATTAGATAAATGGACCCTGATGTGCTATATGGATGAAAGCACTAACCAAAAGCATTGCCACTAGGATAAAATGCAAACTTCTCAATCTGACATTTATAGCCTCTATAATCTTTTCTAGCCTGCTTTTTCAGACATATTTCGTAATGTTCCCCTTAACACATTCTATGTTCCATTAGAGTTTATCTGTTGAATTCTCAAAGATATTTGGAGGATTTGTATTTGTAGTATGGGGATTTTTTGCTTGTTAATTTATGAACAATGACGAACATCTTGCATATCATTTTTGCCATTTGATTTTGCCATTCTAGTATCACCAATTGCAACGGCAAGCAAAGTAATACTTTGCTTCTTGTTTTAGCTATTCAAGTAACTTTGAGCTTTGCCTTTGATTATCTGTTGGAAACATTGTGTAGCACTTAATAGGCCTAAGGGAGTTTGGGGATCTTTCCTGTCCTTAATAGGCCTGTTGTCGTCATGTGGAGCCCACAGTGGGAGAAGCTTTCAGAAAGAGAGGAATAGGAAGGGCTGAATAAATAGTATAGTGAAGTCTATTGACTAGGATCCAGAATATTAGTGATTATAAGCACAAGGAAGAAAACCATAATAAAGAGCATCAACATTAAATGAAGCTCAGTAAGTACTAGAGTTCCATGGCAATTTTTGTGTCTAACTAGAAAAAAAGGCTATACCCTGCTCAAATACCAGTGTCAAACCTTGGTGAATTTAAATTGTGCAAAGTACTCCAAAACCTGAATATCTAACTGATATTCTTTAGACTGTTAGTTCCATAAAGGAAGAGAGTACATGTAAACTTTGTATTGCAAACATCCAGCAATGTTTTTATTATATCTAGACAATGATAAAGGACTAAATGGATGATATATGGAAGATTATGGGTTGAGGCAGTTAGGGGAAATATCATGGAGAATGTAGGATGTGAATTAAGCTTTAAAGGATACGAGGTAATTTTCATATAGGTGGACAGAAGTTAAGGAGAAAATTTTGAAAATATTTATGTATACTGAGCTAAAGTGACAATACAACATTTAATATGTTCTGAAGGTAGTGAAAAGATCAGGTTTATTGTCAGGAGTGAATAGTAGTAGATAATCAGTGATAATTCCTGGAGATAAATGGATAAAAGGCATTTTTAAACTATCTTCCAGTATTTTGTTAGAGAAAGATCTATAGATTATAAGGAAATTCTTAGATAAGTTGTTCCCCTAGTGTTTAGATCCAGCTTTTTATAAGATACTGAGAAAAAGACGTGCCCACTTACCTCCTACTATTGCTCTCTTTCTGCTTCAGTTTTCCAAAGGTTATTATAATCTACTTCTCATTGTCTTTCTTACAATTCCCTAAACATTACCTTCATTATTTTATATTCTTATGAGTGAATTAATGCTTTGGTATTGGATATGTAATTCATATTATGACAAAACTAGATAAGATTTAACTGTGATAGTATAGCATAAGAATAACTAGTATTGATAAAGCACCTACACTTTGCCAGCACTGTGCTAAGAGCTTTACAAATGTTATCTCACAACAAGCCTGGGAGGTAGGTGCTAATATTCTCTTCATTTTATAGTCGAGGAAAAAAGCAAATGGGGTAAGTCACATAGCTAATAGTTGTGGGGTCACATTTGAACTCAGGTCTTCCTGACTCCAGGCCTAACATTCTATTAACTATACTGCTCAGTGGCTAGTGGAGTAGATAGAAAGCTGGAGTTAAAGCTTATATACATAGTGGAATAGCTATAAAGCTGTCCCTCTGATATATAATAGCTACAAGACTATAGGCAATTCACTTAACCTTAGAGTGCTCAAGGCAACTCTCTGAGACTTGTGATTTGCACCAGTCAAGGGGATTTATATAGCAGGGATTATTTACACTAACAAAATCACAGATATGGACAAAAACAAAACAAAATAAAAGACAAGAATTATCCTTGTGGGACATGAAATGGGGCTATTTTATTAAAACTGGAGAAAGAAGACCTTGAATTAAGCTTTGATTGTGTTGCTTACTTACTTTGGAACCTTCAGCTAGATGCTATCTGAGCTTCAGATCCCTCTTCTCTTAAATGAACAGTGTCAATACTTGTACCCCATACGTATCAGGTTATTGTGAAGAAGGGATGGGAACACATATGTAAAATGATTTTCAGACATTAAAGAGGGATAGAAATGGCATCTATCACTCCCACAGTTAATTACAAAGGACATAGGCTATTAATTACTCTAGTGGTTCTAAAACATACAGCTCTAGGCATAACACTTGGCCAGGAAGTGTAAGCATTTTTGATATCCATCATAATTAAAATTCAGATCATTCCAAAGCCAGATCATACTATGTACTAGTCCCCTGGTGAGTTGTCCCTAAGTCCCAACTTGTTAACAATGCTGAGATAGCAGGGATAGCCTGAAGCCAATGAAAACTAGATATCTCCCTACTTGTCCTCAACACATTGCTTGTGATTCATAATTTGTCTTCCTTTGAAGTAGTTAGTAGAACCAGTTTTAAAAGGAGTAAATATTCATAAAATATTTAGTATCAATCAATAGACTTTCTAACACTTTATCCCAAACCACTCAAAAGAGCAGGACTTACCTTAATGGCAGCTTGAGTCTTTCAGAGTGAAGGGCTCTTTTACCTGAATGGCTGTTTTAGTAGGGTATTCTCCTTAACTCATTTCCTGTTGAATAATTTAAATATGCAATTTAATCTTTGCTGAATTACTCTTTATTTGAGTAACTAGAAAAGTAACTTAACTTTCCTGGAACTAATTATTCTCATCTATAAAATAAATAAGTTTGCCAAGCTTCCTCTTCAAAGGACCTCTCCCCTTCCTTCTGAGAGGCAGTAGCACATAGTAAATAAGATAATAGACTCAGAGACAGGAAGACTTGGCCAGATTTAGGAGAATCCCTCCTTAAGAAATTGCCCTTTTCTACTTCACATCACATTTTATATTCATAGGTCTGATTTCCCAATATATGTGCTCCTTAAAAGCTAACTAGAAGTCCAGTATCTTAGAAGAGGTAGTGTGGTATAGTGGAAAGAGACTGGATTTAATATTGGATAATCTAAGTTTGAATTCTGTTTTTGTCAGTTATTGGCTGAAGTGACTTTAGTCAAGTCATTTCAACTGTCTAGGCTTCAGTTTCCTGTTTTTGAGTGAGGGGGTTGAACTAAATGACCCTTAAGGATTCTCTTATTCTAAATTTGTGTTCCAAAGAAAGTCAGTGCACGAGGGGAACTCAGTGGTTTGAGAGAAACCATGAGGTGGGTCCTTTTATATATCAAAGACGTTTTTTTTTTTTAGAATTAATTTTTTTGACCTTTAAACAAATGCTTTATTAACTTCTGTTTTACATCATTCATTTCCGCCAGATTTTGAGTAACAATCATTTCCCCCCCATTATTCCCCTACCCAGCCTCCCCGAATAGTAGTCCCACAAGATATCGCTTCCTCCAATCTGCTCTCTCCCATACCTTCTCCCATACCCCCATCGACTTTTCCATTAGAGGAAGGTGAATCTTTGTGTCCCAATGCCTGCACATCTTATCTCCCTATTACAAGCAAAAGAGTATTAATAATATTATTTATATATAATTGAAACATTTAATGTTAAGACCAAGAATTTCAGATCCATTTCCTTCCTCCCTTGTCACCCATTCCCTCTGGGGAGATAAGTAATTCAGTATATGTTGTACATGTCCAGCTATGCAAAACATCATCATAGTAGATATATTGTACAAGGCTGCTTATAATTCCCTCCCACTCATCCCACCCCCCACCTGGTCCATTCCCTACATGTTCCTGTCCCTCTTCTATAGTGGGTACTTCCAACCTCCCCTCCCCCAAGGATCACCTCCAATCCATCATCCCTACTCTCATCCCCCTTCCCCCTATCCTGCTGCAAGTTGAGATATCCCATTTAGAATGTATGTCATTTTCTCCCTGAACCAAATTCAGTGTGAATGTGGTTTTGCCTTTTTAGCCTTCCTTATTCTCCCCCTCCTTTGCAACCACTTCCCCTTGCTTCTTCTACATGGGATAGTTTACCCTACCCTGTCTCTCCCCATCACCTCTTGCCACTTTCCTCTCTCACCTCATAATTTCATCCCTTGAGTATTCTCCCTTCCCAACAAATTCAACCTATGCCCTCTATCCATATATAACTGTAACCATTTACACACACATTCACATATGTATTCATATGACCACACCCCCTTCTTCCATTATTTTCATAGTGAGAAAGATATCATCAGTCACAGTTATTGCTTTTCCATATAGGAATGTAAATAGTGCAACTTTGATAAGTTCCTTTTGATTTCTTTTCCCTGATTGCCTTCTCAGGCATCTTTTGCTTCTTGTGTCTGGATGTCAAATTTTCTACTCAATTCTGTTTTTTTCCTCAAGAATGCTTGAAAGTCCTCTATTCCACTGAATGACCATATTTTCCCCTGAAACAAAATACTCAGTTCTGCTGGGTAGGTGACCCTTGGGTTCATTCCCAGTTCTTTTGCCCTCTGGAATATCATATTCCATGCCCTTCGATCCCTCAGTGTAGAAGCTGCCAGGTCCTGGGCTATTCTGATTGTGTTTCCACAATATTGAAATTGTTTCTTCCTGGCTGCTTGTAGTATTTTCTCCTTGATCTGGGGGTTCTGGAACCTGGCTATAATATTCCTGGGAGTTTTCTTTTTGGGATCTTTTTCAGGAGGTGATAGGTGGATTCTTTCAACCTCTATTTTGCCCTCTGGATCTAAAACATCAAGGCAGTTTTCCTTGAGAATTTCTTGAAGGGAGATTTCTAGGTTCTTTCCTTGATCATGGCTTTCAGGTAGTCCAATAATTTTTAAATTGTCTCTCCTGGATCTATTCTCCAGGTCAGTGGTTTTTCCCATGAGATATTTCACATTGCCTTCTAATCTTTCATTTGTTTGGATCTGCTTAACAGCATCTTGATTTCTCATAAAGTCACTAGCTTCCATTTGCTCCAGTCTAACTCTGAAGGAATGAATCTCCTCAGTGAACTTTTGAGATTCTTTTTCCATCTGGCAAATTCGACTTTTTAAGGCATTCTTCTCCTCATTGCCCTTTTGGGCCTCCTTTGCCATTTGAGCTAGTCTATTTTTTAAGGTGTTGTTTTCCTCAGTCAGGCTGTTGACCCTCATTTCATACTTTTCCTGCATCCTTCTCATTTCTCTTTCTAATTTTTCCTCCACTTCTCTTATTTGATTTTTAAAGTCCTTCTTAAGGTCCTCTATGGCCTGCAACCCGCTCATGCTTTCCCCTGGGGCTTTTGGAGCTGGACTTCTGACCTCACAGTCCTTTTCCCGCTCTATGCCCCCAAAATAGGAGTCTAGGGTTGCATGTTTCTGTTTCCTTTGCCTTGGCATGTTGCCACTTAATTGCTTGACTTTTGGGCTTGTTGCCACACTATGGCTTTAAGGCCAGCTATTGGAATTTTTGTCCCAAACGTGTGGGGGGCAACTTCCGTTTCTGGCAAGCTGTAAACACACCCACGACTTCCACCCTAGATCACAATCCAGATCCAGGGAGGTTAAAGCAAGAGCGATTACCCCCCAAGACTGATGGCAGGATCTCCCCACGATTTGTAGTCTGGGAACCAGAGCTGCCTCTGAAAACTACAAAATGGTGTGTCTCCTCAGAGGCTTCTAGCCCCCAGGGGAGGGAGCTGACGCATTCCCCAAATACAGGTCCCAAAGTCCATAGGACACTAACCTCTTACTTTGTCCTAGGCATGTCTGTGTTGATAATTCTGGAGTCGCCACAGCTCCTGGTGTTCTGGGTTTCCTCCAGCCAGCTGCTGGCCCTGCTGCCCAGGGGCTAAAACCTTGGCTCACGGGGACCTGGGCTCGGCTCGCTTCTGCGCTCTGGGCTCTGTGCGCTGCCAGGTCCCAGACCTCTCTGCTGGTCCTTCCTGCAGGGCTGCTGGGCTGTCCTCAGCAGGAGGTTAGCTTCTCTGTGTCGTTCTGTGGGTGCTGGGGCTCCAGAAGTTGTTCAGAGTCCCCTTTTACATAGTTTGGGGGGAATCTGGGGGCAGAGAGGCTTGGATGAGCTGTTTCTACTCTGCCATCTTGGCTCCGCCCCTCAAAGACGTTTTTAATAATGGGAATAAGAACTTCTGAACTTCCTGCGTGGCTTTTCCCATTTTTTTTCCTTCATAATGGGATGCCACTATCTTGATATTTTAATCTGTGCACTTTTCAAATGTCCTGTTTTTTGTTTGTATGCCCTCCTAGGATGTCTTTCTGTACTTTATTTTAGCTTGTAATCCCTAAAGGGGAAAATTATCTTTGGTCAATGTTTCCAGTCTAAAATCACACAAGATCACTGAATATATATACATATGTGTGTGTGTGTGTGTGTGTGTGTGTGTTTGGCCTCAGTGAATAGTGACAAAAGTGTTCTTGCAGATTATATAATGGAGAAAGCATTAAATTGGGTGAGGTGTTCTAATTTTGAATCTTAGGTGAATTATTCTTTATTTGAGAAAAGTAACAATTTTCCTAGTACTAACAATTCTCATCTATAAAATATATAAGTTTGCCAAGCTTCCTCTTCAAAGGACCTCTTCTCTTCCTTCTGAGAGGCAGTAGCACATAGTAAATAGGATAATAGACTCAGAGACAGGAAGACTTGGCCAGATTTAGGCCTCTTATACATTCTAGCCATGTAACCCTGAGCAAGTCACTTAACCTTCTTGTTGCCTCTTGTAATAGTAAGGTAATTTGATCCCTTTGTATTGGAAAGCTAACAGGTACTTAGCACTTAGTAATTAATCCAGCCTCTGTTAAAGAAACAGAAGGTATGAATCCCTGTTGCTGACAGAACATGAAGGGGATGTAACAGGAAATGGCTGAAAAAGGAAGCAACTAATGCCTTGTGTGTATATAAGGGGAAGCCCCTGCTGGGTCAGTCAGATCTTCTATGGAGAGAGGTTCTGGAGGCTGAGGAAGAGAGGCCCACTTTGGAGAGAATGACTTTTTTTTTTGAGAACCTGAATTAAGTGATTTTGATTGTGGGAAACAGGTGAAAGTTCTGCTGAGTCCAAGGGCCAGCCAGAGCTGCAGAAGACTGAGGAAGCATGACTGTGGGGCTGGTATTTTGTCTCTTTGTGGCTTTGTTGAACCTTGACTTCCCTGGAAGAGAGACTGTGAAGGATTTAAGGTGGACTAGATGTTGTGAGCTTCAGCTTAGGAGTTGTCTGCCTTTGAACCCAGGTGACAGTATGGTGAATCCAGGTAGCCACCGGAACCATGGAAGGGGATCCAGGGAATCTGAGGGACTGCCCAGAGTAAAGCTGAAAGAAGTACTTGGATACTGGGTACTGACTGAGAAGATTATGATTTATTTGTGACTGAGGGGAGGATGGCCTGTGTATTTTCTGATGGATAAATAGTGAATGATGATTGAATAGTTACTGATTTGTAACTTGTGCCCCGTGAGTGAAGAACTTGGCTTTTGTATTTGGTGTCCATTAAGGAGGCAAGCCTCCTTAAGGATGATTGAATGATTGAGTTGATTGAATGATTGAGTTACTAAGTGATTGATTGACTAAATGATTGTATTTTGTTAAAAACTATATCACTACTGTGGTGAAAACTATGGGGCTGTTTTCTGTGATAAGTTGTAATATTATGAATACTGTACCTCGATTTACTGTGAATGTTTTGCTCTGATTTGTTGTTGAATAAACAGAGAGCTCACTATACTATGTAATCAGAATTTTGAAAACTGTTCACAGTAGCAGTCTTCTGGAAAGCTGATCTAGCTTGGCTTTATACCTCTGTCTCCATATCTCTAAAATGCCCTCAGGCAGTAGGTTTTAGATTTAATCTACAATGAGAATAAATATGAGTCTTTTAAATTAAATTGGTTTGTTTATTTACTTTTAGTTTACAACATTCAGGTCCACAGTCTCTTGAGTTTCAAATCCCCGCCCCCCCCCCCCATCATGGCCTCATGCACTCAAATAAAGGATCTACAAATATCTTCACATTAATCATTAGTCAAGTGGTAAAGAAGTCTTATGCCTGATGGAATGATCAGAGGGAAAGAGGAAACAAAATAAGAAAAAGAAATGGAGCAAGTAGTTTATTTCAGTTTGCATCCAGACTCCACATCTCTTTTTCTAAATATGGACATCTATTTTGATCATGAGTCTTTTGGAGTTCTCTTATAACCTTACATTGCATAGAGGAGCCCAGTCTATTGAGGTTAGTCATCACACATATGTTGTGTCTGCGATTGTGTACAAATTTCTCCTGGTTCAGCTCTTCTTGTTAAGCATCATTTTATATATGTCACTCCAGGCATTTTTGAAGTCTTTCTGCTCCTCATTACTTATAGCACAGTAGTATTCAATTACATTAATATACCACAACATCATAGAAACAGCATTTCCAAAGTGCTCTGCCCCACACAAATTTCAAACAATGTGAAATGGGACTCCGAATAACTTCTGGAGTCACAGCACCCACAGAACAGTACAGAGAAGCTAACCTCCTGCTGAGGACAGCCCAGCAGCCCTGCAGGAAGCGGCCAGCGCAGCACTATGAGAGCAGGCAGCACAGCGCTCTGAGAGCAGGCAGCAGCACAGTGCACAGAGCCAAGTCCAGGTTCGAGGTTTTAGCCCCAGGGCAGCCAGGCCTTCAGCTGGCTGGAGGGACCCCAGAACACCAGCAATTGTGGCAATTCCAGAATTATAATTATCAGCACAGATATGCCTAGGACAAAGTGAGAGGTTAGTGCCCTATAGACATTGGGACCAGTATTTGGGGAACGTGTCGGCTTCCTCCCCTGGGGGCGAAAAGCTGCTGAAGAAACAGCTGCACAGAAGCCATTTTGCAGCGTCAGTAGTGGCCCTAGCTCCTGGCCTGTGAACTGTAGGGAGATCCAGCAATCAGTCTGGGGGTTAATCGCTCTTGCTTTAAAGTGCCTGGATCTGGATTGTGGTCTGGGGGGAATTTTGGGGTGGGTATCCAATTTGCCAGAGTGGGTGGAGGCTTTACAGAGGCCACCCAAACAGCTGAAGTTGTGAAGATCCCAAGTTTGGGCGGAAGCTCCCCTGTCTGGTGGTAGAGTCCTACTGTGACAACAAGCCCAAAAATCAAGTAATTAAGTGGCAACATGCCTAGGCAAATGAAACAAAATAAACAGAAAAGTTCAACATTGGACTCCTATTTTAGGGGCAAAGAGGCTCAAAGCGTGGAGGAGGACTATGAGGTCAGAACTCCTAGACCAAAAGCCCCAAATGAAAATACAAGCTGGCTACAGGCCATAGAGGACCTTAAGAAGCAGATAAGAAAAGTGGGGGAAAATTTGGGAAGGGAAATGAAAAAGATGCAAGAAAAGTATGAAATGACAGTCAACAGTCTGACTGAGGAAAACAACAACTTAAAAATAGACTAACTCAAATGGCAAAAGAGGCTCAGAAAGGCAATGAGGAGAAGAATGCCTTAAAAAATTCGAATTTCCCAGATGGAAAAAGAATCTCAAAAGCTCACTGAGGAGATTCATTCCTTCAGAGGTAGACTGGAGCAAATGGAAGCTAGTGACTTTATGAGAAATCAAGATACTATTAAACAGATCAAAACAAATGAAAGAATAGAAGGCAATGTGAAATGTCTCATGGGGAAAACCACTGAGCTGGAAAATAGATCCAGGAGAGATAATTTAAAAATTGTTGGACTACCTGAAAGCCACACTCAAAGAAAGAATCTAGAAATCATCCTTAAAGAAATTCTAAAGCAAAATTGCCCTGATGTTTTAGACCCAGTGGGGGAAATAGAGGTTGAAAGAATCCACAGATCACCTCCTGAAAAAGGTCCCAAAAAGAAAACTCCTAGGAATATTACAGCCAGGCTCCAGAATCCCCAGATAAAGGAGAAAATACTCCAAGCAGCCAGGAAGAAACAATTTCAATATTGTGGAAACACAATCAGGATAACCCAGGACCTGGCAGCTTCTACACTGAGGGATCAAAGAGCATGGAATATGATATTCCAGAGGGCAAAAGAGCTGGGAACTTAACCCAAGGGTCACCTACCCAGCAAAAGTGAGTATTTTGTTTCAGGGGAAAATATGGTCATTCAGTGGAATAGAGGACTTTAAAGCATTCTTGATGAAAAAACCAGAGTTGAATAGAAAATTTGACATTCAGACACAAGAAGCAAGAGATGCTTGAGAAGATAATCAAGGAAAAGAAATCAAAAGGAACTTATCAAAGTTGGACTATCTACATTCCTACATGGAAAAACAGTAACTGTATTTGATGAAACCTTTCTCATTATGAAAATAATTGAAGCAGGGTACATGGCATATGTTCACAGGTATACATGGATAGAGGGCACAGGTTGAATTTGATGGGAAAGGATGATTTTTTTTTTTTTTGCAGGGCAGTTGGGGTTGGGTGACTTGCCCGGGGTCACATAGCTGGGTTTTTGTTTGTGTGTTGGGTGTCTGCGGCCGGATCTGAGCTCAGGTCCTTCCGGCTCTGGGGCCAGTGCTCTGCTCGCTGCGCCACCTAGCTGCCCCAAGGAAGGGATGATTCTTTTTTTTTAAACAAATGCTTTATTAACTTCTGTTTTACATCACTCATTTCTGCCAGATTTTGAGTTACAATCATTTTCCCCCCGTTATTCCCCTACACAACCTCCCAGAATAGCAGTCCCACAAGATATCACTTCCTACAATCTGCTCTCTCCCATAGCTTCTCCCATACCCCCTTAGACTTTTCCATTACAGGAAGGTGAATCTTTGTGTCCCAATGCCTGCACATCTTATCTCCCAATTATAAGCAAAAGAGTATTATTAATAGTATTTATATATATTTGAAACATTTAATGTTAAGACCTCGAATTTCAGATCCATTTCCTTCCTCCCTTGTCACCCATTCCTGCTTGGGAGATAAGTAATTCAGTATATGTTGTACATGTCTAGCTATGCAAAACATTATCATAGTAGATATATTGTACAAGGCTGCTTATAATTCCCTCCCACTCATCCCACCCCCCACCTGGTCCATTCCCTACTTGATCCTGTCCCTCTCCTATAGTAGGTACTTCCAACCTCCCCTCCCCCCAAGGATGCCCTCCCATCCATCATCCCTCCTCTCATCCCCCTTCCCCCTATTCTGCTGCAGGTTGGGATATCCCATTTAGTATGTATGTCATTCTCTCCCTGAACCAAATTCAATGAGAATGTGGATTTGCCTTTTTTTTCCCTTCCTATTCTCCCCCTCCCTTGCAACCACTTCCCCTTGCTTCTTCTACATGGGATAGTTTACCCTACCCTGTCTCTCCCCATCTCCTCTTGCCACTTTCCTCTCTCACCTCATAATTTCATCCCTTGAGTATTCTCCTTTCCCAACAAATTCAACCTATGCCCTCTATCCATATACACACACATTCACATATGTATTCATATGACCACACACCCTTCTTCCATTATTTTCATAGTGAGAAAGATATCATCACTCACAGTTATTGTTTTTCCATATAGGAAAGTAAATAGTTCAACTTTGATAAGTTCCTTTTGATTTCTTTTCCCTGATTGCCTTCTCAGGCATCTTTTGCTTCTTGTGTCTGGATGTCAAATTTTCTACTCAATTCTGGTTTTTTCCTCAAGAATGCTTGAAAGTCCTCTATTCCACTGAATGACCATATTTTCCCCTGAAACAAAATACTCAGTTTTCCTGGGTAGATGACCATTGGGTTCATTCCCAGTTCTTTTGCCCTCTGGAATATCATATTCCATGCCCTTCGATCCCTCAGTGTAGAAGCTGCCAGGTCCTTGGCTATTCTGATTGTGTTTCCACAATATTGAAATTGTTTCTTCCTAGCTGCTTGGAGTATTTTCTCCTTGATCTGTGGATTCTGGAACCTGGCTATAATATTCCTGGGAGTTTTCTTTTTGGGATCTTTTTCAGGAGGTGAAGCATTCCCCAAAATACAGGTCCCAAAGTCCATAGGACACTAACCTCTTACTTTGTCCTGGGCATGTCTGTGTTGATAATTCTGGAGTCGCCACAGCTGCTGGTGTTCTGGGTTTCCTCCAGCCGGCTGCTGGCCCTGCCTCCCTGGGGCTCAAACCTCGGCTCACGCGGACCTGGGGTCTGCTTTGCTCTGCTTCCTGCACTCTGCGCATTCCGTGCTGCCGGCTCCCAGAGTGCTGCGCTGGTCCTTCCTGCAGGACTGCTGGGCTGTCCTCAGTGGGAGGTTAGCTTCTCTGTGTCATTCTGTGCGTGCTGGGGCTTCAGAAGTTGTTCAGAGTCCCCGTTTACATAGTTTGTGGGGAATCTGGGGGCAGAGTGGCTTGGATGAGCTGTTTCTACTCAGCCATCTTGGCTCTGCCCCCAGGAAGGGATGATTCTTAAGGGGTGAAGTCAAGAGGTGAGAGAGGAAAGTGACAAGAGGAGATGTAGAGAGACAGGGTAGGGTAAACTATCTCATGTAGAAGAGGCAAGAGGAAGTAGTTGCAGGGGAGGGGAAGAACTGGAAGGCAAAAAGGCAAAAGCATATTCTCATTGAAGTTGGCTCAAGGAGAGAATCACATACATACTAAATGGAATAGCTTACCCTCACTCACTCTCCTGAGTAGGGGAAAGGAGGATGAGAGAGGGGATGATGAAGGGGAGGGCATTCTGGGGGGAGGGGTGGTTGGAAGTACCCACTATCAAAGAGGGACGGGATCAAAGTAGGTAATGGACCAGGTGGGAGGTGAGACGGGTGGGAGGGAAATATAAGCAGTCTTTTAAAATATATCTACTATGGTAATGTTTTGCATAGCTATACATGTACAACACATACTGAATTGCTTATCTTCTCAGAGGGAGTGGGTGACAAGGGAGGAAGGGAATGGGTCCAAAAATCGAAGTTTTAAAATTAAATGTTTCATAAGATGTCCAGGCATTGGGGCTCAGAGATTCACCTTGCCCTAATGGCAAAATCGAAGGGGATATGGGAGAAGATATGGGAGAGAGCAGATTGGATAAGGGGATATCTAATGGGAGTCGTATTCTGAGGTAGTGGGTAGGGAAAAAAATGAGGGAAAAATGTAACTCATAATCTGGTGGAAATGAATGATGTAAACCAGAAGTTAATAAAGCTTTTGTTTAATTAAAAAAATAGATACCACAACATGTTCAGCCATGCCCTAGTTGATGGACATCTCCTTGATTTCCTATTCTTTGACACCACAAAAAAAGCCGCTATAAAAATTTGTGTGCATAATGGGTCATCCTCCCACTTCTCTGCTCACTTTGGGATATAAGCCTAAAAGTGATATACCTGGGTCAAAGGGTATGCATTTATTTACAGGCCTTTGGGCATAGTTTCATATTGTTCTCCAGAATGGCTGGATCAGTTCACAACTCCACCAACAATGCATTAGTGTTCCAATTTTTCCACATCCTCTCCAACATTTATCATTTTCTTGTTTTGTCATCTTAGCCAATCTGGCTGGTGAGATGTGATACCTCATAGTTGTTTTGATTTGCATTTCTGTAATCGCTAGTGATTTAGAACATTTTTTCATATGCTTATAGATATCTTTTATTTCATCCTCTGAGAACTGCCTGTTCATATCATTTGACCATTTATCAATTGGGGAGTGGCTTGAATTCTTAAAGGTTTGACTCAATCCTTTGTATATTTTAGAAAAGAGGCCTTTATCAGAGGCACTGGTTGTAAAAATTCTTTCCCAATTTACCCCTTCCCTCTCAATATTGGAAACACTGGCTTTATTTGCACAGAAATTTTTCAATTTAATGTAATCAAAATTATCCATTTTGCAATTTGTAATGCCCTCTAACTCTTGTTTCATCATAAAGTCTTCCCCTCTCCATAGATCTAACAGGTAAATCATCCCTTGCTCTCCCAGATTGCTTACAGTATGAGCCTTTATAACTAGATCATGCACCCATTTTGACTTTTAGTGTACAGTGTTAGATATCGGTCTATGCCCAATTTCTGCCATACTATGTTACAGTTTTCCCAGCAGTTTTTGTCAAATATTGTGTTCTTATCCCAAAAAACTGGGGTCTTTGGATTTATCAAATAATAGATTACTATAGTCATTGGCTGCTGAATCTTGTGTACCCAATCTATTCCATTGATCCACTACTCTGTTCCTCAGCCAATACCAAGTAGTTTTGATGGCTGCTGCTTTATAATACAGAATAAAATCTGGTCAGGCTAGGCCACCTGCCCTAGCATTTCTTTTCCTTAATTGCGTTGATAATCTGGACATTTTGTTTCTCCAAATGAATTTTGTTACTATTTTTTCTAGCCCTACAAAGTAATTTTTTAGATTGATAGGTATGGCACTAAATATGTAATTTAATTTAGGTAAAATTGTCATTTTTATTATATTAGCTCTACCCACCCATGAGTAATTGATGTTTTTCCAATTAGTTAGATCTGACTTTATTTGTGTGAAAAGTGTTTTGTAATAGTGTTCTTATAAGTCCTGGGTTTGTTTTGGCAGATAGATTCCCAAATATTTTAGAATGTGTAAACTAACTTTAAGTGGGACTTCTCTTTCTATCTCTTGCTGTTGTATTTCATTAGACATACAGAGGAATGCTGAGGACTTATGTGGGCTTATTTTATATCCGGCAACTTTGTCAGATTTGTTTATTATATCAAGCAAGTAGTTTTTTACTTGATTCTCTAGGATTCTCTAAGTATATCATCATATCATCTGCAAAGAGTGATAGCTTAGTCACTTTTTTGCCTAAACTGATTCCATCAATTTCCTTTTTTTCTCTTATTTCTACTGCTAATATTTCTAATAACAAATTGAGTAAGAGTGGTGATGGTGGACATCCTTGTTAAACCCCGGATCTTATTGAAAATACTGCTATCCTATGGCCATTACATATAATACTTGATGATAGTTTTAGATAGCTGCTACCTATTTTATTTTTTTCAATTGAACAAATGCTTTATTAACTGCTGGTTTATATCATTCATTTCCGCCAGACTGTGAGTTACAATTATTTTCCCTGTTTTTCCCTTACCCACCATCCCAGAATAGCAGTCCCACAAGATATCCCTTCCTCCAATCTGCTCTCTCCCATATGTTCTCCTAAAACCCTTTGAATTTTCCATTAGAGCAAGGTGAATCTCTGTGCCCCAATGCCTGCACATCTTATCTCCCAATTACATACAAAAGAGTATTGATAATAGTATTTATATATATTTGAAACATTTAATTTTAAGACTTCGAATTTCAGATCCATTCCCTTCCTCCCTTGCCACCCATTCCCTCCGGGAAGATAAGTAATTCAGTATGTGTTGTACATGTATAGCTATGCAAAATATTACCATAGTAGATATATTGGACAAGGCTGCTTATAATTCCCTCCCACCCATCCCACCCCCCACCTAGTCCATTCCCTACTTGCACCTGTCCCTCTTCTACATCGGGTACTTCCAACCTCCCCTTCCCCCAAGAATGCCCTCCCATCCATCATCCCTCCTCTCATCCCCCTTTCCCCTATTCTGCTGCAGGTTGAGATATCCCATTTAGTATGTATGTCATTCTCTCACTGAACCAAATTCAATGAGAATGTGGTTTTGCTTCTTTGCCTTCCTATTCTTCTCCTCCCCTGCAGCCACTTCCCCTTGCTTCTTCTACATGAGATAGTTTACCCTACCCTGTTTCTCCCCATCTCCTCTTGCCACTTTCCTCTCTCACCTCATAATTTCACCCCTTAAGTATCACCCCTTCCCAACAAATTCAACTTATGCCCTCTCTCCATGTATGATTGTAAACATATATACACACATTCACATATGTATTCATATGACCATATACCCTTCTTCCATTATTTTCATACTGAGAAAGGTTTCATCAGTCACAGTTATTGTTTTTCCATGTAGGAATGTAAATAGGTCAACTTTAATAAGTTCCGTTTGATTTCTTTTCCCTGATTACCTTCTCAGACATCTCTTGCTTCTTGTGTCTGGATGTCAACTTTTCTATTCAACTCTGATTTTTTCCTCAAGAATGCTTGAAATTCCTCTCTTCCACTGAATGATCTTATTTTCGCCTGAAACAAAATACTCAGTTTTGCTGGGTAGGTGACCCTTGGGTTAAGTTCCCAGCTCTTTTGCCCTCTGGAATATCATATTCCATGCCCTTTGATCCCTTAGTGTAGAAGCTGCCAGGTCCTGTGCTATTCTGATTGTGTTTCCACAATATTGAAATTGTTTCTTCCTGGCTGCTTGGAGTATTTTCTCCTTGATCTGGGGATTCTGGAAACTGGCTATAATATTCCTGGGAGTTTTCTTTTTAGGATCTTTTTCAGGAGGTGATCGGTGGAATCTTTCAACCTCTATTTTGCCCTCTGGATCTAAAACATCAGGGCAATTTTCCTTAAGAATTTCTTGAAGGGGGGCGGAGCCAAGATGGCGGAGTAGAAACAGCTCTTCCAAGCCTCTCTGCCCCCAGATTCCCCACAAACTATGTAAAAAAGGACTGTGAACAACTTCTGGAGCTCCAGCACCCACAGAACGACACAGAGAAGCTAACCTCCCGCTGAGGACAGCCCAGCAGCCCTGCAGGAAGGACCATCGCAGCAGTCTGGGAGCCGGCAGTGCCCAGAGCGCAGAGCGCAGGAGACGAGCGGAGCCTAGCCGAGCCCGGGTCCACGTGAGCCGAGGTTTTAGCCCCAGGGCGGCAGGGCCAGCAGCCGGCTGGAGGAAACCCAGAACACCAGGAGCTGTGGGGACTCTAGAATTATTAACATAGACATGCCTAGGACAAAGTAAGAGGTTAGTGTCCTATGGACTTTGGAACCTGTATTTGGGGAATGTGTCAGCTCCCTCCCCTGGGGGCTAGAAGCCGCTGAGGAAACACGCCATTTTGTAGTTTTCAGAGGCAGATCTGTCTCCCAGCCTACAAATCGTGGGGAGATCCAGCGATCAGTCTTGGGGGGTAATCGCGCTTGCTTTAACCTCCCTGGATCTGGATTGTGATATAGGGTGGAAGTTGTGGGTGGGTTTACAGCTTGCCAGAAATGGAAGTTGCCCCCCCACACGTTCGGGACGAAAATTCCTCTAGCTGGCCTTAAAGCCATAGTGTGGCAACAAACCCAAAAGTCAAGTAATTAAGTGGCAACATGCCAAGGCAAAGGAAACAGAAAAATGCAACCCTAGACTCCTATTTTGGGGGCATAGAGCAGGAAAAAGGACTGTGAGGTCAGAAGTCCTGCTCCAAAAGCCCCAGGGGAAACCATGAGCGGGTTGCAGGCCATAGAGGACCTTAAGAAGGACTTTAAAAATCAAATAAGAGAAGTGGAGGAAAAATTAGAAAGAGAAATGAGAAGGATGCAGGAAAAATATGGAATGAGGGTCAACAGACTGACTGAGGAAAACAACACCTTAAAAAATAGACTAGCTCAAATGGCAAAGGAGGCCCAAAAGGGCAATGAGGAGAAGAATGCCTTAAAAAGTCGAATTTGCCAGATGGAAAAGAATCTCAAAAGTTCACTGAGGAGATTCATTCCTTCAGAGTTAGACTGGAGCAAATGGAAGCTAGTGACTTTATGAGAAATCAAGATGCTGTTAAGCAGATCCAAACAAATGAAAGATTAGAAGGCAATGTAAAATATCTCATGGGAAAAACCACTGACCTGGAGAATTGATCCAGGAGAGACAATTTAAAAATTATTCGACTACCTGAAAGCCATGATCAAGGAAAGAACCTAGAAATCACCCTTCAAGAAATTCTCAAGGAAAACTGCCATGATGTTTTAGATCCAGAGGGCAAAATAGAGGTTGAAAGAATCCACCGATCACCTCCTGAAAAAGATCCCAAAAAGAAAACTCCCAGAAATATTATAGCCAGGTTCCAGAATCCCCAGATCAAGGAGAAAATACTACAAGCAGCCAGGAAGAAACAATTTCTATATTGTGGCAACACAATCAGAATAGCCCAGGACCTGGCAGCTTCTACACTGAGGGATCGAAGGGCATGGAATATGATATTCCAGAGGGGAAAAGAACTGGAAATGAACCCAAGGGTCACCTACCCAGCAAAAGTGAGTATTTTGTTTCAGGGGAAAATATGGTCATTCAGTGGAATAGAGGACTTTCAAGCATTCTTGAGGAAAAAAACCAGAGTTGAATAGAAAATTTGACATCCAGACACAAGAAGCAAGAGATGCCTGAGAAGGTAATCAGGGAAAAGAAATCAAAAGGAACATATCAAAGTTGAACTATTTACATTCCTATATGGAAAAGCAATAACTGTGACTGATGATATCTTTCTCACTATGAAAATAATGGAAGAAGGGGGTGTGGTCATATGAATACATATGTGAATGTGGGTGTATATGGTTACAGTTATATGGATAGAGGGCATAGGTTGAATTTGTTGGGAAGGGAGAATACCCAAGGGTTGAAATTATGAGGTGAGAGAGAAAAGTGGCAAGAGGAGATGGGGATAGACATGGTAGGGTAAACTATCCCATGAAGGGGGATGAGAGGAGGGATGATGGATTGGAGGGCATCCTTGGGGTGAGGGGAGGTTGGAAGTACCCACTATAGAAGAGGGACAGGATTATGTAGGGAATGGACCAGGTGGGGGGTGGGATGAGTGGGAGGGAATCATAAGCAGCCTTCTACAATATATCTACTATGATAATGTTTTGCATAGCTAGACATGTACAACATATACTGAATTACTTATCTCCCAAGAAGGAATGGGTGACAAGGGAGGATGGAAATGGATCTGAAATTTGAGGTCGTAACATTAGATGTTTCAAATATACATAAATACTATTATTAATACTTTTTCGCTTGTAATAGGGAGATAAGATGTGCAGGCATTGGGACACAAAGATTCACCTTCCTCTAATGGAAAAGTCGATGGGGGTATGGGAGAAGGTATGGGAGAGAGCAGATTGGAGGAAGTGATATCTTGTGGGACTACTATTCTGGGAGGTTGGGTAGGGGAATAATGGGGGAAAATGATTGTAACTCAAAATCTGGCGGAAATGAATGATGTAAAACAGAAGTTAATAAAGCATTTGTTTAAAAAAAAAGAATTTCTTGAAGGGTGATTTCTCGGTTCTTTCTTTGGTCATGGCTTTCAGGTAGTCCAATAATTTTTAAATTGTCTCTACTGGATCTATTCTCCAGGTTAGTGGTTTTTCCCATGAGATATTTCACATTGCCTTCTATTCTTTCATTTGTTTGGATCTGCTTAACAGCATCTTGATTTCTCATAAAGTCATTAGCTTCCATTTGCTCCAGTGTAACACTGAAGGAATGAATCTCCTCAGTGTGCTTTTGAGATTCTTTTTCCATCTGGCAAAGTCATCTTTTTAAGGCATTCTTCTCATTGTCCTTTTGGGCCTCCTTTGCCATTTGATTTAGTCTATTTTTAAGGTGTTGTTTTCCTCAGTCAGGCTGTTGACCCTCATTTCATACTTTTCCTGCAACCCTCTCATTTCTCTTTCCATTTTTTCCTCCACTTCTCTTATTTGATTTATAAAGCCCTTCTTAAGGTCCTCTATGTCCTGTAACTCGCTCATATTTTCCTTTGGAGCTTTTGGAGCAGGATTTCTGAACTCACAGACCTCCTCCTGTTCCCTGCTTAAATCCTCTTTGCCCCCAAAATAGGAGTCTAAAGTTGCATTTTTCTGTTCATTTTGTTTCCTTTGCCTTGACATGTTGCCACTTAATTACTTGATTTTTGGGCTTGTTGCCACAGTAGAACTCTGCCACCAGACAGGAATGTTTTCGTCCCGAATGTTGGGGTCTTCACAGCTTTCTGGCAAGCTGGATACCCACTCCATGACCTCCCCCACCAGATATCAATCCAGATCCAGGGAGGTTAAAGCAAGAGAGGTCAACCCCTAAGACTGATCACTGGATCCTCCTACAATTCTCAGGTCAGGAGCTGGAGCTGCCACTGAAAACTACAAAATGGTGTGTCTCCTCAGTGGCTTCTAGCCCCCAGGGGAGGAAGCCAACATGTTCCCCAAATACTGGTCCCAAAGTCCATAGGGCACTAACCTCTCATTTTGTCCTAGGCATATCTGAGTTGATAATTCTGGGATTGCCACAGCTGCTGGTGTTCTGGGGTCCCACCAGCAGGCTGCTGGCCCGGCTGCCCTGGGGCTAAAACTGCAGCTCAGGCAGACCTGGGCTCGGCTCTCCGAGCACTGCACTGCCAGCTCCCAGAGTGCTGCACTGGTCCTTCCTGCAGGGCTTCTGGGCTGTCCTCTGCAGGAGGTTTGCTTCTCTGTGTCGTTCTGTGGGTGCTGGGGCTCCAGAAGTTGTTCAGAGTCTTCTTTTATATAGTTTGGAGGTGAGCTGGGTGGGGAGTGCCTTGGTCACACTGTTCCTACTCCACCCCTGACTTTGCTACCTATTATTTTAAGGAAGGCTCCATTTATTTCTACACTTTCTATTATTTTTAACAGGAATGAATGTTGTATTTTGTCTAAAGCCTTTTCTGTGTCTACTGAGACAATCATAAGTTTTCTGCTAGTTTTTTTGTTGATGTGGTCAATTAAATGGATAGTTTTCCTGATATTTAACCACCCTTCCATTCCTGTAATACATTCTACCTGATTAACGTATATTACTCTCATGATGAGTTGCTGTAGTGTTTTTGCTAACATTTTATTTAGAATCTTTGAATCTATATTCATAAGGGAATTAGTCTGTAATTTTGTTTATAAGTTCTGCCTATTTCCAATTTAGGTATCAGTACCATATTTATGTCATAAAAAGAATGTGGTAGGACTCCTTCTTCTCCAATTTTCCCAAATAGTTTTTAAAGTATTGGAGTCAATTGTTCTTTATGTGTTTGGTAGAATTCACTAGTAAAGCCATCTGGCCCTGGAGATTTTTTTCTAGGGAGTTCCTTGATGGCTTGTTCAATTTCTTTTTCTAAGATGGGGTTATTAAAGTAATTTACTTCCTCTTCAGTTAGTCTGGCCAACTAAGATTTTTGTAAATATTCATCCATTTCACTAAGACAGTCAATTTATGTGCATACAATTGGGCAAAATAATTCCTAATTATTGTTTTAATTTCCTTTTCATTGGAGGTAGATTCACCCATTTCATTTTTGATACCCATAATTTGGTTTTCTTCTTTCTTTCTTTTTTGTCTCTCAATTTCATTTTTTTTTTCATAATACCAGCCCTTAGGTTTATTTATTAATTCAATAGTTTTCTTAAATTCAATTTTATTATTCTCTCCTTTGGTTTTCATTATTTCCAATTTACTATTTAATTGGGGATTTTCAATTTGTTCTATTTCTAGCTTGTTCCGTTTCATGCCCAATTTATTGACCTCCATTTTATTTATTTTAATCATGTATGCATTCAGGTATATAAAACTTCCCCTAAGAACTGCTTTTGCTGTATCCCACAAGTTTTTGTATGATGTCTCATTATTGTCATTCTCTTGAATGAAGCTGGTTATTGTTTCTATATTTACTTTTGTGGCCCACTCATTTTTTAGGATTAAGTTATTTAATTTCCAATTAGTTTTTAGTCTGTCTTTCCTTGGCTCTATATTACATATAATTTTATTGCATCATGATCTGAGGAGGATGCAATTAATATTTCTGAATTTCTGTACGGAATTATGAGGTTGTATGCCTTAGTACATTCAGTTTTTGTGTATGAGCCATGTACCACTGAGACAAAGGTACATTCATTTTTATCCATATTCAATTTTCTCCAGAAAGAATCTTCTCTAGGATTCTATTTGCCTCCTTAACTCCTTTCTTGTTTATTTTAAGGTTAGATTTATCAAGCTCAGAATGGAGATTGATTTAAGTCCCCCACTAGTATAGTTTTGCTGTCTATTTCTTCCTCTAACATCCTTACCTACTCCTTTAGGAATTTGGATACTGTACTGCTTGGTGCATAAATATTTAATAATGATATTGCTTCATTTTTGATGTCACCTTTTAGCACGATATAATTTCCTTCCTTATCTCTTTTAATTAGATCAATTTTTTTTTCTTTTGCTTCGTCTGAGATAAGGATTGCTGTCCCTGCTTTTTTTTACTTTAACTAAGGCATGATATATTCTACTCCAGCCTCTTACTTTTACTCTGTGTATATCCCACTGTTTCAGATGTGTTTCTTGTAAATAGCATATGGTAGAATTATGGCTTTTAATTCATTCTGCTATCCACTTCTGTTTTATGGAAGAATTCATCCCTTTCACATTCACAGTTATGATTATTATCTGTATCTTTGCCTCCATCCTATTCCCTCCCTTGTTTATGCATTTATTTCCCCCCACCACCACCCTTCATCCTCCTTAAGAGTTTTCCTTTTGACCACTGTCTCCCTCAGTATCCCCTTCTTATCGCACCCCCTCCTTTTCCTGCCCTTCCCCTTTTCTACTCCTTCCCTCCCTTCTAACCAACCCCCATTTCTATTCCTCCCTTATGCCTACCACTGCCTATAGGGTAGGATAGATTTTTTTTACTTAATGTAGTATGTTTCTACCTCGAACCAAGATTGATGAGAATAGACCTCATGCAACACTCCTCTCTCTCCACTCTTTCCCTCTATTATTATAAGTTGTAGGTCTCTCCTGGAGAGAATCCTATACTTAACTGATTATGTTATTCCCTTCTTGCCCCAGAATCATTGAGGGAAAAGGTCATATAATGCTCATCTCCCTCCTTTCTTTCCCTCTACTGTAATGTTTTTATGCCTTTTTATATGGCATGATTTACCCTTTTCAGCTTCATTCTTTTCTCTTCTTCCATATTGAAGTCCCTTTGTAGCCCTTAATAAGTTTTTTTTATCATCATTTTATGTAATTTATACCCACACCCTCTATTTATCTATATCCCTTTTAGATGTTGCCATAGGAATAAAATTCACGATATTAACATGTATCAGCCTCCCATATAGGGATGTAAACAATTTACTTTTATTAAATAACAGGTTATGTGTGTGTGTGTGTGTGTGTGTGTGTGTGTGTGTGTGTTTTCCCTATTTACCTTTCTATGTCTCTCTTGAGTCTTGTGATTGGAGGTTGAATTTTCTATTGAGCTGTGGCTTTTTCATCAGGAAAGTCTGGTCATTGAATATCCATCTCCTTGCCTGGAAGATTATGCTCACTTTCACTGGGTAGGTGATCCTTGGTTGTAACCCAGGCTCTTTTGCTTTGTGAAAAATAATATCCTAGTTCCTCTGATCTTTTAATGAAGAAGCTGCCAGATCCTGTGCAATCCACATTATGGTTCTATGATATTTGAATTGTTTCTTTCTGGCTGCTTGTAGTATTTTCTCCTTTACCTCGAAGTTCTGGAATTTGGCAACCACGTTTCCTGGACTTTTAAATTTGGGATCTCTTTCAGGAAGTGTCCAGTGGATTCTTTTGATTTCTATTTTACAGTCTGGTTCTAGTCTCTCAGGGCAGTTTTCCTTGATGTGCTCTTGGAAGATCTTGTGCAGGCTCATTTTTTTCTACATGATTTTCTGGTAGACCAATCGTTCTCAGATTAATTCTCCTGGATGTGTTTTCCAGGTCAGTTATTTTTCCATTGAGATATTTCCCTCTTTTTCTAATTTTTCATTCTTGATGTTTTGTTTGACTGATTCTTGGTGCCTTATGCAATCATTAGCTTCAATTTTGTTGATTCAAGTTTTTAGCAAACTATTTTTCTCAGTTAGCTTATGAAGCTCCTTTTCCATATGGTCAGATTTCAGTTTTAGTTCACAATTTTTTCTTTTTGAGGAGCTGTTTTCTTCATTGTAAAGTTCTTTTTCTAATTTTGCAATATTGATTTTAAAAGAATTATTGGGTTTTTTTTCTACCTCTCTACTTTGGTTTTCAAAGTTCCTTTTGAGCTCATCTAAGAATTCTTTCTGTGCCTGAGACCAGTTCATATTCCCTTTTGAGGCTTCAGCTATGTATATGGAGTCAATACTGTCTCCTTCTGAATTTGGTTCCTCCCTCTCACAATAATAGGATTCTAGAGTTTTTGTCTTTGCAATCTGTTTTTCACTCATTTTGAGGCAGGGCCTTAGCCACACCCTTCCTCTGGAGTTCCTTAGCCTTTACTGTTTCAATTTTGCTCGGGCAATTCTTACTGTGTTTTCAGGGTTGGGGGGGTGAGATTGGAGCAGCCAGCATTCACTCTGACATCCTGGTCCCTGGAAGTTCAGATAGGGGCTTTTTAAATTTCCTGGCTGTGTGTTGGTAGTCCCAGGAGTAGCTGCTGCCACTGCCACTGGCCCTTCATTTGTCTCTTACCCTGCTCTGTCCAATCCTAGCCCTGGGGTGATAAGCCTGGCGATGGCCTTTGAAGTTGATGGATCAACTACCGCTACGTTTACCAGGCCTTGTATGGCCCACTGAGCACTGTGTCATCCAGGCCTCTGCCAGAAATGTGAGTCTTTAAAAAAATCTTTCTCCTCCAGGCTTATAAGATTTTTTTTAAAAGTCTTGTTAAGTCCCAAAATAATCAGAAGGTTATAGTAAAGTTATGACAAAGGATGAATGAAAAAAAAAGGCCACAAAATACTTAGAGGTAAATTATATAGCAACTATGAAGATCCAGCTAAAAGAAAACATGTAGAATCTTTGAGAAAGGAGGAATTCTTGCCTTCAAGAAACGATGATATGAATCCATAGGTACAATGAAGTGAAATATAATCCAGGAAAGGTCAAATAGCTATATTTGGAACAAAAGCTAATTATTTCTTGCTGAGAATGTACTGAGAGAGGTATTTGTCAATCTAATGTTAACCATGGAGAAAAATGCTGTTTTTCTAAGGTATGTATACAGGATGGGACAGATAATCACACAATAATTATCAAATCTTTCACCACTTTGCTTTCCTGGTGATTTATCTGGGCTTAATGAATCATGACCAAAAATAGGAAGTATTTTACAAATTATAAAATCTTAATGGTATTCTTGTGGTTGCCATTGATCATAAGCAAATGCTATAGAAGAGAAAGTTATAGTGGGGAAGTTAAAAGGTAGTTTAGGGGAAGGAATTTGAGAATTAGAGGACCTAGTTCAAATTTTGCTACTTACTACTTGTATGACCCTAAGTCAGTGCCTTAATTCCTCAGTCTCTTTAACTGTAAAGGAGGGAATTGCACTATACCATCTCTGATAGATCTCTTTGGGCTCTAAGCCTGTAATCCAATTATCTTATGACCACAGATTGAATTGTGAAGTCTGGTATAGCAAAGAAATATATCTAACAAGAGTTAATTGAAATTAATTTCCCCATATCCTAGAAAAATTAAAGTACTTTAAGTTGAAAAAGAAATCAAAGAAGGGAAAATTTCAATTTATATTAACTTTCAGGGCAGCTAGGTTGCACAGTGAATAGAGCACCAACCCTGGAGTCGGGTGGAACTGATTTCAAATCTGGCCTCAGATACCTAACACTAGCCCTGTGACCTTGGGTAAGTCATTTATCCCTGATTGCCCCTCCCCCCAAAGAATATATATATACATATATATACACATACATACTTATATACATATATACATGCATGTGTGTGTATATATATATATGTGTATATATATATATATATATATATTATGAAGTACCAAGTGAAAGCCATCACAGAATAGTTTAAAACCAGGAAGGAATGGGTTCAAGTTCAGTCTTTGGCACATATTATGTGACTGTGGTTGTTACTTAAACTCTCTGTGCTCTAGATAACTCTCTAGCAGTATCAATTGTGGAGAAGGTACAGACTGTGAAAGGACAGTTCAAATCTCCTCAATTTGGTGTTCCCTATGTTAAAGAAATTATAGGACTGGTGTCTACCTTGATCCCAAAGTTAGATAGAGTAAAAAAGTAACAAAACTGTTGGAGGAACAGTTAATATGTTTTGGTTTTCCTTAATGACAATTTAATCCTTTAGAGATGGTGCAAAGTATAAAAAAGGAATTTTCATTCTGGACATGATTCTCATCAAGAGGGAGGAACCTATTGCTTAAGTAGAAGGTCTGGGTAATTAACCATTCTGTCTTAGAATTTGTGATAGAGCCAGAGTGGAAAACCAAGTAAATATATTAGGTTTTGGAAGAATACACTTAAACACTCCAGGGGATCCCAGAAACTGAATTGCATTAGGAAAGTTAGTCCTGGAGAGCTGGAAAGTTCTCAAGAATGGTATTTTCTAAAGATACAATGAGAAAAAATCAAATGAGCAAGAAGGGACAAGGGTTATAATGAAACTCATGTACATAAATATTTTTTTTTTTTGCTTTTTGGAGGGCAAGGCTTAAGTAACTTGCCCAAGGTCACACGGCTAGGTTTTTTTGTTTGTATTAAGTGTCTGAGGCCAGATCTGAACTCAGGTCCTTCTGACTCCAGAGCCGGTACTTTATTCACTGTGCCACCTAGCTGCCTGAAATTTTTAAAATAGGAATTTACAAAAAGTAGAAGGAAGCCCAGGTAAAATAGAATGATTTTTAATGGTATAGTTTTGTCAGAATGGTTTCAGAAAAAAGTAATGACCATATGAGGTCAGGCTGGTGAGGAATACTAAAGACATCAAAATGTATTTAAAATATATAAAAGAAAAGAGAAAGCTCAAAAATGTGAAGAAACAAACTATGCTTCAGGTTGACTGGTATGAAGATATTGAACTACAAGGAAAAGGCAATTCTAATGACCTCACATTCTACTTTCATTTTCTCTGTTGAAGATAATAATCTTCGGATTATAAAGGATAGAAAAAATAAATTAATAGGTAGTTGATATCCAGTATAAGAAAAAGAGAATAAGCTTGAGGCATAAATAATGACTAAACAAATTCTAGAGCAACAGAACATACAAAAAGATGTAGTGAAACAATTTTCTAGCCCAAGACAATTTAGAAGGTCATCAGGAAAATCATATCACACTAGAATGAGAGAGGAGCAAGGTTTACTTCAGGCCAGACTAGTGCAGACCATGCCCCAACAAAGCAGGAATAGGCTTCTGGGTGATTGGATCAGTGGCAGCAGTGGTGGTTTTCAGACCTCTTGGTCCACAGGCATTAAGGGGGATCAAACAACTGGTCAGAAGAAGATTACAGGGGTCTTTTTCTAGCACTGAGACAGGACTCTGCTCTTTGTCCATATTCACATCTAGGTCTGATCATGGGTAGTATTCTCAAGTCTAGGAGGATCACTAGCACACCAAAGTGTGCAGCCACAGTGGAGTGAGTACTTTCCTTAAAGTTACAAGGCAGAAAAGAGTGCTTGTAGTAACTTAAAGACCAGAGCACAGGCCAGGAGAATAGTAAACGCCTATCCTTAGATTATGCCATCTTAGAAGAACTGAAAACTTAGCAGTCTCTAGAAGTACCTCTGAAAAGACCTATACAACATCTCTTAAGTTTGGGATAGTGCACCCTCATCTCTGGAAATGGAGTTCTACTTCCACAAAGAGTTAAAAAATTAGGAAAATGAGCAAACAACAGAAAAAATCTGAACATAGAGACAAGGAAGATCAAAATATACACTCAGAGGAAGATAACAAAGTCAAAGCTCTTACATTAAAAAAATATTATTCACTCTCAGACCATGGAAGAACTCAAAAAGGATTTTGAAAAATTAAACAATAGAGGTAGAGGAAAAACTGGGAAGATGATGAGACAGATGCAAGAAAATAATGGAAAACAAGTCAACAGCTTGCTAAAGGAGATGGAAAAAAAATTACTGAGGAAAATGACACCTTAAAAGCAGACTAGGCCAAATGGTAAACACACACACACACACACACACACACACACACACACACACACACACAAAGTCCATAAGGAGAAGAATGCAGTAAAATCAGACTGAGCAAATGGAAAAAAAGGCACAAAAATTAACTGAAGAAAGAATTCCTTAAAAAGTTGCATTAGCCAAATTGAAAAGGAAGTACAAAAACTCACTAATGAAAATAATCCCTTAAAAACTAGACTGAGTGAATGGGAGCAAATAACTTCATGAATAATAAGAAACAATAAAACAAAATCAATACAATGAAAAAATAAAAGGAAATATGAAATTTATTATTGGGGAAAAACATTGACTTGGAAAATAGATCCAAGAGAGATCATTTAAAAATTACAAGGGCAACCTAAAAGTCATTAAGAAAAAGAACCTAGACATGATGTTTCAATAAATTTTCAATGAAAACTGCCCTGATATTCTAGAACCAGAATGTAAAATATAAAATAAATAATTCACCAATTGTCTCCTGAAAGAGATCTCAAAATGAAAAATCCCAGGGATATTACTATTGCTAAATTCCAGAGTTCCAAATCAAGGAGAAATCATTGCAAGCAGCCATAAAGAAATAATTCAAGTATCATGGAGGTACAGTCAGCATAACACAAGATTTATCAGTTTCTACATGAAAGCATCAAAGGACTTGGAATGTGATATTCTGTAGGGAAAAGGTGTTTGCCTTAAAAATCTAAATCAGGTATGTAAAAATCAGGTATATTTTGACAAGACAGTCTCCAAAATCCCTCCAACTTTGAGTTTCTATGACTTTGTTACATGGTGAGGCTGCCTACTTTTATCATAGGACCATTTGAACTATAGTGGAACAAGAAGTTTGAGAGTTCACAATCTCTTTTCTTTAATGTTTCTGGCACTTTGTAAAGTAATACATTCTAAATTGTAAAAGTTAATGCATGAAGTGAATCTTTAAGAAGTAAAGGTGAGCAGGGAGTGCATTGTGAATTTCAGGTATTGGGCGAGTCATCCCAGAATAATTGGAGATATATCACACACACACACACACACACACACACACACAAATATGTATGTATACATACATATGTGTGTATATACATGTATGCATGTGTGTGTGTGTGTGTGTATTTCCTGTTCTTTTTCAATTGTGTCTGGATCTTTGTAATCCTACGGACCTTAATTTGACAGGCCTTTCTATCCTCCACTGCCTTTCAAAATCTGCTCAAGTTCATGTCATTTTTTACATGATACTATCTATCCATCTTATCCTCTGCCGAAACTTTTTCCTTTTGCCTTCAATTTTTCCCAACATCATAATTTTTTCTAATGAGTGCCATGTACTCATGTGGTAAAAGTATTTAAGCTTCAATTTCGGTATTTAACCTTCCAGTGAATAACGAATTAATTTATTTATGTAATAACTGATTTGATGTACTTGCTGTGAACAGAACTCTCTAAAGTCTTCTCCAGCAGCACAATTCAAAACCTTGATTCTACAGTGATCAGTTTTCCTTACCATCCACCTCTCACAGTCATGCATTGCTACTGGAGAAATGATAACTTTGACTATATGGACCTTTGTCAGCCAGGTGATGCCCCTGCTTTTTAGTATGCTGTCCAGATTTGCCATAGCTATTTTTCCAAGAACCAACTGTCTTTTAATTTCATGGAAATAGCTGTCATCTGCAGTGTCTTTGAGCCCAAGAATAAAATTTGACATTGCTTTCACTATTTCTACTACTTCTGATACTACCCTTATAGATATATAGATATAGATATATGTGTGTATGTATGTATAATTAATTAAACCAGTAAAATTACTTGGTATGCTTAAGAGATAGCAAGGTAGAAGTGGGGAGCTCCAAGCCCAAGAGCTAAAGAAAAATTTACACTCTGCCTTATGAGACAATGTCTAGAACAAGGTAGGTGACAAAGACATTGGACTTTGCCTAATGGGACTACATATGGAGTATTGTTTTAAGATCTCAGTGACATAGTACAGGATAAACATTAATAAGAACATGTAGATGATGGCATCCAATGTGATGAAAGCTGTGGGAACTGTATCATCTGAGGATCGGATAAGTGACTTATGCATGTTTAGTGTACATAAGAGAAACTGACTTCGGGTAGCTTAAGAGGAAGGAAACAGCATGATTGTTACATTCAAGTATTTGAAAAGCATCGTGGAGAAGAGGTGTTAGAGTTTGCTCATTTGTTTATTCCTACATTGCCTAAAAAGCAGAACAGGAAAACCAGGGATGGAAATTGCAGGTAAGTGGGCAGAGCCAAGATGGCAGAGTAGAAGCAGGAAAACTGTGACGCTCCTCAAATGACCAACTCAAATGCCAATAAAAAGTTATTCTAAACAAACTTTAGGGCTACAAAATCCACAAAGTGACAGAGAGAAACAAAACTCTTTCTGAAGGCAGCCTATCAGGCAGACAGGAATGGTACATTGCAGCATGCTAGGAGCAGAACCCAGCCCTGCATGGGCCCTTGGTTTTAGCCTCAGGGAAGCTACAACCAGCCATAGCAGGAGGGTCTTCAGGACAGTGGATCACTAGCAGATGTGGTGGTTGACAGAATTATCAACCCATAAATGCCAAAGACAAAGTGAGAGGTAAGTGTGGACTTTGGGAACAGGGGGTCCGGGAGTGTGGTCCAGCCTCTGTCTGCAGAGGGAGAAGTGGCTGAGGTGCAGGAGCTTTGCAGCCTCCTTCACATGACTGCTTCAGAGCTCCTGGCTTGCAGATTAAAGGGGGACCAAGCAGCCATTATGAGGGAAATTGATCTTGCTTTAACCTGTTTGGATCTGGATCACTGTATACAGTGGAGGTCCTGGGGTGTGTGACCAGTGAACCAGAGTATGTTGAGACTTCACAGAGGGCAGCCAACTAATAGCTACTGTAGCTGTGAAAACCCCATCAATTTAGGACAAAGCTTTTCTCTCTGGGAGCAGAGTTCTACTGTGGCAAAAAGCTTAAAAGTCAAGTAATTGAATGTCAACATGAGCAAGGAAAGGAAGGAAAGCAAGCACAACAGTCCAACTTTAGATTTTTATTTTGGGGGAAAAAGGGATCAAAAAATGAAACAGGTAGAAGACAACAAAGTTAAAACTCCTCTACGAAAAGATTCCAAGAAAAATATGAACTGGTTACATGCCATAGAGTAGGTTAAGAAGGATTTTTAAAACCCAATAAGAGAAGTGGAGGAAAATTTGGGAAAAGAAAAGAGAAAGATGCAAGAAAATCATGAAAAGACTGTCAACAACCCTACTGAAGAAAAGGGCACCTTAAAAAATAGACTAACTCAAATACCAAAAGAGGGTCAAAAAGCCAATGAGAAGAATGCCTTAAAAAAGCCAAATTTGCCAGATGGAAAAAAGAATCTCAAAAGCTCACTAAAGAGAATAATTCCTTCAGAATTAGAATGGAGGCATATGGAAGCTAGTGACTTTATGAGAAATCGAGATACTATTAAAGAGATCCTAACAAATGAAAAAATAGAAGGCAATGTGAAATATGTCATTGGAAAAACCAATGACCTGGAAAATATATACAAGAGAGATAATTAAAAAATTATTGGACTACCTGAAAGCCGTGATCAAAAAAAGAACCTATAAATCATCCTTCAAGAAATTCTCAAGGAAAATTGTCCTGATATTTTAGAAACAGAGGGCAAAATAGAGGTTGAAAGAATCCACCAATCACCTCTTGAGAAAGATCCCCAAAAGAAAACTCCTAGAAATATTAAAGCCAAGTTCTAAAGTTCCCAGATCAAGGAGAAAATATTACAAGCATCCAAGAATAAAGAATTTAAATATAGTGGAAATACAATTAGGATAACACAGAACCTGACATCTTCTACAATTAGGGATAAAGGTCTTGGAATATGATATTCCAGAGGTTAAAGGAGCTAGGATTAAAACCAAGAATCACCTACCCAGCAAAACTGAGTATAATGTTTCAGGGGAAAATACGGTCTTTCCATGAAAGAGGACTTTCAAGCATTTTCTTTTAACAAATGCTTTATTAACTTCTGGTTTACATCATTAATTTCATCAAGATTTTGCATTACAATTTTTCCCCATTTTTCCCAGACTCACCCTCCAAGAATAGCTGTCCCACAAGATATCGATTCCTCCAATCTGCTCTCTCCTCCATATCTTCCTCCATACCCCCTTCGACTTTGCCATTAGGGCAACGTGAATCTCTGTGCCTCAATGCCTGCACATCTTATCTCCCAAATACATGCAAGATAGTATTAATAATAGTATTATATACATTTGACACATTTAATTTTAAAACTTCGAATTTCAGCTCCATTCCCTTCCTTTCTTGTCGAGCACTCCCTCTGGGAAGATAAGCAATTGAGTATGTGTTGTACATGTATAGCTATGCAAAACATTACCATAGTAGATATATTGTAAAAGACTGCTTATATTTTCCTCCCACCCATCCCACCCCCAACCTGGTCCATTCCCTACTTTGATCCTGCCCCTCTTTGAAAGTGGGTACTTCCAACCTTCCCTCCCCCGAAAATGCCCTCCCCTCCACCATCCCCTCTCTCATCCCTGTTCCCCCTACTCTCCTTCAGGGTGAGATATCCCATTCCATATGTATGTCATTCTCTCCCTGAGCCAAATTCAGTGAGAATATGGTTTTGCCTTTTTGCCTTCCTGTGCTTCCCCTCCCCTGCAACTACTTCCACTTGCCTCTTCTACATGGGATAGTTTACCCTATCCTATCTCTCCCCATCTCCTCTTGCCACTTTCCTCTCTCACCTCTTAACTTTACGTTTTAAGTATCATCCCTTCCCAGCAAATTCAACCTGTGCCCTCTATCCATGTATAATTGTAAACATATATACACACATTCACATATGTATTCATATGCCCATGTACCATTCTTCAATTATTTTCATAATGAGGAAGGTTTCATCAGTCAAAGCTATTGTTTTCCCATGTAGGAATGTAAATAGTTCAACTTTGATAAGTTCCTTTTGATTTCTTTTCCCTAATTACTTTCTCAACATCTCTTGCTTCTTGTGTCTGAATGTCATATTTTGTACTCAACTCTGGTTCTTCCCTCAAGAATGCTTGAAAGTTCTCTATTCCACTGAATGCCCATATTTTCCCCTGGAACCAGATACTCAGATTTGCTAGGTAGGTGATTCTTGGTTTTAATCCCTGCTTTTTTGACCTCTGGAATATCATATTCCATGCCCTTCGATCCCTCAGTGTAGAAGCTGCCAGGTCCTGTGCTATTCTGATTATGTTTCCACAATAGTGAAATTTTTTCTTCCTGGCTGCTTGGAGGATTTTCTCCTTTATCTGGGAATTCTGGAACCTGGATATAATATTCCTAGGAGTTTTCCTTTTGGGATCTTTTTCAGGAAGTGATAGGTGGTTTCTTTCATCCTCTATTTCCCGCTCTGAGTCTAAAACATCAGGGCAATTTTCCTTGAGAATTTCTTGAAGGATGATTTCTAGGTTCTTTCTTTGATCATGGCTTTCAGGAAGTCCAATAATTTTTAAATTATCTCTCCGGAATCTATTTCCCAGGTCAGTGGTTTTTCCCATGAGGTATTTCATATTGCCTTATATTCTTTCATTTCTTTGGATCTGTATAACAGCATCTTGATTTCTCATAAAGTCATTAGCTTCCATTTGCTCCAGTCTAACTCTGAAGGAATGAATCTCTCCAGTGAGCTTTTGAGATTCTTTTTCCATCTGGCAAATTTGGCTTTTTAAGGCATTATTCTCATCATTGCCCTTTTGAGCCTCCTTTGCCATTTGAGTTAGTCTATTTTTTTTTAAACAAATGCTTTATTAACTTCTGTTTTACATCATTCATTTCTGCCAGATTTTAAGTTACAATCATTTCCCCCCCATTATTCTCCTACCCAACCTCCCAGAATAGTAGTCCCACAAGATATCACTTCCTCCAATCTGCTCTCTCCCATACCTTCTCCCATACCCCCATTGACTTTTCCATTAGAGGAAGGTGAATCTTTGTGTCCCAATGCCTGCACATCTTATCTCCCTATTACAAGCAAAAGAGTATTAATAATAGTATTTATATATATTTGGAACAGTTAATGTTATGACCTCGAATTTCAGATCCATTTCCTTCCTCCCTTGTCACCCATTCCTTCTGGGGAGATAAGTAATTCAGTATATGTTGTACATGTCCAGCTATGCAAAATATTATCATAGTAGATATATTGTACAAGGCTGCTTATAATTCCGTCCCACTCATCCCACCCCCCATCTGGTTCATTCCCCACATGATCCTGTCCCTCTTCTATAGTGGGTACCTCTAACCACCCCTCCCCTCAAGGATGCCCTCCCATCCATCATCCCTCCTCTCATCCCCATTCCCCCTATCCTGCTGCAGGTTGAGATATCCCATTTAGTGTGTATGTCATTTTCTACCTGAACCAAATTCAATGTGAATGTGGTTTTGCCTTTTTAGCCTTCCTTATTCTCCCCCACCTTTGCAACCACTTCCCCCTGCTTCCTCTACATGGAATAGTTTACCCTACCCTATCTCTCCCCATCTCCTCTTGCTGCTCTCCTCTCTCACCTCATAATTTCATCCCTTGAGTATTCTCCCTTCCCAACAAATTCAACCTATGTCCTCTATCCATATACAACCGTATAAACACACATTCACATATGTATTCATATGACCACACCCCCTTCTTCCATTATTTTCATAGTGAGAAAGATATCATCAGTCACAGTTATTGCTTTTCCATATAGGAATGTAAATAGTTCAACTTTGATAAGTTCCTTTTGATTACTTTTCCCTGATTACCTTCTCAGGCATCTCTTCCTTCCTGTGACTGGATGTCAAATTTTCTACTCAATTCTGGTTTTTTCCTCAAGAATGCTTGAAAGTCCTCTATTCCACTTAATGACCATATTTTCCCCTGAAACAAAATACTCAGTTTTGCTGGGTAGGTGACCCTTGGGTTCATTCCCAGTTCTTTTGCCCTCTGGAATATCATATTCCATGCCCTTCAATCCCTCAGTGTAGAAGCTGCCAGGTCCTGGGCTATTCTGATTGTGTTTCCACAATATTGAAATTGTTTCTTCCTGGCTGCTTGTAGTATTTTCTCCTTGATCTGGGGATTCTGGAACCTGGCTATAATATTCCTGGGAGTTTTCTTCTTGGGATCTTTTTCAGGAGGTGATCTGTGGATTCTTTCAACCTCTATTTTGCCCTCTGGATCTAAAACATCAGGGCAGTTTTCCTTGAGAATTTCTTGATGGGTGATTTCTAGGTTCTTTCTTTGATCATGGCTTTCAGGTAGACCAATAATTTTTAGATTGTCTCTCCTGGATCTATTCTCCAAGTCAGTGGTTTTTCCCATGGGATATTTCACATTGCCTTCTAATCTTTCATTTGTTTGGATCTGCTTAACAACATCTTGATTTCTCATAAAGTCATTAGCTTCCATTTGCTCCAGTGTAACACTGAAGGAATGAATCTCCTCAGTGAACTTTTGAGATTCTTTTTCCGTCTGGCAATTTCGACTTTTTAAGGCATTCTCCTCATTGCCCTTTTGGGCCTCCTTTGCCATTTGAGTTAGTCTATTTTTTAAGGTGTTGTTTTCCTCAGTCAGGCTGTTGACCCTCATTTCATACTTTTCCTGCATCCTTCTCATTTCTCTTTCCAATTTTTCCTCCACTTCTCTTATTTGATTTTTAAAGTCCTTCTTAAGGTCCTCTATGGCCTGCAACCTGCTCATGTTTTCCCCTGGGGCTTTTGGAGCTGGACTTCTGACCTCACAGTACTTTTCCTGCTCTATGCCCCCAAAATAGGAGTCTAGGGTTGCATGTTTCTGTTTCCTTTGCCTTGGCATGTTGCCACTTAATTGCTTGACTTTTGGGCTTGTTGCCACCCTATGTCTTTAAGGCCAGCCATTGGAATTTTTGTCCCAAACGTGTGGGGGGCAACTTCCGTTTCTGGTAAGCTGTAAACCCACCCATGACTTCCACTCTAGATCACAGTCCAGATCCAGGGAGGTTAAAGCAAGTGCGATTACCCCCCAAGACTGATCGCTGGATCTCCCTACGATTTGGAGGCTGGGAGCTGGAGCCACCTCTGAAAACTGCAAAATAGCGTGTCTACTCAGTGGCTTCTAGCCCCCAGAGGAGGGAGCCGACGCATTCCGTAAATACCAGTCCCAAAGTCCATAGGACACCAACCTCTTACTTTGTTCTAGGCAGGTCTATGTTGATAATTCTGGAGTCACCACAGCTCCTGGTGTTCTGGGGTCTCTCCAGCCGGCTACTGGCCCTGCCACCCTGGGGCTAAAACCTCGGCTCACGCGGACCTGGGCTGGGCTCGGCTCCTGCGCTCTGCATGCTGCCAGGTCCCAGACCACTGCGCTGGTCCTTTCTGCAGGGCTGCTAGGCTGTCCTCAGCGGGAGGTTAGCTTCTCTGTGTCGTTCTGTGGGTGCTGAGGCTCCAGAAGTTGTTCTAATTCCCCTTTTACATAGTTTGGGGGGAATCTGGGGGCAGAGTGGCTTGGAAGAGCTGTTTCTACTCTGCCATCTTGGCTCTGCCCCTCGAATTAGTCTATTTTTAAGGTGTTATTTTCCTCAGTCAGGCTGTTGCCACTCATGTCATAATTTTCCTGTATCCTTCTCATTTTTCTTCCCAATTTTCCCCTACTTCTCTTATTTGGTTTTCAAAATCCTTCTTAAGGTCCTCTATGGCCTGTAACCAGCTCATATTTTCATTTGGGGCTTTTGGTGCAGGAGTTCTGACCTCACAGACCTCCTCCTGTTCCATGCTTCTATCCTCTTTGCAACCAAACTAGTAGTCTAATGTTGCATTTTTCTGTTTATTTTGTTTCCTTTGCCTAGGCATGTTGCCACTTAATTACTTGATTTTGGGGCTTGTTTCCACAGTAGAACTCTGCCACCAGACAGGGGAGCTTCTTTCCCAAACAATGGGTTTTTCACAACTTCCAGAAATATTAGTTGGGTGGCCTCTGTAAAGCCTCCACATGCTCTGGCAAATTGGATACCGACCCCAGACCTCCCCCCCAGACCACAATCCAGATCCAAGCAGGTTAAAACAAGAGTAATTAACCCCCAGACTGATTGCTGGATCTCTCTACAGTTCACAGACCAGGAGCTGAAGCTGCCACTGAAGCTTCAAAATGGCTTCTGTGCTTTGACTCCTCAGCCACTTCTTATCCCCAGGGGAAGAACCCGAAGCATTCCCCAAATACTGGTCCCAAAGTCCATAGGGCACTAACCTCTCATTTTGTCCTAGGCATATCTGTGTTGATAATTCTGGAATCGCCACAGTTGCTGCTGTTCTGGGGTCCCTCCAGCCAGCTGCTGGCCCAGCCACCCTGGGGCTAAAACCGAGACTCAGGCAGGCCTGGGCTTGGCTCTGCAGAGCACTGTGCTTCTGGGTTCCCAGCACATTCCACTGTCGGTTCCCAGCATGCTGTGCTGCCCTTTCCTTGCCGGGCTGCCCGGCTGTCCTCAGTGGTAGGTTAGCTTCTCTCTGTCATTCTGTGGGTGCTGGAACTCCAAAAGTTGTTTACAGGCCACTTTTTACATAGTTTGGAAGTGGTGTGGGGGGAGCACCTTGGAAGTGCTGTTTCTACCACTTTCAAGCATTCTTGATGGAAAAAAAAGAGTTGAATAGAAAATTTTTCATTCAGATACAAGAAGCAAGAAAAGCATGGGAAAGTAAACAGAAAAGAAATCATATGGAACTTATCAAAGTTGAAGTATTTATATTCCTACATGGAAAAAATGATCATTGTATCTTATGAAACTTTTTTCAGTATATGAATAGTTCAAGGGAATAAAAATGTGTGTGTGTGTGTGTGTTTGTGTGTGTATAGGAGGGTAATGGTCATATGAATACATATGTGAGTGTGTGTATATATGTGTACAGGTATATATAAACAGAAGGCACAGGGCCAATTGAATAGGAAGGGATGATACTTAAAAGGTCAAACTAAGAGGTGAAAGAGGAATATAATGAGAGGAGATGGGGAGAGACAGAATGGGCTAAATTATCCTATATAGAAGAGGCAAGGGAAAACTGTTACAAGGGAGGGGAAGAACAGGAAGGGAAAAGGGAATGGGTCAACCTTACTCTCATTGAATTTGGCTTAGGGAAGGAATAACATGCATACTAAATGGGGTATCTCACCCTACAGGTGAGTAGGGGGGAAGGTGATGAGAGAAGGGATGATGGAGGAGAGGGCAGATTGGGGGGGAGGGAAATTAGAAGAACACATTTTTGAAAATGGACAGGGTCAAAGTAGAAAACAGAACAAGTGGGGGGGGCAGTATATGATGGGGGGGGGGGATATAGTCAGTCTTTCACAATATATCCACTATGGAAATGTTTTCCGTAGTTACAAATGTACAACCTATATTGAATTTTCTATCTTGAGGGTGTTTGACAAGGGAGGAATGGAAAGAATCTGGAATTCAAAGTTTTAAAATCAAATGTTTAAAAAAATTGTAATTTTATTTTACATGCTACTGGGAAATAAGATATACAGGAACTGGGGTATAGGGATCTATCTTGCCTTACTAGAAAGTCAGAGGGGGGATTGGGGAGGATATAGCAGAGAGCAGACTGGAGGAGAGGATATACAGTGGGATAGCTGTTTTAGGGTCGTGGATAGGGGGAAAATGGGGAGGAAGTGTGTAAATCAAAATCTTGTGGAAATGAATGATGTAAACTAAAAATAAACATAAAATTTAATTTAAAAAGAAATTGCAGATAAGTAGTTAAACTTTATGTCAGAAAACATTTCTTAACAATTAGAAGAATTCAGAAATAGAATAGGCTGCTTCAAGTGATAGTGTGTCCATTATAAATAGTCTTCATATGGTAATTAGATGACCTTGAGTTAGAGATGTTGTAGAGGATATAATAATTTTAATTCAGGGTGATCTAGGTAATCTCATATAATGTCAGAAGTACAGTTCTTGTTGCTCACTATTGCCTCTGTAATTGAATATTTTTCAATTTAAATCTCTTCCCAACTTAGACACTTTCTACCTTTCCAATCTTTTTCTATTTTCTTCTTCTTAAACAATTCTATTCAGGCATACTGACCTATTTGATATTTTGAACACACAACAATCCAGGTCAGGCTCACTGAATAACTGGAATATGGAATCTGTTCCTTCCTTACCTCTATCTCTTGAAATTCCTGTTTTCCTTAAAGACTCATTTCAAGCATTAACTTTCTTTTTTATATTTTCTTTGTTTTAATTTATTTTTACTTTTCAGCATTCATTTCCATAAGTTTTAATTTTTCTCCCCCTTCCTCCCCTCCTTTTCCCAAAGATGGCATGCAATCTGATATAGATTCTACATATACATTCTTATTAAACATATTTTCACATTAGTCATGTTGGATAGAAGAATTACAACAAATGGGAGTAAATATGAGAAAGAAAAACTTAAAACAAAACAAATAAACAAACAGAATAGTGTGCTTCTCTCTGCATTCATACTCCATCCTAAGCATTAACTTCTTAATGAAGTTTTTTATGATTCCCAAGATCCTAGGGTTCAAAGTAGTTATATTTTTATATTCTCTCTCTGTTTTGTATCTGTGTGTGTGTGTGTGTGAGTGTGTGTGTGTGTGTGTGAATAGCTAGAACAGTTCATTACATTATACATTTTCTATTTCTTGGTCTAAAAGAATGCATTGCTTAAATTATAAATATATTTTTCATATACATATTTGTGTAAATATATGTGCTTATGTAAGTATATATGCTTGGGCACTCATTAGAATATAAACTCCTTGAGGGAATGGGCTGTCTCATTTTTATCTGTATGCTCACTGTAGTTTCTGGCATAAATTTAGTAAAATTTTAATAAGTATTTATGGGTTGAATGATTGATAGCCCTTTGAAATTTTAGGTTCTATACAACTACAGGAAATTAAGAAAAATAAAAGAAAGAAACTTTTATAAATTATGACAAGAATCTTTTATGCATAAAGCCTATGATCTCACATTCTTAAAGAGGGGAGGTCTATTTATTCTGTCTGGTTTGTTTTTGTTTGATATGTTGTGGGAAAAGTATCTGGACATAAAAAATACATACTTAAAAAGTAAATTTAGAAATACTATGACTTGCAACATAAATTATTAGATATATCTCCTTTGATAAAACATTAACAACCCTTCTTTCTTTTTCATGAAAATTAGGTATTAATCTTAACAAAATCCAATATGTTACTTGGAAAATTTTTCCTGGGGCATGAATTGTAAATGCCCCCTTTCCAAATTCCCAGTTCCTCTACTATAGATACTTGCCCAGAAAATAAAATCATTTTCCAAGTGAACACTTACTGAACAAAAACTTAATTTTGCTAAGCCAGAATAGTTTAGTTCACTTTACATGTTGTTCTAAGTCTGGGTCTTAAAGATAATAAACCCCTAAATGCATATTTCTGAATATTTTATATCAATTTTTAAGATGCCCCTAACATCTAGATATTTAACTCTAAAAAAGCAACTGAATGAGAGACTGTAGTTGTTCTCATCTGGACATTTCAGTGATATGGAAAATAGCCTGAAGGTACAACTTTGAGCCTTAAAAGAGGTCCTTACCTAAAAGCTGAGGGTCATGGTTAATAAAATCAGAGTTCTATTGTTGGTACTAGCATTCCTGAGGTGGGGTAGGAATAATTATGATGTCCAACATATTTTTCTACAGTGCTATCTTAAGCCTCCCATTTCCTGTGATTTTACCATCCTTGATAAAGTCATCTTTTTTCTACCCTCAGGAACTGAATGTCCTCTAAAAGGTTTTCATCTAGCACTACTTTCTTTAAAAAAAAAAAAAAACTTAGACTCATTCACACTCAGAAATAGTGACTGAGAACCAATACAAGGTTAATTTTTAAAATCTTTTTTTTGCTTTTTGGAGGGGGCAAGGTAGGGCAATTAGGGTTAAGTGACTTGCCAAAGGTCACATGGGCTAGTTTTGTGTGTGTGTGTGTGTGTGTGTGTGTGTTAAGTGTCTGAGGCTGGATTTTAACTCAGATCCTCCTGACTTCAGGGCCAGTGTTCTATTCCCTGTACCACTTAGCTGCCCCAGAAATTTTTATTATAATACTAATAAAAACCCTAGGTTAAAGTAATATAGCTTTATTGATAAAATTCCAAAATTAAGCATATATACCAACATACTAAAACTGTATTCCTTTATCTTAATGTTTTGATCAATATTATAGTAATTATATATATATATATGTATATACATACACATATATATGTGCATCTACATAAACATATATGTGGCACAGTGAATAGAGTAACAGACCTGGAGTTAGGGAAACTTATCTTCCTGAGCTCAAATCTATCTCTGACCTTTACTAGCTGTATGACGCTGGGCAAGTCACTTAATCCTGTTTGCCTCAGTTTCCTCATGTATAAAATGAACTGGAGAAGAAAGTGACAAACCATTCAAGTATCTTTACCAAAAAAACTCCAAATGGGGTTAAAAAGAGACAGAAACAATTGAAAATTACTGAACAACAACAATGGTTATATGCATGATATACACACATATACTTACACATATACACATATAGATAGATATAGATATAACTATATATACAAACACATATTCCCATACTACTTCATATATACCCATATCCTTTCTTAGCATCCTTGATGTACCAGACAGTTATACTCTATCTATGTATAAGCCTGGTCCTTGTAACTATGCTCCTTTTCTTTTAATTATTACATATATATTTGTAGGAAACTGTGGAGACTTGGGGCAGGGTAACTACATCAATAACTAGGGCATATTTCTAGATGGTACTGTGTTTAGTTTTTCAGAGAATTGAATACTCCCTTCTTACTCCCTACTCCCCTCCACCAATACCACAGGGGACTGTGCTATCAGTAAATGTGGGCAGAATATTTTGCTATATTGTGGTAGGTCTCAGAGAAATTCTCAGGACTGTGGACCTTCTTTCTAAATGCCTCTTTTGAAGAAAAGCCTCATAAAGAGATGAGATGTCACAGCTGTACACAAACACATATACAAAATCAGGGATATCTGCAGAATCTCAATCTCTGGACTATTTCCCATTTACCTAATTAAAAGAAAGACTGGTTATTGTTCTTTGGGATTTAGTCATATTTTCTGTTTCTTTTTTTGTTACTTCTCAGAAAGTAAGATTAGAAAAACTGACGAACCTCTCTGGGGTCTCTGGGGCCACTTCCTGAACCAAGGTATGTTTACCACAAACAAAATCTTCTCAGCTACTCTTACCATCACCATAGCAACAAGATTGAGGCTACATTGATCAACAATAGAATCACCTCATAAGGCAAAGGCGGGTATTTAATAAAGACTAGTGAGGATAATTATGTGGTAGCCAGTTACTAGCTCAAAAAAGAGGCTTTCATTTTTCCAAACTGAAGTCTTATTTTTTTTTTTATAAAATGTTCAATTCATTAGACATTTGGGGCTTACTCCCTAATTCCTCTGGACATCTGGTAAAAACAACAATAAGAGCAAGTAATTCTTCTTGGAGACCCCAATTTGGGTTGGTGTCATAAAGCTATTGGGAGGTATGTTTTCCTCAGAAATATGGTATTTCCACATTAAAGGGTTCAGATAAACATGGGACTGATTATATTAAAACTTATAATTTGAAAAGTGAAAATAAAATTGAGGTAAAATTTTAGTATTGGAATGGTACCGTTTAGAAGAGAGGAAAATTACATATTCTTGTTCTTTCATTCCAAGGCAATGGGTTTAACCAGGGCTGGGCTAATAGCTGGTGTATTTTATCTAATCTGCATTGATAACCAAACCATTTATCTTATTTTCATGTTTGTCAGGAACACAATTATGTTTCAGAAACTAACAACATCTAAGTTGAATGAAGAGAATACACAGAAATGTTTAAAGATGAATTAATAAACTCGGTGTTGGAGGAACAAAGGATAAGAGAAGGAAAGCAGATAATATGATCTTTAAGGGGTTTTGGATTCATACTGAATATGCAGCTATTTGGGAGGAATTTAAAGGATATTAGAGGACAGGACATTGAGAAGTGAGCTACTCAACTTCAATACTTAATAGATATGATGGCCTCTGTTCTGCTCTGAGGCCTGCCATTGACTAACCATAAGAATTTATTTAAGCAACTATGACATTCCAGGCACATTACCCTAACCTAATGTTTACTTAATCTAACATTTAAAAGAAATGCATCCCTTCTCTCAATCTGTGTGTGCCTTCTGCATAGTGAAGAGGAGAAAGGGTTGTAAAAAAGAGTGGGTTTAACAAGAATTAATAGGAGGAAGAGAAAAGTGCTACAAACCAAAGTTCTAAAGGTCAGAGTCCTGAGAGAGATGTCCGGGTGGAACCAGGTAGCAGGTTCCTCTTTTGAGGATGGTTGTTGAATCTATTCTTCCTTACTGTGATGAGCTAACTAGGGAAAAATGGAGTCAGAGACCTTGACAACTACAGGAAATCCAACCAGAAAAGCACCAGCTTTTTGGAAATCCAATTCTCACTTAGTCTCTATAGGAGACTGGGGATTTATCTACACATTATGGGGAAACACATCCTGAGTTTACTCACTCTCACCTAAGAACTGGCCTTGCAAGATGAGGAAGTTAAGTCATAGTTGTGCAGTGTGGTTGTTGTCCACAATCCTTTGCCTTTTTGAGCAACTGGAGAAACTAAGCAAAGACATCCAGTGTACCACATTGCTCCTCACATAATAACCCAAAAGGATTTTGGAAAGGTGGGGCGGCTAGGTGGTGCAGTGAATAGAGCGCCGGCCCTGGAATCAGAAGGACCTGAGTTCGGAGCCGCCCTCTGACACTTAATCCATACAAACAAAAAAAAAAAAACCCTAGCCGTGTAACCTTGGGCAAGTTACTTAACCCCAATTGCCCTAAAGGAGCGGCTAGGTGGCGCAGTGAGTAAGAGCGCCGGCCTCGGAGTTGGGATGGCCCGAGATCAAATCCGGCCTCAGAAAATGAGCACCCACGCATAAATAATGACTAGCCTCGTAACCTTGAGCAAGTTACTTAACCCCAACTGCTTTAAAAAAAAAGAATTTTGGAAAGGTTTAAATATAATATTTTGATACTGCTACTGTACTTGATAAGGTATAATACCAAAATAATGCTGTTGAATATCACAGTGAATGTTTTAAAATGATCTAGAAGGTAGCAGAAAGGTTTTCTGTGACCATAAATTAGGGCAAAAAGGAAACCAGGAGTTAGGTAGTCTACTTCTCAGTGCGGGGTGGGGAGGTGGGGAGGATAGGTAAGAGCTGACCACAGACAAATTGCTTTTTTCAAAAGCTTGGCTATTCCTATTAAACACGCAGTCTTTTGTAAGGACATAAGGCATTGGATAAGCTGGAGTTTTCCCTGTTTTTCAGTGTGGAGCAGCACCAAAGGATTTAGATACATAGGACTTTTAAAGATACACATAGCATTTTTGTATATGAAGAGGAAGATAGAATTATTCCTATATTGTCAATTCAATATACCTGTGTAGTATTTGGAGGGGGAGAGAAGAAGGAATCTTAAATTGAAGGAAGGGGTGTGATGAAAGTCAATAGAAATAGCAATGATATGTCCAGGAGACAGTGAGGATATGGACTTAACATACAAGGTTTATAATAAAAGTCTAGGATGGGACAATAGTGGGCAGCTGCAATGTGAATGTATTATGGCAGACACTGATGTAAAATGAGGGATACTTTCATGCCAGAAAAGGCAGGAAGTACCTTCTGTATCCAGGGATGTAGGGAGTAGAGCAGGAAACTACATAACAGAGTGGTGAAAAGCAGAATAGTGGAAATTGCCAGTTTATTCCTGGAAATATATCTATGAAGCAGGTTTGTTTCTCTACTTTTCCCTGCATGGAAACAACTAAGAAATCCATCTACCCAGGATTAGAATTGGTGCCAAATCTAAACTGGAGTGGATTGAAAGCTTGACCATCTTTGACTATTTTTTTCTGTTTTTTGTCTGTTTTATTTTTATTTTTTTTTCTGAACAAGATAGCTCATGAGTTATACATGTGAGCTATGTAAAATCTCCTAATGGACACACACACACACACACACACACACACACACACACACACACACATTCTCTCTGTCTCAAAAATCTGAAATATTTTTTTAATGATTAGCAACATTTGCTTGGCTATTTTTATGGGTGTGTTAATATTTTATTTTTAATATTATTTTCCCAATTACATGTCAAGACAAATTTTAGAATTCATTTTTATCCTTAATGGTATTTTTCCAATTACTTGTAAAGATAATTTTCAACATTCATTTTTGTAAAATGTTGAGGTCCAAATTTTTCTCTCTTCCTTCCTCTCCTTACCTCTTTCCAAGACAGTAAGCAATCTTATATGGGTTATGCATTTATAATCATGTTAATATATTTCCCCATCAATCATGTTCCCATCCCCCACCTATTCTATTTTCTCCTTTGACACCTACCCTTTTCAAAAATATTTGCTTTTGACTATTCTCTTCCCCAGTTTGCCCTCCCTTCTGTTATCACCCATCTTATCTGCCCCCTTACTTTCCTATATGGAAAGACACCCAATTGAGTGTGTACATTCTTCCCTCCCTAAGCCAAATCCAAAGATAGTTTCACTCATTCCCTCTTACTTCCCCCTCTTCCCCTCCATTGTGAAAACTTTCTCTTGTCTCTTCTATGTGAGATAATTTACACCATTCTATCTCTCCCTTTCTCCTTCTCCCAATATGTTATTCTCTCAAATCTTAATTTTGCTTTTTAGATATCATCCTTTCATATTCAACATACTCTGTGCTATCTATCTATCCATCTATCTCTCTCTCTATCTATATTTCCTCCAACTACCCTAATACTGAGAAAGGTCCCATGAAATACAGATATCATCTTTCCATGTCAGAATGTGAACAGTTCAACTTTTTTTTAATTAATTAAACAAATGCTTTATTAACTTCTGGCTTACATCATTCATTTCCACCAAATTATGAGTTACATTTTCCCCCATTTTTTCCCTACCCCCAACCCCAGAATAGCAGTCTCACTAGATATCCCCTCATCCAAACTGCTCTCTCCCATATCTTCTCCCATATCCCCGTCAACTTTGCTATTAGGGCAAGGTGAATCTCTGAGCCCCAATGCCTGGACATCTTATGAAACATTTAATTTTAAAACTTCGATTTTCAGATCCATTCCCTTCCTCCCTTGTCACCCACTCCCTCTGAGAAGATAAGCAATTCAGTATGTGTTGTACATGTATAGCTATGCAAAACATTACCATAGTAGATATATTGTAAAAGACTGCTTATATTTCCCTCCCACCCGTCTCACCTCCCACCTGGTCCATTCCCTACTTTGATCCTGTCCCTCTTTGATAGTGGGTACTTCCAACTTCCCCTCCCCCCAGAATGCCCTCCCCTCCATCATCCCGCCTCTCATCCCCCTTTCCCCTACTCAGGAGAGTGAGGGTAAGATATTCCATTTAGTATATATGTGATTCTCTCCTTCAGCCAACTTCTATGAGAATATGCTTTTGCCTTTTTGCCTTCCTGTTCTTCCCCTCCTCTGCAACTACTTCCCCTTGCTTCTTCTACATGAGTCCCCTTTCACATTGTTTGAAATTTGTGTGGGGCAGAGCACATTGGAAATGCTGTATCTACCAACAGTTCAACTTTAATACGTTTCTTATGATTTCTTTTTCTTGTTTACCTTTTCATGCTTCTCTCAGGTCTTCTATTTAAAAATCAAATTTTCTATTCAAATCTAATCTTTTCATCAGGAATGCTTGAAAGTTCTCTATTTCACTGAAAATCCACTTTTTTTCCTCTGAAATATTATATTCAGCTCTCCTGAGTATTTGATTCTTGGTTTTAATCTTAGCCCCTCTGAGTTCCAGAATATCATATTCTAAGCCCTGTGATCCCTTAATGCAGAAGCTGCTAGATCTTGTGTTATCTTGATTATATTTCCACAATATTCGAATTGTTTCTTTCTGGATGCTTGCAATATTTTCTCCTTGACCTGAAAACTCTGGAATTTGGCTATAAAATTCCTAGTTTTCCTTTTGGGGACTCTTTCTAAAGTTAATCAGTAGATTCTTCCAATGTGTATTTTACCATCTGGTTGTAGTATATCAGGACAATTTTACTTGATAATTTCTTGAAAGATGATGCCTAGACTCTCTTTGATCATGGCTTTGAAATAATCCAATAATTTTTCATTTGTCTCTTCTGGAACTATTTTCCAGGTCAGTGGTTTTTCCACTGAGATATTTTATGTTGTCTTCTATGTTTTATTTATTTTTGTCTCTGTTTTAAAACTCTTGATTTCTCATAAAGTCATTAGCTTCCATTTGGTCCATCCTAATTTTGAAGGAATTATTTTCTTCAGTGAGGTTTTGGATTTCCTTTTCCATTTGGTAAATTATTTTTTTAAATCAAATGCTTTATTAACTTCTAGTTTACATCATTCATTTCCACAAGATTTTGATATACAAATTTTCTCCCCACTTTTTCCCTACCCACCATGCTAAAATAGCAATGCCACTGCATACCCCCTGCCAATCTGCTCTCTCCCATATCTTCTCCCATATCCCCTCTGATTTTCCAGTAGGGCATGGTGGATCTCTATGCCCTACTGCCTGTATATTGTATTTCCCAGTTACATGTAAAATAGTATTATAATACTGATAATATGATACATGTGTATGTTTGTTAAAGATTTGATTTTCAAACTTTGAATTCCAGATTCATTTACTTCCTCCCTTGTCACCCACCCTTACTGGGAAGAAAAGCAATTCAATATAGGTTGTGCATGTGTAGCTATGCAAGACATTTCCATAGTGGATATATTGTGAAAGACTGACTATATTTCCTTACCTCCTATCCCACCTCCCTTTTGTTCCATTCTCTACTTTGATCCTTTCCCTTTTCAAAAGTGGGTGCTTCCAACTTCCCTCTCCCCCAGTCTGGCCTCCCTTCCATCACACCTGCTCTCATCCCCTTCATCCCTACTCTCCTGTAAGGTGAGATTCCCTATTTAGTGTGTATGTCACTCCCACCCTAAGCCAAATTCAGTGAGAATAACGTTAACCCATTCCCTTTTGCCTTCCTGTGCTTCCCCTCCATTGTAACCATTTTCCCTTATATCTTCTATATGAGATAGTTTATCCCAATCTGTCTCTCCCCATCTCCTCTCATTATATTTCTCTCTCACCTCTTAATTTCACCTTGTAAGTATAATCCCTTTGCATTAAACTGGTTCTGTGTCCTCTCTCTATGTATACCTGTACACATATATACACACATTCACATATGTATTCATATGCCCACATACTCTCCTATGTAGACATATATATGTATGTATATATGTTAATAAAGATATATACATACATATATATGTGTATACACATTTCTAATGCCTTCAATTATTCTCATAATGTGAAAAGTTTCATCAGTTACAATAATCATTTTTCCATGTAGGAATGTAAATAGTTCAACTTTAATAAGTTCCTTATGATTTCTTTTCCATTTACTTTCTCATGCTTTTCTTTGTTCTTGTATCTGAATGTCAAATTTTCTATAGAACGCTGGATTTTTAATCAAGAATGCTTGAGAGTCCTCTATTCCACTGAATGATCATATTTTCCCCTGAAACATGATACTCTGTTTGCCTAGGTAGGTGATTCTTGGTTTTAATCCCAGCTTCTTTGACCTCTGGATATCTTTTCCCTTTTCAAAAGTGGGTGCTTCCAACTTCCCTCTCCCCCAGTCTGCCCTCCCTTCCATCACACCTGCTCTCATCCCCTCCATCCCTACTGTCCTGTAGGATGAGATTCCCTATTTGGTGTGTATGTCACTCCCACCCTAAGCCAAATTCAATGACAATAGTGTTGACCCATTCCCTTTTGCCTTCCTGTGCTTCCCCTCCATTGTAAACATTTTCCTTTATATATTCTATTAAAAGGGAAAGGATCATATTCCAAGCCTTTAGATCCCTCAGTGTAGAAGGAGCCAGATCCTGTGTCATCTTGACTGTGTTTAAAAATATTCAAATTGTTTCTTCCTGGCTGCTTGTAATATTTTCTCCTTGATCTGGGAACTCTGTAACCTGGCTATAATATTCCTAGGAGTTTTCTTTTTGGGATCTTTTTCAGGAGGTGATTGGTGGATTCGTTCAACCTCTCTTTTGCCCTCTGGTTCTAAAACATCAGGGCAATTTTCCTTGAGAATTTCTTGAAGGATGATTTCTAGGTTCTTTCTTTGATCATGGCTTTAAGGTAGTCCAATAATTTTTAAATGATCTCTCCTGGATCTATTTTCCAGGTCAGTGGTTTTCCCAATAATATATTTCACATTGCCTTCTATTTTTTCATTTCTTTGGATATGGTTAATAGTATCTTTATTTCTCATAAAGTCACTAGCTTATATTTGCTCCAATCTAATTCTGAAGGAATTATTCTCTTCAGTGAGCTTTTGAGATTCTTTTTCCATCTGGCAAATTCAGCTTTTTAAGGCATTCTTCTCTTCATTGCCTTTTTGAGCCTCTTTTGCTATTTGAGTTAGTCTATTTTTTAAGGTGTTATTTTCTTCAATCAGGTTGTTGACTCTCATTTCATAATTTCATGAACAATTGCATTGTCCTCATTTCTTGTCCCAATTTTCCTCCACTTCTCTTATTTGGTATTCAATATCCTTTTTAAGCTCCTCTATGGTCTGTAACCAGCTCATATTTTTCTTGGAAGCTTTTGTTGTAGGAGTTCTGACTTCATTTTCTTCCTCCTGTTTTATGCTTTGATCCTTTTTGTCCTCAAAATAGGAGTGAAAAGTTGGCATGATCTGTTTGATTTGCTTCCTTTGCCTACCCATTTTACCACTAAATTACTTGACTTTTGGGCTTTTGGCCACAGTAGGATTCTGCCACCAGACAGGGGAGCTTCATACGAAACACTGGGGTTTTCTCAGATGCCAAAGGTATTAGTTGTGTGCTCTCTCAGAAGCCACCACACGCTCTTGGAAGCTAGTCATACACCCCAGGATCTCCACCCTAGACAGCAATCCAGATACAAGCAGGTTAAAGCAAGAGCAATTACCCCTCATTCTGGTCACATGGTCCCCCTACAGTCGGCAGGTCAGGAGCTGATGCTGCCCGTTGGCAGAAGCTGCATAGCCACAGTGTCTCAGCAGCTTCTCCCTCCAGGGGATAAAGGCCGACCTCTCTTCTAAACTACTGGATCCCAAAGTCCACACTACACTGACCTCTCCCTTTGTCCTAAGCATCTATGGATTGATATTTCTGGAAACCACCACAGCTGCTGGCGATCTGAAGTCCCTCCAGCCAGCGGCTGGTCAGGCTTGCCCTGAGTCTAAAACATCTGGCTTTTGTAAAGTTGGGGTCAGCTCCCAGATTACTGCACTGGCTGCTCCCTGCTGAACTGCTGGTCTGTTCTCAGTGTAAGTGTAACTTCTCTGTGTCATTTTGTGTGTTTTGTATCTCCAAAGTTTTTCAGAACCTCCTTTTACATGAATTGGAAGTGGTTGGAGACTGAGCCCCATGGAAGTCCTGTTTCTACTCTGCAATCTTGACTCCACCCCCCATCAAATTTTTTTAAGGCATTCTTCTCATTTGTTTTTGGGTCTCTTTTCCCATTTGAGTTAGCCCATTTTTAAGGTGTAATTTTCTTCAATATTTTTGGGTCTCCTTTGTCAAGCTATTGATTTGTTTTTCATGATTTTCTTCTATCACTTCCATTTCTCTTCCCAATTTTTCCTCTACTATTCTTACTTGAGAGAATTTTCTAAATATTTTTGATCTCCTCCATGACTTTTGACCTATTCATATCCTTCTTGGAGGCTTTTGATAAAGAAGCTTTGACAATGTTGTCCTCCTCAGCTATATGTTTTGATCTTCTTTGTCACTAAAATATGATTCTGTATGCTGTTTATTTATCCTCCCAGCTAAATACTTGACTTTTTCACCCTTGTCAAGGTAGGACTCTGCTTCCAGTGGAGGTGGGGGTAGGTGTACAGGTTTCAGGGCTTTTGTATCAGATGAATGTACCCCCTCATCTGTCAGCCCAGAGCTCTGGAAGCAGCCACTGCTCCTGCTACCACCACCACCACCACCTCTGACACCTTGAGGCTAGGGCCAGACTGCATTGCTGTTTCACTTAGGTCCCACAGAGTTTTCCCACTGACTTTGTATGCTGTTTTAGGGGGATTAAAAAGTCTGGAAACCACTATAACTTCCAGTGACCCAGTCCCCCATGTTAGACCATGCTCCACTCCCACCTGTCATGACAGAACTCTCCCATCAACCCTAAAGGCTATCTTGGCTTGGAGACATGTTTTATGCCATCATTCTCATTGTGTTGTAGCTCTAGAATTTGTTTAGAGTAATTTTTACAGGTATTTGGAGGTTTTTTTTTTTTTTGGAGATCTCAAGCAAGTCCCTCATTTTACTCTGCCAACTTGGCTCTACCCCCTGGAATTAAAATTTCTTTTTCTTACTGCTGGGCTTTGTTAGCTATACAACAAAATGCTGATGATTTATGTGGGTTCATCTTATATCCTGCAACTTTGGTAAAGTTCTTAATTATTTCAAGCATTTTTCAGTTGATTCTCTTGGATTCTCTAAGTATACCATCATATACTCTCTTGAGAGTGATACTTTTGTTTCCTCATTGCCTATTCTATTTTTATTTCATTTTTCCCTATTATTGATAACACTAGCATTTCTAGTACAATATTGAATACAGTGGTGATAATTGGAATCCTTGCTTCACTCCTAATCTTACTAGGAAGGCTTCTAGCTAATTCCCAATACAAATAATGCTTGATAATGGTTTTTGATAAGTATTTCTTTAAGAAATATACCCCTTTTTCTTATCCTCTCTAGCATTTTTAATAGGAATGGGTGTTGTATTTTGTCAAAAGATTTTTCCCTATCTATTGAGACAATTGCATGATTTCTGTTGGATTTGTCCTTGATAGGATCAATTATGTTTATAGTTTTCCTAATATTGATACAACCTTGCATTCTTGGTATAGATCCTGCCTGGTCATAGAGTATAATCCTTTTGATATATTGCCTATAATTGCTTTCTTAGAGTTTTGTTTAAAAAATTTCCATTGGAGAGAGGATCTTGGGAAGATGGAAGAATAGGTCAGAACATCAAAGTTCTCCAGATTTCACACACAAACAAGATAATAATAGCATATGTGGGTAAACATAGATTAATAAAAATAAATATGAGCAGGAACAGAACAGTTTTCCTCCTGGGACAATCATCAAAGATATGAAGGAAATCATAATACTAGGTCATTCCCCTATGAACAGAAAAAAACTCCAGGCTAGTTTTACTTAAACAACAAGCTACAAGCCCTGGGTTTACCTAGGTCTGGAGGCTCCTTCAGCCCTACTCCTAGGAACTCTTACCCCTTGGACAATGGGGGGCGTTGGTAATCTGATCCAGGTAACATTGAGGGAACCTCTGCTGACAGGGAATATCAGAAACATCTGCCCTAACATGACACTCTGTGAGAAGGCACCTGTGGATCTGGCTTGCAGTGGGCACTTACTGGAAGCTGGGGGCCTTGTGTTCAATTTCAGGACAGAGAGGAGAACTGAAGGTGGATTTGAGGCCAGAAGCACCATCCTCTATACTCCCAGGACTATACCCGAGGATTACAAAAGCTAAGCTGCTACAAATAAAAAGATGAACAAGCAAAGGAGAAGGAATCATACCAAAAAGACTTACTATGGAAAAAGAGAAGACCAGGTTCACTTTTAGAGGAGGATATAAAAGCAAAGAAACCCTCTTCTACACCAAAGAGAAATGTTGAATGCTGATCTGCCCCAAAGAAATTCATAGAAAAATTTAAAAAATATTTTAAATATCAAATGATAAAGATTGAGGAAAAACTAAAAAAATAAAGAAATAAGAACAATCTTAAAAAAACAAGGTGATTATGAAAAGACAGTTAACTAATTGCAAAAGGAGATCCAGAATTATAAGGAAGAAAACAACTCCTTGAAAATCAGAAATAGACAAAAAGAAACTAGAAATGTTATTAAAGATTAAGAAATAATAAAACAAAATACCAAAAATGAAAAAAAGAGGATAATGGGGAAGAGCTTACAATAAAAGCGACTGATCTGGAAAACAGATCAAGAAGAGAAAGCATAAGAATAACCAGACTACCTGAAAGCTAGTAAAAAGCTAGGGAAAAAAGAATCTTGATATGATACAAGAAACAATTAAAGAAAATTGTCTTGAAGCATTGGAACAGGAGGGGAAGTAGAAATAGAAAAAAATACACCAAACACAACCTGAAAGAGATCCTACAGGGAAAATCACAGGAATATCATACTTAAATTCTAAAACCACCAGATCAAGGGTAAACTATTATGAGCAACAAGAAAAATAAAACAATTTACATATGGCATTGTCACAGTTAGAATCACACAAGACCTAGCAGTGGTAACACTAAAAGACTGCAGGTCTTGGAACATTATATGTTGAAGAGCAAAAGAACTGGAGTTCTGGCCAAAAATATAAGGCTCAGCAAAGCTAAGCATAATTCAGAATGCAAAAAAATGGACATTTAAAAATTTGTAAGATTTTCCAGATTCTGTTTAAGAAAATCTTGAACTTGACCCATCACTGCTACTTAAGGCCCTCTTTCTCAGATAAGGTTCTACCCCATATCATGGCTATTGCAGGCTGCTGCTACTACTATTGCTGTACTTAAGACATGTGGCCTGATCAGCCAACATAGTGTTTGAATAAAAGGTCCATTCTAAAATTATTTTAAAAAGTAAATCTTGAACTTAAATAGAAGTTTTGAGAAGAGCCAAGAGAAAAATTATGTACATACCAAAGACAGATAACAAGGGACTCAATAAGGGCATGCTTTTAACCTTTTATGTATGTAAAATACAAAATATATGTCCAAGATTGTTATTACCAGTTTGGTTGCTCATAAAAATATTAGAGTAGACCTGAGTGTGATATGATTTTAAAAGGTAAAAATTTTAAGAAACTGTCAAAAAGAGTAATTATCTTCTACAAATGAGGTGTGAGAGGAAACACTGACATGAAGGGATTATATGGGGGAGGAGGCATGGTAGTTATGGAAATCTGCTTTTATTGGGAATTTGTTCAAGAAGGAAAATATATACATATTTAGAAGTATAAAAAAAGTCTAGTAAATACACAAAGAAATAAAATGCTAAGGGCATAGGTAGGGGCAAAAGAATAACGGAGGATCTTTAGAGGGTAGTGTAGAAAGGGCACAATAGAGAACAAAAGAAAATGTACAATGAATCCAAGAAAAGATGGACAGCTCTCAAAAAAAAAACACACACCCTATTTATTACATAGGCTTTTTTGAAATGGAAATTTCTTGCTGTATATTTTTAATCCTCTCTTAGTTTCTGCTGTGCAAAAAGGATTTTTTTTTCTTTTGGATTATTTTAGTTTTAGTATTAAAACTTTTTTTTTTCTTTTCTTATTTTGAATCTAAATGTAAAATTTTGAAAAAAGATGTACTGATATTCATTAGGTAAATTGGTCTATCGTTTTCTTCCTCTGTTGTTTTTTTTTTTTGTTGTTGTTATTATTTCTCCGATTTAGGTATGAACACCACATTTGTGTCCTAAAAGGAGTTTGGTTGAACCTTTCTTAGCCCATTTTTTTCCCCAAATAGTTCATATAGCATTTCAATTAAATATTCTTTAAATGTGAGGTAGAATTTACTTGTGAATTTATCAGACCCTGGGAATTTTTTCCTAGCAATTCATTAATGGCTTGTTCAATTTCTTTCTTTTTTTTTAATGGGGATATTTAAGCATTTGATTTGCTGATCTGGTAATCTGAGTAATTTATATTTTCATAAATATTAATCTATTTTACTTAGATCGTCAGATTTATTGGCACATAAATTAGCAAGGTATTTCCTACTAATTGCCATATTTTTTTTTCTTCATTGGTGGTGATAACAGCTTTTTCATTTTTTATACTGAATATTTGGTTTTCTTATTTCTTTTTTTAATAAAAATAATCAACGTCTTATCAATCTCATTGTTTTCTTTTCATAAAACCAGCTCCTCGATTTATTTCTTAGCTCAATAGTTCAAGAGGGTGTTATTTTTTGTTTCATTTTTAACTTTATTAATCTTACCTTATATCTTCAGGATTTCTAAATTGGTGTTCAATTGGGGATTTTTAATTGGTTCTATTTCTCGTGTGTGTGTGTGTGTGTGTGTGTGTGTGTGTGTGTGTTTTAACTTTCATGCCCATTTCATTAATCTGTTCTTTTCCATTTTGTTTGTGTAAGAATTTAGACAAATAAATCTTCACATAAGGATTGCTTTGGCTGCATCCCATAAATTTTGGTTCGTTGTTTCATTGTTGTCATTCTTTTTAATGAAATTATTGATTATTCCTATGATTTTTCTTTGTCTCACTAATTCATGAGGATTAGATTATTTGGTTTCCAATTAACTTTTAACCTATGTTTCCAATGCCCCTTGAAGAATGTAATTTTTATTGCATTACAATCCAGAAGAGAATACATTTACTATTCCTGTCTTTTTTGCATTTGCTTTTGAGGGTTTTATGCTCTATTATGTACAGAGAAAATGATAATTCATTTCTGTTCCATTCAGTTTCCTCCTAAGGTCTGTCATATTAAACTTTTCTGATATTCTATTTATCTCCTTAAGTTTCTTTCTTGTTTATTTATTTATTTTTTTCTGGATTTACTGAATTCTGGGGGCGGGCAGTTGACACTCCCCACTAGTATATAGTTTTGCTTTCCATTTCTTACTATAACTCACCTCCTTTAAGAATTTGCAAACCATACCACTTGTTGCAAATGTGTTTACTATTAATACCATTTAAATATCTATGGTATCTTTTAGCAAGCTGTATTTTCCTTCCACATGTCTTTTACTTAGGTCTGTTTTTGTTTTTGAGATCAAGATTGTTATGCTTGTTTTTTTTTGTTGTTGTTGTTGTTGTTTGTTTTGTTTTGTTTTATTTTGTTTTGTTTTTTACTTCAGTTGAAGCATAATAGATTCTGTTCCAGCCCCTTAACTTTACTTCTGTGTGTCTCTCTGCTTCAAGTGTGTTTCTTGTAAACAAAATATTGTAGGGTGCTCATTTTTGACCTACTCTGTTAAACACTTCCATTACATGGGAAAGTTCAACCCATTCACCTTCACAGTTATTATTACTACCTGTGTATTTCCCTCCATCCTATTCTTCCTCTTGTTTCTCTTCTCTCTCCTTTCTCCATTTCTTTCCTCACAAGTGTTTTGCTTTTGTCTATAAACATCCCTGGTCTATCCTCTCTTCTGTCATCCACCCCCCTCCTCTTTGGTAAGATAGATTTCTATATTCAACTAATTGTGTACATAATTCCCTCAAAGTATGGTTCAAAAGATATCCATCACCCACCCTCCCATGTTCCCCTCCTCCCCTCTGCTATAACAGGTCTTTCACACCTCTTCATGTGAAATAATTTACCCTATTTTATTTCTTGCTTCTTTTTGCACCTAGTGTACTCCTATTTTTCATCCTTTAATTATTTTTATGCCATTTCCTCCAATTCACCTCATATCCATACATTCTGTCCATATATAATCCTTCTAGCTGTACTAATAGTGATATATATTTTTAAGAAATACAAGTATCATCTTTCTATGTAGGTATAAAAATAATTTAGCTCCATTGAATCCCTTGTTTTCTTTTCTCTTTTCTACCTGTTTATGTATCTCTCAGGTCTTGGTATTGAAGATCAACTTTTTGGTTTAATTCTGCTCTTCTGTTTGTGAAAGCTTAAAATAAATCTATTTCATTGAATGGCCATTTTCCCTTAAATTATTATAATTAATTTTGCTGAAAAGTGATTCCTGGTCATAGTCCTAGCTCCTTTGTCATCCAGGAATTTCATGTTCCCTGACCTTTGATCTTTTAATGTTGCAGCTGCTAAGTCCTATGTAATCCTGATTGTGGTTCCCCAATATTTGAATATTTCTTTCTAGCCATGTGTATTTTTCTGATACTTTTGAAATTTGGCTATAATGTTACTTGGGAATTCTCTCTTGGGATCTCTTTCCTGAGGTGATAGGTGGATTTTGTCAAAGCCTAATTCATCTTCTCATTCTAGGAAAATGGGGCAGTTTTCCTTGATAATTTCTTGAAAGATGCTGTCCAGGTCCTTCTTTAGATTAGGGTTTTCAGGTAGCCCAATGATTGTAATATTGTCTATCCTTTGATCTATTTTCCAGGTCGGTTGTTTTTACCATGAGGTATTTGACATTTCATTTTTTTTTCATTCTTTTGAATTTGATTGCTTGATTCTTAATGTCTCCTAAAATCATTAGCTTCCACTTGCCCAATTCTAACTTTTATGGAGTTATTTACCTCCACCAGCTTTTGTACTTTATGTTCCATTTGGCAAATTATACTCTTTAAGGAGCTGTTTTCTTCAGTTGTGTTTTTTTTTTTAATTTTCTTTTGCATATGGCCAATCTTTAAGTAGATTTTTTCTTCTTTTTCAAAGCTCTTGACTCTTTTTCTCTTGTATTATTCTCATTTATTTTTCTGATTTTTCTTCTATCTCTCTTAAATTATCTTAAACTTCGTATTGAGCTCTTCCATGAGTTATTTCTGGGCTTGAGATCACTTCCCATTTTTCTTTAGGATTTTGCCCATTGTTGTTTTGACATTGCTGTCCTTTTCTGAGTTTCCATCTTAATTTTTTCCTGTCACCATAATAACTTACTATGGTCTCATTCTATTTGTGTGTGTGTGTGTGTTTGTTCATATATTTTGATCTTTTTTTCCTTTTTTTAAAATTTGAACTCTCCTTCTGGGTTGGAAAGGGGTATGTTACAGGCTTCTTGTGCCAGGGAACTGTGGTGACTGGCCTTTTACCTGTTTCTGCACTGATATTGCATTGAGATTGACTAGGGTCCCTCATGTATAGTGCCATCCTAAGGGGGTGATGTGGAAGTGGTAGCTGGCTCTGATGGATGCCTTAATGTTCTGGCAACTTAGCTATTACAGAGTCAGGGTCCCCTTGGTGGTATCTGACATGTTCTAAGACTGATGGTATGTTTCTGCATTTCCCCTGGACTACAATGAAATTCATGTTGGTCTGGCTGTTGGCAGCTGCCTTCTTGCCCATGGCAATGCTGAAGCACCAGATGGGGGCCCAGACCTGAAACCTGCCTGTTTGCTTAAGCACTGGTATTGTTGGCATCTCTCTGCTTGCCTGGGAACTGAAGTACATTGAATCTTGCCACTGGAGGTTGCTTTTTGCCCAGGTCTGTGGTAAGGCATGTTGTCTTTCTCAGAGCAGGGTTCTGTTCATTCCCTTGGTTATGCTGAGGCACATGGGGTTCCCAGTTTTGGCGTTTGCCTGCTCTACTACACTGGAGCTCAGGATTTGCCACTGGTTTGCTGAAGTGCGACTTGCTGCTAGCTCGCTGGGATGTTTCCTGTCCTGGACTGTGTCCCCCTTTTAGCTGAATGAGATAGAACTTTCCTGACAATCACCAAAGTTTATTGGGTTCAAAGATTGTTTCATCTACTCTTCTTTGCTGGTTTTGCTTCTCCAAGATTTCTTTAGGGGTGTTATTTTGTGGCTGTTTGAAGATGAATTTACTGCTTACTCCTCCATCTTTGCTCCTGGAAGCTGTGTTATTTAACTTTTTAAAAAAAATTTAGAACTGAGATAAGGGGGGTGGTGCAGAGATATAATCTATTCATTACAATCTTGGACAATATGTAAAGAGTATGCCTAAGGAAGGGCAATTTTCTATAAGACCAGAGTGGCATCACTCTGTTGTGATAACTGATTGACTAGCTCCTTTGGCCATAGTTCTCCTCATATTGAATGTGACCTAGATATGAAAGGTTATGTCATAAAAATTAGAGATAAAAAAAGAAATTACCTTTCATATCTATGGCTAGGGGAACAGTTTATTACTACACAAGTGATAGACAGAACTACAGACTGTGAAATAGACAACTTTGATTCATAAAAATAAAATGGGTTGTACAAACAAATCAAAATATAGCTAAGATAAATAATAGTTAACTCTGAAGAAATATTTTCAGCAAGTTTCTCTGGCAGAAATTTCTTCCCTAAGGTTGTATAGATTCATTCAAAATTAGAAGAATAGAGCCATTTCCCAAGTAATAAATTACAAAGAATATGAACAGATAGTTTTCAAAGAAGGAAGCTAACTGTAGACATGATACCCACATACATATACAAAGATATATGTATACATATATGTTTGTGTATGTATATATGCATATATGCATGTACACATGTGTATATTATATGTATATGTATGTGTGTATACATACACATATGCATGCACACATATTCCAAATCACTTAAAATCAGAAAAATAAATATTTAAGTAGCTCTGATGTTCTACCTCATAATCATTAGAATTGCATATGTGACAAAGAAACAGTCAAGTGTTGGCATGGCTGTGGGAAAACAGGTACTTCCCTGCACTACTGATGAATCTATTAGCTTGTCTGAGCATTCTGGAAAACAAGTAGAACCATTAAAAAACATGTACCCAATATATGATGCATGCAAATACAACATTAAAAGATATCAAAAGTAAGATGAAATTTAATACCCCCCTTTGGTTCTACAGGCCCAATGACAAAATATGGTTTCTTCTGATGGTATAGAAGGTGATACTTAGACTTTAGAAATGGTTAATATGTCCACTCATTTTGCTTCCTTTCTTTTTTCTTTATTACAATGGGATCTTCTATGATGAGGTGGTGGTTTGTGTTCTTTTTATTTTACTTTATTTTTTTCAAACACCCTGTCCTGCTTCTCTTAATTTGTCTCTGATTATTTGCTTTTTCCATCCCTCTTGCTACAAAGCAATTTATTAAAAAGAGTACCATGTCAGAAATCAGAGGAGCAAGTGTAAATCTTCTTTCTGTTACTTGCTTCTTAAGTGACCCTGGAAAAGACATTACATCTCTCCAGGCCTCAAGTCCACCCATAAAATAAATCAGCAGGATTACGTACACTATAAATTCTTTTGGATCTACATATTAGATCCTTTTGAATCCTATTCTTTGGAAATACACTTTTTAACTATATTATTAAAATTGTTTTTCTGAAAGAGAGGACTTTATCCAGAAGGTTAATGCTTAAAAAGTTTTTCTGGACCATTCACCACTTTACTATTAATCTTTGTAAAATACTGTCATTGCTGTTCTTCTTAACTATCTTCCTCATACCTTCAATGGCTCCTCATCTCCTCAAACAAGAATTGGTAAAATAAGTAATTTTTTAAAGATTCAGAACATATTATCTCTTTAGGATTTTCTAAGTTGGTTTCACTGGCTATTAAGGTACCTACAAATTCATTACCAGCCTCTATTCACTCAGTTTCTTTACCATCCATCTTCCTGATTTTCAGACCACAAATTTCCCTTTACCAATTCTCCATGATGCTAGTTCCTTCATTCTATCCATTATTTAAATTTGTCATGTATATACTTATTATTGAGTAGTTGTTTGCTTGTTGGCTTTCCCATTAGACTGTGATGTCCTTGGGACGAATAGTTATTTTGCCTTTCTTTGTATCCTGAGCAATTGTATCAATGTCTGACACATAGTAAGTGATTAACAAAGTGTATTGATTGATTGATTGACACACATGTAAACACATTCACTCACACTGCTTGACAAAAATATTTTGGAGGAATAAAAATCAGAGAAACCCCATTTGTTTGGAAAAACTGTCCAGAAATTTGACTAGACTTCACTATAGAAAGTAATCAATATCATGATGTGACAGCCAAAAATGTTAATGCAATCTTAGGCTCAGTTAAAAGAGGGATAGCTTCTGATGTTGTTCAGATTTTTCTGTTGTGTCCTATTCTTCACAACTCCAATTGGGGTTTTCTTGGCAAAGATATTGGAGTGCTTTGTCATTTTCTTCTCCAGCTTATTTTACCAATGAGGAACTGAAGCAAACAGGGTTAAGTGATTTGCCCATGGTCACACAACTAGTAAGTGTCTGATGTTGTATTTGAACTCAATTCTTCCTGATTCCAGGTCCAGCATTCACTCCACTGTCTACTCCACACCAAGCTGCCCATAGCTTCTAGGAATAAGGGGGGAAAATAACTGTAACTCAAAATCTGGTGGAAATGAATGATGTAAAACAGAAGTTAATAAAGCATTTGTTTAAAAAAAAGAAAAGAAAAAAATAAGTAATTATTGAATCAGAACCAAGATGTTTTCTATTTCCTCAGCCAGATATCAACCATTGTGGGAAATCTTTCTCAAAGATTTACCCAGGCCAAGATTTAATAAGACAATAAAAGAAATTCTAAGTTTGGGTTAATGGGAGCACTCAGATTGGTCTGGGAAAATGTTGATTCTGTTTTGTCAGGCAGGAAATATGGAAATTGATGCTTATTCCAGCAAGATTTCAGTGATACAAGTCATGTACCCCCAATATGCTCATTGGAATATAGCCCAACCTCTCATTATGATATTCATTTTTCATTACCTGTTAACCAATAAGAGGTGATTGCCACCCTCAGGAACACCTTCTTTTCCAAGCACATATATATTGTAAGCCCACCATTGTGAGGGTGTCTTTGGCATTTGAGAGGGCCACCAACATCCTTTTATTAAAATGCTGGCATTATTAATGAAACAACTAATTACCCAAAAATTGCATCTCTCGAACTTTTTAAATGTCACATAAGCCTACTCATTCAGAAACCAGTGTTCTTGCCTCTACATTATGTTCTATCTTATCTAGGAAGACAATTTGGTTAACAAGTATTGTTAACTCCTACATGTCTTTCTCAGTATAATTTTCAACCTATTCTTTCAATTATAGTATCTTAGATGGAAGGGAATTTAGAGGCCTTCTAGTGCAATTCCTTCACTTTAAAGACAAGGGAACTGATGCCTAGGGAATTTAAATAACTTGCCCAAGGTAACATAAGTAATAATTGACAGATGCAAAGGTTAATCATAGGAAACTGATTCCCAAGAGACCATTAGGCAGCACAGTAGATAAAGTGCTAGGACCGGAGTCAGGAAAATCTGAATTCACTCTCTAGCTTCAAATACTTAGTATCTACATGACCCTGAGAAAGATACTTCTAACCTTTGTCTGCCTTAGGCTTTTCAACTCCAAAATGGGGATAATAATAACACCTAATTTCCAGTGTTGGTGTTTGGTGTAAGTTTCAAATGAGATAACACTTGTAAATCAGTTAATGTGGTTCTTTGGCACAGAGATGATTAATGAATATTTGTTCCATTATACCCACCTCCTTTACCCAAACAGAGAACTTTTTTTTTCGATCTTTACTACATTGGTTATTTTCATTATTTTCATTGTCCTCATCCACGATATCATTAATTTTAACTATAGCTTGTTGAGCTTGAAAACTAAAGAAATAAAAAGAAACATATAATAACATTAACATTGAGATCAATGTATTTAGTTATGGTAATGAGTAGAAGTGGGAAGGAAGTACAGAAATCTCTTTAATGATAAATTTGTTAGAAATACATTATCTATGAGATTGAATTCTAATAGGGTAAAGAATCAGGTTTTCTCAAGATCAGAATGGTCTCTGGAAAAACTATGAAGCAAATTATGTTTCGTTATTGACATCCCGTCTCTAATTCCAGTGATTCCTCTTTTTTGCATTAATTACTAGTGCTTATAATAATGCCCGTTTTCACCTTTGAGATAAATTAACACAACAAACTAATCTATACTACCCTGTCACTAAGTATAACCTTGTTCAAAGAAAATCCCATTTTAAAATAGAATATCTAGGGAGGAAATTAGTGAATCTTTTCAGTTAGTCAGCATTACAATGGATCTATGATCTTATCCATGAATGTGATCCTTCTATCATTGTAAATTATCCCATCTATTGCTAGCTGACTCATTGAGATTTTTGTTCTTGTTGTCCCATAAATTGTAATTTGAATATCTATTCAATGTGCTATATCTTTTAGTATCTCAAATGTATCTCAAAGAGCTGTCCATTCATTATCCCATACTATTGTCACAATATGATCAAATCTACTTTATTTTCCCATTTAGATATTCCATATACATACCTTTTACAAAACTTCATGCAGGCCACACATCATTGTGAATATGTTTCAGCCTTCTTACAACCTCCTTTGTAGTTACTCAGAATTTGATTATTTGGAGATCATAATGTTCCTTAATTTACAGTCATATAATATTTGTGCGCGCACACACACGAGTCATTGAAAGTTGCATGTAATTTCCTATATGTAATGTAGGCCTCTTCCTTCTTCCTATTCAATTCTGTATTTATCTGTAATATTTATCCAATACATATGCTTTGTTTTCCTAAGTCAATGGATTGTCAATTCGACCTGATGTTGGAGAAAATAGGAATTCTTCATCTATATGAATTTTACTTTATGAATTACTGTTATGTTTAAAAGGTCATATATCTCATCAAGAAGTCCATATGCATAAAATTTTGGGGTTTAATGAACCTAATACTATGCAGTCTTTGAACAAATATCAGGAGGATCTCAGAATTTATAGGAACAACAATAGCAAAACAAAACTGACAAACATATTTCTATTTTATATCTTACAAGATATGGTGAAACAGAGACTGAACAAAGTTATGTCTTTGGTTGTTTTTGAAAGAGAAACATGTATGACGTAAATGTGTACATGGAAGAAAACTCATTCTAAATGATAATTTAAGTTTCTTTGTTTTCCTAACGCACCAAATATATTTTGAATAATGAATGAGCAGTAAGTAAAATCATATGATAGTCTCTATATTTTTCATTGGTGATTTAAATATGGATGCATTGTTTTAAAGCATAGCTTCAAATCTATTGTTTTATAGTTTCATCAAAGATACATGGTACATAAATAGATTACTTATAAGAAATCAATAGAAAGATATTAAAAATTAGACAGGAGGGCAAATAATTATTGAGAAACTCTCATTTTTGATAGCATCCTTAATTTGTTTCCATTTATTTGGTATCTTGCTCTCTTTCAAGTATCTTTAAAATTGATTTCTTAATATATTCAGAATAGTTTTTCATGTAGTATGCATTTTGTCCATATTTATTTGGGTTCAGATATTCTTTCCAATTTAATCTTACTTCATTTTCTTACTATATGTTCATGTAGAATATGGAATACTGAGTTGTAGAAGTCCTCATTGAATGAAAATCAGTTTCTATTGAGATATTAGCATAATTGTTAAGTTTTGTTTTTATTTGCTGCATTCCTTCCAGTTGAATCCAATATAGAATTTGGAATAATTTATCTAAACAAGAACTTACATAAACATTTTTCTCGTGTTTCTATACTCTATGTCTTGCTGTTTTTTGAAGTAATATTGTTCATCTTTCACCATCCTCTCCCCTAAAGCTTTGCAACGTTTTTAAAGACTTCAGAAAGGTCAACAAAAATGAAGATTAAGAAAAGACCATTAGATTTGTCAAGTAAATAATCATTGGTAACTTAGGTGATAGCAGTTTTAGTGGAATGATATGTTTAGAAGCTAGATTATAAGGAGATAAGAAAAGAGTGAGAGCAGAGGAAGAGGAGACACTTTTTTGTAGATGGTCTTTTCATGAAGTTTAGTTGCAAAGAGCAGCAGAGTTATAGGGCATTAGTTAGTGGAGATGGAAGGTCCAAATAAAGGTGTTTTTAGGATGTTTATAAGCAGTAAAGAGTGAACAAGTACATGGAAAGATTGAATGTATGTAATCTTTTGATTTACTTACAACTTCCTTCTTTCTTTGCATTCCATTTATAGAGATGTCAGTATTGACATGGTTTGATTTCTCTAATTGTCAATTCAGGTGATGGATAAGGGCCTTACTGGGAGAATATGGAAAGATTATTTAATATTTTGATCAGTATAAAAATGAGATTCAGTCCCTTTCCCCTTTCATTCCATTTTGACAAAATTATTAAGTAGAAACCTCAAACGGAAAAGAGGGTCTTTGGAATTTTTCTTTGCTTCATTATTTTGCTATGTTGGGAATGAACAGCCTGGGCCCATGATTCTAATTAGTCTGGGAAACTCCCAATGCAAAAACTCTCCAATGTATGTAAGCAATCTAACTGTAGTTTATAATCATAAAATGCTGTCTAGGGGACTAGTGAGAGATTTGATGACTGGTTTATATCGGTGCGGCTTAGATATGTCAGAGAAAGAACTTGATCCAAGGTCTTCCTGATTTCCAAGCTAGTTTTCCATTCATTAAAACAGGAATTCTTAGAATTTCTTTGTGTCTGAGACACCTTTCAAAATCTAGTAAAATCTATGATTCCATTCTCAAAATAATCTTTTAAATATTTAGTATAAAATAAGCAGGTAGGTGACAGAGTGGATAGAACACTGTTCCTGGCATCAGGAAGATCTCAGTTCAAATCTCACCTCAGAAACTTACTTAGCCATGTAAACTTATGCTTGCTTCATTTCCCTTAACTATAAATTGAGAATAATAATAACTTATACCTCTGAGGATTTCTGTAAGTATCAAATGAAATAAAAATTGCAAAACACTTAGCATAGTGCTTGGCACATAGTAGGTACTACATGAATTTTAGTTATCATTATTATTGCTATTAATACTGCTATTATTATACTTTATAAAACTACAAAGGAAACTGGTTATATTGAAAGTTATCATTTTAAGTTAATTGACCCCATGTTAAGAATCCCTTCACTAGAGGAGGACCATAAGATTTTCTATTTAGGGCTGGAAGAGACCTGATAGTTTATCAAATCCAAACTCCTCATTTTACAAATAAGAAAATTGATGCATAGAGAGATTAAGAAACTTTCTTAAAGTCAAACAGCTGCTAAATATCTAGGGTAGCATTTGAACCCTGGTCTTTCTGAATCTAGGACCAAGGTGTTATTCATTCCACTATACTATTAACCTTCATTTTCTTGGCCTCCAAAGCTAAAAAATATTATCACATTGTAGTCAAGCTTTGTCATCAAGTATGATGGGAAGAGAGGCAGAATAGACATTTCTAGCCTATTCTCGTCTCTCCCATTTCTAAGGGAAGCTTTCATTCCTGCCAACAGGAGAATCAGGAGATTGGTGCCAGAGGCTAATATTCTCCTCTTCTCAGAGCCATGGGGTACCAGGCAAGAAACAAATCTATGTGCTCCTTTAAACACTACCCTTCTAGACGATATGATGGAGATCCAGCTAATGTTCTATCACTTTGTCATTGGAAAGGGGGAGGGGCAAGAGCAACCCTAAACTCTCTATCCAAGGCTTGACCCTTTCCCTATCAAATAACACTTACATAACAAACATAGTTAATAGCAAATAGCGTTATAGAAATCATAGCCAAACAAAAATCATATAAGGCATTAATAGGAGAATATATACCAGAGAATATAAAATGAAGGTGTTCTATCAATCAGGAATGAGACAACTCAGCTCAACCAAGAAAAATGGTCCTTTTTCAAAGGGAAAATCCCTGATGTCTCTAGAGTTAGCTAAGTTGGGAAGAGGACCATAATGGAGGATACCTGTTCTGCCCAAGTCCTCATAGATTATTTTATTATTATTATTATATTATAATTTATTATTTTCCATTAGTCACTTAAAGTGAAGTTGACCTCTTACATCTTTTGTCCCTTGAAGCTGTTTATTAGGACTCCCTGGGTAATAAGTCACCAAAGGGAAACTTTCACTTGAAGAGGCCTTAAAGAGAAGTTCAATGAGAAATTCAAGAGTTCCAAATGAGGACCATCAGAGAACTAAAGTTCTCACCTCTCACCAACCCCAAGCTACCTCTCATGCATTTCAGGAGCTTTATCTCTCCCAATAAGGAAACAGTCCATAGCAGTGGACTTTGGGACAGCTCTTACATCTAAAACTCTTGAATGCTTCTCCTTACTCCTTCCCAGGGAGTACAAATGAACACTTTTTTTTCTTTCAGTCCCAAAATCATTGTATCATTTTAAATACAAAAGAAATTGTGAAGGATGTATGGCCAGCAAAAAACAAAATTATACATTCTCCCAACCCATAAATGATATTGCTGGGCTGCACTCAACTCTAAGAGTACACAGGAGGCCAAGGAAGAAGGCCAGACTTTTTCTCTCTGCTTTTAATCTTAGCTGAAGAAAAGAATCAGATTCCTTAGCATCAGTTTGTTTCGGAACATCAGTGACAGTCAAAACAAATCCTCTCACTGATTGTGAAGCACAAGGTAATTTATCTGGGACTGCTGAGGAGATAATAAATTTAATTGTGCATTTGCAAGGTAATTTTCTGTGAGTGCAAATAAAGTAGGAAAGGATTGAAGTCCATGTTTGGTCAGGTAAATTTGCTTCCCCTTCCCTCAGCATTTCTAAGGGAATTTGAAACTTTAGAGGTTATAGTTCATTCACTCTTGGCAGAATAGCACTTCCTGTTTCAATGAAAAAAGGCCCATAATGCTTCTTGGACGTCAAATGCTCTTACGAAACAGCACTTGATGAATTGAGTGTAAGTGAATGAGAAACACATGGATTAAGTTTCCATTAAAATCCACATGGGTTTAATAATTAAAGGGAAAAGTGCTTGACAAAACATGTTTTCTTGGGTTTTACTGGACTGAAAATATGTGAAAAGTGCTTCAAGACACTCATTGTGAACCTGAAATGTGGCTAGGATTACCCAAGCAGACCAAGAGAAAAAGACACTCATCGTTTCAGATTGTGGTCATAATCTTTGTTACTCCACTCGACTTTTGATACCCAGAAAAACATGGAGGCTAGACTGGGATGACCCATGCTCCAGGAACCATTTGTCCTCCTTAGAGGCCATTCAACATAACTGATATATTTCATAGATGAGGAGATTGATGTGATTTTTCTCTTTCATTTCTCAGGCTTTAATAGCAAACATAAGTTCTTAAATCACATACACTTCAAATAATGTATTTAGCAGAGTAGAAAGATCATTAGAATGAGAATCAGGAGATCTTAGAAGGGGCCCCAGATACCTTCTGATCCAGTGCCTTAAAGTATTGCAATTGACTAGCTGTATTTGACCTAAGAGATGTTCTTTAACCTTTCTGGGCTCAATGTCTTCACCTCGAAAAGGAGAATATAATCACCAAATACCATACCTAAGCAGGATCTTGGTGATCATGAGTAATAAATGGCAATAATGGAAACTTCAAGGTACATAGTGATCATGTTATCTAAATTCCTCTTATAAAAGAGGATGAGGAAAAAGGCTCATTTCACAAATGTGGATACTGAGGCTCAGAGGAAATAACTTGCCAGAAAGTGACTGGTAAAGCCTGGATTACAGGATTAGAGCCCAGGTTTCCTGGAATCTAGGGCAGTGTTTTCCCCAAAGCTATTTGCTTTACCTATTTCACTGAAATATAGGAAAGAAATTAGTGAGAAAATAGAAGGAAAAATGTTTGAAATAGAAATAAAAGGGTGCTGACAAGTAGAATAGTCTGTACAAATATAATAAGATAACTTATTACAGAAATGTTTAAACACTATTTAATCATCAATATTTATTAAATACCTCCTATGTCCTTTTGATAATAATAGGTGCTATAGACAAAAATATTAAGTATAATCAAGTTTTTGTCTTCAAGGAGTCTCTTATATGTTTGTGTATTTTTATGTATGTGTGCACATGTATATGTGTTGTTGAGGGGCATTTGGGGTGAGGAAAATCTAACACATACAAAATAGTGAATAGTTTTTGTAATACAGTGGAAAGGTTGCTGGCCTTTCAGGAATTTAGGAGACCGGAGTTTCAATCTTCTTAATCTAGCCTCCATTCATTAGTGAGCTGACTGCATGGAATTAGACAAATCCCTTTACCTCTCTGGGCTTTGGTTTCCCTAACTATGAAATGAAGGCTATGAACTAAATAAGTTCTAGGGTTTCATCCTGAGCTATTCATCTCTAATGCTAAGGAATAAGTCAGGAGCTACACAATTTAAGTACAGTAAAAATTCAGAGAAAGTCAACACGTCAAGTCAACAAGCATTTAATAAGTGATTACTATATGTCAGGCACTATGCCACTCAATGGAAAAACCAAAGTAATCCTAGTATTCATAGAGCAGTACTCAAGATTGTTTCTAAATCCTAATTGGTTTCCTTTATTCTTCTACTGTAATGTTCCTCTCAGCCCTGATTCCCAATAAATACTTACTTTGGGTAAGAGAATACAGATACATAATTTCCCTAGACTAGTTTATGCATTTTCAAAATGGTTTGACTTAGTATTTGCAACTAAAATTGTGGTTTTACACCATGGGAAGTAATATCTGTTATATTTGACATGATATTTCTTTTGACCATGAACCCTCCAAATACAAACACACAAAGAAAAATGAGTCATAACTGAACCCTAAAAATCTCAGTGCAGAACTAAAAAGTTTTATGCTATTTGGACCTTTTGGTACAAAAGATGATGTGGAAATTTGCTAGTCATGCCAGGAATATTTCTGATTGTGCTACAAATAACTCTGTGTGTGTGCGTGTGTGTGTGTGTGTGTGTGTGTGTGGTTGTTTTCTCTCCTCTTTATTTTTTCCCTGAGGAAATTGACTTTACCTTTAAATTTAGAACTGATGGCTCAACTGAAAACATGAGAAAGAAAATAGCATAGCAAGGTTAAATCAGTCATTATTATGGGAAGGAATACAATCTTCTTTTTTTCAATGAACTGTAGGTGATGTCTATATGGCTGACTTTTGCTAGGTTATTTTCAGTGGTGGATCAATAATAATAAAACTTTTATATAGTGCTTTACATGAACTCATTTATAAGGTAGGCAATATAGGAATCATTATCGTCATTCAGCTTATGAAGAAACAAAGGCACAGAGAGATAAAATAATTTTCTCAGGGTTACACTGAAAAAGAGTCAAAGGCAGGATGGGTTACTTTAGGAATGATGTATCTGGTGCCTATAGGCTTCCAAAAGGTTGTACAGGACAGCCATTCACCACAATATACAGATACTGTTTGGAGATAGGAAAGGATAAAAGCAAAAGGGTTTCTGTAAATGGTTTAGTATTTCTTGGTCTTCTCACTCTCTTCTATACACGGTATGTGATATTTTTTGCCTCATTACCTTTGTCTGATGACATTACTTCTACCTTAAATACATTCTACTTTCTTTGATTACTAAAATCCTACATATTTTTCAAAGGATATCTCCAATGATGCTTCCTCAATAAGTTATTCCCAATCATCCCAGACAACTGTGTTCTCTCCATTCTGAGCTTCCATAGACTTAGTTTGCATCTCTTATGTCTCACATACTTAATGTGACTGGTTACTGTTATTTTGGAGGCATGTGTCTTATCTGCCCAGTATATGGTAATTTTTGGAGGACAGTATCTGTGTCATAAATTTGTTTTCCCCAAAAAGCATAGATTATAACAGATGCTCAAGAAAATCCTAGAATTTAACTGGAAAGGACCTTGGAGACTTTGAAATTGAAATCCTCCTTTTACAAATGAAAAACTTGAGGAGCAAATAGTTTATGCAAGTTGTCTAAGGTTACATAGGTAGTAAATATCAGAGAAAGATTTTGAACCCATGACTTATAAGTCTTGAGCCAGTTCCCTTTCCATTGTAAAACGCTGATCTCAGTGCTTTTACCAAAAATGAACGTTATTTTTTTCTTTGTATTTTGAGTTCAGAACTCTCTCTTTCTTCCACCCTCCCCATTTACTGAGAAGGTAAACAATGTGATATCACGTATACATATGAAATCATACAAAGACATAGTTCCATGTTAGGCATGTTGAAAAAAAAAAGAAAAGAAAGAAAATTAAAGAAAGTTTAAAAAGGATACTTCAATCTGTGTTCAGATTTCATTGGTTTCCTCTCTGCAGATGGATAGCATTTTTCATCATGAGTCTTTTGGAATTGTCTTTTCAATACTGTTTAAAAATATTCTGATACATATTCCTACTGTACATTCTGTTTCTTCTTAGAGTTAGAAGGAATATTAAAGAGCATCTAATGTAAAACCTGAAATTTTTTTTAAACAAATACTTTATTAACTTCTGTTTTACATCATTCATTTCCGCCAGATTTTGAGTTACAATCATTTTCCCCCCATTATTCCCCTACCCAACCTCCCAGAATAGCAGTCCCACAAGATATCGCTTCCTCCAATCTGCTCTCTCCCATACCTTCTCCCATGCCCCCATCGACTTCTCCATTAGAGGAAGATGAATCTTTGTGTCCCAATGCCTGCACATCTTATCTCCCAATTATAGGCAAAAGAGTATTAATAATACTATTTATATATATATTTGAAACATTTAATGTTACGACCTCGAATTTCAGATCCATTTCCTTCCTCCCTTGTCACCCATTCCTTCTTGGGATATAAGTAATTCAGTATATGTTGTACATGTCTAGCTATGCAAAACATTATCATAGTAGATATATTGTACAAGGCTGCTTATAATTCCCTCCCACTCATCCCACCCCCCACCTGGTCCATTCCCTACATGATCCTGTCCCTCTTCTATAGTGGGTACTTCCAACCTCCCCTCACCCCAAGGATGCCCTCCCATCCATCATCCCTCCTCTCATCCCCCTTCCCCCTATCCTGCTGCAGGTTGAGATATCCCATTTAGTATGTATGTCATTTTCTCCCTGAACCAAATTCAATGTGAATGTGGTTTTGCCTTTTTAGCCTTCCTTATTCTCCCCCTCCTTTGCACCCACTTCCCCTACATGAGATAGTTTACCCTACCATGTCTCTCCCCATCTCCTCTTGCCACTTTCCTCTCTCACCTCATAATTTCATCCCTTGAGTACTCTCCCTTCCCAACAAATTCAACCTATGCCCTCTATCCATATATAACTGTAACCATATACACACACATTCACATATGTATTCATATAACCACACCCCCTTCTTCCATTATTTTCATAGTGAGAAAGATATCATCAGTCAAAGATATTGCTTTTCCATATAGGAATGTAAATAGTTCAACTTTGATAAGTTCCTTTTGATTTCTTTTCCCTGATTACCTTCTCAGGCATCTCTTACTTCTTGCGTCTGGATGTCAAATTTTCTATTCAACTCTGGTTTTTTCCTCAAGAATGCTTGAAAGTCCTCTATTCCACTGAATGACCATATTTTCCCCTGAAACAAAATACTCAGTTTTGCTGGGTAGGTGACCCTTGGGTTCATTCCCAGTTCTTTTGCCCTCTGGAATATCATATTCCATGCCCTTAGATCCCTCAGTGTAGAAGCTGCCAGGTCCTGGGCTATTCTGATTGTGTTTCCACAATATTGAAATTGTTTCTTCCTGGCTGCTTGTAGTATTTTCTCCTTGATCTGGGGATTCTGGAACCTGGCTATAATATTCCTGGGAGTTTTCTTTTTGGGATCTTTTTCAGGAGGTGATCTGTGGATTCTTTCAACCTCTATTTTGCCCTCTGGATCTAAAACATCAGGGCAGTTTTCCTTGAGAATTTCTTGAAGGGTGATTTCTAGGTTCTTTCCTGGATCATGGCTTTCAGGTAGTCCAATAATTTTTAAATTGTCTCTCCTGGATCTATTCTCCAGGTCAGTGGTTTTTCCCATGAGATATTTCACATTGCCTTCTAATCTTTCATTTGTTTGGATCTGCTTAACAGCATCTTGATTTCTCATAAAGTCACTAGCTTCCATTTGCTCCAGTCTAACTCTGAAGGAATGAATCTCCTCAGTGAACTTTTGAGATTCTTTTTCCATCTGGCAAATTCGACTTTTTAAGGCATTATTCTCCTCATTGCCCTTTTGGGCCTCCTTTGCCATTTGAGTTAGTCTATTTTTTAAGGTGTTGTTTTCCTCAGTCAGGCTGTTGACCCTCATTTCATACTTTTCCTGCATCCTTCTCATATCTCTTTCCAATTTTTCCTCCACTTCTCTTATTTGATTTTTAAAGTCCTTCTTAAGGTCCTCTATGGCCTGCAACCCGCTCATGTTTTCCCCTGGGGCTTTTGGAACAGGACTTCTGACCTCACAGTCCTTTTCCGGCTCTATGCCCCCAAAATAGGAGTCTAGGGTTGCATTTTTCTGTTTCCTTTGCCTTGGCATGTTGCCACTTAATTGCTTGACTTTTGGGCTTGTTGCCACACTATGGCTTTAAGGCCAGATAGAGGAATTTTCGTCCCGAACGTGTGGGGGGCAACTTCCGTTTCTGGCAAGCTGTAAACCCACCCACAACTTCCACCCTAGATCACAATCCAGATCCAGGAGGTTAAAGCAAGAGCGATTACCCCCCAAGACTGATCGCTGGATCTCCCCACGATTTGTAGGCTGGGAGCTGGAAATGCCTCTGAAAACTACACAGTGGAGTGTCTCCTCAGCAGCTTCTAGCCCCCAGGGGAGGGAGCTGACGCATTCCCCAAATACAGGTCCCAAAGTCCATAGGACACTAACCTCTTACTTTGTCCTAGGCAAGTCTATGTTGATAATTCTGGAGTCTCCTGGTGTTCTGGGGTTCCTCCAACCGGCTGCTGGCCCTGCCGCCCTGGGGATAAAACCTCGGCTCAAGTGGACCTAGGCTCGGCTGGGCTCGGCTCCTGCGCTCTGCTCCCAGACCGCTGCGCTGGTCCTTCCTGCAGGGCTCCCGGGCTGTCCTCAGCGGGAGGTTAGCTTCTCTGTGTCGTTCTGTGGGTGCTGGGGCTCCAGAAGTTGTTCAGCGTCCTTTTTTACATAGTTTGTGGAGAATCTGGGGGCAGAGAGGCTTGGATGAGCTGTTTCTACTCCCCCATCTTGGCTCCGCCCCTCAAAAACCTGAAATTTTAAGACCTAAAAGTTAAAGCTTTCCATAAGACTGAACCTAAACTACCACTCAAGACTCTATTTTTTAAATACAACCCTATGAAATAATATTATTATCCCCCTTTTAAAGATAAAGAAAAGGTTTAAAAAGTTTATCCTGAAGATGGCGGAGTAGAAACAGCGCACCCAAGGCACTCTCCCCCCAGATTACCTCCAAACTATGTAAAAGGGGACTCTGAACAACTTCTGGAGCCCCAGAACCCACAGAATGACACAGAGAAGCTAACCTCCCGCTGAGGACAGCCCAGCAGCCCTGCAGGAAGGACCAGTGCAGCGCTCTGGGAAGCCATGATCAAAGAAAGAAACTAGAAATCACCCTTCAAGAAATTCTCAAAGAAAATTGCCCTGATGTTTTAGATCCAGAGGGCAAAATAGAATCCACAGATCAGCTCCTGAAAAAGATCCCAAAAAGAAAACCCCCAGGAATATTATAGCCAGGTTCCAGAATCCCCAGATCAAGGAGAAAATACTACAAGCAGCCAGGAAGAAACAATTTCAGTACTGTGGAAACACAATCAGAATAGCACAGGACCTGGCAGCTTCTACACTGAGGGATCAAAGGGCATGGAATATGATATTCCAGGGGGCAAAAGAGCTGGGACTGAACCCAAGGGTCACCTACCCAGCAAAACTGAGTATTTTGTTTCAGGCGAAAATATGGTCATTCAGTGGAATAGAGGACTTTCAAGCATCCTTGAGGAAAAAACCAGAGTTGAATAGAAAATTTGACATCCAGACACAAGAAGCAAGAGATGCCTTAGAAGGACCCTGGATCTAAAGCTGCAAAAGACTAGAGAGGCCATCAACCCCAATGTCACTCACTTGTGGTTCCAAGAAACTGTAGGATGCACAGTGGCCACAGCCCAGCAAAACCATCTCAGCAGATGGGCTAAACCAAGTTGAGTGTAAACGACAGGCCTCAGACCCATCAATGAGTTAGGGTGAGTCTACCCCAAGCACAGGAAGACTTTCCTCAGCAAAATGGGTAAATGAGAACAATCTGTTCCAGTGGCCATGAAGGCACCTGAAGCAGGTTCTGTGGAACTTTTAGAACTTGGTCAGACACTGAAGACACCAAAGTCATCCACAGCATCCACTGCATCCCAGGTCATCACCAGTTGTCTTGACTGTTGCCACTGGGCTTCAATGACTTTGGGAGAAAATGAGGTCAACGACTTTGTGCAACTCTGCATTGCTTAAATAAATTCACTTTAAAAAAAAAAGTTTATCCTGGACAATCTAGGTGAATTATCTAGAGTTCCATCCAATGATAAAAATAAAGGATTTTACTATTAGTTGAATAGGCTTTTATCCTCCCCTCCCCATTTGCCTATATACACAAACTTTTTTTCAAATAGGGAATAGGTTTGTCACGAATGCCATTGTGATAAAAATTTTATTGTACTTATTGCCCCAGAAATGTAGCTATAACCTTAGAGTTGAAGGGAAAGAAAATTTCCTACCAAAAGAAAAGATAAAGTAAAAGGCATGCAAGTTGACATAAGTTGATATAAAAATGATAAGTAAGTAGTAAAACAAACAGAAATGTTACCATGATGGAAGAAAGGGCACATTTCTGAGAAAGAATTAAATTTCTTTTTTTTTTCATTTTTAAATGTCAACTCTTAATTACAAACTTGTGTGGGTTTCTACAAAGACATGATAGACAAGATTTCTTTGCACCTTTCCCATTGTCCTAGTTAAGTCTCCCTTTCCTATGAACATGGAGACAGAAGAATGACCTTGTAAAAATAGAACCTTCTTGCTTAAAATGAGTAACTTCTCTTATTTTTGCAAGACCAGCATAGCCAAAGATGGCCAAGGTCATAAAGCCACAGAAGCTTAAAACTGAAAGGAACCTTAAAAATCCCCTATCTCACGCCGTACATGAGAAAGCTGAGACCTAGAGAGAAGCTATTGTCCCAAAGTCACAAGTTAACTGATAAGAGAGTCAGGGAAGTAAACATCTTCAAAAGATTATAATTTTCCATTGTACTCATTTGAAAACAATAATTCTCACTGAATGGACTGATCTTTAGTATATTTTTATAATTAATCTTGTTCTAGGATGATTATAAATGGGGGATGAGATAGTTTTCAAACATTTTAGAATTTCATAAAACTGAAGAAAGCCCTATCCACACACTCTTATCCTTGAACGAGATTATTAAACACACCAAATTTATATCTGGCATGTATCCGTTAACACTTCCTGTCCTGGATTCATTTCTGTCTCAGCCACTTTCAAGTCTCCAACATTCTCCCAGGATCTAAATCTGAAAAGTAACCTTAAGGATAATTTTGTCCAATGCACACACTATTACAATGAAGATATACAGGCACAATGTGGAAAAAATAGTTCGAAGTACATGCAGGATTTAATGGCAGGCATTTTTCTTGCAAATCTGGCTTAATTTCCACTTTGTCATTCAGTGCTGCCCTGGTTTTCCCTCTCATTGAAGAAGGATATTTGATATTCACTCACACAAATATGGTTTTTGGAACTGAATGTGTTATTTCTCCCATAACATACCTTTAAAACAAGGACCACAAGGAGAGTTCACAGATAAGTCAAAGGAATGAATCACTAATCATAAAATTTCAGGCATCAGTGAAGCAGACTTTCACTCAGCTTAATGTAAATGTGACTCTTCAACTTAGGCATAAGAAAAACCTAGAGGAATAAACAGAAAGAGGTAATTTTTTTCTCCACAATAATGTGTGCTGTACCCCTTTCTGTACTTACTTCATGAGCTCTATTCATATTTTCATATTGGCTCTCCAGAATTATGGTTGCTACCTCGTTTTAAGGGTAAGGCTTTATGTCTGCACTAGCTCTGTAATTCAAGTCCCCACCAGTGTGCTTCTCATTACCAATATGTCAGCAGATAAAATTAACTTTTAACAAAGGCATTTGCTAAGATGGACTGATTTAAAACAGAACAAATGGGGAAAATAGTAGCTACAAAACATCCCTTCTTCCCAACAACCAGAAACTTAAAAATATTTTCCTACACATTTGCATGCACATACATACATACATAAATACACACACAGACACATATATGTATATATATGTATATGTATATACACATACATACATATATACATGTTTATATAAAACATATATTTTTATACTTCTGGTAAGTCAGAGTGTGGAACTTCTTTATCTCTTCCTTATGTTCTCATGGGGGGACTACCCTGCAGTGTAATGTACTTGCTGTGTAGGTTATACAGCTAGATTTCCTATGGTTCTTCTCCATAGCCGGCTCTATTCTCTGTCAAGAGAGTCACACTTTTTAAAGCTGATTTCTTCTTCAGTTGACTGTATCCCTATATCTGTGTTTGTTTGGAATGTATCTCTGATCTCTCAATTTGGCTTGACCTCTTTCAGACTGACAAGCTCTCAAACTGCAAGATAAGATTTCTCCCCCTGAGTAAGTCTCTTGATGCTAGATACCATGATTGATAGGTTAGAAGGATAACAGAAAAATCATCTTCTCCTCCTACCACCCTCTAACAGGGGTCTCCTCCACAGTCAGTTCCCTACTTATCATCTCTTGGGTGGATCAACTACTTTTCCTTAGACTGTGGACTTCCTGAATTCTGAGTATGCTACTTGTCATAAATGAGTAAATACTGTCAATGTATAATTTAAGGGAAAGCAACTGAATCACATCATCCCCTTTCTACATCTGTATCATTTTTGACATGAAAAATTTACCTTACAACTCTAAGCCTTTAATTTGTGAAGCCAACTTCTTTTTCTAAGATATCTGATTATCTCTTAATTATTAAACCCATTAGCTCCTCCTTGCCCTATGTGTGGCTTTTGATACTTTCAAGGTCAACATATACTTTCTCCTAAATATTCTCATTTCTATGACCCTATTCTCTTACTTTTCCACCTACCTCTCTGACTGTTCCTTCTTAAGCTGATTTGTTAAATAGCATCTATCTCCTCTACTTTGTCTAACCTGATTTGTTAAATTGCATTTATCTCCTTCTCTCCTTTGTCTAGAGATTTTCCAAAGATTTTTCCTAATCTCCTTTTGCATTGCTCTAAACTCTCTCTCTTTTGATGAGTTCATTAGTTTTTATATTATCTCTATGCAGATGACCAACAAATCTCTATATCTATAGCTGATCTTCATCTCTCTGCTAAGCTCCTACTCAAAACAATTACATATTACACTTCTCCAAGTGAATTTCCTGCAAGTATCTTAAACTCAACATATTGAAAAAAGAAGTCATTATATTTAGCCATAGCCCAAATTTTACCAAACTTTCCTATTATTACTACAGGTATAATTATTTTTCACCTAGGTTCACAAATATGGGATTATTCTTGACTTTATCTTTTCCTACATGATAATATCCAATCAATCAACAACTCTTGGCTATTCTTCCTGGACATCATTTCTCACATTTGTCCTTCTCTTTATTGTACTCCACACACACACACACACACACACACACACACACACACACACTTGCTTACCACTCCGTGCCCCTATGCCTGGATTATTGCAATTCACTTAAATCTTTCCAGATTATCCTCCACACAAGTAAGATTAAAATAAACATATCACATATCCTCCCATGGAAAACATAGTTTAGTGTGACCTCCTATATGGGGCTTACTATAATTCTCTATATGAACTTACTTTGTATTACATTGTAAGTAAATACTGTATATTTACTTGTTTGCAAGTTGTATCTCATGTTAAAATATGATTTCATTAGGCCAAGGATGGTTTTGGGATTTTCTGTACCCACAGTAGGTGTTTATAAATGCCTGCTGAATTAATTAATAGTTCTGTTTATTCTTGACTTTAGTTATATAAACTAAAATTTGAATTCTGTGGTGTTAGGACCTCCTAGAGACCCTTTTTGTTCACCACAATGTTTCTAATTGTAAGCACACAAATGTGAATAGAGGTCTAGGTAGGTAACTCATTACCTGAAGCAAGGTGATTTACAAACATTTATTCACACAGTTCAGAATTCTGTCACTAACAATATAGCCTGTAATCCAATGGAAATGTGTATTACATACTGCTATGTAAGTTATCAAGATGATTTAGTTGCCAAAGAGCTTTGATTTTAGTTGTGATTTTAGTACTAGATAGTTATTCAACTTTGAGTGAGACTCAGTTATTTCCTAAATACATGACCTTGGGTGACCTACTTCTCTTCTCTAGGCTCCAGTTAGTTTATCTCTAAAAGTAGAAGGTTGTACTAGATTGTCTTTATGATCTATTCTCTCTTTTATTAGTATGATCGTTTTTTCTTGCTTAGATACCTATGATTTAATTGGTATAGGCACGTCCTTCTTACCGCTTTTTCAGCCCAGTTTTGCAGACAAACATAGAGAGACAGCAGGAGAGTTGTGATGGTGCAGTCTCATTAAAAAAGATCTAATAACAAAATTATGAGAATCTAATTACTAAGGTTACCTCTGAAACACCAGTCCCTTGAAAGTAAATTCAGTACAGCACTTTGTTTTCTCCCTGGAATTTTTTTCTTTTTGTTGTTTTCCTTTTCTCTAAAAAGTGAAATGATATTAAAAATTCCAATGATAGCCCTTCCTATACCATCATCATTGGTGTTAAACAGGCCTTGCTCCTCTTCTTGAATCAACAAATTAGTTGGTTGGCTTTTGTTAATGAGACTGCTACTATGATGCCTAGATCCCTGAGCATCCCAAAGTCCCATGTTTTGCAGAGTAACCACCTCTGGGGCAAAGCTTGGCATCTGTTTAATACCACATAGTAATCCAACCCAATTGCTGAGGAAAAGAAGGGGAAAAACACACACTCACATACACCATTGCCAATTGAAACTGCAGGGGGGAATTTCAGCTGGCAGAATGCAATTACATGTGTTGGAATTTGGCCAAGACACCCTGCAAAATAGCACAGCAGTGATCAGTATATCTTACTTTGCACAGGGTGGGGAACGAATTTACCCATCATTTTCAACACACGAGAGATTTTCTAAAGGCAATTTGGACATGGACCTTAAGGAACCCACAAGAACAGAACTTGGCCTTTGAATATTTACAAGTATAAAAATGTTAATTAGTCTTCAGAAATCATCTAGTATAAATGATTTGTCATCTCTTTTCCTTTTCTTTTTTAATAATTGTATTGTACCCACTTACCAGACTAAGGAAACTAGTTAAATTTGTGTGTGTGTGTGTGTGTGTGTGTGTGTGTGTGTGTGTGTGTTCATGGAATCCAAGTTAAGAATCTTTGATCAAGTTCAAGCCTTCATATTCTAAATGGAAAAACTAAATCCCAGAGAACTCAGTTGTTTACACTCATACAACTAGGATACACCAGTCTTCACAATTTTTTCTCTTTCTGAACACGAGCTTGAATGTTTGGGAGCTCCTCCCCTCCTCCCCTTAGTGCTATGCTTATTACCAATTTAAATACAAATTTTCAATTGCTGCCATCTCCTTTTTATCCATTACCATTATCACTCTTTGTCAGGCCCTTTTTACGCAACAGCTAGACTAGAACTTTCCCAACTGGTCTCTCTGCCTCTTATACCACATCCCTTGCCAAAATATTTAGGATGACATTCAAAAACCTTAAACTCTCACTGCAGTGGAGGCAATTTAATGTTGGTCCTGGAGTCAGGAACATTTTGCTCATAAATCCGACTTCTGACTCTTACTAGTTAGAGTAACCTAAAATTAATTAACTTTTCGGATTTCTATTTCCTCATCTATTATATTGGGTCAGTAGTACTTCCTTAACTTTCTCACAGTTATTGTTGTGAGAAAAAGCCTTCAAAAATCTTAAAGGGGTATAGAAATGTGAATTTTTATTGCTACAGCTCTCAATCTCTCCATATCAAACATTGCCTCTTGACATGTGCCTTTCACAATCCTCCCTTATAAATCATTGCAAACTCTCAATTTACAACCATTCTGTGTCCTATAATTAGAAGCCCCATACCCAAAGTGATAGCTAATAAAGTCATCTGCACTTCTAAAACTGTTAGGGTTAGAAAGGAACTCAATTTATTCAACTTATCCCTGATATTTTTTAATTGAGTCTAATATTTTGTCCATCTAATGAGAAGATAAGACTCATTGGGAAAGACTCTTATGCTTGTGAAGGCTGAAAGCAAAAGGAAGAGGGAAAGGCAGAGGATGAGATGCATAGATAGTGTCATGGAAGCAAGAAACATAAATTTGAATAGCCTTTGGAAGATAGTGTAGGATAGAAGAAGCTGCCATGCTATGGTCCATGGGCATGCCTCAATGACTGAACAACACTATATTCCAAACATGTGGTAATCCAGTATTCATTTGGAGATCTCCAGTGAAGGGAATAGCAGTAGCACCTGAGATCACCTATTTCACTTTTGGATAATTTCTCTAATTATAAAGCAGTCCAGTGATCAGGGATGCTAAAGGGACTGAACATTTTGAAAAAAAAAGATATCTGAGGGGAATTCTGTACTCTTACTGGGAGGAAGATCAAATGGCATTTAGTGGCTTTGTTTCCATTTACACAGTTCTATGCCACAGTTCCAGAGTGGGGAAGAGTAGAGAGTCTCAGATTAGAGGCCTAACTATGTAACGAACCGAGTGCAGACCAGGAGGACAGTAAGGTAACCTATCTCCAGATCCCATCATGTTGGAAGCACTAAAAACTTAAAGAATGGGCTATGAAAGCTGAGCAGAAGAAATGAACAAACAAAAACACCTGTAAGCTCAAGTCAGTCATTATGGCCTCAAAGATGGGCAAACTCCAATTCTAAAATAAAGTCTGGAGTAAAGTAAAAATGCTGGGGAAAATGAGCAAATGATTACAGTCTCAATCATCCCACTTACAGCCTGTGGACAAGTCACTTACTCTATCTGGACATCAAATTCCTCACCTGTATAATGAGTGAGAAAGACTACATGGACTCAAAGATATTGCCTAGGTCTAAATCTGTGATTCTTTGCTCCTAAATTGCATCCTGCCTTGTGTCACTCATAACTCTAGAAGTTGTCATATAAGCTATATGTGTTCCCTGGCATCTAATACTTGTCAAGATGGAGTGAATTGGGTCAGAAAAATTAAGGGTTTATAAGGGATCCCAAAGATATATTTAACAAATGATTGGACTGAATTGCATTTAACTCAAGGGGATTTTTCTGCAGATGGAAATTCTTTTTTTTTCTCTTACCATATTTTATAAGATTTCTCAACCTCGAAGATTCCTGTTTTAAAGCCCCATTCTTGGGGCGGCTAGGTGGCTCAGTGAATAGAGCACCAGCTCTGGAGTCAGAAGGACCTGAGTTCAGATCCGGCCTCAGACACTTAACACAGACAAATAAAAAAACCCTAGCCATGTGACCTTGGGCAAGTTACTTAACCCCAATTGCCCTCCAAAAAGAAAAAAAAAATGGTCAGTTCCTCCTGAAATATCCATATTAAGATATGATTAAAACAAATTATCTTCCATTCTTCATTCTTCTCTGGGTTTTTGTTTTTGTTTTTTTTTTCCTTTTTGGAGGGCAATTGGGGTTAAGTGATTTGCCTAAATCACACGGATAGTAAGTGTGTCAAGTATCTGAGGCCAAATTTGAGCTCAGGTCCTCCTGACTCCAGGGCCCATGCTCTATTCACTGTGCCACCTAGCAAACCCAACTCTCTTCTCTGGGTTTTGCTCCTTTCTTCTGGGACTTCTTTCTCTCTTATGCCCCTATATGGACACATTTCCATTAGAATTTTAAGTTCTTGAAGGCAAGGGCTATCTTTCTTCTGTTTTCATTAGCAACATTTAGCCCACTTTCTGGCACATAGTAAATACTTAATCATATAAGTTCTTCTAAACAGAAACAAAACTAGATCCAGGTGACTGGGGTTTTGTTACAAGGTGCTGAATTTAGAGGACACTGAGAACCCTTGCTTCCTTCTGGTCTTTAGCAGGATAAAAACAAAAAAATATCAAACCAGTTTAGTAAGAGTAGTTTGAATAAGGAGCTGTCATATATTGGTTCTTCCTCCCCATGACTGCAGCACCCCAGGTGAGTATTGCTCCCTGTTACTGCCCTTCTTCCCCAATCTGACTTGCCTCAGGAATTATGCATATTTCTTATCTGCCCCAACACCTAAATTCCTTTTTATAGCTACTCAGTATACCAGGTAGGGCATGAAAAGCAAATGAGAAAAATCTCCTATTTCATTTCTTAAAAAACATTTTCTCACTGAGGTTTAATGTGGTAATTAATACCAGTATCATTACTCCCAAGTATCAGGTAAAGAAATTGAGTCTCTTGAGTAGTGACTTGAGTTACCTGAGATGACACAGTTAGCATACCTGAGCATTGAGTTTCAAACCTGGATCTTTTAATACCCAGTCCATTCTCTGCTTCCCTTCATCGCTTCTTCTCTTCCTATGCCTTTCAGGAGTGATTCCCCCAATACATAAAACCTGATATATTTTAAGGTGTTCATAGAACAGCTTCTCCTTGAAATTCTTTTCAGGAGAGCTGTCCTCTTAGATATAAGGTTATGAAATATTAGCAAGGGTGGACTCAGAATACTTACTGTCACCACAGTTGACAAAGAAAGCTAGTTTCCATCTCACTTCTCATGTAGTGCATGCAGAATGGGAAAACCCCTTGGCTTGTTAGATTTCTTTAACCTCCACAAACAATAAATAAAGTTGTATATTTGTTTTGTTTTGTTTGTAATGATACACCCAATAACACCTGATGATAATACAAGTAAACATATAGACCTTTTAGCACCTCCTGGAAATGTCATCAGAATATAAATGATATGAAAAACCAATTTGGAATTATCACTTACTTTCTTCAATGATTTTTCTGATCATAAAACTGCAAAGGTAGCAAGTGTCTATGTTTGTGTGTATGTATGTGTGAGTTTGTGTTTATAAGTAACATTGCAGTCCTGTAATACCTATACATTTCTTGCTTCATAAAAATGTATTAATTGTTAATGAAATTCTATACCATAATTGAATATTATATACTTTAGAAAAGGTATAATATTTATGCAGCCTACATATTAATGGAGCTAGGGACAAATATATAAGGTTGTGACTAAGGGAGCATCAAAAATCCTATTATTACTGGTAATCACACACAATTTAGAATGATATATGATACATACAAGATAAATTTTGATCATTGGTATTGTGTTTGCTCTCATTGACTGAGTTGCCATTTGTGAATACAGAAGAAAATAAATAATACAGTATTCCAGAGTTAAATGATGGCTCATTAGAGATAATGATAGAGGATCATTCTTATAATGAATAATAATTACACAAAATTAAGTATAATATAAAATAATATCCTGTTACAATAATAAAAACTGACATTCATAAAAATACACTAAATTTTGCAAAGTTTTTCATATGTATCTGTTGCTATAAGCTGCACAACAGCTTTGTGAGTCACCTGCTGCAGGTGACGTTATCCACATTTTACAGATTAGGAACCTGAAGCTCAGAAAAGGTAAGAAGTCTGAAAGGCCACAGAAGATTTAACTAAATGTAAAGGAGTTGGAAAAGTATTCTAAGGAAATGTAATATCCTGAGTAAGGAGAAAGGAATGCAATCATCACCATCATCATCATCATTTCTAAGCTTTATGAAAGGAAAAAAATTAAAATATAAAGAATTCTTAGAAGAAATCAAAACTATGATGGAGAAAAGGATGATAAATATGATCCTTGTCGACCTGTCTACTACTGGAATTGTCCCAAAGATGCATTTGGTGAATATATAGAAGATAGCTTTATATACAAATGTTTTCATTCTGTTACCCATAAACATTTATTTTATCTATTTCTGCAATAGGCTAAAAATAATAACCAAGAAATAATAATGGCAGGAAAGTGATTTGTCTCAAGACTCGTGTAATCCATTAAAGATGAGAAGTAAAAAAATGAAAAAGATGACTAGATGAGATGAATAATAAAATAATAATGTATCTCCTTATACAACAATTCATAGAAGATTAACTATAAAATAATAATAGTAAGATAATAACCTGTCCTACAATTATGTCAACTTTATCGGAAAAAGAGGAAAAGCAGTAGTAGCTATAATAATTGACATTAACGTAGAGTTTAAACTGAGTAAAATCCCTTTCATATATTATGTCATTTGAGCCTTATAGCAGTCTTGTGATGTCTGTACTCTAGGTAGATGAAGAAAATGACAAAAAAAAAAGATTTGATGTCTTATTCAGCATCCCATAACTAGAATGTGTCAGATAAATGAAATGAACAAGTTCTTCCAGATTCCAAGATGGTACCGCATCCTTCATCTACTATATGCCACTACCTATCCATGAATGACTCATTATAAACAGAGAGCCATGAAGTTAGAGCTTAAAGATCTTAGAAGTCACGGAGTTCAACCCCCTCTTTTTACAAAGGAGAAAACTGAGATGCAGAGGGGTTAATTGCCTGATCCAAGATCACAAAGGTAGCAAGTGACAAGGCTGGGATTTAAAGCAAATCAAATCCTTTCCACTGCTAAAATTTCACTTTCAAATTGAATATTTGGAAAGCTTTTCCTTTAACACAAAATCCTTTTACCTGGATTTAATTCAGGACATCCTTGGGAAGTCAGCAAAGAACCTTTAGTGAATATGTACATTTCTGTTTAATCTGACTTTATTTTAATACTCAGCAGAAAACTGGAAAGTATAGCATAGCTATACTTATTTATTGAAGACAAAATAAGTAATATTCCTATCAATTCAGTTCTTTTAATTTGTGTAAATTCTATTCCTGCATTTTCACCTGTCTCAAATTGTGTGTTCCTAATGCTGGCTATAGGGCACAGTGAATAGAGCACTGGCCCTGGAGTCAGGAGGACCTGAGTTCAAATTCAACCTCAGATATTTGACACTAGCTGGTTGGTTTTGGGCAAGTCACTTAACTCCAATTGCCATCCTAAAAGCAAAAAAAAAAATGTGCGTTCCTTGATGGTGGGGGGTCATGATTTCTAAGCTTGATTTGTTCAGTGGCACATTTATTTAGCCAGTCACTTATTTTCTGAGCAGCAAAGGTCCCCAGAGATAATTGAGTTTAAGGATTCTTAACTTGGTATCAAGTCTCTGCAACATAGTAGATTCTGAATAATTACTTACTAGCTTAACTTGATTTGAGTGGGGTCCATGGATGCCCAAAAAATCTTTGATAGATTTCAGATATATATATTTCATTAACTTCCTTAGCATTTCCTTCCATTAAATATATAAGCAACAAAAATTACTTTGAAAAGACATCTGCAGTTTTCACATACAGTGATAAGAGGAACTGTAACAGAAAAGAGGTCTTTAAGAACTGATGTTCTTATACTCTACTCTCCCCTATATCTAAGCAGGAATCCCTTCTCTCATGTTCTTAACAAGCACTGATCTTTTCCCCCATTGAATACCTTCAGTCATTTACTACTTCCTAAGGCAACTAGTTCAACCTTTGCTCAACTCTAATTGTTTGGGAAATCAGAGTAAAAGTCATTCTGAATCAACCACAGATAATCCTCTAAATTATATTTTAACAACAGCAGCAATACAAAACAACAAAAAGTTCAAGCATTCCATCATAACATCTAAAAGAATGCTACCTAAAACAAGGTACCTGGGTCAGAAAGGAAGGGTAGAGAATGTGGGGGAAGACAATTTTGAGACCCTCAACTTTTTGAACTTATGTTCCTCTATTAGGACAAATTGTTCCTAACTCTAGCAGTTATTTTTAGCAATTGAAAGTCGTCAAATAGAATGCTGTCCTGAGCCTCAGATCACCCCCTCCCCCCTGAAAATAGCTCCCAGTTTCACAGCTTGAAACTCCAAATAGATTGATTTAACTTTCTTCCCTGACTAGACAGTTTTCATGATGAGCTTCCCCCTCCCCTTCACCCCCTACTTTGGACTAACTAGCCTTTGATGTTTTTTTTTTTTCTTTTTTCTTTTTTTTCCCTTTGGTAATCACAAGGCTTTGTAAGTTCCCCAGGCATGGGTATCTGCTGACTGTTGTCAGCTGCACTGTCGGCTAGCAGCTGGTGAAGTCCAGAATCAATGGACACAATTAAGGACTAGAGATGAGATCTCCTTCAATTCTAGTTCATGTTATGAATGGTGATCCTATAATTGAGAACAATTTCACCCTGATTATATATGGCCTCTAGCTATTGTGTTTTTGAAAGTTTCATTTCCTTAGTTACGTTGTAAGCACCTAAAGGGCAGGGAATATGTTGTTTTTTCTTTCTGTATTCAGGATAACATGAAGTTCAGTAGGGGAAAAATAGTAATAACCCAAGAATAATAATATCTTATATTTATATAACACTTTTTACAAAATGCTATGAACATTGTGTATATCCCTTCATTTATTTTCTCTCTTCCATGCTAAGAACCAACAATCCTTTGAGATATGAAGAATACTTTATTCCAGTTCCAATGAGGTGTGTCCAAGAGAGATTAGCTGACTTGCCCAATATAATATAAGAAACGATAGAGCCAAGATTTGAACTGATCATTAGACTACAATTCTAGTGCTCTTTCTAGAATACTAAATTGTTTCTTTAAATAAATACTTGCTGACATGGTAGGTGTTGCTCTCATCTCTCAGTTGTAATATATATGAGTATCACCGTTCTGGAGACATTTTTTTTTAATTAACTACATGTGAATGCTTTTTAGCTAACATCTAATCCTATTTAATTATTTATTTATCATAGGGAGGTTTTCAATAAATTCCCTAGCATTTGTAATCCCTTTATGCTAGATTCTGTCAGTATATTATTTTTTATAGATCAAAATGTCTCAAATGCAAGGAGTCCTGATCAAGATATGACAAAGAACAAAGATTAGCATTCATGGCAAAATGTATACTGTTCTTATGAGATCTATAATTTAAGGCAGTTCCTTGAGAGAGTTGGCCTTGGTAGTCCATATGTGTTGGAGGGGTTAGCATCAGATGTTAATTGCTATAGAGGAAATAATTGAAAACTAATGATGGTGTTGTCATTCAGTTTTTTTCAGTTGTGTCTGACTCCTTGTAGCCCCATTTAAGGTTTTCTTGGCAAAGATGCTGGAGTGGTTTCTCATTTCCTTCTCCAGATAACTTTACAGATATGAGGAAGCTGAGAAAAGAGGGTTAAGTGACTAGCCCAGGGTAACACAACTTGTAAGTATCTGCGTCCAGAACTGATTCACCAAAAGGAATTTTTTAGGCCTGGCACTCTATCCACTCCACCTTCTAACTACTCGACTGTGGTACAAGGTTAGTAAAATAAAAATTTGAGTAAAATAGAATCAGGCAGAAACATTTACACATTGATATTTTTAATTTTTTTAATTTCATCAATACATTCATCAAATATTTATTGAAACTTTGAAAAAGGAAATTAGTAAGAGGACAATGCATATGCAAGAATGATTTTAAATAGGTATGTATGTGTTAAATGTTACAGCAGTGATTCATTTGGGGTACAGAAGTTCAGGAAGCGAAGAAATCTCTAGTTGTGGTAATTAAGAAATGTTCCTTAAAGAAGAAAATGTGATTGGAGATGATTAAATTTTGGGTTTGAAAACTGGGGAGCTGGGTAGAACGTGAATGAAAACAATGACTGGAAAGTGGCATAGAATGCCATGTAATCCAAATGACTTAAATATAGTACACATAAGAGACAATAATGGAAAATGAGAATAGAGAGGAGACTTCATAGAACATCATGGAAGGCCTCAAAAGTCAGCATACACTTTATTCAATAATTGATATGAAGTGACTGAGGGTTTGTAAACTGAATAGACACATGATGAAATGGTCTTTTATGAAGATCAGATGGCAGATATATGCCTGACATATGAAAAAATTGAGAGACTTGGTGTAGGGAAAATAATAATAAATGAAATTCATTTTGAAATTCATATACTTTTTTAAAGTTTTAAAAGTTTTTTCTATGTATCGTGTAATTAGTGAGGAAGGTGATATGGATACGAATTAACCCATTTTATAGATGAGGAATCTGAGGCTCAGAAAGATCTTTATTATTTTCCCATGACTAAAAGACTAAATGACTAGCAAATGTCAGATGACAATTATTAATCCAGGTGTGATGATCCCAAAATCTGGCACACTTGTACATTATTTTATGCTGACAAATAAGTCTTTGTTCAAAGCCAGATATTATTTTCCTTGAATTTTTCACTATTTTATATTAGCCAATATATTTAATAAAATATGGCATACATGGTACCTTAAATGGTAGAAGGTAAATAATGTTAATAAGCTTCATATCCTGCCTCTGAAATATACTAGCTGTGTGACTCTGGACAAATCATTTAACCTCTCAGTATATCCAGGCAACTCTCTTAGACTATAAACTGCAGAACAATGTCAGATCTTCATTAGGTGGGGGTGAGGATGGAAGCAAGATTTTCTCACCAGTATTGTCCTGTATCAATGAAATCACAGGTCTGGTCCTACCTACCCACTTTCTCCTCTCCCCACCAAAAAAAAAGTACATATGAGTTCATAAGATCATTAAATTATGAGATTTTAGATTTAGAGCTGGAATAGTCATTTTGTTTGTTGTAGTTGAGTCACTTTTCAGTAATGTCAAACATTTTGTGACCTCATTTGGGGTATTCATGGCAAACATACTGTAATGGATTCCCATATCCTTCTCTAGATCATTTTAAGTATGAGGAAACTGAGGTAAACAGGGATAATTGACTTGTTCGGGGTTACACAACTACTAAGTATCTGATGCAAGATTTGAACTCGTGAACATAAGCCTTCCAGATGCCAATATTAGTGCTCTATCCACTGTGCCACCTAGCTCCCTCAGTATAGTACCTATAAGCCATGTATCTATTCCAAGAGTCAAGACAGCAGAGTAGAAATAGAACTTCTGTCCAGCTCCCACTCCCACCTTTTCCAATTCATATAAAAATTATTCTAAACAAACTTTGGAGCCACAGAACCAACAAAATGACAGAGAGAAACTAACTTCCAACTGAAGACAGTCTGGCAAGCTGGCAGGAAGGGGCCAGCACATCACTCTGGGAGCCAAGCCCAGCCCCACATGAGCTGGAGGTTTTAGCTTCAGGGTGGCTTGACCAGCTGCCGGCTGGAGGGACTTCAGATCACCAGCAGCTGTGGCAGGTTACAGAATTATCAACCTATAGATGCTAAGGACAAAGTGAGAGGTCAGTGGAGTGTGGACTTTGTGAATTGGAAGTTTGGGAGTGCAGTCCAGCTTTAATTCCCTGGAGGGAGAAGTGGTTGTGGTGCCGCAGCCATGCGGCCATGGCCACATGCCTGCTTCAGAGCTCCTCATCTGCATATTGTAGGGGACCAAGCAACCAGTCTGAGGGGTAATTGCTCTTGCTTTAACCTGCTTGTATCTGGATCTCTATCTGGGGTAGAGGTGTGGGGTGCATGACCAGCTTGCCAGAGCATGTGGAGGCTTCAGAGAGGGCAACAGCAGCTGAGAGGGCTTCAGCAGCTGCCAAAACCCTAGCAATTGGGACAAAGCTCCACTTTCTGGTAGCAGAGTTCTACTGTGGAAAAAGTCAAGTGATTGAGTGGCAACATGAGCAGGCAAAGGAAGAAAAGCAAGAGCAATCCAAAATTAGATTCCTATATTGGGGACAAAAAGGATCAAAGCATAAAACAGGAGGAAGACAACAAAGTCAGAACTCCTGCACCAACGTCTTGCAAGAAAATATGAGTTGGTTACAGCCCATAGAGGAGCTTAAAAGGATTTTGAAAACCAAATAAGAGAAGTGGAGGAAAAAATGGGAAGAGAAATGAAAACAATGCAAGAAAATTGTGAAATGAAATTCAACAACCTGACTGAAAAAAATGACTCCTTAAAAATAGACTAACTCAAATGGCAAAAGAAGCTCACAAAGGCAATGAGGAGAACATGCCTTAAAAAGCTGAATTTGCCAGATGGAAAAATAAGCTCAAAAGCTCACTGAAAAGAATCATTCCTTCAGAATTTGGTTGGAGGAAATGGAAGCTAATGACTTTATGAGAAATCAAGATGCTGTTAAGCAGATCCAAACAAATTAAATTAGAAGGCAATGTGAAATATTTCATTGGGAAAACCACTGACCTGGAAAATAGTTCCAAGAGAGATAATTTAAAAATTAATGTAGTACCTGAAAGCCATGATCAAAAAAGAACCTAGAAATCATCCTTCAAGAAATTCTCAAGGAAAATTGCCCTGATGTTTTAGAACCAAAGGGCAAAATCGAGGTTGAAAGAATCCACCAACCACCTCCTGAAAAAGATCCCAAAAAGAAATCTCCTAGGAATATTATAGCCAGGTCCCAGAGTTCCCAGATAAAGGACAAATATTACAAGCAGCCAGAAAGAAATAATTTGATTATTGTGGAAACACCATCAGGAAAACACTGGATCTGGCAGCTTCTACACTGAGGGATCAAAGGTCTTGGGATATGATATTCTGGAGGTCAAAGCAGCTGGGATTAAAACCAAGAATCACCTACCCAGAAAAACTGAGTATCATGTTTCAGGGGAAAATATGGTCATTCAATGGAATAGAGGACTTTCAAGCATTCTTAATGAATAATACCAGAATTGAATAGAAAACTTAACACTCAGATACAAGGAGCAAGAGAAGCATGGGAAGGTAAACAGGGAAAAGAAATCATAAAGAATTTATCAAAGTTGAACGGTTTGCATTCCTACATGGAAAAATGATCATTGTAATTTCTGAAACTTTTCTCAGTATGAGAATAGTTGAAGGAAATAGAAATGTGTGAGTATGTGTATGTGTGTGTGCATGTATACATACATATACATGTCTATATAGGAGGCTATATGGGTATATGAATACCTATGTGAGTGTGTGTATATATGTGTACAGGTTTACATAGAGGGCACAGGACCAATTTAATATGAAGGGATGATATTTAAAAGGTGAAATTAAGGGGGAAGAGATGAATATAATGAGAGGTGATGGGGTGAGATAGAATGTGGTTATTATCTCATATAGAACAATCAAGGGAAAACTGTTACAATGGAGGGGAAGAACAGGAAGGCAAAAGAGAATGAGTTAACTTTATTCTCTTTAAATTGGCTTAGGGAGGCAATGACATACACACTAAATAGGCTATCTCACCCTACAGGGAAGTAGGGGGGAAGGAGATGAGAGAGGGAATGATGAAAGAGAGGGCAGGCTGGGGGAAGGGAAGTTGGAAGCACCCACTTTTGAAAAGAGAAAGGATCAAAGTAGAGAATAGAACAAGTGGGGTGTCAGATTGGATGGAGTGAAATATAGTCAGTCTTTCACAATATGTCCACTATGGAAATATTTGCATAGCTACACATGTACAACATATATTGAATTGCTTATCTTCCCAGTGAGGGTGGGTGACAATAGAGGAAAGGAAGGAATCTGGAATTCAAGGTTTTAAAAACAAATTAAATATACATATATATAATTTTACATGTAACTGGGAAATAAGATATAGAGGCACTGGGGCATAGAGATCCACCATGCTCTACTGGAAAGTTAGAGGGGGAATGGGGGAAGATATGGGAAATAGCAGATTGGGGGAGGGGATATTCAGTGGGATCACTGCTTTGTGATGTGGGTCAGGGAAAAATGGGGAGAAAATTTGTAACTCAAAATCTTTTGGAAATGAATGATGTAAACTAAAAAATAAAAGAGAGAGAGAGAAAAACGAAACCATCTATTCCAATCCCCTCATTTTACAGAAGAGGATGAGATTTAGAGAGCAGAATGCTTAGTGATTTTCAAAGTTCATAAATGTGTTAACAGAGCCAAAATTCAAACACAGGTCCTTTGTATCAAAATATTATTTATTTTTCTCAAGCCTACAATAATCCTATTGTATAATTACAAAGTGATATAATTATTAAACAATTCACATTTTAATAGCTTCCTAACAATGCCTCTAATGAAAAACTATAGCAGAAAGTCCTTACCTAAGTTTTTAGAAAATCACTACATGTGCTTAAACCTACTGAGTCTCTGTCCTCTTCCCCCCCCAACCCTTTCTCCTTCAGAGAGTGACTATAAGCAGGTTATAGCTTTCCTCATAGGCTGCTCCAGTTTCTAGGTATTAGATAGCTGAATACTTCAGAGCAGGAAAACTTAAGTTCAAATCTTCTCTCAGACAATGAATAGTTATGAGCCTGAATGAGTCATTTATATTTTCTCAGTCTTGGGTTCCTCATCTGTAAAATGGTGACAATAATGAAATTTCTGCTCAGAGTGTTTGTGAGAATCAAATAAGACAATGTATATGATATTATTCAAACACACTGAAAATTTCTATTACTATATAAATATTAAATAATGATAATGATAATCATTATTATCATTATCTAGAAGATAAATTCTGCATACCTAAGTCATCTCTGGCAAAAATTCAAGATTTAGCATGCACCCATCTTCCTTCTGTCCTCCATACCTATTTAGATATACTTTTCTCTAAGATAAGAACTACTGAGTAGCTGTGTGGTATGGGATAGAAGGGAGAGCACTAGAAAAAGCCTCAACTGACCTGAATTTGATTCCTGGATCTTACACTAACTAGTGGTATGACCCCAGTCAATGAACTATACCCCTTCTTTGTGTGAGTATTCATCTGCAAAATGAGAGGGCTGTATCCTAGTATGCCTATTGTCCGTTAGCTCAAATTCCCTGTTTCCCAGGACCATTTTTACTTTGTTGTGCTGAATTGGAGGTGGGATAAGGGTAGGTCAGCCACTCCACCCAGAAGCAGTCAGGGTCAAATGAGCCAAATAAAATGAAAGCAGGAGAAAATATAAGAAGGAAGTATAGCACACACACCAAAAGACACAGGGCTCAATAGCTTCATATAGAATACTGTTGACACATTATCAGTTACCTCAAGGAAAATCACAGGAGACAAATGAAAGCTTTCTTTACTATGGTAGTATCAACCGGGTTTACAAGCCTTCAAGAGACTCTTAGCAGAAATCAGTCTTTTCATGTTTCACTGCACAGTTCTACCTTAAGATGTTAAACCAATCTCTTCTTGAAATTAAAAACACTCACAGGTTGAGGGAGAAGCTTGAAAAAAACAAACAAATGACCTCTTCCCAATCCTCTTTGGACTTCTTGGAAAGGCATAGAAATTCCAAAAAAAGAATCTTAAAAACAGTTGAGGTCAAACCTGGTGACAAGTGATTCTATAATAGCTCCTTTTTCTTTGCATTTCTCAGAATCAAGGTCATGGCAGAGTTCAGCTTCCCTGAGTAGTATTCAAAGCTGCCTTCTCACAATAAACTCACTAACAGAATAAAATAAATTCATAGGTTAGCTTCTTTTTGTGTCTCAGGCCTGTGATGTGGTTGTAAATTGTACAAGAAAGGTAATGGGAATCTTCTGAGAGACTTGCTAAAAAGAGAACTGGCCTATGAATAATTGAAGTTAGTTGGAAGAACACTACCCAGACTATATTGCAATAATATGAATGACATTCAGGGCTTCTTAATTGCCAATGCTGCAGAAGCAGACTATTACTCAGACAAGTTTCTTTCTACATATCCAATACTTCATATTCAAGTAGAGCACCTCATTGTTGACCCCAATACTTTAAGCTTACTCTGACTTCTAAACTTTTGCTCAATTGGTTCCTTTGCTTTATATTATGTCTCCAAATGCTCTACTTATACAAAGTCAACACTGCATTCAAGGTTCAATTAAAAAACAGCCTCTTCCATATCTTCCCTAGCAAATGAAGGTTATTCTAATCTAAGCCAGTGTGGCACAATGGAGAGCATATTGGTTCCGGAATCAGAATATCTAGGTTCATATCTCCACGGCTTACTGCCTGTGTGACCTGGGGCAAATCTCCATTAATAAATGTAGGAATTAGGGCTATGTCTCCTTTTGGGTTAATTTGCCCTTTCAGGTTTTATATGTTTTAGATAGGCTCTGCTAGGCCACAATGACCTGGCCTCAAGGAGACACAGGCAAGGTGGTTGCCCTGTTGGAATTCTTCCAAATGCAAGCAGATCTTGACTTTCTTCTTCCATTCTTTATTTTTCTTCTGCATTTTCTTTGATTGCTTTTTATTTAAAATTTCTCCCTCTTCTGTTGTCAGCTTTGTTCCTTCTTCTGAACAAAGGACAAGGCATAGTGAGACTCACACTACTGGTGGTAAGGTGCTATCAACACAATGTGATTCTTCACCCGTGTCTTGGAATGGACCAGATCATTTTTGAATATATTGTATAACACATCAATATTATTTTTTTTCAGGTACATCACCCAGAGCCCCAGGAGAAGATACCTATCTCTAGCCTCAGTGGTTGGTACTTTTATTTGCTGCTGTAGACTATCATAGTGTGGATGTGGTGAGAACAGATCTTGGTTTTAGCAGGAAAGGTCAGTTGAAATAGAATGAGAGAGGAGCTGAGTCCAGCACAAACCACACCAGCAAATTAGAAGCAGTCCTTGGGATGACTAAACCAGTGACAGCATGGGTAATTTCCAGACTTCTCAGAGCCACCCCTTGTCCCATTAAATGAGGAGCAGGCTTTGGGAGAAACTGAATCAGCAGCAGCAGAAGTTTCTTCTGGAACTCTCAGTCTACAGACTTTAACAACATCAAAAAAGTGGTCAGAAGATCATGGGGATCTTTTTGCTGGCACAAAGAGTAGGACTCTGTTGCTTGGGGGGCAGCCTTGGGTGACAATCCTAGAGTGAGAAGAAGCACTGGCATACCAGAATCTGTGGTGCACTGGAACAGGGACACTTCTCATAGTACTAGGAAAGAAAAAGACTGCTTATGGTCATTCACAGACCAGAGCACAGGCAAGGGGAATAATAAACACATTTTTTTTAGATTATATACCTTGGAAGAACTAAAAATTTACAGGTCCCAAAAAGTACTTCTGAAAATAGTTGCAAAAAACCCCTAAAACTTGGGATAGTACACCCTCCAAGCTAGAAGTAGAGAGGTACTTTAACAAAGAATTAAAAATCAAGAAATAGGCTGGGGAAATGTGCAAGCAACAGAAATACCATAGAAATTTACCATGGAGAAAAAGAAGATCAAAACACACACTCAGAAGAATATTACAAAATGAAAGTTCCAAAAAAATAAATAAATAAAAATAAAGTGAAAATTCCTAAACCAAAGCTTCCAAGAAAAAATATGAATTGTTCTCCAGCCCTGGAAAAACTCAAAAAGGATTTTGAAAATCAAATAAAAGAGGTAGAGAAAAATGGGAATAGAAGTAAAAGTTACGTAAGAAAATGATGAAAAATGAGTCAAAAATACTGAGGAAGATAAAACTTTAAAAAACAGACTAGGGGATTAGAAACAGCTCGTCCAAGACAATCTGCCCTCAGATTCCCCCCCAAAACTATGTAAAAGGGGACTCTGAACAACTTCTGGAGCCCCAGCACCCACAGAACGACACAGAGAAGCTAACCTCCCACTGAGGACAGCGCAGCAGACCTGCAGGAAGGACGAACACAGCAGTCTGGGACCTGGCAGCGTGCAGCACGCAGAGCGCAGGAGCCAAGCCTAGCCCAGGTCCCCATGAGCAGAGGTTTTAGCCCCAGGGCGGCAGGGCCAGCAGCTGGCTGGAGGAACCGCAGAACACCAAGAGCTGTGGTGACTCCAGAATTATCAACATAGACATGCCTAGGACAAAATAAGAGGTTAGTATCCCATGGACTTTGGGACCAGTATTTAGGGAATGCGTCGGCTCCCTCCCCTGGGGGCTAGAAGCTGCTGAGGAGACACGCCATTTTGTAGTTTTCAGAGGCAGCACCAGCTCTTGGCCTGCGAATTGTAGGGAGATCCAGTGATCAGTCTTTGGGGGGTAATCACTCTTGCTTTAACCTCCCTGGATCTGGATTGTGATCTAGGGTGGAAGTCGTGGGTGGGTTTACAGCTTGCCAGAAACGGAAGTTGCCCCCCACACGTTCGGGACGAAAATTCCTCTATCTGGCCTTAAAGCCATAGTGTGGCAACAAGCCCAAAAGTCAAGTAATTAAGTGGCAACATGCCAAGGCAAAGGAAACAGAAAAATGCAACCCTAGACTCCTATTTTGGGGGCATAGAGCAGGAAAAGGACTGTGAGGTCAGAAGTCCTGCTCCAAAAGCCCCAGGGGAAAACATGAGCGGGTTGCAGACCATAGAGGACCTTAAGAAGGACTTTAAAAATCAAATAAGAGAAGTGGAGGAAAAATTGGAAAGAGAAATGAGAAGGATGCAGGAAAAGTATGAAATGAGGGTCAACAGCCTGACTGAGAAAAACAACACCTTAAAAAAAATAGACTCACTCAAATGGCAAAGGAGTCCCAAAAGGGCAATGAGGAGAAGAATGGCTTAAAAAGTCGAATTTGCCAGATGGAAAAAGAATCTCAAAAGTTCACTGGGGAGATTCATTCCTTCAGAGTTAGACTGGAGCAAATGGAAGCTAATGACTTTATGAGAAATCAAGATGCTGTTAAGCAGATCCAAACAAATGACAGATTAGAAGGCAATGTGAAATATCTCATGGGAAAAACCACTGACCTGGAAAATAGATCCAGCAGAGACAATTTAAAAATTATTGGACTACCTGAAAGCCATGATCAAAGAAAGAACCTAGAAATCACCCTTCAAGAAATTCTAAAGGAAAATTGCCCTGATGTTTTAGATCCAGAGGGCAAAATAGAGGTTGAAAGAATCCACCGATCACCTCCTGAAAAAGATCCCAAAAAGAAAACTCCCAGGAATATTATAGCCAGGTTCCAGAATCCCCAGATCAAGGAGAAAATACTACAAGCAGACAGGAAGAAACAATTTCAATATTGTGGAAACACAATCAGAATATATGGTCATTCAGTGGAATAGAGGACTTTCAAGCATTCTTGAGGAAAAAACAGAATTGAATAGAAAATTTGACATCCAGACACAAGAAGGAAGAGATGCCTGAGAAGGTAATCAGGGAAAAGAAATCAAAAGGAACTTATCAACATTGAACTAGTTACATTCCTATATGGAAAAGCAATAACCGTGGGTTATTGGTGGGGGGTGGGATCAGTGGGAGGGAATTATAAGCAGCCTTGTACAATATATCTACTATGATAATGTTTTGCATAGCTAGACATGTACAACGTATACTGACTTACTTATCTCCCCAGAGGGAATGGGTGACAAGGGAGGAAGGAAATGGATCTGAAATTCGAGGTCGTAACATTAAATGTTTCAAATATATATAAATACTATTATTAATACTCTTTTGCTTGTAATAGGGATATAAGATGTGCAGGCATTGGGACACAAAGTCTCACCTTCCTCTAATGGAAAAGTCGATGGGGGTATGGGAGAAGGTATGGGAGAGAGCAGATTGGAGGAAGCGATATCTTGTGGAACTACTATTCTGGGAGGTTGGGTAGGGGAATAATGGGGGGGCGGGGAATGATTGTAACTCAAAATCTGGTGGAAATGAATGATGTAAAACAGGAGTTAATAAAGCATTTGTTTAAAAAAAAACGAAAGAAAAACAGACAAGGCCAAATGTAAAAGAGGTCCGAAAAGTCAATGAGGAGGATAATGCATTAAAAAGAAGAATTGGGCAAATGGGAAAAGAGGCACAAAAATCACTGAAGAAAATAACTCCTTAAAAAGTAGAATTAGCAAAATTGAAAAGGAGGTACAAAAGCTCACTAAAGAAAAGAATTCATTGGCTCCACTATTCCAAGATTTCTCCTGAGGCAATGTTCTCTGGGTTTTTCAAGGTCAAGAAGGTAGGCTGGGAGCAATTACAGTTTACTCTGACATCTTGGCTTCCTGGAGGTTTAAATGGGTGGCTCTCAGGCATTCAGTCTGTGGTCTCCAAAAGTGACTGTGCCTCTCTCTCTCCCAGTTCTGACAGATACCCATCCTGTGTTGAGACGTCTGAAAATTGCCACTTCTAAAGGTGACTCAGGCTTCTTGGGTCTGTTCTGGCATTGCTATGTTCAAGTCTGTGATGGTTTAGCCAATGCTTTCTGGGCTTCTCTCCAAACCCAGAACAACAGATCTTCCTACCGATACCACATGTTGTCTTGGATTGGAAATCTGCCACACTCTGTCTCCCTGTTGATTCTGCTGCTCTAAAATTTATTCAGATTTACTTACTAGAGGAATCTAAAGGAATTTGTGGGAGAGCTCAGCTATGAAGAGTGTGATTCAATAAAATCATGAAAAATGAGAATTTTATGTCTCTCTAAAGGAAACACAAAAAATGCTGAAGAAAGAAATATCTTTAAAAAAGACTAACAAAAAAGCAAAAGTGCTTCAGAAAACCAATGAGGAAAAGAATGCCTTAAAAAGAAGAAATGAGGGTGTCTAGGTGGCGCAGTGAATAGAGCGCCAGCCCTGGAGTCAGAAGGACCTGAGTTCAGATCCGGCCTCAGACACTTAACACACATGCAAACAAAAACCTAGCCGTGTGACCTTGGCCAAGTTACTTAACCCCAATTGCCCTCCAAAAAAAAAAAAAAGCAAAAAAGAAGAAATGGTCAAATCAAAAAGGGGATGCAAAAGCTCACTGAAGAAAATAATTCCTTGAATATTGTGATGGAGCAAACAGAAGTGAATTAGAAATCAAAAAATTATAAAACAAAGCCAAAAGAATGAACCAATAGAAGACAACGTGAAATATCTCATTGGAAAAACAATTGACCCAGAAAATAGATCCAGGAGAGATAATTTAAAAATTATTGCAGTACCTGGAAGCCTTGATGAAAAGAAGAACTTAGATATCTCCTTCTAGAACCAGAGGAGAAAATAGACATTGAAAGAACTTACACATGACTTCCTGAAAGAGATTGCAAGTGGAAAACTCCTAGGAATATAATAACCCAATTTCAGAATTCACAGGTCAAGGAGAAAATATTGAAAGCACTCAGAAAAAAGAAAACAATCAGGATAAAAGAAGATTTAGCAACTTCAACATTAGGGGATTAGAGAACTTGGAATATGATATCCCAGAGGTCAAAGGAGCTAAAATTGAAACCAAGAATCACATTCCCAGCAAAACTGAGTATAATGCTTCAGGGGAAGAAATGGATAGTCATGAAATAGAGGACTTTTAAGCACACTTGATTAAAACACCAGAGGTGAAGAGAATATTTCAAATATAAGACTCAAGAGAAGTATGAAAAGGTAAACAGGAAAGAGAAATGATAAAGGACTTATTAAAGTTGAACTGTTTACATTCCTACATGGAAAGAAGATACCTGTGACTCATGAGACCTTTGTCACTATTAGGGTAGTTATAGGGTGTATTCTAGAATGAAGTAATTTTCATCCACTGTTAACCTTCTAGGTATATTATAAGAAAATTCCAGAGTAGCCAGGTCAAAGAGAATTTTTTTTTTTCTAGGAACCAGAAAGAATCAATGTAAGTATTGTGGAGCCACAGTGATGATAACACAAGATTTATAGACTTCTACATTAAAGGATCAGAGGGCTTGTTATATGAAATTCTGGAGGGCAAAGGATTTAGGATCACAACCAAGAGTTACCTATACAAAACTATATAATCCATCAGGGATAAAAATGGACATTCAATGAAATAAAGGACTTTGTTTGTTGAATAGATCAGAGCAGAACAGTAAATTTGACTTTTCAAATACAAGATACAAGAGAAGCATAAAAAGGTAAACAAGAAAGGGAAATCATAAGGGACTTAACAAGGTTAAATTTTTTATATCCCTAGATGAGAAGATTGTACTTGTAGCTCATAAGTATGTTCTCATTATTAGGGCAGTTAGAAGGAATATACATAGATGGAGAAAACAGATGTGAGTTCAATGTGAAGAGATGATACCTAAAAAAAATAAATAAAATGAAAGGATGAGAGAGGAATGTACTTGGAGAAAGTGAGAGGTAGAATGAGGTAAATTATATCACATAAAAGAGGTAAAAAAAAGCTTTTTACAGTGGAGGGGAAGGAGACATGAGGGGAAGTGAGTAAACCTTACTATCATCAGACATGGCTCAAGGAGGGAATACTATACACACTCAATTGGCTATGGAAATTTGTCTTACTCTATATAAAAGGAGGAGATGGGGATAGGAGAAGGGGGTGACAGAAAGGAAGAAATATTGGGGCAGGTGTAGTCAGAAGCAAAAAAATGCAGAGGAATGGGGTGAAAAGAGAGAAAATGTGGAGATAATAGGGTGGAGGGAAATAAAGTTAGCAATGCTAACTATGAAAAAAATGAAGCAAATTTCTCTGACAAAGTCCTCATTGTAATGAACTGAGTCAAATTTATAAAAAAAATGCTTGATCATATTATGCATGTTAGGTAGGCTAAATATTTTCTTTGAAATCTTGTTTTATACAATTACTTTGTTTCAAAAACTGTGTCATTGTTCCTCTTGTTTTATTCCAAGGAGAACAGAAGGCATGATGGATATGGCCATTTTATTTACTTAATAGTTAATACAAAATAAGATGCCCTTTTTCTGAATTTTGGTCTGATCAGTGGGTCATTTATTATGTACTTATTGTTCGCCAAAACCCAGACCTCAGGAAAGCAAAACACAAAAGTCAATATTCTTGTCCCAACTTAATTTATGGGATTCCAATGAGAAGACCTATTGTGATTGTTTGTTTGAGGGAAGTATAACAGGGACAATATGCAATTCATGTTTATCAGCAGAAGTTCTAGCTCAAACATATAAACAATGGCTCTCCAATGTCTAGCTCCTGGCATTGATAGGTTTTTTCTAATCTCTGGAACTTTGTATATCACCATATCATTACATAGTTTGACTGGGACCACCCTAAGAAGGAACTTTGTCTAGTTATTTTTCTTTGTCTTCTTTTTAATAATAGTGTTTATATATATTTGAAACATTTAATGTTAAGACCTCAAATCTCAGATCCATTTCCTTTCTCCCTTGTCACCCATTCCCTCTGGGGAGATAAGTAATTCAGTATATGTTGTGCATGTCTAGCTATGCAAAACATTATCATAGTAGATATATTGTACAAGGCTGCTTATAATTCCCTCCCACTCATCACACCCCCCACCTGGTCCATTCCCTACATGATCTTGTCCCTCTTCTATAGTGGGTACTTCCAACCTCCCCTCCCCCCAAGGATGCCCTCCCATCCATAATCCCTCCTCTCATCCCCCTTCCCCCTATCCTGCTGCAGGTTGAGATATCCCATTCAGTGTGTATGTCATTCTCTCCCTGAACCAAATTCAATGAGAATGTGGTTTTGCCTTTTTTGCCTTCCTATTCTCCCAGTCACTTGCAACCACTTCCCCTTGTTTCTTCTACATGAGATAGTTTACCCTACCATGTCTCTCCCCATCTCCTCTTGCCACTTTCCTATCTCACCACGTAATTTCATCCCTTGAGTATTCTCCCGTCCCAACAAATTCAACCTATGCCCTCTATCCATATATAACTGTAACCATATACACACACATTCACATATGTATTCATATGACCACACCCCCTTCTTCCATTATTTTCATAGTGAGAAAGATATCATCAGTCACAGTTATTGCTTTTCCATATAGGAATGTAAATAGTTCAACTTTGATAAGTTCCTTTTGATTTCTTTCCCTGATTACCTTCTCAGGCATCTCTTCCTTCTTGTGTCTGGATGTCAAATTTTCTATTCAATTCTGGTTTTTTCCTCAAGAATGCTTGAAAGTCCTCTATTCCACTGAATGACCATATTTTCCCCTGAAACAAAATACTCAGTTTTGCTGGGTATGTGACCCTTGGGTTCATTCCCAGTTCTTTTGCCCTCTGGAATATCATATTCCATGCCCTTCGATCCCTCAGTGTAGAAGCTGCCAGGTCCTGGGCTATTCTGATTGTGTTTCCACAATATTGAAATTGTTTCTTCCTGGCTGCTTGTAGTATTTTCTCCTTGATCTGGGGATTCTGGAACCTGGCTATAATATTCCTGGGAGTTTTCTTTTTGGGATCTTTTTCAGGAGGTGATCGGTGGATTCTTTCAACCTCTATTTTGCCCTCTGGATCTAAAACATCAGGGCAATTTTCCTTGAGAATTTCTTGAAGGGTGATTTCTAGGTTCTTTCTTTGATCATGGCTTTCAGGTAGTCCAATAATTTTTAAATTGTCTCTCCTGGATCTATTTTCCAGGTCAGTGGTATTTCCCATGAGATATTTCACATTGCCTTCTAATCTTTCATTTGTTTGGATCTGCTTAACAGCATCTTGATTTCTCATATAGTCATTAGCTTACATTTGCTCCAGTCTAACTCTGAAGGAATGGCTCTCCTCAGTGAACTTTTGAGATTCTTTTTCCATCTGGCAAATTCGACTTTTTAAGCCATTCTTCTCCTCATTGCCCTTTTGGGACTCCTTTGCCATTTGAGTTAGTCTATTTTTTAAGGTGTTGTTTTCCTCAGTCAGGCTGTTGACCCTCATTTCATCCTTTTCCTGCATCCTTCTCATTTCTCTTTCCACTTTTTGCTCCACTTCCCTTATTTGATTTTTAAAGTCCTTCTTAAGGTTCTCTGTGGCCTGCAAACTGCTCATGTTTTCCCCTGGGGCTTTTGGAGCAGGACTTCTGACCTCACAGTCCTTTTCCTGCTCTATGCCCCCAAAATAGGAGTCTAGGGTTGCATTTTTCTGTTTCCTTTGCCTTGGCATGTTGCCACTTAATTACTTGACTTTTGGGCTTGTTGCCACACTATGGCTTTAAGGCCAGATAGTGGAATTTTCCTCCCGAATGTGTGGGGGGCAACTTCTGTTTCTGGCAAGCTGTAAACCCACCCATGACTTCCACCCTAGATCACAATCCAGTTCCAGGGAAATTAAAGCAAGGGTGATTACCCCCCAAGACTGATCACTGGATCTCCCTACAGTTCGCAGGCCAGGAGCTGGAGCTGCCTCTGAAAAGTACAAAATGGCGTGTCTCCTCAGCAGCTTCTAGCCCCCAGGGGAGGGAGCCGATGCATTTCCCCAAATACCGGTCCCAAAGTCCATAGGACACTAACCTCTTACTTTGTCCTAGGCATGTCTATGTAGATAATTCTGGAGTTGCCACAGCTGCTGGTGTTCTGGGGTTCCTCCAGACTGGCTGCTGGCCCTGCCCCCCTGGGGCTAAAACCTCGGCTCTTGGGGACCTGTGCTCAGCTCAGCTCAGCTCCCGTCGCTCTGCGCACTGCGTGTTGCCGGCTCCCAGAGTGCTGTGCTGGTCATTCCTGCAGGGCTGCTGGGCTGTCCTCAGCCGGAGGTTAGCTTCTCTGTGTCGTTCTGTGGGTGCTGGGGCTCCAGAAGTTGTTCAGAGTCCCCTTTTACATAGTTTGGGTGGAATCTGGGGTCAGCGTGGCTTGGATGAGCTGTTTCTACTCCGGAATCTTGGCTCCGCCCCCCGTTATTTTTCTTCTAAATGTTCTCATATTCCTCCCATAAAATCACCAGCCAAGAGAGTTATTTTGTTTGATTTCTCTTTTAAATAAACAACTCAGACAAAATCGCAGGAAAACCATGTTTTTCTAAACCTTTTATGAGGGTGTCTGCCTGACTGGATTTCTCTGTAGCAAGGACTCAGTACTGTTTTATAAATGATTCATTCCTCTTTTCTTCAGTAGGCACCAGTAGACCAGACAGAAAAATCAAATGTAATTGAATGCAAAGTAATCAATTTTCTTCTTTTAAAATACATGTATATGTATGTGTGTATGTGCATGTGTATGTATATTTGTGTGTATATGTGTATATGTATACACACATTCTTTTAAGTTATATATGTATAGACACATATATGAAGTAAATACATACACATACATATATGTATGTGCATGTATATAATAAATATGTATTTTGTGTGGATAGAATATGCAAGTGTGCATATTTATGTATACATATACATATAAATGCATATAGAGATAACTATATATCTACATATATATTTATGTTTAAACCCTTGAAATATTTAGTTTTTCATATTTGAAGTTGTAACTATAAAAAGCACAGTATGGAAACTAGAACTTCTTGCCCAGATATGCCCAATGTAGGACATCTGAAAGAAATTAGTCAAAATTTCAGAAGTAGTTTTCCACTCTGTCCCTGTGCCCTCAGGCCATTAAAAAAAAACCCAGCATGTTCTTTAAGTGCTGGATGCAGGCTTGGAAGAGGCTGCCAGATATGCAGGGCAGGGCCAAAGCGTAAAGTTCCTTCCTTCAACAGTAATCAGCTTCATCAGGAGACCTCTCAGAGACATAATCCCTGGATCTGGCCAGTCAGTATATTGCGCTATCCCTACAAGGGGAGAGGAAGCCAGAAACTGGAGAGGCGCTACCCTAAATTAATTCTTTTCTGACTCTAGGCTATTACAAGATAGAATTACAGAGTTGGCTAGAGGCAAAACTGTAAAGCTTTCAGCATTTTTTCTTCCTGCTGCTAGTCTCCATCTTCAATTACCCGCTACTCCTATTAATGCCTCTTTTCCTGTTGCTCTTTGAGTAACTCTGCCTTATGTCCCAAACCAACTGGCACTTGTTCTCAGCTCTATCCAGGTAAGGTCATAGAATAGATGGGTTTAAGAGGGCTTCAGGGGCTACTCTCACTATAAAGCTTTTAAATTTATAATCAGTTCTTAAATATTGAGTAGAGACAAACAGATAGTAGAATGAGTTCCATTTATTTATTTTTTCATTCATTGGTCTATTTCTATATTTTTATCAGAGGACCCAGATCAGAACCTATACAGATGGTCTCTGTCCACTAACAAGGCTCCTTAACTATTCATTGCTTTGTCAACATTGCTACCTCTCCTGATGAAGAAGTAGTGTGTAGGAAGTGCCTCCTCACCTCCTGGAGGTGAGCAATAACTAGCTATTCAGAGCTGTATCTCATACAGAAGATCATGGCTGATAATTAATTGCCACTATGCTAGCTTCAAAAATGGTCCATGAAACTTGCTCACACACCATGCATGACAAAGTATAAAAATATTCTCTTGAGCATAGGACCTTTCTTTGACTCTCCCATTAGATGATTTAGATAATTCTTTTAAAAAATCATTCTCTTTACTAGGTTAAACATTGTGTTTGTAACACTGCTTACACTATTGAGGAATGTTGTTCTCAGAATCATGCCTCAGTCAGAGTTATACGATGTTAGAGCCTGAAGGAACTTTAAAAATCACCTATTTAGGGGGCAGCTAGTTGGTGCAGTGAATAGAGCACCAGCCTTGGAGTCAGGAGAACCTGAGTTCAAATCTGGCCTCAGACACTTGACACAATTACTAGCTGTGTGACTTTGGGCAAGTCACTTAACCACAATTGCCCTCCAAAAAAATCACCTATTCTATCCCATTTCCCTAAAAAATGAGGAAACTGAACCCCAATAGAGAGGAAGTAACTTTTCTAAGCTCAGAAAAATAGTGACTGATAGAAGAGGAGTCAAAATTGAAGACTCTAGGTTCCTAGTTCAAACATCTTTCCTCTACATATTGATGGCTATGAATGTTCATTATATGGTCAATCCCCAACATTTGCATATTTAATTTTACAACTTCAAGCATTGATGTGATTTTATTTGTAATACTGCTTTCACTTACTCATTGGCAACCATGCACATTTGTGGCTATGTACAGTAGAGAAAACAAATGGAGGCTTGAGGCACACAAGTTTGTGAAGTGACTGGCATCCTACTAGAGGCTTCACTGTTCTTGTTCACCCTACCATTGTAAAAAACTCCCTGCATGTTCATTGCATATTTTCATGCTTACCTTTAAAAACAAAGTTTTATTCTGCAATTATGCCCCAAAGGGATAGTATAAATCCTTTGGGCTCTAATACAAAGAATGCAAATTAAATGCAACTTAGTGAGAAAATAAAAGTATCAGATAAACTTTGTGTTGGAATGTCTGCAGCAACCATTATTCCCAAATTTGAAAATAACTCATCCATATTCATTATATCCACAAAAAAGGAGGAAGGTATTTATGGTCCTGTCAATTTTGTGTGTTACTAAAAGTGAATATTGTCTGAAATCTTTATTTATTTCTTTTAATAGTAAAGGTCACACAAATCTCAGGGATTAATAATGAGAAAAAAATGATTTACAAGTTACCAAATTTATTTTGTATGTTACAGATTATTACCTAGTTCTATGTTAGGAAAAATTAAATATTATAAGAACAAATTTTTGTTATAAATAATTATATGCTGAAAAGTGTATTTTCAGTAATCCCCAGAAATAGATCACATTTTTGGTGGTCAATGAAACATATCCCCTATTTCCACCAGGTTCAATGTATCCACATTTGTATTTTTTTGTTTTTACTTTCATGTCATTTTCTAGAAACACATTTCTTGTGAACATTGAGGATTGGCTGCATTTAATTTTCTCTTCAGGGTATTAAACAGCCACTGAACAATATGATGTTACCTACCCTTAAACTCCTATTATAATTAAGAACTAAAACTAATCGTTTCAAATAGGGAAAATAAACCCTAGTCCCACACCCAAAGCAGTCTTTCTTATGTCTTTCTTTTTTGAGGTAATTGGAATAAGAGACTTGCCCAAAATCATACTGCTAGCAAACGTCTGAGGCTGGCTTTAAACTCAAATCCTCCTAACTTCAGCACTAGTGTTTAATCTACTGCACAACCTAGCTGCCCCAATGGCACTTAAAAATAATAAATTTGTTATATACTTATTCTCACCATCCATTTCTTCAAATTTTCAATTTCAAAAAAATATATTATTCAATATGTTCATAACTCAATCATCCTTAAGGAGCAATCCACCTTAAGGGATATAAAGTACAAAGGTCTCCCACTCCTAGGTCATATTGTCGCAATCTCTCAGTCAAAAAAGTCTTCTTTCTTCTTGATTGGAGACTAGCTTCCAATCATCCTTAACTCAATCATCCTTAGGGGGTACAAAGAGCAAAGTTCCCCCACCCCTAGGTCAGAGTAAATCATGATCTTTTCAGCCAGCACTGAGTACCCAAGGAAAGTACCCTTTGATTTTGACCTAGGGCTGACTCCCAATTTCCATGGTTCCTCATCCATGCTCTCTGCTCTTGTCCAAATTCACCCAACCACCACCTGGATTCAAAAGTAGGAAGCTCTCAGCTCCTTTTCAAGCTCCTCATTCAGTTCCTTGTTCAGTTCCTCTTCCAGTTCCTCATCCAGTTCTTGTTCCATATTGAAGCTCAGAGTGATCAGCCACCTCAAGTTCTTTGCAACTTCTGTTTCCGGGAAGACGAAGCTTACGAGAGCCACAATAACATTCATATATATTGCCAGCACCATCATCAATTCACTTTCTACCTGTGAAATCAACCCAGATGCAATCAAGGTCTGAGAAATCAACGCAAATCATTAGTGTAGTACCAGGGCCTCTGAAAACATCAGTAAAACCCTTCTCCAGTTCTTCTGTAAACAGAGGAGAAAATCCTCTTTCAGTGCTCTGACCCATCAGTAAGGACCCAGGGCTTCTGTAGCAACAGCAACGTCTTCTATCAGCAGATAGATCTGACAAAGTAACATCAACACAGACAAAATGCTGGCCACCACAGCCGTGCTTCCTCCCAGTTCTGCTCTTTGCCAGCTGTGCTTAATCTTTTTATTTGTCATTAGCTCCTCACTGTTCTGGCCACCTCTTATGTCCTTCTAATACCAGTCTTTGGGAAGGCCTTTCCACTGTGGGCTTCACAGGGTCTGTTTCTTAACAAAGACTTGACAAAATCATGGGCAAGGCTCAAAGATACTTGAAATGAAACAAGTAGCTAAATAACTGAAACAAGGTATTAAGTATTTCTTTGCTTGCCATCACATCTGTCACCTTTAAGATACCGACTTGGTAGTGGTATTTCTGGATCAAAGGGCATGCATAGTGTAATAGCCCTTTGGACGTGATTCAAAATAGCTATCCCGAATGGTTAGATTAGTTCACAACCCCACCAATAGTGTATCAGTATTGCAATCTTATCAAATTCTCTTCAACATTTATCATTTTCCTTTTTTGTCATATTTGCCAAGATAGGTCAGAGGTGGTACCTCTGAAATGTTTTAGTTTCTATTTATCTAATAAAAAGTGAGTTGGAACATTTTGTAAATGACTATGGAAAGCTTTGATTTCTTCATCTGAAAACTGCCTATTCGTGTGTTTCTACCACTTACCAACTGGGGAATAGCTTATAGTCATACATTTCATTCAGTTCCCTATATATTTTTGAAATGAAGCCTTTATCAGAAATATTTGCTATAAAATGTATTCCCAAGCTTTGTGTTTTCTTTTTTTATTTATTTCTTTATTTTTAGTTTACAAGATTCAATTCCATAATTCCTTGTGTTTAAAATATCTCTTCCCTCCCTCCCTCCCACACCCCAAGGCAGCATATAGTCCAGTATAGGATCTGCAAATACTTTCACAATAGACATTAGTCAAGTTACAAAGGTGTATTGTACTAGATGGGATGAAAAATGGTAAAGAAGAAATAAAACCAAACAATGAAAAGAAAAACATCAATTAGATTTCTTCCATCAGGATTCAGGCTCAGTTCTTTCTAGTTATTTCTCTGGATGTCTCATCTCTCTCCTTCATGAGTCTTTGTGGATTGATTTATATCACTGAATTGCTGAGAAGAGTCCAGTCTGTCATAATTGGTCATCACACATATGTTGTGTCTGTGATTGTATACAAATTTCTCCTGTTTCTACTCTTCTCACTCAGCATGAGTTTGTATAAGCCTCTCCAGGTAAATATGAAAACCATCTCCTCCTCATTTCTTTTTTGCTTTTTGGAGAGAAATTGGGGTTAAGTAACTTGCCCAAGGTCACACGTCTAGGTTTTTTTGTTTGTTTGTGTTAAGTGTCTGAGGTCAGATCTGAACTCAGGTCCTTCTGACTCCAGGGCCGACGCTCTACTCACTACTCCTCCTCATTTCTTATAGCACAATAATATTCCATTACATGCATATACCACAACTTGTTTAGCCATTCCCCAATTGATGGGCACCCCTTTAATTTCCAATTCTTTGCATTTGTGTTTTCTTTCTAATCTTAATTATGTTGGTTCTGTTGGTTAAAACCATTTTAACTTAATATAATCAAAGTTATATATTGTATATGTCATAATGCTCCCTAGCTCTTGTTTGGTCATAGATTATTCCATTTTCCATAGATGTGACAGATTAAACTATTCCTTGCTTGCCTAATTTGCTTATGGTATCACCCTTTCTATCTAAATCATGCACTCTGGAGTGTTGGTCATGCTTTGCTTTACAGCATTTTATGGGATAGTTCATCCTATTAATAGTAATAATGACTAATTTTGTATTTCCCACCATCCTATTTTTCCTCCTGCTTATCCTTCTCTCTCTCCTTTAATCCTTTCCCTCCTCAACAGTGTTTTACTTATGACCACCACCTCCTCCATTCTGGCCCCCCCTTCTGTCTACTCTCCCACATTTTACTTAACCTCTTCGCCTCCTTCTTCTCCATAGGGAAAGATGGGTTCAAAAATATTTTATTTCTTTTTAATTTTCCACATTCGCTTTCTTCCAAATTTCCCCCCACTCTTTCCTATCTCCCACCCAAAGACAGCATGTAATTTGATATAGGTTCTACATATATACATATTAAACCAATTTTTACATTAATCATGTTGTAAAGAAGAATTAGAAACAATGGGAGAAATCAAGAGAAAAAAGAAACAATAAAAGAGAGAAGAGAACAAATAGTACATTCTGATCTGCATTCAGACTCTGTAGTTCTTTTTCTTGACCTGAATAGTATTTTCCATCATAAGTCCTTTGGAGTTGTGTTAGATCCTTGTATTCCTAAGAAGAGATATGTCTATAAAAGTTAACCTTCACACAGTGTGGCTGCTATTATGTACAATGTTCTCCTGGTTCTGCCCCCCTCACTCAGCATCAGTTCATATAAACCTTTATAGGTTTTTCTGAAATCTGCCTGCTCATCATTTCTTATAGCACAATGCTATTCCATTACATTCACATGACACAACTTGTTTGGCCATTCCCCAATTGATGGGCATCCCCTCAATTTCTAGTTCTTTTCCACCAGAAGAAGAGCTGCTATAAATATTTTTGTATATATGGACCCTTTTCTCATTTTTATGGTCTCTTTGGGATACATACCTACAAGTGTTATTACTGAATTACTGAGACAAAGGCTACACATATATATATATATATATATAATTCTGAACTATGCCCAAAGTGTATATATATATACATATATATACACTTTGGGCATAGTTCAGAATTACTCTACAGAATGGTTGGATTAGTTTGCAACTCGTGCATTAGCGGTCCAATTTTCCCACATCTTTTCCAGTATTTATCATTTTTCTATCTTGTCTGATAGATGTGATGTGTTCCCTCAGTGTTTTTATTTGCAGGGAAAGATAGATTACTTTACTAAACTGATTGTATATATTATTCCCTATTTCAACCAATTCCAATGGGAGCAAGGTTCAAGTGATGCCTACTGCCAACACTCACATATGCCCCTCCACAGTAATAATAGGTCTTTCATTCCTCTTCATGCAAAGTAATTTGCCCCATTCTACCTCTCCCATTCTTCTCCTTCTAGTGTAATACTCTTCCTCACCATTTTATTTTTTAATATCATCCCCTCAAAGTCATCGTATACACTTTGTTTATGTATGCTCTTTCTAACTTCACTAATAATGATGCAATTCTTAAGAATTACAAGCATCATCTTCCCATGTAGGGATTTAAATGTTTTCGCCTTAGTGAATACCTTATGTTTTCTCTTTTTGTTTTACTTTTCTATACTTTTCATGAGTATTGAAATTGAAAATCAATTTTTCTTTTATTCACATCCACCCTTTTCACCAAGAAAGCTTGAAAGTCATCTATATTGAATAACCTTTTTTTATTCTAATAAAGGATTGTGCTTAGTTTTGCCAGGTAGGTGATTCTCCATTGTATATCTAGCTCCTTTGCATACTGGAATATCATATTCCATGCCCTGAGATTGTTTAATGTTGATGCTTCTAAATCTTTTGCAATTCTGATTGTGACTCCATGATATTTGATTTTTTTTAAACAAATGCTTTATTAACTTCTGTTTTCCATCATTCATTTCTGCCAGATTTTGAGTTACAATCATTTTCCCCCCGTTTGTCCCCTACCCAACCTCCCAGAATAGCAGTCCCACAAGATATCGCTTCCTCCAATCTGCTCTCTCCCATACCTTCTCCCATACCCCCTTCAACTTTTCCATTAGAGGAAGGTGAATTTTGTGTCCCAATGCCTGCACATCTTATCTCCCAATTATAAGCAAAAGAGTATGGCATGCTGCCGGCTCCCAGACAGCTGCGCTGGTCCTTCCTGCAGGGCTGCTGGGCTGTCCTCAGCGGGAGGTTAGCTTCTCTGTGTCGTTCTGTGGGTGCTGGGGCTCCAGAGGTTGTTCAGAGTCCCCTTTTACATAGTTTGGGGGGAATCTGGGGGCAGAGTGGCTTGGATGAGCTGTTTCTACTCCACCATCTTGGCTCCACCCTGATTTTTTTTTTTTTGATGCTTACAATATTTTTTCGTTAACCTGGGAAATCTGGAATTTGGCTCTAATGTTCCTGATATTTATCATTTTGGGATCTCATTCCAGAGGTCATTGTTCTATTCTTTCAATCTCAATTTTACCCTGTGTTTCTAAGATATCAGGGTAATTTTCTTTGATAATTTTTTGAAGAATCATGTCTATGTCTCTTTTTATCTTGACTTTCAGGTACAATAATTCTTAAATTATCCCTCCTGGATTTATTTTCCAGGTCAGTTGTTTTTAACCATGAGATATTTCACATTTTCTTTTATTTATTCTTTTGATTTTCTTTGATTGAATATTAATGTCTCATAGAGTCATTAGCTTCCATTTTTCCAGTTCTAATTTTTAAGGAGTTATTTTTGGTGACTTTTTTGTACATTCTTATCCATTTGTAAAATTCTACTTTTTAGGTAGCTTTTTCTCCATTAATTCTTTTTATATTTTCTACATTTTTATGCTTCCCTTATCAAGTTGTTGACTTTGTTCATGATTCTACTGCATCACTCTCATTTATTTTCACAATTTTTCTTCTCCTTTCCTTATTTAATTTTTTTAAAGCAATTGGGGTTAAGTAACTTGCTCAAGGTTACACGGCTAGTCATTATTTATGTGTGGGTGCTCATTTTCTGAGGCCCGATTTGATCTCGGGTCATCCCAACCCCAAGGCTAGCACTCTGACTCACTGCGCCACCTAGCCACCCCTCCTTATTTAATTTTTAAAAATCTGTTTGAACTCTTCCAAGAGTTTTTGGCAAGGCTTAATCCCAGTTCACATTTTTATTTGAGGCTTTGAAAGACGATACCTTGACATTGTAGACATTTTCTAAATTTGTTTCTTATCTTCCCTTGTTTGAAGGTGAATATGAGAGAGGTCAGGTGATTTCCTATTCATTTCACCATCTTGGCTCCCAAAAGTCCCTATTCTGATTTTTTTAATTGTGTCTCCTCAATTTATTTTCACTTTCAGTTTTTTTTTTTCTGTCCCAATGACATATTCAAAATTTTCTTCATTTTTCTTTTGTACTACTGTTTTTTCAGCTAATTCTGGAGGCCTGGACCTTTTCAGTGTTTCCAAGGTGATGTGATGTGTGGAGAGGTGTGGGCACTCCTCTTCTGGATTGCATGCTGGTCTTTACCAAAGAATCCCACCCCCCAAATGCACTACCCTGTAGCCCAAACTGCTAGTATTCCTCTTGGATTTGGAATTTTGACCAGACATTCTATCTCCTACAGCCACAAGTACTACCATTCCTCTTGGCTCTGAAAGTTGGACCAGGGCTCTTGCTGCCATGAAACATAATGCTGTAGCAGCAAGCACCCCAACATCCCAGGTGGCTGCCAACACACATTCTTAGATCTGCTTTTCTAAAGGAAGGCAACTCAAAATGACTTAACAAGCTTACTTTAATCAATCAAACATATATCATTTACCTAGTTCAGGGGAAAAAGGTCAGCACCCTGAACTTCAAAGTATACAGACAGAACTGACAAGACAGATTAACAAACTGATCAAGCAGACAGGCTTCCAAACTGCCCTACCATTACATCAATACCAAATCATAGTTACCAGAGAGGGTAGCATCAACATTTTGGTTTGCAAAGTCAGGGTGGGGCTCTCAATGACTGCCCAGAGTCTCATCTGGTCAAATCACACAATACTTCTCAAAGTGAGCCCCAAAGGAAAGCCTCACATCAGGGACTATATAGCCTTCTCCAGGCTCAGAGAATTTCACAACCCTCTTTACTCACTGCCCAATCACACATCATCAAGGTGTGGGCATTCCAGAAAGCCAAGCTTCCTACCACAGGCTCCATGTGACCACATTCAGCCTATTAGAAGGCAGAGTATATTCTCAAATCAAGGAAGGTTCTCAGAGGCTCTTCAGCCCATCAAAGGACCTAGGGGCAGGGAAGGTATTTAAATATGCATTTCTATTACAAATGCAAGTTCATTTCTCCTTCTGGGAACCATGACACAGATAGGTGACCTAGATTTTCATATGGCCAATAGAGTTGCCAAACAACACCAAGTGTACCAACAAAGCATTGTGTATACCTCTTTCTGAGGAATTATGTAAACTACTTACCATCCCTACACTGAGAGCTCCCAAAGCTTCTGCTTGATTCTACTGCCAATATGTGAATGGATGCTGGTGTCCCAGACAGTAATTTCACAGACTGATGTCAAACTTTAGTCACAGATTTCATCTGCCAACCTCCTAACTTGCCCTTTACTGAAAAAAAAATCTCACCATCACCTTTTGTTGTCTCTGCCACTCAAAATTTTAATTTAAGGCATTATCTTAAAGATATTTAAAATGAATTTTGAAAGAGTTCAGTTAATTTGCTTCCTGTACTCCACCATCTTGAATCTAGTGCCAAAACAATATTTATCACATATTACCCACCCAAGAAAACAAATGGGATTAGAAACTGAGTGTTGTCAGATTTCTACTTATTCAGGTTGGTCTTAATACACAAAGAAGGTGATAGCATAATAAGGGACAGACTATTTCTCATCTGTACCTAGATTTTTTAATCATCCAACTTGTAATGGTATTATTCTTCCCTCCTCCCTGACCTGCATTTCCCACCAATATATTTATGAGAATGGGATGTATTTAATGAATAAAAGTCTTTATGATACTACAATTTAATCCATAGATATCTACAACTAATTTCTCTACTGAGAAAGTTTTTTTTCTGTTTTGTTTTTTTAATTAAAAAAATGCTTTATTAACTTCTGATTTACATCATTCATTTCTGCCAGATTTTGAGTTGCAATTTTTTCCCCATTTTTCCCCTGCCCACCATCCCAGAATAGCAGTCCTACAAGATATCCCTTCCTCCAATCTGCTCTCTCCCATGTCTTCTCCCATACCCCCTTCGACTTTTCCATTAGAGCAAGGTGAATCTCTGTGCCGCAATGCCTACACATCATATCTCCCAAATACATGCAAAAGAGTATTGATAACAGTATATATATATATATATATATATATATATATATATATATATTAGAAACATTTAATTTTAAGACATCAAATTTCAGATCCATTCCCTCCCTCCCTTGTCACCCATTCCCTCTGGGAAGATAAGTAATTCAGTATATGTTGTACATGCCTAGCTATGCAAAACATTACCATAGTAGATATATTGTAAAAGGCTGCTTATAATTCCCTCCCACCCATCCCACCCCTCATCTGGTCCATTCCCTACTTTGATCCTGTCCCTCTTCTATAATGGGTACTTCCAACCTCCCCTTCCCCCAAGAATAACCTCCCATCCATCATCCCCCACTCATTCCCCTTCCCCCTATCCTGCTGCAGGTTGAGATATCCCATTTAGTATGTATGTCATTCTCTCCCTGAACCAAGTTCAATGAGAGTGTGGTTTTGCCTTTTTGCCTTCCTATTCTTCCCCACCCCTGCAGCCACTTCCCCTTGCTTCTTCTACATGACATAGTTTACCCTACCCTGTCTCTCCCCATCTCCTCTTGCTAATTTACTCTCTCACCTCTTGACTTCACCCCTTAAGTATCATCCCTTCCCAACAAATTCAACCTATGCCCTCTATCCATGTATAACTGTAAACATATATGCACACATTCTCATATGTTTTCATATGATCATATACCCCTCTTCCATTATTTTCATAGTGAGAAAGATATCATCAGTCACAGTTATTGCTTTTCCATATAGGACTGTAAATAATTCAACTTTGACAAGTTCCTTTTGATTTCTTTTCCCTGATTACCTTCTCAGGCATCTCTTGCTTCTTGTGTCTGGATGTCAAATTTTCTATTCAATTCTGGTTTTTTCCTCAAGAATGCTTGAAAGTCCTCTATCCCACTGAATGACCATATTTTCCCCTGAAACAAAAGACTCAGTTTTGCTGGGTAGGTGACCCTTGGGTTAATTCCCAGCTCTTTTGCCCTCTGGAATATCGTATTCCATGCCCTTCGATCCCTCAGTGTAGAAGCTGCCAGTCCTGGGCTATTCTGATTGTGTTTCCACAATATTGAAATTGTTACTTACTGGCTGCTTGTAGTATTTTCTCCTTCATCTGGGGATTCTGGAACCTGGCAATAATATTCCTGGGAGTTTTCTTTTTGGGATCTTTTTCAGGAGGTGACTGGTAGATTCTTTCAACCTCTATTTTGCCCTCTGGATCTAAAACATCAGGGCAATTTTCCTTGAGAATTTCTTGAAGGGTGATTTCTAAGTTCTTTCTTTGATCATGGCTTTCAGGTAGTACAATAATTTTTAAATTGTCTCTCCTGGATCTATTTTCCAGGTCAATGGGTTTTCCCATGAGATATTTCACATTGCCTTCTACTTAATCTGTTTGAATCTGCTTAAAAGCATCTTGATTTCTCATAAAGTCATTAGCTTCCATTTGCTTCAGTCTCACTCTGAAGGAATGAATCTCCTCAGTGAGCTTTTGAGATTCTTTTTCCATCTGGAAAATTTGACTTTTTAAGGCATTCTTCTCCTCATTGCCCTTTTGGGCCTCCTTTGCCATTTGAGTTAGTCTATTTTTTTTAAGGTGTTGTTTTTCTCAGTCAGGCTGTTGACCCTCATTTCATACTTTTCCTGCATCCTTCTCATTTCTCTTCCCAATTTTTTCTTCACTTCTCTTATTTGATTTTTAAAGTCCTTCTTAAGGTCCTCTATGGAATGAAACCTGCTCATATTTTCCTTTGGGGCTTTTGGAGCAGGATTTCTCACCTCACAGTCCTCTAACTGTTCCATGCTTCGATCCTCTTTGCCCCCAAAATAGGAGTCTAATGTTGCATTTTTCTGTTTATTTTGTTTCTTTTGCCTTGGCATGTTGCCACTTAATTACTTGGCTTTTCAGCTTGTTGCCAAAGTAGAACTCTGCCACCAGACAGGGGAGCTTCCATCCCAAAGTTGGGGTCTTCACAACTTCTGTTTCTGGCAAGCTGTATGCCCACCTCAGGACCTCCACCCCAGACCACAATCCAGATCCAGGGAGGTTAAAGCAAGAGCTACCCCCCCACCCCGAAGACTGATCATTAGATCTCCCTACAGTTCGCAGGCCAGGAGCTGGAGCTGCCACTGAAAACTTCAAAATGGCATGTCTCCTCAGTGGCTCCTAGCCCCTAGGGGAGGAACCCCACGTGTTCCCCAAATATGGATCCCAAAGTCCATAGGGCACTAACCTCTCATTTTGTCCTAGGCATGTCTGTATTGATAATTTTGGAATTGCCCCAGCTTCTGATGTTCTGGGGTCCTTGCAGCCAGCTGCTGGCCCCACCACCCTGGGGCTAAAACTGCAGCTCACATGGACCTGGGTTCAGCTCTCAGCATGCTGGGTTGTAGGCTCCCAGAGCCCTGCTCTTCCCCTTTCTGCAGGGCTGCTGGGCTGTCCTCAGCAGGAGGTTAGCTTCTCTGTGTCATTCTGTGGGTGCTGGGGCTCCAGACGTTGTTCAGAGTTCCCTTTTACATGGTTTGGAGGTGATCTGGGGGGAGAGTGCCTTGGACATGCAGTTTCTACTCCGCCATCTTGGCTCCTCTGAGCACAAGTTTTGCATCAACTGTTGCCTACTGACAACCACCTGGATTCACTTCAAGCATCTCAAACCTACCATATTGAAAATAAAATCGATCTTTGTCTCTAATTACATTTCATTTCCAACCTTCTCTACTCCTTTTGAAGTTAATACCATCATTACAAGCACCCCAGCTGAAAATCAATCTCTCTCTTTCTTCACACATCTAATTAGTTGTCAAAAATGTTTTTAATTCTTCCCCCCCTAATATTTCTTAAATAAATTACCTTTGGTTCATTAACAGAGACAAACCTGTAGTTCAGGATCTTATCACCTTCTGCCTGGACTATTGTGACCCTCTGTATTGGTCTTCCTATTTAAAGTATCTCTGTGGGGCGGCTAGGTGGCACAGTGAGTAGAGCGCTGGCCCTGGAGTCAGAAGGACCTGAGTTCGGATCCGGCCTCAGACACTTAACACACACAAACAAAAACCTAGCCGTGTGACCTTGGGCAAGTTACTTAACCCCAACTGCCCTCCAAAAAAAAGGCAAAAAAAAAAAGAAAATAAATAAAGTATCTCTGTTCTCTGATTCATTTTCTATATAGCTATCACAATAATTTTCCAGAAGCACAGAATGAGCATGTAATTTTCCCCCACTCAAATGTCTGTATAAAATGAAGATAAAAATAATGAAGTCACAACAATAAAAATTCCAAAATGACATTGCAAAACTATTACTTCCAGAATGAAATACAAATTCCTCTTTCTGGCATTTCAAACCCTTTTTTCCATCTATATTTTATTCGATTCTTTGTCATCCACTCCACTTTCTATCCAAAACTAGACTTCAAGTTATTACTTTAGCACTTTCAATTTCCCTGATTTCCCACTGGCTGACTGACCATATACTTGAAATTCCCTTTCTCTTCTTTTGATGTCTCATAATCCTTGATTTCCATTAAGGTTCACCTGATTTGCCACCTTCTTTTCATTGCCTTTTCAAGTCTACTTCAATCTTCCTCCCTACCCCACACCCTTAGAGCTTCTTTTCTATTCAAATTGCATTGAGTTTACTTCTCGGTTTTCATATCGTATCCAACCCCAGCTCCTTCCCCCACGTTCAATGGAAACTCAGTAAAAGCAGAAATTGTGGTTTGTTACTTTTGTATCTTAGGGCAGCTAGGTGTCACAGTGGATAGAGCACTGGGCCTGTACTCAGGAAGACTTGGTCTCAAACACTAACTGAATGATCTGGGGCAAGTTGTTTAATCCTGTTTTTCTCAGTTTCCTCATGTGCAAAAGAGCTGGAAAAGGAAATCACAAACCTCTCTAGAGTCTATCACAACTGAAAAATTACTGAAAAACAAATCTTTTGGGTCTTGTGCACTAGGGATTGACATAGTTGTGCTTAATAAATGTTTGTGACACAGTATTAAATTATTCATCCAATAGTTACTTATGTAAATGTTGTTGTTTCTAATCACAAATTTATATTTTTTATATATTGTTAGATATGGTCATTCTTTATTTTCACTTAAAGCTATATTCTATGCAATCTGAATTTTAAATCTTCTGTGATTCAGGTGTTTCATTAATTTGTACCAACCTCTCTCTGAACTAACCCTGAAGGCTATAATAAGTATGTATAATTGATTTCAATGGTTTTTTTTTCAAGGGCACCATCATTCCTTCAGTTACTTATATTGAAGAAATAAGAGTAATTTTCTATTCTTTCTTCAATGTCACCATATTCCACTCCTACATCCAGTCAGTTGAAAATTTGTGTCAATTCTACTTCTTTAACATTTCTATCATAGGTCTCCTTTTTTCTACTCATTTTATGACTGCCTCCTTTAGGCTCTTATCCCTTCTCACTACTGGAATAGCTTCCTTGATTTGCTAATGCACTGTCTCTCCCTTTTTCACTACATATAGGTTGTGACTTCTAATGAATTGTTTCAACCCTGTCTGACTAAATCTTCATGACCCCATTGTTGTTGGGGGTTTTTTGTTTGTTTGTTTTGGTGTTTTTTTTCTTTTGGCCAAGATGCTGGAGTGGGTTACCATTTCCTTCTCCAGTACAGGGGTTGCAAATGTCCTTGTTCTGCTTCATAACCTTCAATAATTATGCATTGCCTCTTAATTACAATACAGATTCCTTTGTTAATTAAAGCTCTTCACAATGTGACTCTAATACATCATCTCAGGTTTAATACATAAGATTTTTCTCCTTCCCTTTAACTTCAAATCAAATTAGTTCACTTGCTATTCCCCTTCCACAGCATTCTATTTCCCTTCTTGTGCTTTCATGGAACATACACCTCCCTTGCCTTTTCTTCTTGAAACCTGCTCTTTCTTTCAAGAATTAGATCAAAAGTTGCTTTCCACAAGGATCTGTTGTGATTACCATAATTATTAATATTCCCCTCAAAATTATCCTGATTTTATTTTGCATTCACTTATCTGTACAAAAATTGACTTTTCCCCCCAAAAGAACATAATCTCCTTGAAGTTAGAAACAGATTCCTATCTGTCTTTGTATCCCAAGCATCTAGTATAGTACCTGGCAAATAACATACACTTAATAAATTTCTGTCAAATTGAATAAAAGTGAAATGATATCATGGGGTGTTAAAATGCCTGGTACAGGGTTAAGATCCTGTATTCTTAGCTTGACTTCACCCCTAACTAATTTCAGTTTTGATGCTGGATATTTACTTGACCTTTCTGTTTCTATATTTCTTTCTCACTAACCATCTCTATTGTCTTTACAATTTTGTTGTCAGGATGACATGGGATAATTGGAGAAAACATTCCTGGTAATTAATCTTCTGGATCTAATTCTAGCCAATTAGGAAGATATATTTCCCTCAAAAAAGAAATGATGGGAATTTCAGGAGAAATTGATTATTTCACATTTGAAATTGTAATAGTAATGGCTAAGGCATGGAAAGCTATCAACAATCTTATATACATACATTAGATTGGGGAGAGATTATTTATATTTCAGAGTGAGAAAATAACATTACATGGTCCAAAATTTAGAGGGCAAAGTTAGCCCAAGATTATGAAAGATCTCAAGAATAAAATTCTGGTGTGATAAATGCAAGTAATTAAGATATATAGATAAATGAGGATCTGTCTGAAGAAACCAATATGGGTGCATAGGGAATTAAGCAATCAATTTAGACTTTTTAAATAATGTACACAAAAAAATGGAAACCGGGGAAATATCTCAGTTTTCTTTGAAAAATCTTGAAGAAAAAAGAAAACACTACCAGTTGTTATACAGGTAAATAAGGAGAGTCTAATGTCTTAGCTAGCTAATCTTATTGCCTTTTTAGAGTGGCTATACACGTATAGTAGGGGAATAAACAGATTTATATAAATTTCACATTTGTGTGTGTGTGTGTATAAACATGCACACACACACATGTATGTGAATTTCATTCAGTAAGAAAACTGACAACATATCTGTTATCCTATGTCAGTAAGATGAAGACATTAACTATATATTACTATATTTAAGTGGATTAAGAATTAGCTTTAATGTAGCCAAAGAATACAGATTAATGATTATGAAGGATTTATCTTTAATCTTGGTTTTCATGCCTCTCTATTATACAATACAGATCACATTTGAAGCTTTCTAGAATGCCCTAAGTTTAATACCTTTATGACTTTTCACCTTATCACACCACTTTTCAGCTACCTTTTTTGTTTTTCCACTTAGAATATAAGCTCCTTAGGAGTAAGGACTGTCTTTATTTTTTTCCACTATTTTTATCTTCAGAATTTACCACAGTGCCTGACACATGGTAATCACAGTTCATAAATGTTTGTTGATTGAACTTGACTTTGTGTTTTTTAACTTAGTTGGCAATGATTTGGATGAAGACTATCATAGGTGAGACACTTGTCAAATTAACAGTTTCTAAAGAAATTGACAATCTAGAACAATAGAACAAAACTCTAAAAAGGTGAAATTTATGAATATTTGTGTAATTTGGTATTATTGGATTAATTTCATTGAATAAGTAAATGCAATGAACTATAATTGAGTTAAATAATCAATTTGCAGTTATAGAATGAGTAATACAGAGGTAGACATATAAAATGGCAATCACTTAAAGTGATAGTGAAATGTTCAGTCTAAAGAAGAAAAAATCTTGGTGTATGAGGGGAGATTATAGCTGGCTTGAAGTATTTGGAGAGCTTTCACATGGAAGGTGAAACAGGTTGGTTTTATTTTGTCCTAAAAGGGATAGCTAGAAGCTAAGAGTAGTAGTTTCAAAGAGATAGATTTAGACTTAAGAGAAAGAATGTTTTAAATGTTCTATCGCAAATGCTCATTGAAATGCTTTGGAACACCATTCCTGTCCTCTCAGAGATCCTCAAGAAAATGAATGATCATTTTCTGGGAAAATTGCAGTGCTGATTCTTTGTCACATATGGTTAAGTCACTACCAACTCTGAAATTCTTTGATACTGCACTATGAAAGATATCTGGATCTTATTTGCATCTTGCAAGTTCAATATCTTATTCATGGTGGCAAACCAGCACATATGTCAAATGTAAGCTCAATGTAAATAGAAGCAAATCACCCAGAATGAGGAAGGTGACAGTACTCTTTCTTGATCAGATCAGATCTAAAGTATCATGTAAAGATGTAGGTACCATATTTTAGAAAAGACTTTGACAAACTAGAACATATCTCAAGGAAGGGAAATAGGATAGTCAGAGACCTGGGCATATCCACTATATTTATTTGAATCCATTTAGTCAAAAAAGAGAAAAAAATTAGGGGGGTAGCAGAAATGGCATGATTACTGTTTCATGTATTAAAAGTAAAGAAAGAGATTAGCCTTTTTTTTTCCTGCTTAAACCTAGAGAAGTAGGAACAATGGTTAACATTTGCATAGAAACAGATCTAAGGTTAATTATAATTTTAAACTTCCTTTAAAATGGGGCAGATCAAATAAGGAATGATTCAGGAAGTAATGGATTCACCATATTTGAATATCTTTAAAAGACATAGGGTGACTATCTGTAAGGTATGGTGTAAAGGTAATTTCTCTTTACATATAGATTTAACTATCTCTTTTAGGTTTAGTCAACATCTCATATTCTCTCATTGTTTCACAGGCTAACAAGCCCTTTCAGAGGACAGATTTAAATTGCTTCTTCCCTACATATATCTTTAATGTTTCTCTAACTTTATAAAAATTCTTAATTTTACATACTTACTGACAGACCTTAAATAGTGTGCAATAGAATCATAGTACTTGTGTTCCAATTCAGGTTTTTCTATTTTGAGGAACTATGGAATACAGAATCCTAGGATCTCATGTTTAGAATCTGAAGGGAACCCAGAGATTTTCTAGTACAATCTTTTTTCTTTTTTCTTTTTTTTTTTAACTTATTTATTTATTTATTTATTTATTTTTTTAAACAAAAGTTTTATTAACTTCTGTTTTACATCATTCATTTCCGCCAGATTTTGAGTTACAATCATTTTCCGTCCATTATTCCCCTACCCAACCTCCCAGAATAGCAGTCCCACAAGATATAGCTTCCTCCAATCTGCTCTCTCCCATACCTTCTCCCATAGCCCCATCGACTTTTCCATTAGAGGAAGGTGAATCTTTGTGTCCCAATGCCTGCACATCTTATCTCCCAATTATAGGCAAAAGAGTATTAATAATACTGTTTATATATATTTGAAACATTTAATGTTACGACCTCGAATTTCAGATCCATTTCCTTCCTCCCTTGTCACCCATTCCTTCTTGGGAGATAAGTAATTCAGTATATGTTGTACATGTCTAGCTATTCAAAACATTATCATAGTAGATATATTGTACAAGGCTGCTTATAATTCCCTCCCACTCATCCCACCCCCCACCTGGTCCATTCCCTACATGATCCTGTCCCTCTTCTATAGTGGGTACTTCCAACCTCCCCTCACCCCAAGGATGCCCTCCCATCCATCATCCCTCCTCTCATCCCCCTTCCCCCTATCCTGCTGCAGGTTGAGATATCCCATTTAGTATGTATGTCATTTTCTCCCTGAACCAAATTCAATGTGAATGTAGTTTTGCCTTTTTAGCCTTCCTTATTCTCCCCCTCCTTTGCAACCACTTTCCCTACATGAGATAGTTTACCCTACCCTGTCTCTCCCCATCTCCTCTTGCCACTTTCCTCTCTCACCACATAATTTCATCCCTTGAGTATTCTCCCTTCCCAACAAATTCAACCTATGCCCTCTATCCATATATAACTGTAACCATATACACACACATTCACATATGTATTCATATGACCACACCCCCTTCTTCCATTATTTTCATAGTGAGAAAGATATCATCAGTCACAGATATTACTTTTCCATATAGGAATGTAAATAGTTCAAATTTGATAAGTTCCTTTTGAATTCTTTTCCCTGATTACCTTCTCAGGCATCTCTTACTTCTTGCTTCTGGATGTCAAATTTTCTATTCAACTCTGGTTTTTTCCTCAAGAATGCTTGAAAGTCCTCTATTCCACTGAATGACCATATTTTCCCCTGAAACAAAATACTCAGTTTTGCTGGGTAGGTGACCCTTGGGTTCATTCCCAGTTCTTTTGCCCTCTGGAATATCATATTCCATGCCCTTCGATCCCTCAGTGTAGAAGCTGCCAGGTCCTGGGCTATTCTGATTGTGTTTCCACAATATTGAAATTGTTTCTTCCTGGCTGCTTGTAGTATTTTCTCCTTGATCTGGGGATTCTGGAACCTGGCTATAATATTCCTGGGAGTTTTCTTTTTGGGATCTTTTTCAGGAGGTGATCTGTGGATTCTTTCAACCTCTATTTTGCCCTCTGGATCTAAAACATCAGGGCAGTTTTCCTTGAGAATTTCTTGAAGGGTGATTTCTAGGTTCTTTCTTTGATCATGGCTTTCAGGTAGTCCAATAATTTTTAAATTGTCTCTCCTGGATCTATTCTCCAGGTCAGGGGTTTTTCCCATGAGATATTTCACATTGCCTTCTAATCTGTCGTTTGTTTGGATCTGCTTAACAGCATCTTGATTTCTCATAAAGTCACTAGCTTCCATTTGCTCCAGTCTAACTCTGAAGGAATGAATCTCCTCAGTGAACTTTTGAGATTCTTTTTCCATCTGGCAAATTCGACTTTTTAAGGCATTCTTCTCCTCATTGCCCTTTTGGGCCTCCTTTGCCATTTGAGCTAGTCTATTTTTTAAGGTGTTGTTTTCCTCAGTCAGGCTGTTGACCCTCATTTCATACTTTTCCTGCATCCTTCTCATTTCTCTTTCTAATTTTTCCTCCACTTCTCTTATTTGATTTTTAAAGTCCTTCTTAAGGTCCTCTATGGCCTGCAACCCGCTCATGTTTTCCCCTGGGGCTTTTGGAGCAGGACTTCTGACCTCACAGTCCTTTTCCCGCTCTATGCCCCCAAAATAGGAGTCTAGGGTTGCATTTTTCTGTTTCCTTTGCCTTGGCATGTTGCCACTTAATTGCTTGACTTTTGGGCTTGTTGCCACACTATGGCTTTAAGGCCAGATAGAGGAATTTTCGTCCTGAACGTGTGTGGGGCAACTTCCGTTTCTGGCAAGCTGTAAACCCACTCACAACTTCCACCCTAGATCACAATCCAGATCCAGGGAGGTTAAAGCAAGAGCGATTACCCCCCCAAGACTGATCGCTGGATCTCCCCACGATTTGTAGGCTGGGAGCCGGAAATGCCTATGAAAACTACAAAATGACATGTCTCCTCAGCGACTTCTAGCCCCCAGGGGAGGGAGCTGACACATTCCCCAAATACAGGTCCCAAAGTCCATAGGACACTAACCTCTTACTTTGTCCTAGGCATGTCTATGTTGATAATTCAGGAGTCGCCACAGCTCCTGGTGTTCTGGGGTTCCTCCAGCTGGCTGCTGGCCCTGCCGCCCTGGGGCTAAAACCTCGGCTCACGCGGACCTGGGCTAGGCTTGGCTCCTGCGCTCTGCTCGCTGCAGGCTCCCAGACCGCTGTGCTGGTCCTTCCTGCAGGGCTGCTGGGCTGTCCTCAGCGGGAGGTTAGCTTCTCTGTGTCGTTCTGTGGGTGCTGGGGCTCCAGAAGTTGTTCAGAGTCCTTTTTTACATAGTTTGTGGGGAATTTGGGGGCAGAGAGGCTTGGAGGAGCTGTTTCTACTCTGCCATCTTGGCTCCACCCCCACAATCTTTTTTCATATTGTGCTTGAGGAAACTGGGACTCATGGAGATTAAATTACTTGGCCACGATCATGCAGATAGTAGCAGAATTAGAAATTGAACAGAGATTGCCTGACTCAACAGGCAGTAATCTTTTTACTTAGCATATTTCCTTGGCATCAGGAAAACAGAACTCCAAATTCCTTCTTTTATACTAGCTATGTGACCTGATTCAAGTGACTTAATATCTTGTAAACTCAGCTTTCTTATCTATAAAATGGGAATAATAATAGTACTTCATCACCATTATCATCATCATAATCAGTTGTCATTATGGTCAAGTGAAAATGCAAACATTAAAAATTTGTGAGCATTAAAATGGCATAGAAGTACAAGCTTAGTATTAGTAAAATATTAGTATTAGTATTTTTATATTTGTAACCGGCCACTGGCCATTAATATATCCTAATTTTATTTTCTTATTCTATATAATAAGAGATATGGAATGAATTAGCTTTAGAAGTCCTTTCAAGCTATAATGCTCTATAATCCTATTATGCTTCCTCATTTTGGAGAGTATTAGGAAAATAAGAATCATACAAAAATATCAAAACTGAAAGGAAAGGAAGCCTCTGTGTAGTTTTGATCCCAAAGGTGAAGAGTTCCAGGAGATTTAAACATGAATAGTGGTGTATCCAGGATACATAGCTTGTATTTATCATATATACATATATATATATATGTATATATATGTATGTATATGTATATGTATGTATATGTGTGTATATGTATACACACATATATAACATGTATATATTACATATATATGCATATGTGCACACATATGCACATACACATACATATGTACATATTATCTCTCCTGACACTCTTTAAACTCCTTGAGGGAAGGGCACTCTCTTTACTTTCTTTGCTGCTTAGCATAATATCTGGCACAAATAGTAGGCACTTAATAAATAAGTGATGTTTGACCAACTGAGTCCTAGAAAGAGTTGTAGGGGGAGACAGGGAGTAGGAAACTTTGGTTCTAGTTCTGGTTTTTGTACTACCTAGCAGTATAAGTTTGGAATACTATCTTTACCTTTCTGTGCTCCAGATTTTTTTCTTATTAAATGGAGATTAATTTAATTGATGGTTATTTAGCAAATAATTTTGAATGGAGGAGGAGAGATTATGGGAAGGTAATATTTCCTCTTTAATATAAAACCATCTGATCTGACAGCCTCATGTTCACTGTGGAGAGATCACCAAATCAGGTGATCATTGTCAAAGTTACTAATGTTTGAAAGAGGAAGGTAGGTACTATATAACCATCCAAAAAAAAATACAACCCTGATGTCAGAATCTGATTTTTAAAGATGAAGTTAGAGTTTCAAGGCATCTCAAATTATCATGTTAATGGTCTTGTGGTCCTAGTCTCTTGTGGGTAAGAAGATTCAAAATAAGGTGTATGTGATTCTACTTGAGAATGTTCTAAATGTAAGCTTGTTAGTTTCAGATTAAAGGGAAAGGAAAGTCTAGTCATATTTTCAACATTTATAGATTTGGGAATTGAGAGAAAAGAGGGCCCAACAGCACAGAAAAAGGAAAGTTAGATGGTAAGAATAGGACTTCCAAATACAGACTCAGAATTAGTAAAATTTTGGTGTAGGCCTGTGATTTTTTGTGTGGTGTAAGGAACTCCGAATTTAAAAACTTCCTCCATCTGTGTGTATGGGTCATTTTGCATGATTCATAGTCATAGAAAGATTTTTCAGGGTCTTAGAAACTGGGTGATTTCACCATGGATATACAGGAAGAATGTATCAAAGACAGGACACAAGCACAAGTCATTTTCCTACCTGGAAGACCAGTTTTCTATCTACTATGTTGTGATACTTCTCAAGAAGAAAAAAAATAAAATGTTTATATGCTGAGTATTGATAATTCTATCTCTATGCATTCTCCCTCCACCAAATAGATTACAAATATTTTATACCTTGGAGAGTTAGAGCAGGAAAATGGAAAGAACATTGCTCTAGGAATCAAAAGCCCCAGGCTTAAATCTCGGCTCTAAAGTTCATTACCTTTATCAGTTTACTTAATATCCCTAAACTAATTTGCCACAACTATTAAAAATTTCAGAGTCTAATATTTAAGATGGCCTTCTAGACACTTCTTGATCTAGATCTCTGAACGTTTTATCTTAATCTATGATTTCCAAAAGTTGCTAATATTGGAGAATCCATCATCAAATAGACATGCTGGTGAATAGCCTCCAACACCAAGACAAGCAGTTTCCAAATAGGCCCATGTATCATATTTTTCCACCTTGATAGGCTTCAATAGAATCTTCTCTTTACTGGTGTAATGTTCAAGGACTGAAAGTTGCAACCTATATTTTCAATACAGATTAAAATAAGACTTTAGTGGAATGATGTTAACAATAGTAATAAGTCCCATTCTGAAAGCACTTACAAATTTAAAAAGTTGTTTCCTTGAAGGTTTTTTTTTTTGTTTAAGCAATTGGGGTTAAGTAACTTGCTCAAGGTTACACTCTTACTGCTCTTACTCACTGCACCACCTAGCCGCCCCAACATATACTGAATTACTTATCTCCCAAGAGGGAATGGGTGACAAGGGAGGAAGGAGATGGATCTGAAATTCGAGGTCGTAACATTGAATGTTTCAAATATATATAAATACTATTATTAATACTCTTTTGCTTGTAATAGGGAGATAAGATGTGCAGGCATTGGGACACAAAGACTCACCTTCCTCTAATGGAAAAGTCGATGGGGCTATGGGAGAAGGTATGGGAGAGAGCAGATTGGAGGAAGTGATATCTTGTGGGACTGCTATTCTGGGAGGTTGGGAAGGGGAATGATGGGGGGAAAATGATTGTAACTCAAAATCTGGCGGAAATGAATGATGTAAAACAGAAGTTAATAAAGCATTTGTTTTTAAAAAATAATAAAAAATAAATATAAATATAAAATACAAAAAAAAAGTTGTTTCCTTAAAATGATTTTGTGGTAGTATAAACAGGAATATCCCTGTTTGAAAAACAGAGAAACTGGGGCTCAGACAGGCAAAATAACTTTCTGAGGCCAATGCTTTATTCCTCGAATCTCCCAGAACCTGGGGTCAGAACTCATTAAAAGACAGTTTTCCTTTGGTCCAAACTTTGAAATGAATAACTTCAAATTGAACTGGAGACAAAGGAAGAATTTCTGACTTCTGGTTCCTCCTCTTCCTAAGCATCTCCCCATGGTGAACCCAGATCTACGAGATTAGCTGGCTACATGCTGAATAGACATTATTATCATCCCATTGAAAATGATTCAACATATGGACATCATCAAAACCCAACTGACTTTATGCACCACATTTCTAGCAAACAATTAGAAAATCTAATTGAGCCACATCACTACGTCAAGGGCTAGGAAATTCAGCATTAAATGTTCTGTAGAGTTGTCCATAAAGCTAGATAGCAAAGCATTACAAATTCATTTCAATTTTACAGAGACAAATTGAAAGACCCAAGTATTTTCATCAGGGTGCAGCTGTCATAAAATAAATAAATAAGGAATGAAGGAAATAACAACAAAAGTCATAATAGAAAACAGAAGTGACATCATCAGATCATACCCATATTGGCATCTCACAACTGTAGCCTGATTGTATTGTTAATTAATTCTGAAATGCACAATAAGCCAAAGGGACAATTTGGGAAGAGTACTTGTCATTTAATTAGTAAATTAACTTTTTATCTCAAATGTTTCTCCATTTAATTAGCACATACTCTAGGCCAAGATCACACACCAGCTGGATTTTTTTCAGGATAAATGGCTTTGTTTAGTTCTTCATTTATCAAGTTGGTAACTTTGGGGAGTGGGGCTAAGTTTGGGGGAGGGTTGTGGGTTAAGGCAAGGGAAACAGATTTCATGTCAGGGTGTGAAGGCCATGTAAAACAGGTGGTTGTGTGGGAACAGGAGTAAATATAGCTGGATGGTGCTATCTCTATTTCATGGGGCTGTTCAGGGATGCCTCAAATGAAGTCCAACTTAATATTTGCTGAGTTTTCTAGACATAGCATTTGATAAATAGATTCCATAATTAGATGATTTAATAATAGATAATATTTATATCATATTTTAATATTTCCAAAGTATTATACATAATTATTTTATCTTATCCTTCCAACAACCTTTTCAGATAGGTGACATTGTTATATCACCTATTTTATAGGAGAGAAAATAAATGTTAGGATTATAGAGAGCTACAGTTGGAAACCTTCTCAGAGACAATCTAGTCCAATCCTTCTACCTACATTTTAGATGAAGTTCAGGCAAATTAAATGTCATAAATGAGATTCAAACCCAGGTTTCATGATTTGAAAACCTTTTGTCATCCCATTGCATCTGCTGACTTGCACAGAATCACACAGTTAGGAATAAATACATAATGAATGAACAATTAAGTGTTTACTATGTGCCAAGCACTAACCTAGTCACCCCAGGGGTCAATTTTGCGACCGATTAAACCCAAGATTTGACACCATTTCATTATGTTCCCCAGCCACGTTCACTCCACTCTTAGTGCTCACTCCACTCGGTTCATTTTGGTCTCCATATTTCTTCACCTACTTCTTAGCAGCAGCATCCCATTTTTCTTCCAGCTTCCCTCTATTTGTTGTCTTCTGATGTTAGACTGTAAGTTCTTTGAAGACTCTTAGTTGTTTTTATTTGCAGTCCCAACACTCAACACACTGCCTTTCACAGAGTAAATCTTAATAAATGTTTTCTCTATCTCTTTCTCTGTATTTTATGTCTACATATCTATCATCCATCTATCATTTTTCTTTCTTTGCCTCTTCCTTCCTTTTTATCATCCATCCGTCCTTCCTTCATTTTTCCTTCCTTCCCTCCTTCCTTATTTCTTTCCTTCCTTCCTTTCAAAAAGCACTTAGTACAGTGCCTGACAGTAGTAGACATTATGTAAATAATGTTATTTACTTATGTAATGTTATTACTCTCTTCACTTTTGCCACCCGCTATCTATCTAAGCATGGAGTATACAAATGTCAAACTGATACAGTTCCTGCCCTAAAGAAGCTTCCACTCTAAAAAACTGAGACAATACATATAAGGGAGTCATGAGCACTGTAGGTAGAGCAATGTTTTGGTTACAAACGTCACAGAGATTGGGAGTAAAGTGATAAGTGATTAGATTGATTTATGTTTCCATGTGTAGCAATGTCAGTCTTGAATGAAATATGATATCAGATCTGGAAAGGCAGATAATCCAGTATGTGAACCAGATGAAATGTGGAAATATGACTGAATAAAGCTAGATATAGTATAACACATGCACTAGCCAGGATAGCATGAGGCTCCAGGTGACAGTTCTGATGTTGAATGCTGGTGTTGAAACCCCATGTTCCTGCCTCTAAATCCAGAACTATATACAGCATGCCATGCTACCTCCCAAAGCATAAAAAAGTTACTCTCTAAGACAAGATACTCACATAAAATCACGGATCCTTAATGTATTGACTATGTTAGACAAAAGAAACTGACTTGAGAAAATTTGGAGGCATGTGGGTCTGAAAGCGTTTTCTAAGAGACTGGAAAGTTTATCAATGAGGCAACATATCTGGCTTTTCTGGCAATTAATAGAATTTTACTTATGATTTAATTTACCTTTTTAAAGTATCTTGCACTTTAAGTGTATTATTTTGGACTTTAAAACATTACCAATTACTAATTCAGATCTCTAAATGAAGAATCATCAGCTAATTTAACTTCATATAATGGGAACATTTTGTGATTTTAGAATGAGGTTTTATGAATGTTTCTTTATATAAACTTAATATGAAACATGACTCTGTCACCTCAATGTTAACAAAGTATGTATAACACCTCCAATATTTTTAAATTAAATTTTATGTTTATTTTAAGTTTACATCATTCATTTCCACAAGATTTGAGTTACAAATTTTCTCCCTGTCTTTCCCCTACCCCCCAAACAAAAACAGGAATCCCACTGTATACCCCCACCCCAAATCTGTTCTGACTTATATCATCCCTGCTCCTACTTTCTAGTAGGGCAAGATGGATCTCCGTACCCCAGTGCCTGTATATTTTATTTCCCAGTTGCATGTAGTAATAATAATAATAATAATAATAACAATAACAATAATAATAATAATAATAATTATTATTATATTTAAACATTTTATTTTAAAACTTTGGATTGCAGATTCGTTCCCTTCCTCCTTCATCACCCACCCTTACTGGGAAGATAAGCAATTCAATATAGGTTATACATGTGTAGCTATGTGAAACATTTCCATAGAGGATAAATTGTGAAAGACTGACTATATTTGCCTCCATTCTATACCACCACCCACATGTTCTATTCTTTACTTTGATTCTGTCCCTTTTGAAAAGTGTATGCTTCCAACTTCTCTCCCCTACAACCTGCCCTTCCCTCCATCATAACCTGTCTCATCTCTTTAACCCTACTCTCCTGTAGGACGAGATATACTCTTTATTGTATCTGTCCTTCCCTCCCTAAGCCAAATACAATTCCCCTTCATTGTAACAGTTTCCCTTGCCTCTTATATATGGGTAATTTACCCCATTGTATCTCTTTCCATCTCTTCTCATTATATTTCTCTCTAACCTCTCAGTTTCACCTTTTAAATACAATCCCTTCCTATTCAACTATTCCTGTGTCCTCTATGTACACCTGTACACATACATACACACACTCACATATTTGTTGATACACCCATATACCCATGACATATGCATGTATATACATACACAGACACAGACACACACAGATACACACACACATATATACATTTATATTCCCTTCAACTATTCTCATACTGAGAAAAGATTCATAAGTTACAACCATCATTTTTCCATGTAAGAGTGTAAATAGTTCAACTCTGATAAGTTCCTTATGATTTCCTTTCCCTGTTTACCTTCTCATTCTTCTTTTGCTTCTTATATCTAAATGTCAGATTTTCTACTCAACTCTGTTTTTTTTTCCATCATGAATGCTTGAAAGTCCTCTATTTCATTGAATGACCATATTTTCTCCTGAAACATGATACTCAGTTTTGCTGGGTAAGTGATTCTTGGTTTTAATCCCAGCTCCTTTGACCTCCAGAATATCATATTCCAAGCCCTTCAATCCCTCAGTGTAGAAGCTGCCAGATCCTGTGTTATCCTGATTGTGTTTCCATAATATTCAAATTGTTTCTCCCCGGATGCTTGTAATATTTTCTCCTTGACCTGGGAATTCTGGAACCTGGCTATAATATTCCTAGGAATTTTCTTTTTTGGGATCTTTTTCAAGAGGTGATTGGTGGATTCTTTCAACTTCTATTTTGCCCTCTGGTTCTAAAACAAGGCAATTTTCCTTGAGAATTCCTTGAAAGATGATTTCTAGGTTCCTTTATTGATCATGGCTTTCAAGTAGCCCAATAATTTTTAAATTATCACTCCTGGATCTATTTTCCAGGTCAGTGTATTTTCCCATGAGCTATTTCACATTGCCTTCTATTTTTTTCATTCTTTTGGATCCATTTAATATTATCTTGGTTTCTCATAAAGTCACTAGCTTTCATTTGCTCTAATCTACTTCTGAAGGAATGATTCTCTTCATTGAGCTTTTGAGATTCCTCTTCCACCTGGCAAAATCATCTTTTTAAGGCTTTCTTTTCCTCATTGGCTTTTTGAGCCTCTTTGGCCGTTTAAGTTAGTCTACTTTTTAATGTGTTATTTTCATCAGTCAGGTTGTTAACTCTCTTTTCATGACTTTTCTTGCATCATTCTCATTTCTCTTCCCAATTTTTCCTCTACTTCTCTTATTTGGTTTTCAAAATTATTCTTAAGCCCTTCTATGGCCTTTAACCCATTCATATTTTTTTCTTGGAAGCTTTTGATGCAGGAGTTCTGACTGCATTATCTTCCTCCTTTTCCATGCTTTGATCCTTTTTGTCCCCAAAAGGAGTCCAAAGTCAGATTGCTGTGCTTTCTTTGCTTCCTTTGCTTGCTCATGTTTCCACTCAATTATTTGACTTTGAGCTTTGTCCCAAATCACTTGGTTTTTCTCATTGCCAGAGCTATTAGTTGGCTGCCCTTTCTGAAGACTCCACATGAGGGCTCCCTTGTCACTCCCAGGGCCCTCCACCTAAGACAGTGATCCAGATCCAAGCATGTTAAAGCAAAAGATATTACCCCTCATACTGATTGCTTGGTTCCCCTTACAATCTGCAGGCTAGGAGCTCTGACGCTGCCTCATTGTGTATGCCTTTATGCATACACTTCTACTCTCCTTGCTTATCAAACTTTTAGAACTAAAATTAGAACAACATAACTATTGCTTTTAGTAAAGGCAGGTCACTCAACTGTCCTACTGTTGTATTCACTAACCAAGTGTTTTCCAAGACTAAAATACTTTTTTTTTCAGGACTACTCAAATCAATATTTTGTTTCCCCCTTAAAGTCAAGAACTGCCTCATTAGTATTTTTTAAATTATTATTTATTTATATCTTTACAGAGATCATTTATGTGCTATCTCTTGAGGGCACTTAATATTTTTTATTCATCTATACATCCCTGGCACTGATTTAGGTAATGAGGGCTGGTGAACAATAGTTTAGGTTAAAGTTTTTGTCTAACAGAAACTTAATTTTTATTGATCCCTTCCTTTTTACCCCCTTGCCACTACCTTAGCTCAAGGGCTACTCTCTTCACTATGACTAATCTTATAATATTCTAACTAGACTTTATCCCTCTAGTCTAATCCTTGCCAAAAAAAATCCTTTGCATTACTGTCAGAATTATCTTTTTAAAGTTCCACTGCCCACTCTTATTACTACTCTTTCTGCTCAAAAACATTTAAGAACTCTACCTAGCATACCAAATAGTATTTCAGCTCCTAATATTAAGAATTAAAGTATTCCATAATTTGATGTCCAGTGTTTTCAATCTTTTATACTATTATCTTCTTTTCCTGTTTTCTAAAATTGATTTCTCTTTTCCATCTTTTTTTTTCATATTTACTCATTGATTGTGATGGCTTCGCTCATATAATCCTTTATTCTTAGAATAGGTTACCTCCTCTCCCTTAATAGTTTTCGATTAAAATTGTTCACCAAAGTCCAATTCAGGAACCATCTATTTGATGAACACCTCTCTGTCCTACCCACTAGAAATACAATCATCTCTCTCTAAATGTATATTTGTGCTTTGAGTCACCTATTTGAACTTATTGCATTTTTCCTGTATTATAGATTCATGTATATATGTCCTTTCCCCCATTTTACTTAAGTTACTGAAAAGTAGTCATTCTAAAAAAATCTACTTTTTAGCACAGATTCTTTATATAGTTTTGTCAAGATAAATTGTTAAAGTGGAAAGATAACATGCATACATGGAAAGGTAAATTGCAATACAAGGCATTATATATTTGTCAAATGAATAATACATAGATTCACTACTGATGATATTTATCAGAAAAACCCAGATGTAATGGAAATACATTTTGCTTAGAATCAAAGGGTCCTTATCTTTAGAAAGTCATTCCTGATTATCAGAGCCAAGGTGGCAGAGTAAAGGAAGGGAAACCTGAGTTTTCCCAAATTCCTCTCTAAACAATGTTAAAAATGACGCTTTAAATATATATACTGGATTGTCAGTACTAAGGAAAGTACAGGTCATTTTTTTTTCGAGCCCAAGACAACTTAGAATTTTGGTGATGAAAATGGTGAGAGTAGAGCACATGACAAACTAGGCCATGCCGAGTAAAACAACATTAGGCTGTGGGGATAATGATGACAGCAGCTTCAAGAACTCTCAGGTCACAGACAACAAGGTGGTTGGACAAGTAAGTGGTCAAAAGGAAGTTACAGGGGACCCTTGGCTGGCATTAGGAGCAGAATGCTGTTGCTGTTAAAGGAATAAAATTTTTAAGCTCTTCCCTGCTCCTAGGTTAAGTGTACCTGGAGCCTGTGGTGGGAAGCTTGTTTTTTGTTTTTGTTTTGTTTTGTTTTGTTTTCCCAAATGCTTTATTAACTTCTGGTTTACATCATTCATTTCTGCCAGATTTTGAGTTACAATTTTCCCCCCACTTTTCCCCTACCCACCACCCCAGAATAGCAGTCCCACAGGATATCTCCTCATCCAATCTGCTCTCTCCCATATATTCTCCCATACCACCTTTGACTTTAAATTTAGGGGAGGTTGAATCTCTGTGCCCCAGTACCTGCACATCTTATCTCTCAATTACATGCAAAATAGTATTAATAGTAGTATTTATATATATTTGAAACATTTAATTTTAAAGCTTCAAATTCCAGATTCATTCCCTTCCTCCCTTGTCACACACTCGTGCTGGGAAGAAAAGCAAATCAGTATATGTTGTACATGTATAGCTATACAAAACTTTACCATAGTAAATATATTGTAAAAGACTGGCTATATTTCCCTCCCAACTATCCCACCGCCTACTTGGTCCATTCCCTACTTTGATCCTGTCCCTTTTCAAAAGTGGGTGCTTCCAACCTCCCTTCCCCCCAGCATGCCCTCCTTCCATCATCTCCCCTTTCATCTCCCTCCCCCCTAATCTTCTGTAGGGTGAGATATCACATTTAGTATGTTTGTCATTCTATCCCTGAGCCAAATTCAATGAGAATATGGTTTTGCATTTTTTGCCTTCCTTTTCTTCCCCTACCTTGCAACCACTTCCCCTTACCTCTTCTATATAAGATATTTTACCCCTTATGTCTCTCCCCATCTCCTCTCATTATATTCCCCTCTCATCTCTTAATTTCAACTTTTAAGTATCATCCTTTCCTATTAAATCTGACCTGTGCCCTCTATCAATGTATACCTGTAAACATATATACAGGGATTAAAGGGCATGGAATATGATGTTCCAGGGGGCAAAGGAGCTGGGATGAAAACCAAGAATCACGTAGCTAGCAAAACTGAATATCATGTTTCAGGGGAAAATATCATCATTCAATTGAATAGAGGACTTTCCAGCATTCTTGAGAAAAAACTTAGAGTTGAATAGAAAATTTGACATTCAGACACAAGAAGCAAGAGATGCTCGAGAAGGTAATCAGGGAAAATAAATCATAACCAACTTATCAAAGTTGTACTATTTGCATTCCTACATGGAAAAATGACAACTGTAACTGATGAAACCATTCTCAGTATGAAAATAGTTGAAGAAGGATATATGGGCATATGAATACATATGTGAATGTGTTACATATGTTTACAGGTATACATAGAGGGCACAGATCAAATTTAATAAGAAGGGATGATACTTAAAAGTTGAAATTAACAGGTGAGAGAGGAATATAATGAGAGGAAATGGGGAGAGACACGATGGGGTAAATTATTTCATATAGAAGAAGGAAGGGGAAATGGTTACAAGGGAGGAGAACAGGAAGGCAAAAAGGCAAAAACTTATTATCACTGAATTTTGTTCAGGGAGAGAATAACATGCATACTTAATAAGATATCTCACCCTTCAGGAGAGTACAGGTAAAAGAGATGAGAGGGGGGATTATGAAAGGGAGAGCAGGCTGGGGAGGAGAGAAGTTGGAAGCACCCACTTTTGAAAAGGGACATGATCAAAGTAGGGAATAAACCAAGTGGGAGGTGGAATAGGAGTGAGGGAAATATAACCAGTCTTTTACAATATATCTACCATGGTAATGTTTGGTATAGTTATACATCTACAACCTGTACTGAATTGCTTATCTTCCTAGCCAGTGTTGGTGACAAGTGAGAAAGGGAATGAATCTGGAATTATAAGTTTTAAAATCATCTGTTTTAAAAATATATAAATATTATTATTAATACTATTTTACATACAATTGGGAAATATGTTATATAGGCATTGGGAGGAGAGGGGAGAAGAAGACAAGAGGAGAGGATAAGCTTAATTGTGAATGAGGCACAAAGATTCACTAAGGAGAATTCATTAAAAAACACAATTGGACAAATGGGCCAAGAAAGGTACAAACATTCATTGAACAGAAAAAACTAACTACTTTAAAAGTAGAATTATACAAATGGAAAAGGAATTACAAAAGCTCAGTCAAGAAAGTAATTCTTTGAAAATTGGAATTGTGTAAGCAGAAGGTAAAGACTCCAGGAAACCTCAGGAAGTAAGAAAAGAAAAACAAAAGAATGAACAAAACAGAAGAAAATATGAAGTATTTCATTAGAAAAATAACTGAACTGGAAAATAGAATGACAAGAGATGATTTAAGAGTTATTGGACAACCTGAAAACCATGATAAAAAGTCACCTCTCGATATACTATTTCAAGAATTTATCAAAGAATACTTACCTGATAACCTAGAACAAGAAGGTGAAATACTAATTAAAAGAATCCACTGATTACCTCCTGAAAGAGATCCCAAAATGAAAACTTCCAGGAATATTATGGCCAAACACTTGGGCTCTAAAGTCAGGTAAAATATGCGAGAAATAGCCACAGTCAAGATACTGCAAGATTTAGCAGCTGCTTCATTGAAGGATCTGAGGGATGTGAATATGATATTCCAGATCACAAAAGAGTTAGCATTACAACCAAGAATCATATACCCAGCAAAACAGAGTATAATCATTCAAGGAAAAATGAATATTTAATGAAATAAAAGACTTTCAAGCATTCCTTATCAAAAGTTCAGAGCTGAAAAAGAAATTTGATTCTCAAATAAAAGATTCAAGATAATCATAAAAAGCTAAATAGTAATGAGAAATCATTAATTAAGGTTAAACTATGTACATTCTCACATGAGAAAATGATACTTGAAACTCACAAGAACTTTTTCATTATTAGATCTGTTAGAAGGCATGTTCATTGACAGAAAGAATAGGAGTGAGTTGATTGTAATGGGATGATATTCCAAAAAAAAAGCTAAACATAATAGGTGCGGAAAAGAGATGCACTGGGAGAAGTGGGAATGACGAAATAGAATGAGGAAATTATCTTATATCAAAGAAACACAACAGAGCTTTTACAATGGAGAGGAAAGTGAGTGGGGTGGACAACAGTTGAACGTTACTCTCATCAGAATAGGTAGTTGAAAGAAACAAAATTCTTTGAGAAGGTAAAGGATGAAAGGAGAGAAATGGAGGATGAGGGAGGAAGGGAAGGAGAGAGAGGAGGGAGAAAGAAATAAAGCAAGATAGAGGGGAATATATAGCTAGAATTCATAACTGTAAATGTGAATGGGATGACCCCCACCATAAGTGGAAGTATATAGCAGAGTAAATTGAAAAACAGAATCTTATATGTTGTTTACCAGAAAAACACCTGAAGCACAGACACACAGAGAATAAAGAAAAATGATGAAGCAGGATCTCTTATGATTCAGCTGAAGTAAAAAAAAAAAAAAAGCCAGGGTAGCAATTGCAATTCAGAAAAATCAAAAGTAAAAGTTGAACTAATTAAAAGAGATTTGCAGGGAAACTGCAATGTGTTTAAAGGCACCATATTTAAAGAAGTAATATCAATATTAAACATATATGCACCAAATGGTATGGCATCTAAATTATTTTCTGTCACTTCTTAAAAATTATTAATTTTTTAACTTTTAGGTTTCAATACTAATAAGATTTCAAGTCATTTTTCCCTTTGCTCTGCTCTCTCCTCTCCAAAGCAACATGCAATCTGATATAGGCTATATACATGCAATCAAGTTAAATGTATTTCCACATTAGTCATGTTGTAAGGAAGAAACAGAAGAAAGAGGAAAAATGACAAGAAAGGAAAAAAATAAGAAAATGGTATGCTTTGATTTGCATTCAGAGTCCATAGTTCTTTTTCTGGATGTGGATAGCATTTCCTGTTGTGAGTCTTGGAATTGTCCTGGATCATTACATCACAGAGAAAAGTTAAATTATCAAAGGTGAGCATCACACAGTATTGCTGTTACTGTGTGCAATGTTTTCCTGGTTCTGCTCACTTCACTCAGCATCAGTTCTTACAAGTCTTTCAAAGCTTCTTCTTTTTTTCTGAAACCCCCCTGCTCAGAATTTCTACTGGAACAGTAGTATTCCATTCTATTCTACTCATCTTCCACAATATTGTTCAGGCACTCCCCTCTTAGTGAGCAACCTCTCATTTTCCAATTCTTTGCCATCACAAAAAGAGCAGCAATAAATAAATATTTTTGTATATGTGGGACCTCTCTTCCCTTTTTTATGATCTCTTTGGAATACAGACCTAGTTGTGGTATTGTGGAATCAAAGGGTACAGAGTATTATAGCCTTTTGGGCATAGTTCCAAATTTCTCATCAGAATAGTTGGATCATTTCCCAATTCCACCAACAATGCATTAGTGTTCCAATTTTCCAAACTTTCCTGATGATAATAACAGAGTTGCTTCAAATACAATACTCAAGAGAAGCACAAAAACATAAACCAAAAAAACATGTTATTCAATAAGGTTAAACTATTTAAATAACTACATGGGAAGAGTATAACATGCAAAAAAGTTTTTGACAAAATACAATACCCATTCCTATTGAAAACCTAGGAATAGATTGAATTTTCCATAAAATGATAAATATCATCTATCTAAAACCATCAATAAAATTATATGTAATGGGGGTAAGCTAGAAGCATTTCCAAAATGATCAGGATGAAACAAAAATGTCTATTATCACCACTTTTACACCATGTTGTACCAGAAATATTAGTCTTAGTAATGAGAAGAAAGAGAAACTGAAGGATTTAGAATACACAATAAAGAAAAATATCTAGCATTCTTTGGATATGGTATGATGTTATATTTAGAAAATCATCGAGAATCAATTAAAGAAACTACTTGAAATAATGAACAACTTAAGTAAAGTTGCAGGATATAAAATAAGTCCAACAAGAGATAGAAAGATATATTCCATTTAAATTAACTATGGACAGTATCAAATATTTGGGAGTCTACCTGCTAAAAAACAAACCCAGAAACAATATGAACACAATTATTAAAAACTGTTCACACAAATAGAGATCTAAATAATTAGAAAAATATATATCAGTTGCTCATGGGTAGGCCAAGATGATATAATAAAAATGACAATTCTATCTAAATTTTAATTATTCAATATCATTCTAATAAAACTCTACATTTTTAAAAAATATAACTAGAAACATGAAGCATGTGGACATCTGGCTACTGGAGGAGGCATGTCTACCTGAGTCTGTGCTGAACACAGGCTGGTTCTATGAGCTGGAATCTGCTCATTCCCCTAGCAGTGCTAAGGCATGTGGGATGCTTTGGTGTTGACATTTTCCTGCTCCACCACTTTAGGACTCAGGATCTCCCATTGTTTTGCTAAAGTTGTGTTTTCTGCTGACTTGTGGGGATGCCTCCTGAAATGTGTTCCCCTTTTACCCGAATAAAATAGATTTTTTTTGCCAATCCCCCAGGTTTCCTGAGCTAAAAGACTGCTCTGTCCCATCTTTCTCACTGTCTGTGCTATTCCAGGATTTTTCATGGGGCACTATTTTCTGTTTTGTTGTTCTTGTTGTTGTTGTTTGTTCTTTTCCAGAGATTAATATGGGAGAGTGACAGAGATTCACTGTTTATTCCACCATCATAACTCCTGGAAGTCCAAAAATTTTAATTCTTAAAAGATAAATGAGTTACAGGAGGAAATATAAAATATATACTAGTCAGGGAACTCAACTTTCCCCTCTCAGAACTAGAAAAATCTAACCAAAAATAAACAAGAAAAAAATTAAGGAACTTAATAGAATTTTATAAAAGTAATATATGATATACATCTAGGGGGAAAATAAATTGGAATGAGAAGAAATATATCATTTCAATGGCACTTGCAGAAAAAAAAACTAACCTCACAAAATTGGTGAAAACCTGAAATATTAAATGCTTCATTTTAAGATCACAATGCAATAAAATTCCATGCAATAAAGTTCAGTGGAAAGATAAAATTAATTAGGAATAAGTAATTGTATCCTGAGGAATGAGGGATCAAAAGAGAGATCATGGAAACAATCAAGACTTACATTAAAGAGAATGACAATAATGATATGATATAGCAAAATTTATTTACTGTAGTCAAAAGAGAAGTTAGGGGTAATTTATATTTCTTAATGTTTATATCAATAAAATAGAGAAAGAATAGATCAATGAATTTGCATTCAATTAAAAAAACAAGAAAAATAATAAGGTATAAACCCCTAGTTAGATGCCAAATTGATCATCTTGACAATCAAAGGGCATGGATGTAACAGATACTGAGTAAGCAGAATTTTAAAGACGTCATGGCCAATGGTATAAGTTTAGTGAGGACAATGGAAGAGTCACATTAGGTTCTGAATATTGATGTTTAAAAATTCAAAAATGAAAGACTTGGTTTGAAACATCTTGAATGTCAAAATCACTGAGATTTTTTATGAAAGTTTTTCTAAAGTTTTTCACCACCCTGAGTATCCTGACCTGTGTTTACTGTTAATCAGGAACATTCTTACTACAATGGGTTACCCCAAATGAAAGACATATTTCAGATGTTGCCTGTGTTGGAATACATTAGGAAAATCATCTCAATAATCCTTGTCATTTGACCTATATTTTCAATTCAATCTAAAACTCTTCTTTTTTACTATCATATGTCATATTATTTTGGAATATTGTTGAAATAATATAATATATATATATATATATATATATATATATATATATATATATTGGAATGTTAAATATTTTACTACCATTTTTTTTAAATCACTCTTGACTCATATTGAGAGTTTAGTTAAGGAAGACTCCAAGATACTTTGAAGATGAATTTCTGCCTAACCACACTTTCTCCACTTTGTACTTGTAAAATTTATTTTTTGAATGCAAGCATAAGGCTTCATACTTTATTAAATTTAATCTACTTTGATGTGACCAAACCTTGCCAAAAGCTTTTTGGACCATGAAACTATCATTCAATGCTCTCCTGACTTTCTATCCTTTGAAAATGTAATAGGCATGACATTTATATATTTTCCCAAGTCATACTCAAAAGTTTAAGTAGCACAGAATCAAGTACATGTCACTGAGGCACTACATTGCCAAACTGACATCAACACATTTCTTACTTCTTTTGAATCTAGATCTTCATTTATTTCTGAATCCTTTTACTCATACAGCCAACTATCCCACATTTCCCCCCATTTTTCCCACCAAAAAACAACTTCCCCAATGAATTTCTAAAAACTTCTGTAAACTGTATTTTAATCATCACCCTGATTCATGAGAATATTAATACTGTATGATTAGGAATTAGTCTAGGTGACCTGTATTGATGAAGTCATGCTAGTTCTTTGTGATGACTGCTTTTTCTTTCCTTTTTTCTTTTATTAAAATTCCCATTAATTATATCTTCTAGAATTCCCTCTCTAAAGTAAGTCAAAGTCATTAGCCTATAGAATGCAAGATTCAATTATTTTTTATGAATAACAGCTTCCCCTCACAAATCCTGTGGCACCATGCCCATTTTTCATTATTTTAGATCTCCCTGAAAGTGGATCAGTAATTACATTTTTCAATTCAAGGAAACTGTTTAAAAACATGAGTTAAAAAGGTTAAAGAGTTCTCAGATATTACTGAGTTCAGACTTCTCGTTTTGGAAGATAAGGAAATGCAGAAGTAAAACTATTTGCTCTAAGTTAAATGTAGAAAATAGCACAGTTGATTTGTACACATCAAAGGAAGCTTTATGCTCCCTTTAACATCTTAGGCATCCTGTACATAAATTCATTGTCCATTTTGTAATGACTTTCTTCCTCTGAAGATCATTGGTCTTCATTCTTCCTATTACTTCCAAGAAAAGTGAGTTTCATTCACAGGACCCTACCTATGCTTTCCCTGAAATTTTTACATCATCTTACATGTAACACAGAGTAACACAATTTTTTCTCTCCTTTAATAAATTCTAAGGTAGAGGAGCTGACAGCTCTTTTCATAAAGATCCTATCACTTTCATTCTAGCTAATTATTCCTTCTCATTATTAAGACGTAGATGTAAAATACATTACTCTCAGTGGTCCCTTCACATTTTGGAATATTAAATTATGATTAGGCCAATTAATGAAGTTATTTGCCACTCTTTTGTTAAGAGGTAGAGAATTTTAACAGATGCCCATGTAGTTTAAGTACTCTATGACTTGGATACAATATTTCTATGACAGGACTGAGATTCTTTCCTGAACTTCTCATATTTTTGCTTTGTTTTTCTCCTTTTCAGTGGTTCTATTGTTTATTCTGATAACAATACCACTTATATTCCTCCTCTCATCGCTCTATACCTCAATGTTCTCCATCATGTTTCTCTCCTCTGGTTCTGATATTTCCTTGTAAGAATAAATGCTAATATTCTAATGTGTCTGTGTCATCACAGGTATGGATAGCCTCTCCAATAATTCTGATTGTAGTCCATTCATATTAGTCTATTCATAGACTCTTGTACATATTTTCAAAACAAAATAATAATGTCTCAAAGTTATAGGAAAAATAAAATAAAAAATGTGTCATGTTTAAATAAGTCACAAGCAGATGCTAACCTGCATTATGAAATATCAAAGAAAAATACTAACATTTGTTGCTACATGATCAGATACGACTATACCTCTGCTCATAATTTACTACTATTTAGATATTTGTAATGTGTATCACCTTTATCACATCACAGTGTCCTTGAAGCAATTTGTTAAGGACTCTTATGATGAAATTTCAAATAGGTATCTTCAGTTTGTTTTTCCTTTCAACAAAGATAGATACTTTACTCTTGATTTGCAATTGTAATACAAACCTTGTAATCCAAGGTCAATTTTAGTACCTTTTTCAAAGATCTCCACAGGGATATTTAAGCCCTAAAATTCTTCTGCCAAAAAAGCACACTTGGCTGGGAGAGGGATTTCTATATCAGACAATGTTTCCCAGAACATCTGCTTGACATAATTAATAAAATGTGTTTCAAATAGATCTGATCACTAAACACAACAGTGGATGATTCAATTTTTCTCCTTGGCAATGTTGTCCAATAAATTGGCCACAAGAACTAATTATTGCCACAGGGGGAAAATATTCTATTTGACTTTTCATTCTCTTAATTTTAAAGGGTATTAAGGCAACATAAGAATTTTTTCATGGATTACCTCTCACTCCTGTCACATGACTAACCTTTACTTTTTTTTAAAGCAATTGGGGTTAAGTAACTTACTCAAGGTTACACGGCCAGTCATTATTTACGTGTAATTTTCTGAGGCCAGAACTGATCCCGGATACTCCCGACTCTGGGGCCAGCACTCTTACTCACTGCACCACCTAGACACCCCTTAACCTTTATTTTTTATAGTCATATGCCTCTCTTGTGAAATTCCTCATTTTGCACCAACTATGTTGTTCCATTTTTGTGAAACATTTCCTCCTAAACATAATCAACCTTTCCACTGGCCAGTATGTGTGATCCTTCACTTAAATCTTCAGAGACTCTAGTTATCAATGATTTACAGGCAGATAATGTTATTAAAGAATGCTTGTATTAAAAAATAGAAGGACCTTTGTTTCAAGATGAAGCTTGTAATCATTAAGAATATAGGATATTATCTGAAAATTAATTCAGTACATTATCTTGTTGAATTCTGGTCCTGGATCATTGTCCGTTTGTAGTGTCTTTCCAAGATACATTCATTGAGGGATGAATGCCAGGAGTTACGCATCCAATCCAATTGTTTGCTATTCTTGGTATTGTTTGCTGTGCAGGGTATTTATGTCAACATTCCATGTGATTGTGGATCTTGTTTAAATAACTCTGAAGTGCTATTAGCAATGATGCAATTGTCACAATTTCACCTGCAAACTCACAATCTCATCTTTATTTTGGACTTTTGTTTAGGACATCTTCCATGAATGTGGATAATATTTTTGGTGAGCACATATTTTTCTGTTTATGTCTTTTTTTATATTACTGTTCAAGGGAGTATGAAATAAGCTGGTGTCAGTTGTTTCAAGGAATCTCATAAGATTTTGACAAATGTATGACATATATCTTGTAAGAAGGGAACATTTAAGATGATGTTTTGCATCAAACACTACTTTAAATGAAACTAACAATAAGCGCAGTAAAATTTTACATCCTTCCTAACTTTTAGCAAACTATGTGTCTCAAAAATATAATTAATTGCAGGAAACATACTATCAAAAATTAGTCATGTATATTGGTCATTTTTAATATTCTACTAGTGGTCTCTTTTTACATTAATAAATAATAACTATTTCATCCCTAAACAAATTTATTATTTTTCCATTTTAAAAGATATCTCTAGAATTAATTTATTCTGTCAAAATTGTGTTGAGTCCAACTTGTTTCTCCTTGGTATATGTTTTGTTTTTTCAAAATTATATTTCTATCCCTCTCCACTCACCCAATGACATTTTCACTTCTAATGAATCACATTTAGGAATATTATGATAGATTCCAAATGTGGTGGTTCCAGAAATCTTTAATATGAAATAATTTACTGTAAAATTCTTCTCAGATACCTCACAAATTTTTTTTATTTGTATTCCTTCCAATTCCATCTCAAAATGACCCTAGCAATGACTTCGTATAATTTAGATTTTCTTATTTTATCCATTCTCTGCTTCTTGTTATTTATAAGGTAATATTGCACTCACTCTTCACCATTCTCCCCATAAATTTGTAAAAATTAATTTATATTCTAAACTAATGTTGACTGTGGCATCAATATTCCTCTGTGTGACAAGGAAATGATGTGTTTATTAGCTGAGGTAGTTTATAGGCTTCTTTTTTTTTTTTTGTATCCTTATGGATTGTGGTCTGTTTTGGTTAAATTTGCATACACAAATTTTATGCACTTCTGGTGTATTTCCCTCCAATAATTTCAAAAATTTAATATCAAACTTTTCAGATATATTATATTAAGGGTTTTAATACCTGCCATATTTTTATTTTATTTTATTTTCATTTTGCTTTGCATTATTTCTTTTCATTTTCATTAATTAGTTGGAGGTCTGATAATACAAAACTAAACAAAGAATGATTCCCATATCAGTAATGAGTTATTTCCCATCTACTAAAGTAATTTATCTGTTTTCTATTAATTGTTGGTTTTCATTTTTCCTAAGGATTTTCCAGAAAAGAATCATGAGTTCTTTGGACTGACAGACTTGCATATCAGGGGTAAGGGCACAATATTATTTGGGGGGATTTATTATCAGGTAGAAAAAACGAGGTGATTTTAAACACAGTCATATCATGTAAAATGAACTTTTGGTAGATAAAATATTATTTAGGGGACACAGCTATAACAATGTTCACAAAACATTATTGATTATTTTTCCATGACTATGTTCTATGCAGTACAACTTAAGGAGATACTGTCAGGGTGGTCTCAAGACCACAAAGCAAAGCCTTGTGACAACTATTTAAAAACCAGGAAATGTGAAAATTACAATATGCAAATTAAAATAATAAGAGGATTCTATGTGAAACAATTCATTTCTATTAAATACGATTTGATTTTAATTTTGGTTAAACTTAAAATCATAGTAATAAAATAACACTGCTTATTTATTGTCCCCTTCAAAACCCAGTTCTGCCCTTTTGTGTATTTTTTTTTTATAATTTAAAATCACATTTATTGCTTTGCATACAATAGCTCATATAGTTATGTAGTTAAAAAATACTCAAAAACAAAGAAATACATCAGGCATTTCTCCCCCAAAATGGGAAATACATTTTGTTAGGAGAAAAAAAATCTAATTATATTAGAGGATTTGTACTTCAGTGGGTAGTTACAATTGATAATTACTTAAATCATTACACCAACAAAACAATTAATATTAGCTGATTAGCATATAAACAGAAACTGTTCACCACATTATGGGGCGGAGGCGGGGGCTGGGAAGGCGTCAGCAGGGGCCCCCTGCGAAGAAGGTCTGGGGGCGTGGGCGGCCGCTCCATCCAGCAGCAGTAACAGCAGCAGCAGCGAAGACAGTTGCCCACTCGGCGCCAGCAGCAGCGCGGCCGACAGCAAGCGGCGGCAGCGGTAGCAGCAGCAGCAGCAAGGCGAGGCCCGCATCATCCCCACACCGCCTGCTCACCACGCCACACTGGCCGGCCACACCACGCCGGCCCCGGACCAGGCCCAGGCCCCGGGAGGAACCATGGGCGCACCCGAGGAGGAGGCGGACGCCCAGGAGGGGGAACCAACAGAGGAGGCCGAGCCCGGGCCACCGGGGGAACCGGAAGTTTTTCTGTGTATTTTTTTTAATTTAAAAAATGCTTCATTAACTTCTGGTTTACATGATTCATTTCAGCCAGATTTTGAGTAACAATTATTTCCCCATTTTTCCCCTACCCACCACCCCAGAATAGCAATCCCACTAGATATCCCCTCATCCAATCTGCTCTCTCCCATATCTTCTCCCATACCCCCTTTGACTTTACCCTTAGTGCAAGGTGAATCTCTGTGCCCCAATGCCTGCACATCTTATCTCTCAATTACATGCAAAATAGTATTTATATATCTTTGAAACATTTAATTTTAAAACTTTGGATTTCAGATCCATTCCCTTCCTCCCTTGTCACCCACTCCCTTTGGGAAGATAAGCAATTCAGTATGTGTTGTACATATAAAGCTATGCAAGACATTAACATAATAGATATATTGTAAAAGATTTCTTATATTTCCCTGCCACCCATCCCACCCCCCACCTGGTTCATTCCCTACTTTGATCCTGTCTCTCTTCAAAAGTGGGTACTTCCAAACTCACCTCCCCCAGAAGGCCCTCCCCTCCATCATCCCCCCTCTCAACCCCCTTCCTCCTACTCTCCTGCAGGGTGAGATATCCCATTTCATATGTATGTCATTCTCTCCCTGAGCCAAATTCAATGAGAATATGGTTTTGCCTTTTTGCCTTCCTGTTCCTCCCCTCCCCTGCAAACAATTCCCCTTGCTTCTTCTGTATGAGATAGTTTAACCTACCCTGTCTCTCCCCATCTCCTCTTGCCACTTTCCTCTCTCACCTCTTGACATCACCCCTTAAGTATCATCCCTTCCCACCAAATTCAACCTGTGCCCTCTATCCATGTATAACTAACATATATACACACATTCACATATGTATTCATATGCCCATATATCCTTCTTCAATTATTTTCATACTGAGAAAAGTTTCATCAGTCACACTTATTGTTTTTCCATGTAGGAATGTAAATAGTTCAACTTTGATAAGTTGCTTTTGATTTCTCTTCCCTGATTACCTTCTCAAGTATCTCTTCTTGTGTCTGAATGTCAAATTTTCTCTTCAACTCTGGTTTTTTCCTCAAGAATTCTTGAAAGTCCTCTATTCCACTGAATGACCATATTTTCCCCTGAAACAAAAGACTCAGTTTTGCTGGGTAGGTGATTCTTGGTTTTAATCCCAGCTATTTTGCCCTCTGGAATATCATATTCCATGAACTTCTATCCCTCACTGTAGAAGCTGCCAGGTTCTGTGCTACTCTGATTGTGTTTCCACAATATTGAAATTGTTTCTTCCTGGCTGCTTGGAGTATTTTCTCCTTGACCTGGGAATTCTGGAACATGCATATAATATTCCTAGGAGTTTTCTTTTTGGGATCCTTTTCAGGAGGTGATTGGTGGATTCTTTCAACCTCTATTTCCCCCTCTGGGTCTAAAACATCAGGGCAATTATCCTTGAGAATTTGTTGAAGGATGATTTCTAGGTTCTTTCTTTGATCATGGCTTTCAGGTAGTACAATAATCTTTAAGTTATCTCTCCTGGATCTATTTTCCAGGCCAGTGGTTTTTCCCATGAGATATTTCACAATACATTCAATTTTTTCATTTGTTTAGACCTGTTTAACAGCATCTTGATTTCTCATAAAGTCACTAGTTTCCATTTGCTCCAGTCTAACTCTGAAGGAATGAATCTCCTCAGGGAACTTTTGAGATTCTTTATCCATCTGGCAAATTCAGCTTTTTAAAGCATTCTTCTCCTCACTGCCCTTTTGAACCTCCTTTGTCATTTGAGTTAGTCTATTTTTTAAAGTGTTATTTTCCTTAGGCTGTTGACTCTCATTTCATACTTTTCCTGCATCTTTCTCATTTCTCTTCCCAATTTTTCCTCCACTTCTCTTATTTGGTTTTTGAAATCCTTCTTAAGGTCCTCTATGGCCTGTAACCTACTCATATTTTCATTTGGGGCTTTTGGTGCAGGATTTCTGACCTCAAAGACCTCCTCCTGTTCCATGCTTTGATCCTCTTTGCCCCCAAATCAGAGTCTAATGTTGCATTTTCCTGTTTCTTTTGTTTCCTTTGCATAGGCATGTTGCCACTTAATTACTTGACTTTTGAGCTTGTTGCTACAATAAGACTCTGCCACCAGCCAGGGGGCCTTCCATCCCAAATGTTGGGGTATTCACAACTTCCGGAGGTATTAGTTGGGTGGCCTCTGTGCAGCCTCCACATGCTCTGGCAATTTGGATACCCACCCCAAGACCTCCACCCCACAACGCAATCCAGATCCAGGGAGGTTAAAGCAAGAGCAATTACCCCCCAAGACTGATTGCTGGATCTCCCTACATTTCACAGGCCAGGAGCTGAAGCTGTCACTGAAGCTGAAAAATTTTGTCTGTGCCATGTCTCCTCAGATGCTTCTCCCCCCCAGGGGAAGAAGCCGAAGTGTTCTCCAAATACTGGTCCCAAAATCCATAGTGCCCTAACCACTCACTTTGTCCTAGGCATATCTGTGTTGATAATTCTGGAATTAGCACAGCTGCTTGTGTTCTGGGATCCCTCCAGCCAGCTCCTGGCCCAGCCATCCTGGGGCTAAAACTGCAACTCAGGCAGGCCTGGGCTTGGCTTGCAGAGCACTTTGCTGCTGGTTCCCAGCACACTGCGCTGTCGGTTCCCAGTGAGGTGTGCTGACTGCTCACTGCCGGGCTGCCGGGCTGTCCTCAGTGGGAGGTTAGCTTCTCTGTGTGGTTCTGTGGGTGCTGGAGCTCCAGAAGTTTTTCAGAGTCCACCTTTCACATGGTTTGGAAGTGGACTGGGCTGGAGTGCCTTGGAAGTGCTATTTCTACTCTGCCATCTTGGCTCCACCCCCACCTTTTGTGTATTTTTATGCTTCATTAATGCTCCATTTCATTTTTCCCAATTTCACTATGATCAATTTTCCTACAGCTCCTTGTACCAAAATAGAAACTTTCTTTTATTTATTATTTAAAATTAAAAAAATAATAATTATTTTCTTTTTCTTTTTTCTTTTGTTTTTTTGTTTTTGTTTTTTTGGGTTTTGGAGGGCAGTTGGGGTTAAGTAACTTGCCTAAGGCTACATGGCTAGGTTTTTGTTTGTGTGTGCTAAGTGTCTGAGGTTGGATCTGATCTCAGGTCCTTCTGACTCTAGGGCCAGCGCTCTACTCACTGAACCACCTAGCCACCCCAATTTCTTTATTTTTCAATATCCATTTCCACAAGACTAAGAGTTCCAAATTTTCCCCATCCCTCCTCTCCCCCCACTTCAAAGGGGCACACATTCTGATTACCCCTTACCCTGGACTGATCTCCCTTTTATCATCCCACCTCTGCTTTTATCCCCATCACCCCTACTTTCTTGTAGGGCAAGATAGATTGCTATATCCACTTGCTTGTATATCTTATTTCTCATGTACATGTAAGAACAATTTTTAACATTTGTTTTTAAAACTTTGAGTTCCAAATTCTCCCTGCTTCCCTCCCCACCCACTCTCAATGAGAAGGCAAGGAAATTGATGTAGGTTATACATGTATACATATACAAAACAATTCCATAATAGTCATTTTGTGAAAACAAACTATATTTCTTTCCATCCTATCCTGCCCCCACCATTTATTTTATTCTCTCCTTTAACCCTATCCTTTTTCAAAAGTGTTTGAATCTGGGGGGTAGAGCCAAGATGGCGGAGTAGAAACAGCTCAACCAAGCCACTCTGCCCCGAGATACCCCCAAACTATGTAAAAGGGGACTCTGAACAACTTCTGGAGCCCCAGCACCCACAGAACGACACGGAGAAGCTAACCTCCCACTGAGGACAGCCCAGCAGCCCTGCAGGCAGGAACAGCACAGCACTCTGGGAGCCGGCAGCGGCAGTGCTCAGAGCGCAGGAAGAAGTGTCGAGGGGAGCCCAGGTCCACATGAGCCGACGTTTTAGCCCAAGGGCGGCAGGGCCAGCAGCGGCTGGAGGAACCCCAGAACACAAGGAGCTGTGGCAACTCCAAAATTAGCAACATAGACTTGCCCAGACAAAGTAAGAGGTTAGTCTCCTATGGACTTTGGGGCCCGTATTTAGGGAATGCGTCGGCTCCCTCCCCTGGGGGCTAGAAGCCACTGAGGACAAACGCCATTTTGTAGTTTTCAGAGGCAGCTCCAGCTCCCAGCCTGCAAATTTGAAGGGAGATCCAGCAATCAGTCTTGGGGGGTAATTGCTCTTCTTAAACCTCCCTGGATCTGGATTGTGATCTAGGGTGGAAGTCGTGGGTGGGTTTACAGCTTGCCAGAAAAGGAAGTTGCCCCCCACACATTCAGGACGAAAATTCCTCTATCTGGCCTTAAAGCCATAGTGTGGCAACAAGCCCAAAAGTCAAGTAATTAAGTGGCAACATGCCAAGGCAAAGGAAACAGAAAAATGCAACCCTAGACTCCTATTTTGGGGGCATAGAGCAGGAAAAGGACTGTGAGGTCAGAAGTCCTGCTCCAAAAGCCCCAGGGGAAAACATGAGCAGGTTGCAGGCCATAGAGGACCTTAAGAAGGACTTTAAAAATCAAATAAGAGAAGTGGAGGAAAAATTGGAAAGAGAAATGAAAAGGATGCAGGAAAAGTATGAAATGAGGGTCAACAGCCTGACTGAGGAAAACAACACCTTAAAAAATAGACTAACTGAAATGGTAAAGGAGGCCCAAAAGGGCAATGAGGAGAAGAATGCCTTAAAAAGTCGAATTTGCCAGATGGAAAAAGAATCTCAAAAGTTCACTGAGGAGATTCATTCCTTCAGAGTTAGACTGGAGCAAATGGAAGCTAATGACTTTATGAGAAATCAAGATGCTGTTAAACAGATCCAAACAAATGAAAGATTAGAAGGCAATGTGAAATATCTCATGGGAAAAACCACTGACCTGGAAAATAGATCCAGGAGAGACAATTTAAAAATTATTGGACTACCTGAAAGCCATGATCAAAGAAAGAACCTAGAAATCACCCTTCAAGAAATTCTCAAGGAAAACTGCCCTGATGTTTTAGATCCAGAGGGCAAAATAGAGGTTGAAAGAATCCACCAATCACCTCCTGAAAAAGATCCCAAAAAGAAAACTCCCAGGAATATTATAGCCAGGTTCCAGAATCCCCAGATCAAGGAGAAAATACTACAAGCAGCCAGGAAGAAACAATTTCAATATTGTGGAAACACAATCAGAATAGCCCAGGACCTGGCAGCTTCTACACTGAGGGATCGAAGGGCATGGAATATGATATTCCAGAGGGCAAAAGAACTGGGAATGAACCCAAGGGTCACCTACCCAGCAAAACTGAGTATTTTGTTTCAGGGGAAAACATGGTCATTCAGTGGAATAGAGGACTTTCAAGCATTCTTGAGGAAAAAACCAGAATTGAATAGAAAATTTGACATCCAGACACAAGAAGGAAGAGATGCCTGAGAAGGTAATCAGGGAAAAGAAATCAAAAGGAACTTATCAAAGTTGAACTATTTACATTCCTATATGGAAAAGCAATAACTGTGACTGATGATATCTTTCTCACTATGAAAATAATGGAAGAAGGGTGTGTGGTCATATGAATACATATGTGAATGTGTGTGTATATGGTTACAGTTATATATGGATAGAGGGCATAGGTTGAATTTGTTGGGAAGGGAGAATACTCAAGGGATGAAATTATGAGGTGAGAGAGGAAAGTGGCAGGAGGAGATGGGGAGAGACAGGGTAGGGTAAACTATCCCATGTAGAGGAAGCAAGGGGAAGTGGTTGCAAAAGAGGGGGAGAATAAGGAAGGCTAAAAAGGCAAAACCACATTCACATTGAATTTGGTTCAGGGAGAAAATGAAATACATACTAAATGGGATATCTCCACCTGCAGCAGGATAGGGGGAAGGGGTATGTTAGGAGGGATGATAGATGGGAGGGCATCCTTGGGGTGAGGGGAGGTTGGAGGTACCCACTATAGAAGAGGGACAGGATCGTGTGGGGAATGGACCAGGTGGAGGGTGGGAGGAGTGGGAGGGAATTATAAGCAGCCTTGTACAATATATCTACTATGATAATGTTTTGCATAGCTAGACATGTACAACATATACTGAATTACTTATCTCCCCAGAGGGAATGGGTGACAAGGGAGGAAGGAAATGGATCTGAAATTCGAGGTCTTAACATTAAATGTTTCAATATATATATAAATACTATTATTAATACTCTTTTGCTTGTAATAGGGAGATAAGATGTGCAGGCATTGGGACACAAAGATTCACCTTCCTCTAATGGAAAAGTCGATGGGGGTATGGAAGAAGGTATGGGAGAGAGCAGATTGGAGGAAGCGATATCTTGTGGGACTACTATTCTGGGAGGTTGGGTAGGGGAATAATGGGGGGAAAATGATTGTAACTCAAAATCTGGTGGAAATGAATGATGTAAAACAGAAGTTAATAAAGCATTTGTTTTAAAAATAGTGTTTGAATTTGACTACCACCTCTTTCAGTCTGCCCTCCCTTCCATCATTGCCCCCCCTGACAAATGAATTAGTGCATTAGTCCCCCCATAAGCCAAATCCAATGAAGCTAAGCTTCACTTATTTACTCTCCCCTCCTCCCTCTTCCCCTCCAATATTAAAGATCTTTCTTGCCTCTTTTATGTAAGAAAATTTACCTCATTCTACATTTCCCTTTTTCCTTCTCCTAATACATTCATGTCTTATCCCTTAATTTTATTTTTTAGATTTCATTCCTTCATACTTGACTCACCCTGTACCCTCTGTCCATATATGCATATGTATGTATGTATTTATGTGCCTATACACATGTGCATACACATGTATATACATACATACATATTTATGTGTGTTCATATGTATATGTGTGTGCTGTGTGTACTTATGCATGTATGGATGTGTGTATATACATATATATTCCAACCAACTACCCTCATACTGAGAAAGGACTCATGAGTTCCGAATATTATGTTTCCATATAGGAGTATAAGCAGTTCAACTTTAATAAGCACCTTATGATTTTTATTTCCTGTTTACCTTTTCATGCTTCTCTTGAGTCTTGTATTTGGAAGTCAAACTTTCTATTCATCTCTCGTCTTTTCATCATGAATGCTTGAAAGTCCTCTATTACTTTGAATGACCATTTCCCCCCTAAACATAATATCTCTGGAATATCATATTCCAAGTCCTCTGATCCCTTAATGTAAAGGCTGCTAAATCTTGTGTTCACCTGATTGTGTTTCCACAATGCTTGGATTGTTTCTTTCTGGATATTGCAATATTTTCTCTTTGACCTGGGAACTCTGAAATTTGGTTACAATATTGCTAGGGGTTTTCCTTTTGGGATCATTTTCAGAATATGATTTGATTATGATTATGATATGATTCTTTCCACTTCTACTTTATCCTCTGGTTGTAGGATAACAAGGCAGTTTTCCCTCATAACTTCTTGAAAGATGATGTCTAGGCTATTTTTTTTATCTTGACTTTCTGGTAGTTCAATATTTTTAAATTATATCTCCTGGATCTATTTTCAAAGTCAGTTGTTTTCCCATTGAGATATTTTACATTGTCTTCTATTTTTTTTTCATTCTTTTGATTTTGTTTTTACAATTTCCTGATTTCTCATAATTAGCTTCCATTTGCTTCATTCTAATTTTTAAGGAATTATTTTCTTTATTGAGCTTTTGGAACTCCTTTTCCATTTGGCCAATATTATTTTAAGGCATTCTTCTCTTTATTAGTTCTTTGGACCTATTTTGAATTTGGGTTAGTCTATGTTTTAATGTATTATTCTCTTCAATAATTTTTGTGTTTCCTTTAGCAAGCTTTTGACTCATTTTTTTATGATTTTCTTATATCGCTCTCATTCCAGTTCCTGATTTTTCCTCTATTTCTCTTATTTGATTTTCAAAATGATTTTTGAAGTCTTCTATAGCCTGAGACAATCATACACCAATACTCCCTCCACTTTGGCCTTGGGTTGTAGCCTTTTTAAATTGAAGAATTTACCATCAGTGCAGTAGCTGACCTGATTCTGTGCTCATCCTCCTTGACATTATTTGACAAAAAAAAAGAAAGAATTGACAACATAGCTTGAAACACCATGCTAAAAAGCATGGGGGTAAGCACACCATCTTGTTTAGACTGACTACCAAATTAAAGGTCTATAGAGCCTTTGTTCTGACCTCATTGCTGTATGCCTGTGAAACCTGAATTGTCTACCAGCACCATGCCAGGAAACTGAATTGCTTTCATTTGAATTGTCTTATGAAGATTCTGAAGATACCTGGCAAGATAAGGTACCAGACACTGAGGTCCTTACTTGAACTAAACTGCCAAGCATTCAAACTCTGCTTCAGAGAGCACAACTCTGATGGGCTGGCCATGTTGTAGCAATACAAGAACACACTCAAGATCTCTCTCAAGAATTTTGTAATTGATTGTGGAACATTGGACATACTGGCACAGGACTGCTCAGCATGGCATGGACACATCAGAGATGGTACTATCATCTATAAGCAAAGCAAAACTGAAACAGCTTAAAGGAAAAATAGGGTGTACATATTTGGAGAATCTAACCCAAATGTTCACACAGACTATTTGTGCCTGACCTGTAGTAGAGCACTCTGAGCTCTTATTCTTTTGATAAGCCACAGTTGGACACATTGAAACTTAACTTTACCATAGCGATGTCATTTTGTTTCTCTTTGAAAATGAAGGACAACAACAAACTATATCCTGAGACCAATTCAAATTTTTCTCGGAGGCTTTGGATGTAGGAGCTTTGACTTTGTTTTCTTCTTTCGGTTGTTTGTTTTGATCTTCTTTGTCAGTAAGACTCTATAGGCTGAATGTTTTTTATGCTGTTTACTCATTTGCCCAACCAGATACCTGACTTGTTAATTCTTTGTTAATGTAGGACTCTGCTTCCAGTGTGAAGGGTGTACTGTCCCAAGCTTCAAGGGTTTTTGCAGCTATTTTCAGAGATAATTCTTTGCATCCATAAATTTTCAGTTCTATCAAGGTAGTATGATTAAAGGAGAGGTATGTACTTCTTTTCTGGCCTCTGTTGTGATCTGTGAGTGACCACAAGCACTCTTTTCTGCCTTGGAACTGTGAGAAGGATTCCTTATCTATTGAAGTCTCAAGTTCTGCCACACAAGCACTCCTCCTCACATGAGAACTGACACCTAGGACCCAGACTTTCCAAATTGTCTTTGCCATGTGTGGATTGAGAAGTTTGGAAAGCACCAGAACTGATAGTGATTCAGTCTCCTGAGGCTGACTCTGGCCCCATCTGTGCTGGTACAGCCCACATTGGGCTGCTCTCCTCTCCCAGTCCAGTGCAATAGTCCTTTCCTATTGACCTTCTAGGTTGTCTTGGGCTGAAAATTTAGTTCACTCCATCATATTGTGGATTCTGCACATTCTTTAGAATCCATTTAGAGTCATTTTTATAGTTATTTGGAAAGGTTTGGGGTAGAGTTCAAGCAAGTCCCTGCTTTTATTCTGCCATCTTAACTATAACCCCCAGTTGAAGCCCTCTCTTTTAACAAATAAATATAGTGCAATATTCATATTTATTCTGCCCATATCCATTACCTCTTCTAAGAAGTAAGAACCATATTTCATCAGTCTTATTGTCATTGATGCTCACCTTAGTGCTTAAGTCTCTCAATTTGTTTTCATTTACATTATCAAAGTGTAATTTCTGCCCCCACTCTACCCTTTTTCTATTCATTTCACTCTGCATTAATTCACAATTCTTCCTAGGTTTCTTTGAATAATTTTTATGGTATTATGGCATAATAATATTTAATTACATTTATGTATCATATGTTTTTACCCATTACCAAGCTGATGAATAGAGCTTGAGTTTCTAGTTCTTTGATATACCAAAATGTCCTACTATAAATATTTGTGCACAAATAGTATCTTCTCCTCTGTCTTCATCCTCTTAAACATATATGTGTACCATGTGATACTATTACTACCTGAAAGGGTATAGACAGTCTAGAGTATTTTGGTGTATGTTTTGAATTTGCTTTCCAGAGGAGTCATACTAATTCACAATCCCACCCAAAACCTGTTAGTATCTCTATCAACCCACAACTCAACAAAAATTAAGATTCTTTTTGTACATTGAAATTGTTTTGATTTGCATTTCTCTTATTATTAGTAATTTTCAACTTTCCCCCCTCAAACTATTGATATCTACCATTTCTTTGAAAAATATCTGCCCTCATCATTGTACATTTAGTTTATGAGGGATGACTCCCTAATATATGGTTCAATTCCATATATTTCTTGAACATCAGACCTTTATCAGCAATATTTGCTGCAAAGACTCCCACCCACTTAATTATTTTACTTTTAATTATAACTGAATTGTGTTTGTGGATGTTGTTTCAATTTTATGTAATCAAACCCTTCAGGTAATCTATTGAAATAGTTTCTGTCTCATTTGACCAAGATCTATTTCCTATCCATATGATATAAAAGGTACAAACTTCCCTTATGATAGATGTTTCCAAATTTACCCTGCTTGAAATTCTTTTCTTTGTTTTGGCCCAGCTCAGATTCTTTTTCCCTAATCTTAGAAAAAAATTAAATTCTCCCTCAATATCATACATTTTCTTTGACCACTCCTATGCACATAGTTATAGTCGAGCTTACATTAGAATTATTTGTACTATTTCCTTACTAGATTTTAGGGATATCTTTGTTCAACAGTAAACACAGGTTTAAATTTTTTCTATTTTTTTAAAGCAATTGGGGTTAAGTAACTTGCTCAAAGTTATAAGGCTAGTCATTATTTATGTGTGAGTGCTCATTTTCTGAGGCTGGATTTGATCCCGGGTCATCCCAACTCCAAGGCTGGTGTTCTTACCCACTGCGCCACCTAGCCGCCCCAATTTTTTAAATTTTTAATCAAGATAATGAGACATTTTAGGACATTTAAATTGTTGCGATTTCTTTTTTTTAAGCAATTGGGGTTAAGTAACTTTTTTAAGCAATTGGGGTTAAGTAACTTGCTCAAGGTTACATGGCTAGTCATTATTTATGTGTGGGTGCTCATTTTCTGAGGCCAGATTCGATCTTGGGTCATCCCAGCCGGCACTCTTACTCACTGTGCCACCTAGCCGCCCCAATTGTTGCAATTTCAATAGTTATCTCCAAAAAGGTAAGACTTCTTTAAAATTGTATGCCTAGGGGGAAAAAAAAAAACTAAGTCGCAAGAGCAATATACATATCTTATTAGAGATGCATTATGATGCAGTGGACATAGTGCTTGTCACAGAATAAGGAAGATCTAGATAAAAGGTCTATCTCTGACACAGTCTAACACTTTGACTACATTGTCATTTAATATCTCAGAACACTATGAGATATAACAATAATTAAATTCCCTCAATTATACTCAGATAGTTAATCTGTATTAGTAGTATTGAAGTACCATGTTTTTCCTGAAATATGAACTCAGAGGCCTGAGTAGCATTCTTTAATCAAAAGACAATATAATATGTTAAAATGATACATTAATTTCCTCATTATGATCTTAAGTATAGATTCACTTCTGTAGCATGATTGGGGTGGGAGAAGAAAAGAAAGAAAAACCCAGAAAAAGGAGAGCTATGCAGAAGGACAGGTCTCTGTTGATATCAAAACATTGTGTCCTGAGTAGATGAGAAAGTGCAACGGGGAAATTATAAAACAACCTTTTGTTTTTCAGAAGATCACAGAATCAGAGAATTTTAGAGTTAGAAGGACTTAATTCTAGACCATACCTGAAAAAAGAAACTGAATAAAAAATATCCAATTGGTGGCAATCCAGTCTTTGCTTGAAAACAATCAGGAAGAAAAAAGTTCTATAGCTGCTGAGCTATTGCATACTACTTTAGGAGAGGTATAATCATTAGGGAGTTTTCCCTTATATTAAACTGAAATGTACCCCTTTGTAAAAACCATCAATAGATTCTTGTTCTTCCCTGGGGGAAAAATAGAACAAATCCAATCTCTTTTTGACATAACAGTAATACAGATACTTGGAAACAATTATCCTGCCCCACCCCCAATCCTGGAAATTTGTTGTGCTTTTCAAAGCTAAAAAATTAAATCTATACTTATTTCAAATAATCTTCTTGTGACATGACCCCAAAACCCTTTTAACATCTCAGTTACCCTCATCTGGATTGTCTCCAAATTACCAATAGTATTTCTTCAATGTAATGCTCAGAACCAAAAACAATATTTTAAATATTATTTTACCAAAACAGAGGACAGAATGGCTGTCACTTCCCTATTCCTGAAAGCTATGCCTCTTTTTTGTAACCCAAGACCCCATTAGCTTCAAGTAGATGCCATATAGTACTGTTCTCACATATTGAGATCATGACCACCTAAACTTCATTTTTAATAACTGTTCTCAAATAATTCCTCATTATTTTAGAAGTGTTCTATAAACTCACCGCTCCAACAACAGTATATTATTAGCCTGTTTAGCCATAGCTTCTTAAATATTATTTGTTTCTCTCTTTTCTAATCTGTTCCAATTTTATAGGAATGAGGAAAATATTAAAATTTACATTTCTCTCATATATAGATAATTGAAGCATTGTATATAGTTTTTATATTTTAATTCTTTTGAAATATCTTTATTTGTATCATTTGATTACTTATCTATATGAAGGATGAATGGCCCTTAGTATAATTTTCTTCAATTTCCTATATATCAGAATTATAAAACTTTCATTACAGATAATTTAAATATATTTCCAAATTGTCATTTTTTTTTTTTGCTTTTTGAAAGGGGTAAGGCAGAGCAATTGGGGTTAAGTGACTTGCCCAAGGTCACATGGCTAGTAAGTGATAAGTGTCTGAGGCCAGATTTGAACTCAGGTACTCCAGAATACAGGGCCAGAGCTCTGTTCACTGAGCCACTTAGTCACTTGCAGCAACAGTTAATTTACTTTATTATTCTGTGTGCATTGATTTTGTTTGTGTCACAAAATTTATACATTTTACATAATCAAGATTTCCTCTTTTTGTGATTTTTTCTATTTATTATTTAGTTATGAGTTCCTACACTAAATATAGTTCTGAAAATTAACACCTTCCATTCTTCTCATGGAGAATGGAAATTAAAAAATTTATCAAGTATTCATTATGACATGATTTTATGTTGCATAATCATTCTGTAACTTGTTTTGTACATAGCATAAGGAAATGGCCTAAATAATTTTTTTTGCAAACATTTATAGTTTTGCCAGAAGTTTTCAATTAAATATGGAGTCCTTCCTTCAGTAACCTCTGTTTCAAGGATTTCCAAGCACTGGGCTACTGTGATCAATACTATATTTTGCTTTTCTAGCCTGTTCCACATAATTTTAACCAGTACTACTAATTATTTTTGTGGACTACTACTTCATACAATAATTTGACATCTGCTATGTTCCAAATAAAATCATTATTTGAAATATGTATGCACTTATTAATTATATATTTGATGTAAATTTTAAGATGAAATAGGAAAATTTCTAGAAATTATTTTTTTTGAAGGACAATTGGGGTTAAGTAACTTGCCCAAGGTCATACAGCTAGGTTTTTGTTTGTGTGTGCATTAAGTGTCTGAAGCCAGATCCAAACTCAGGTCCTTCTGATTCCAGGGCCGACACTCTACTCGTTGCACCACCTAGCCGACCCTAGAAATTATTTTATGAAAGAGATCACAACTTCACAATCCAACAACTGACTTAAAGACGAAGAAAATACAAAGTCCTACTTTCATCATCTGTCTTTTAAGCATTTAAGCTTTCTTCCAATAATTCATTTCTCGTATGTATGTTAAGCAATGTAAATCTAACATAGAAAGAAATGTGCATTCTAGTCTAGAAGGTAGTTAGGAGGCTCAGTGGATTGATTTAGAGTGAGGAGGACCTTGAGTTCAAACCTGTTCTAAGATACTTACTACCTATGTGACCCTGGTCAAGTCACTTAACCTCTCTTTTTGCCATAGTCCACTAAAGAAGGAAATGGTAAACCACTCCATTATCTTTGCTATGAAAACCTAAGGGATAGTATGGCCCATGGAGTCACAAAGAAGTTAAGTGAGACTGAATAATTGAACAATAAAAATGCATTCCAAAGTTGTCTAGAACTGTCACAAAAGATGCCCTGTATAGAATCCAAATACATATTAGATATGGATGTATGAAAATAATGAAATCATTCCTAATAGATGATGTAGTCCTTCATGTGTACATTTGTATATATTGTATAAAATTTTAAAACCCAAGAATTCAATACAACCTCCGTAATAAGATTGGTACCCACTCAAAGGTTATTGGCATAAAATTTTATATGGGAAAAACAAATTGACTAATAATGTACATTTATTTGTATTGGTATAATATCAACTTTTTTCCTTTCATATATAAACCTTGGAAAGACACTCATGACAGGCAATGAAATGGTATGAAAATTGAAGAGCATGAAGAGCATGACCTAACATGCATTTGGCAAAAAGTACTTTAAAGTCCCATCTCCTTCTTAACACAAAATTCATCTTTAACACTGCAAGTGAGGGAAAAGCACTATCTCCTAATGATCTAAACTATAGGAGACGCCAAAGGAAAAGAACAACTTGTTATAACAGAAAGCACAAGAAAAATTTTGTTAGAAAAAATAAAAGAAAAATTTCAGCATATAAGAAAATCTCATATGGGAAGCCATAGACAAAAATCATATAGTAGAAGGCTGAGAAGAATTGCAGTCTGCAGTGATTGAAAGAGTACCACATCAATGAACACATATATGTTTTGAAGTATATTTATTAAAACAATTAAGAATAATATTTGAAAAAGAACTTCAGAAATTTCTGTGGGTGGGTAAAACTTTTGAGAGCTGGAAGGTTTTGTTTCATTTTGTTTTTCAAAATTAATTCACAAGAACTTCCCCAAAAAAACTTCCCTTTCCAAAAAAAATATGTTTCCATTTAGTATTCTGCACTTAAGGCCAGAAGAGCAAAGACAGTTCAGTTTATCATATACAACACCCAGCATTAGAGGATTCTGTTTTTAAGAAATGATTAATAAATCAACATTGAAGAAAAGCACTGGGTTGAGAGTGAGGGAATTTTGTTTTGTGGCCAGCTAAGATGATGATGTGGGAAAACAGGATTTGGATATCTCGATATTAACTAAAGGGCTTTTGGAAAGGGATGTTGTTAATCTAACAAGAACAGAGAAGAATGTGTTTGTCTGGAGACTTGCAGTTGTCATTAAGGACTTTAAACTGAAAATGTAGAGGGAAGGGAACAAAAACTACTTACACAAACTTCTAATTTAAATTCCACAGAGAATAATAGGGATCATGTCAAAAATATAAGTGGGTACACTTTCATTAAGAGACAATACCTAGGAGTGAATGAATCAACAAATAAATTTTTAAAAATGAATAAAATAAAAAGCATCTATTATATGCTGGGTACTGTATTTAATGATGGAGACACAAATGCAAAAGTTAAAAAAGTCCCTGCCCTCAGGGACCTTAAGTTCAAATAGGGGAAGATAATGAAAATAGGGGAATTGTGGTAAGGGAAGTAATTTTAATCTGGAAATTCTGGTAAGTAGTTGAAGTATCCTTTCCATAAATGGTATTATTACTATTGCATAAGGAAAAACTGGAAAGAAGAGGGTCCACAGGATGGCAGGAAACTGACTAAAGTACATACTATTTGGTATGGGTTTACCTAGATATTCTCGACTTCTCACCACTTAGGAATACAGTATTCCAGAGAAGAATCTGTAATGTTTCATCAGGATGATAGTTATATGGGAGGAAAAGGACTGTTATGTAAAGAAACTCAGAAGTGATATTCATGGTCATATGACTTTACATAATTATAAAGTTTATGTGCAACAAAAGAAATAGAAGACATGAATAGATCTTCAAAGATAGCACTAAGCATTGGTAGGATGTGATATATCTGAAATTACGCAATGGAAACAATTTCCATATGAAAAAGTAACAAATCAAATTAAAGGGGAAAAGCATTGCATATTAGACAACAAGGATAATTAGTACAATGGTAAACAAATTATATTTGGAATTAGAGAATCTGAATGCTAATGTTAATTTTCTTCTTATTTGATTGACCAACATATTGTAAGAATTTGAAACCATTCAATAGTCTCACTGATGAAAGGAATTAAAGACATTCTGTACTGATAAGGAAATGTTTAAGGAATTTTGCTAGAACTATTTAAGCATTTGGTTTTTTTGTTTTTGTTTTTGTTTTGTTTTGTTTTGTCTTGTTTTGGTTTTGTTTTGTTGTTGTTGTTATTTTTTTCCATATTAGTCACATCATGAAAGGAAACACAGACAAAAAAAAAGAAAGATAGGGAAAAAAAATATATATATATGCTTCAATCTACATTCAGATCCATAAGTTCTTTGTCTGGAGGTAAATAGCATTTTTCATCATAAGCTCTCCAAAATTGTCTCAGAACATTGTATAGCTGAGAATAGCTAAATCCTTCACAGTTGATCATCATACAGTATTTCTGTTAATAAGTAAACTTTTCTCCTGGTTCTAAACATTTCACTTTGCATCAGTGTTTATAAGTCTTTCCAAGCTTTTCTGATAGCATCCTGCTAATCATGTCTTTTAAAAAAGTATTTAGTTTATTAGTTTTAGTTTTCAACATTCATTTTTATAAGATTTTAAGTATTAAATTTTCTTCCCCCTCTTTTCTCTCCCCCCTCTCCAAGATAGTATGTAATCTGATATAGTCTATACATGTTCAATCATATTCCATATATTTACACATTATTTTCCTTTTCGGTCATATCAGACAATCTGAAAGGTGTGGGGTGGTAGCTCAGAGTTATTTTAATGTGTATTACCTTAATCAGTAGTGAATTAGAGCAATTTTTATATGACTATAACTACCTTTGATTACTTCATCTGAAAACTGTCTGTTCTTATCATTTGACCATTTATCTATATATTTGAGAAATGAGACCTTTAAGAGAAAAAAGTTATTTCTTTTCAGTTATGATTACGATTTATTTCCCTCCATCCTATTTTGCTCTATTCATACTACTCTCTATCCCTTCAAGCCTGTGCATCCTTAAAAGTGATTTGCTTCCAACTATGGTCTCCCCCAATCCACCATCCTTTGTATCAACTACTCCTCCCTTTCTTTCCCTTCCTTCCCCTCCTTCTTTCCTGAATGATTATATAGATTTCTATATACAAGTGCATATATATGTTATTTCCTCTTTAAGCCAATTCCAATAAGGTTCACACACTAAATCCACTTCCTCCATCTTCCTCCCCTCCACTGTAAAATCTCTTTCACACATCTTTTATGTCTAAAAATTTACACCATTTAACTTTTTTATTTTCCCTTCTTCCATTTTATTCCTCTCTCATACCCTTTAATTTTATCTTTTTTTATATAACCATGTCATTAGCTCACAACCATGCTCTCTGTATAGATATACTCTTTCTAACTGCCCTAATGATGAGAAACTTTTTAGGTGTTACAAGTATCATTATTTTCCATGTGGAAATGGAGTTTAAACTTATTGAACCCCTTGTGATTTCTCCTTCCTATTTACCTTGGTTATATTTCTCTTGATTCTTATATTTGAAAGTCAAATTTTCTATACAGCTTTGGTATTTTTGTCAGGAATGCTTTAATGTCCTCCATTTCATTGAATATTATTTTCCCCCAAAGGGTTACACTCAGTTTTGCTTCATAAGTGATTATTGGGTGTAATGCTAGCTTTTTTGCCTTCTAGAATATCATATTGAAATTTTTTTATCCTTTAAGGTAGAAACTGCTAAATCTTGGGTTATCTTGACTGTATTTCCAGGACATTTGAACTGTTTCTTGCTCTATTTTCTCCTTGACATAGAAGATATGGATGTGGGCTATAATATTCTTAGGAATTTTCATTTTGGGATCTCATTTAGGAGGTGATGGGTGGATTATTCAAATTCCCATTTTCCCTTTTGTTTAGAATATCAGGGCTGTTTTCTTGGTAATTTCTTGAAAGGTTGAGGCCAGCTCTGGAGTAGCCACAATGAAATGGAGACCATGGAATGAAGACATGGGACAGACAGAAGCTTCACAGAACTGAAGTTCATTTATTCATCTGAAGATCAGGGTTTATATACCTTTTACAGAGTAAACTAGTTCCTTTATCACACAAGATCAGTTGTACATTTCCCTTATACTTAGGTCCCTTTGCATCACTACTATCAGGGTAAGAATTCATTGTGCTCTGTTCCCTGCATGTCACTACTATCAGCGAGAGTAAGAATTCAGGGTGCTCTGTTCCCTCCAAGTCCCAGATACTGTTGAGCCAGCATTCGGTTGGCTTAGGAGCAGCTGCAAGAAGCTGGCTGCTCCTATCTGCCTAATTGGAGTTGGCCCTCAATAAAAAGTGATATCTAAACTCCTTTTTTGAGCACAACTTTCAGATAGTCTGATGATTTTAAAATTATCTCTCTGGGATTTATTTCCCAAGTAATTTTTCCCCCAATGTGATGCTTCAATTTTTTTTTCTATTTTTCCTTTTGATTTCATTTGGTTGTTTCTTGACATCTCACAAAGTTGTTAGCTTCCACTTTCTCAATTCTAATTTTTAAGATATTGTGTTCTTCAGTGAGCTTTTGTACCTCCTCTTCCACTTGTGCAAATCTAGTTTTTAAAGTGTTCTTTAGTGAATTTTTATATCTCTTTTACAATTTTACCAATTATGGTTTTTTAAGTTATTCTCTTCAGTGAATTTTTATATATCTTTTAACATTTGGCTTATTCCATTTTAAGGTGTCATTTTTCCAAGTATTATTTTGATATTTCTTTGCCAACCTGTTTTTCATGATTGTCTTGTATCATTCCCATTTCTCTTTCTAATTTTTCCACTACCTCTCTTATGTGATTTTTCAAATCCTTTTTTAATTCATCCATGGCCTGAAACTAATTCATATTTTTCTTTGAAGTTTTTGATGTAGCAGTTTTGCCTTTTTGTCTTCTTAGTTTGTGTTTTGATATTCCTTTTCACCATAATAACTTTCTATAATCAGAAGCATTTTCTGTTCTTTGCTCATTTTTCTAGTTTTTTTCTTGTCTTTTAATTCTATGCTAAATTGGAACTCTGTTTTAGTAGTGAAGAGGATACAATCCCAAACTTCAGGTTTCTGTGCAGCTGTTTTCAGAGATAATTTTTTTTTGTTTGTTTTTTTTACCTTCTAATTTGGGATGACGTAGGGAGAAGGGTGTTTATCATTACCTTGGCCTGTGCTCTGGTTTGTGAGTGGACACAACCACTCTTTATTTCCCAGAACTCTGACCAGAGTCCCAACTCCCCTGTAGAAGCAAAGTCTGGTGTACTGGTGTTTCTCCTCATATGGGACTGAAACCCAGGACTGGGACTGAGATCCAATATGGGCAGTGCAAGTGGAATACCATTGATGACAGCCAAAGGAACCTGTCATCTTCTGATCAGTTCTCTGGACCTCCGTATAATTTGTGGGCTTAGAGATCCAGAGGTGGCCATTGCAACCACTTATTTTCACCCCCAAAGCCCTCTGGTGGTTGGCTGGTGTGCAGCCTTTGCTTAATTGCTCTCCACCCTCATCCTGGTGCAATAAGTCTTTCCTGCTTACATTCTAAATTGATTTGGGCTGGGAAAATATTTTATCTTAACCATTATAAGACTCCAGAATTCATTCTGAGGCATTATTTAAAGTTGATTAAATGGGTTTTGTGGTGAGCTCAGGCAAGTCTCTGAATTTTATGTGCCATCTTGCCCCTGTCCACTGCCAATTTTACTTTTTTTTTTTGGTTTAACAAAAGCTTTATTAAGTTCTGGTTTACACCATTCATTTCCACCAGATTTTGAGTTACAATTTCCCCCCATTTTTCCCTACCCACCACCCCAGAATAGCAGTTCCACAGGATATCCCCTCATCCCATATGCTCTCTCCCATATCTTCTCCCATACCCCTTCGGCTTTGCCATTAGGGCAAGGTGAATCTCTGAGCCCCAATGCCTGAACATCTTATCTCCCAATTACATGCAGAATAGTATTAATGATAGTATTTATGTATGTTTGAAACATTTAATTTTAAGGCTTCAAATTTCAGATCCATTCCCTTCCTCCCTTGTCACCCACTCCCTCTGAGAAGATAAGCAATTCAGTATGTGTTGTACATGTATAGCTATGCAAAACATTACCATAGTAGATATATTGTAAAAAACTGCTTACATATTTCCCTCCCATCCATCCCACCCCCCCCCCACCTGGTCCATTCCCTACTTTGATCCTGTCGCTCTTCGAAAGTGGGTACTTCCAACCTCCTGCCCCCTAGAATGCCCTCCCCTCCATCATCCCCCCTCTCATCTCCCTTCCCCCTACTCTCCTGCAGGGTGAGATATCCAATTTAGTATGTATGTGATTCTCTCCCTGAGCCAGATTCAATGAGCATACACTTTTGCCTTTTTGCCTTCCTGTTCTTTCCCTCCCCTGCAACTACTTCCCCTTGCCTCTTATACATGAGATAATTTACCTGACCCTGTCTCTCCCCATCACCTCTTGTCACTTTCCTTTCTCATCTCTTAACTTCACCCCTTAAATATCATCCCTTCCCACCAAATTCAACCTGTGCCCGCTATCCATGTATACCTCTATACATATATACATACATTCACATATGTATTGATATGTCCATATACCCTTCTTCAATTATTTTCATAACAAGAAAGGTTTCATCAGACGCAGTTATTGTTTTTCCATGTAGGAATGTTAATAGTTCAACTTTGATAAGTTCCTTTTGATTTCTTTTCCCTGATTACCTTCTCAAGCATCTCTTGCTTCTTGTGTCTGAATATCAAATTTTCTATTCAACTCTGTTTTTTTCCTCAAGAATGCTTGAAAGTCCTCTATTCTACTGAATAACCATATTTTCCCTGAAACAAGATACTCAGTTTTGCTGGGTAGGTAACCCTTGGCTTCAATCCCAGCTCTTTTGACCTCTGGAATATCATATTCCATGCCCTTTGATCCCTCAGTGTAGAAGCTGTCAGGTCCTGGGCTATTCTGATTGTGTTTCCACAATATTGAAATTTTTTCTTACTGGCTGCTTGTAGTATTTTCTCCTTGATATGGGAGTTCTGGAACCTGGCTATAATATTCCTAGGAGTTTTCCTTTTGGGATCCTTTTCATGAGGCGATTGGTGGATTCTTTCGTACTCTATTTTGCCCTCTGGGTCTAAAACATCAGGGCAATTTTCCTTCAGAATTTCTTGAAGGATGATTTCTAGGTTCTTTCTTTGATCATGACTTCAGGTAGTCCAATAATTTTTACATTATCTCTCCTGGATCTATTTTCCAGGTCAGTGTTTTTCTCATGAGATATTTCACATTGCCTTCTAATCTTTCCTTTGTTTGGATCTGCTTAACAGCATCTTGATTTCTCATAAAGTCACTAGCTTCCAATTGCTCCAGTCTAACTCTGAAGGAATGAATCTCCTCAGTGAGCTTTTGAGATTCTTTTTCCATCTGGCAAATTTGGCTTTTTAAGGCATTCTTCTCCTCATTGCCTTTCTGGGCCTCTTTTCCATTTGAGTTAGTCTATTTTTAAGGTGTTATTTTCCTCAGTCAGGCTGTTGCCTGTCATTTCATACTTTTCTTGCAGCTTTCTTATTTCTCTTCCCAGTTTCCCCCCCACTTCTCTTATCTGCTTCTTAATGTCCTCTATGGCCTGTAGCCAGCTTGAATTTTCATTTGGTGCTTGTGGTGCAGGAGTTCTGACCTCACAGTCCTCTTTCTGTTCCATGTTTTGATCCTCTTTGCCCCCAAAACAGGAGTCTAAAGTTGCATTTTTCTGTTTATTTGTTTCCTTTTCCTGGGCATATTGCCACTTAATTACTTGATTTTTAGGCTTGTTGCCACAGTAGGACTCTGCCACCAGACAGGAGAGCTTTCGTCCTGAATATTGGCGTCTTCACAACTTCCGGAGGTTGGGTGGCCTCTGTAAAGCCTCCACACACTCTGCCAAGCTGGATACCCACCCCAAACCTTCACTCCAGACCACAATCCAGATCCAAGCAGGTTAAAGGAAGAGTGATTAACCCCCAGACTGATTGCTGGATCTCTCTACAGTTTGCAGACCAGAAGCTGGAGCTGCCACTGATTCTGCAAAATGGCCTCTGTGCTGCAGTTTCCTCAGCAGCTTTTTGCCCCCAGGGGAGGAAGCCGACGTGTTCCCCAAATACTGGTCCCAAAGTCCATAGGGCACTAACCTCTCACTTTGTCCTAGGTATATCTGTGCTGATAATTCTGGAATCTCCACAGCTGCTGGTGTTCTGGCATCCCTTCAGCCAGCTGCTGGCCCTGCTGCCCTGGGGCTAAAACTACTCTTCACTTGGGCCTAGGCTTGGCTCCCAGTGTGCTGTGCTGCCTGTCTTCTGAGCGCTGCACTGGCCGCTCCCTGCAGGGCTGCTGGGCTGTCCTCAGCAGGAGGTTAGCTTCTCTGTGTCATTCTGTGGGTGCTGGGATTCTAGAAGTTGTTCAGAGTCCCCTTTCACATTGTTTGGAGGTTGTGTGGGGCAGAGCACCTTGGAAGTGCTGTTTCTACTCCTCCATCTTGGCTCTGCCCCTCCCAATTCTACTTTTTAAAGGGTTTTTTTTTTTCAGTGAATTTCTGTTCCTCTTTTATGATTTGGCCATCTCTACTTTTGAAGAGTTTTCTTCAGTCCGTTTTAAAATATCTTTTAGCATTTTATCTCTTCTGTCTTCTTTAAAGTATCATTTTCTAAAGTATCTTTTCCTCCTTTACCAACTTATAGACTTTTTCCCCATAATTTTTTTCATTGCTCATCTCTTTCCTTAATTTTTCCTTCATCTCTTTTCTTTGATTTTCAAAATCCTTTCTGAAATCTTTAATGAATTATTTTGTGACCTGAGATCAATTCACATTTTTTTGATGCTTTAGATGTATTGATTTTGACTTTGTTGTCTTCGGGTTTTGTGTTTTGATTTTCCCTGTTACCATAATAGGTTTCCATGGAAAGTGACTTTTTTGTTGTTTGCTTACCTTATCCAGCCTATTTCTTGATGCTTTACTTTTTTTTTTTTAATTTGGGCTCTCCTAGGGTAAAGGGACATTCTTCCAAGTTTTAGTCTTTGTTGTTTGTTTGTTTGTTTGTTTTAATATAGTTGTTTTCAAAGCAAGTTATAGGGGGGGAGGGAGAAATATATAAATTTTCAGTTCTTCCAAGGAGGTAGGATGTATGGAGAGGTGTGTTTTTACTCTACTGTCCTGTGCTTTCTGTAAGTCACCACAAGCACTCTTTTTCCCCTAGAACATTTAACTACTAAGTCTTGAAAAAAGCATACTTATAAGTTTTATCAGCATTGTTAAAAATTATGAAAAATAACTAAATGTCTAGAGAATTAACAAAAAAAAAATCAAATATTTATTTATATATTTTTTTATTTCTAAAGTGTAAAGATATAAATGATTGCACTGAAAATTTAACAATCAGTTCTCCTAAACCAGATGAGCTGACTTCAGTATAGCACTGTTTCTGGACAGCACTATCTCCCCTAGATCCCATTGCCTTTTTAGCCTTGATATCACTTTCTAAGCCTCTTTTCCCCATGCTGCATGTGCAATTGTAATCATTCTTACCTCTGACCCTCCTTCCCCAGTGGAACTTTGGACTCTACTTTTGCCAGCCATAAATGTAACAAACACAAGCAAAAAATGTCAATTTATTTAATGCATTCAGAAGAACTGGAAGAGGAGCTGTGAAGCAAGCTAAGTTAATTTATAATGAGCTTTTTGTTCTTCACTGTGCACTATATACAGCCTTGAAATTACTGATCAATGCCAGGTAAATATTCAGAAACCCAAAAAGTAAAGTTTTTATCTCTCTATTTCACTCTCTTCTTGTCGTTGTTGAACCAGATATAGGTTCTTTAAGATCAAATTCTGTTAAAGACCTTTCAGGTCTCTCCTAAGTCAATGATACTAAGTATAATAAAGGTCTGTTATTTTCCGTCTCTTTAGTCTCTAACATCTATTTGCAGTATTGTAACATCTGATTACCTAACTGTTTATATACCATTCATAAAGGTATGTGTGTCATGCTCGCTTTGGCAGCACATATACTAAAACTGGAACTATACAGAGAAGATTAGCATGGCCCCTGCGCAAAGATGACATGCAAATTCATAAAGTGCTCCATATTTTTATGGGTGCATAATCTAGGTATAAAGGCTAATACCGTAAACAACCTGGGAGAGGAAGGAATAGTTTACCTCTCAGATTTATAGAGAGGGGAAGACTTTATGACCAAATAAGGACTAGAGAGCACTATAAAATGCAAAATGGATAATTTTGATTACATGAAATTGAAAAGTTTCTATACAAACAAAGCCAATGTAACCAAGATTAAGAGGGAAGTGGAAAATTGGGAAAGACTTTTTACAACAGGGTGTGGAGACAAGTTGGCAGAGTAGAAACAGGACTTCCACATAGCTCCCACTTCCACCACTTCCAATACATAGAGAAAATGATTCTAAACAAACTTTGGAGATACAGAACACACAAAGTGACAGAGAGAAACCAACCTCCTGCTGTAGACAGGCTGGCTGGCTGGCAGGAAGGTGCCATTTCAGGACTCTAGGAGCCAGGCCAAGCCCTGTGTGAGCCTGAGGTTTTCCCCTCAGGGTGGTCACAAACAGCCCTGGCTAGAGGGACATTGGGAGAGTGGAATAACAGCAGTTTTTGTGGTTTCCAGAATTATGAACCGATAAATGCCAAAGACAAAGTGAGAGGTCAGTGAAATTTGGGAACAGAAAGTCTGAGAGTGTGGTCCCGCCTCTGAGCCTGGAAGGAGAAGCAACTGAGGCATCATGGCTGTGCAGCTGCCACTGCATGACTACTCCAGAGCTCCCAGCCTGCAGATTTTAGGGGGATGAAGCAACCAGTCTGAGGGGTAACCACTCTTTTTTTAACCTGCTTGGATCTGGATTGCTTTCTAGGTTGGGGGATTTAGGGTGCATGACCAGTGTGCCAGAGCATGTGGAGGCTGTAGAGAGGGCAGCCAACTAAAAGCTCTGTCAGCTGAGAAAACTGCAGCAATATGGGACAAACTTTTCCTCTCTGAAGCAGAGTTCTACTGAGGCAAAAAGCTCAAACTTTAAGTAATTGAGTGGCAAAATGAGCAAAGGAAGCAAAGCAAGTTCAGCAATACAACTTTGTACTCCTTTTGGGGGGACAAAAAGGATCAAAACATGGAAAAAAAGAAAGACAATGAAGTCAGATATTCTACACTAAAGCTTCCAAGAAAAATATGAACTAGTTATAAGCCATAGAGGAGCTTGAAAACCAAATAAGAGAAATGCAGGAAAAATTGGGAAGAGAAATGAGAATGATGCAAGAAAATCATGAAGAGAGTCAACAACCTGAATGAAGAAAATAACACCTTAAAAATATCGGGGCAGCTAGGTGGCGCAGTGAATAGAGCGCCAGCCCTGGAGTCAGAAGGACCTGAGTTCGGAGCCGGCCTCTGACACTTAATCCACACAAACAAAAACCTAGCCATGTAACCTTGGGCAAGTTACTTAACCCCAATTGCCCTAAAGGGGCAGCTAGGTGGCGCAGTGAGTAAGAGCACCGGCCTTGGAGTTGGGATGACCCGAGATCAGATCCGGCCTCAGAAAATGATCACCCACGCGTAAATAATGACTAGCTGTGTAACCTTGAGCAAGTTACTTAACCCCAATTGCTTAAATAAATAAATAAATAAATAAATGAATGAATGAATGAATGAATAAATAAATAAATTAAAAATTAAAAAAAAATAGACTAACTGAAATAGCAAAAGAGTCTCAAAAAGCCAATCAGGAGAAGAATGCCTTAAAAAGCTGAATTTGCCAGATGGAAAAAGAATCTCAAAAGCTCAGTGAAGAGAATTCCTTCAGAATTAGATTGGAGAAAATGTAATCTAATGACTAAATGAGAAACCAAGAGAATATTAAATAAATCTAAAAGAATGAGAAAATAATGGCAATGTGATATATTTCACTGGAAAAACCACTGACCTGGAAAGTAGATATAGGAAAGATAATTTAAAAATTATTGGACTACCTGAAAGCCATGATCAATAAAAGAACTTAAAAATCATCGTCCAAGAAATTCTCAAGGAAAATTACCCTGATGTTTTAAAACCAGAGGGCAAAATAGAGGTTGAAAGAATCTACTGATCACCTCTTGAGAAAGATCAAAAAAGAAAACTACTGGGAACATTATAGCCAGGTTCCAGAGTCACCAGATTAAGGAGAAAATATTTGAAGCAGCCAGGAAGAAACAGTTTAAATATTGCAGAAACACAATCAGGATAACACAGGACATGGCAGCTTCTACACTGAGGGATCAAAGGGCTTAGAGTATGATATTCTGAAGGCCAAAGGAGCTGGGATTAAAACCCAGAATCACCTACCCAGCAAAACTGAATCATATTTTATGGAAAATTATGGTCATTCAGTGGAATACAGTACTTTCAGGCATTCATGATGAAAACACCAGAGTTGAATAGAAAAATTGACATCCAGATACAAGAAGCAAGAGAAGCATAAGAAGGTAAACAGGGAAAAGAAATACTAAGGAAATTTTCAAATTTGAACTATTTACATTCCTGCATGGAAAATTATAATTGTAACTTATGAAACTATTCTCAGTATGAGAATAGTTGAAAGGAATATAAATGTGTGTATCCATATAGGAGGGTACATGGGCATATGAATACATATGTGTTTGCATATATGTCTACAGGTATACATAGACAGAGGGCACAGGACCAATTGAATAGGAAGGGATGATAATTAAAATGTGAAATTGAGAGGTGAGAGAGGAATATAATGAGAGAAGATGGGGAGACACAGAATTGGTGAAATTACCTCATATAGAAGAGGCAAGGGTAAACTGTTACAATGGAGGGGAAGAACAGAAAGGCAAAAGGGAATGGGTCAACCTTACTTTCATTGAATTATGCTTAGGGATGGAATGACATACACACAAATAAGGGTATCTCACCCTACAAGAGAGTAGGGAGAAGGGGATAAGAGGGGGATGATGGAGGATAGGGCAGGTTGGAGGGAGAGAGAAATTGGAAGCACCCACTTTTGAAAATGGAAAGGATCAACATAGAGAATAGAACAAGTGGGGATTGGGATAGAATGGAGGGAAATATAGACATTCTTTCACAATATATACACTATGGAAATGTCTTGCATAGCTACACATATACAACCTATACAGAATTGCTTCTCTTCTCAGTAAGGGTGGGTGATAAGGGAGGAAGGGCAAGAATCTGGAATACAAAGTTTTAAAATAAAATGTTTGAACAAATATATATATATATAACAAATATATATACATACATACAGACATATAGTAGTAGTAGTAGTAGTAGTAGTAGCAGTAGTAGTAGTAGTAGTAGTAGTAGTATTTTATTTCCATGCAACTGGGAAATAAGATATAGAAGCACTGGGACATAGAGATCCATCTTGCCCTACTGGAAAGTGAGAGGTGGGAGGAGGTAGGATATAGGAGAGAGCAGACTGGCAGGGTGGGAGAAGATGGGAGAAACTTTGTAACTAAAAATCTTGTGGAAATGAATGATGCAAATTAAAAATAAACATAAAATATAATTTAAAAACATTTTTACAACCAATGTCTCTGATAAAGGCCTTTTTTCTAAAATATACAGAAAATCGAGCCAAATCTATAAGAAAACAAGTCATTCTTCAATTGATAAATGTTCAAAGTATATGGTTAGGCAATTTTCAGAGAAGAAATTAAAGATATCTATAAGCATATGAAAAATGTTCTAAATCACTATTTGTTAGAGAAATGCAAATCAAAACAGCTCCGATGTATCACATCTCACTGGTCAGATTGGTTAAGATGACAAAACAGGAAAATGACAAATGCCAGAGAGTTTGGGGAAAAATTGGACCACTAATGCATTGCTGGTGGAGTGGTGAACTGATTTAGGCATTCTGGAGAGCAATATGGAACTATGATCAAAGGGCTATAAATAATTTCACCCCCTTTGACCCAGCATTATTTTGCCAATACATTGAGACATACAGTTACCATTAATTATTGCACATATGAGGAAATCATGCTTTGGAATTTATAACTCTAAATTCTACTTCCACATGCCTTGAAAAAGACAAGGATTAAGGGGTGGTAAGAAAATGAAGGAAGAAGAAAAGAGATATATATGTTTTTTTTTCAAATGCTTTGTTAACTTCTGGTTTACATCATTCATTTCTGCCAGATTTTGAGTTATAATTTTTTCCCTACCCCCCAGCCCAGAATAGGAGTCCCAAAGGATATCCCCTCATCCCATCTGCTCTCTCCCATATCTTCTCCCATACCCTCTTTGACTTTTTCAGTAGGGCAAGGTGAATCTCTGTGCCCCAATGCCTGCACATCTTATCTCCCAATTACATGCAAAATAGTATTAATAATAATATTTATTTATTTTAAACATTTAATTTTAAAATTTGAATTCCAAATTCCTTCCTTTCCTCCCTTTTCACCCACCCTTACTGGGAAGATAAGCAATTCAGTATATGTTGCACATGTGTAACTATGCATAATATTACCATAGTAGATATATTGTAAAAGATTGATTATATTTCCCTCCCTCCTATCCCACTTCCCACTTGGACTATTCCCTACTTTGATTCTTTCCCTTTTCAAAAGTGGGTGCTTCCAACTTGCCTACCCCCCTTCCCTCCCACCATCCTTTCCATCCCACCCCCCCTCTCATCCTCTTCCCCCCTACTCTCCTGTAGGATGAGATATCCTATTTAGTATGTATGTCATTCTCTCACTGATACAAATTCAATGAGAATAAGGTTTTGCCTTTTTGCCTTCCTGTTCTTCACCTCCTTTGTAAGCATTTTCCCTTGCCTCTGCTACTCAGTGTCTTCTTGCCTCCAGGGGAATCAGCCTACTCACTCCCAAATACTGGTCCCAAAGTCCATAGGACAATGACCTCTCACTTTGTCCTTGGCATCTATGTGTTGATAATTCTCAAAATTCCACAGCTGCTGGTGTTCTGGAGTCCCTCCAGTTGGCTGCTGGTCCGGCCACCCTGGTGCTAAAATCTATGACTCTCATGCCTGAGCTTGGCTCCCAGAGCTCTATGCTTGCTGCTCTCTGCCAGGCTGCTGGGCTGTCTTCAGCAGGAGGTTAGCTTCTCTGTGTCATTTTGTGGGTCCTTTAGCTCCAGTGTTTGTTCGAAGTCCTCTTTTATATAAATTGGAAATGGTGTGGGCTGCAGAACCATGGAATTGCTCTTACTACTCTGTCATCTTGACTGCTCACCAAGAGACATATATCTTCATAGGGTTGTATCCCAAAGACATCATAGAAGTGGGAAGGAGACCTATATGTTCAAAAAATATTTTAGCAGCTCTTTTTGTGGTGGCAAAGAATTGGAAATTAAGGGTATGCCCACAAATTGGGGAATGGCTAAACAAGTTGTGGTATATGAATGTAATGGAATATTATTGTGATATAATAAATGAGGAGTAGATGGACTTCATATTTACCTGGAGAGGCTTATACAAATTGATGCCGAGTAAGAAGAGCAGAACCAGAAGAAATTTGTACACAATTACAGACAGAATATATATGTGATGACCAACTTTGATAGACTGGACTCTTCTCAGCAATGAAGGGTTAAAAGACAACTCCAAAAGACTCATGATGAAGAAAGATATCTACATTCAGAGAAAGAACTAGGAAGAACAGGGTATGGATGCAGACTGGAAGCAAACTACCTGCTCTATTTCTTTTCCTTGTTTGGTTTTATTTCCTCTTTCCTATTGTTCATTCCATCTGTTACAATTCTCCTGTATAACTTTACTAATGTCTAATGTGAAGATATTTGCAGATCCTATATTTGATTGTATGCCACCATGGCGGGGTGGAGAAGAAGAAGGGGGAGAAAATTTGAAACTCAAGGAACTGTGGAACTGAATCTCATAAACTAAAATTAAACAAATAAATTAATCAAGACCAAAAAGTTAAAAAAAGATCTACATCTCTTTTCTTCTTCCCTCCTTTTCTTACCACCCCTTTTCCCTTGTTGTTTTCAAGGCATGTGGAAGTGGAATTTAGAATAATAAATTCCATGTGAGGATTTGCTCATATGTGCAGTAATTAATGGGAACAGTATTTCTCAAAGTATTGGCAAAATAAGGTAGAACTATATAGTGTGCATTGTGATAATAAACATAAAATAACAATAGTTTACATTCAGAATTTGGATCACCTTCCAATGGAAGGATCTTTTTTTTTGGTAGGGGGGATAAACTGGGAACTGGAAATTATCTTTTAAAATACTACAGATTTTGGCTGAAGAGAAAAGTGGGCTATCACCTCAAAGAACCTAAATGTTTGACCACTGAAATAAAATTATTTTAAGGTAGTGCAAGAATGCTTAAAAAAGATGTGCCTATAAAAATATAAGGAATAACTTGCTAGAATTCAATTTTTAATAATTTCACTGGTGCCCTTTTATGGTAGGTTAGGAGTACCATAAATAGAAGCATGTTAATAGAAGCAGAGTTCTATCTTTCAGTTACTGTAGAAAGGATCCTTGAAGAGTTGCAAGGTCAAAATAGTTGACTCTTTAGATAACAAATCTAACAAGCCAGGACCTTTTCTTTCAGTCTGTGGGGTGACTTTTAATATTAAGGTCATTTGCCACATACTAATATAAACATACTGACTTGGTTTTAAGCTGTAATTTTATCTGTGTTTTATTACACATTTATTTTGTTATATCTATTCTAAATATACCTTAATCTGGTTCTGGTCACACTCAGGATTGGCCACATGTTTGTCTATCTCTCTATGACCAATGGTTCATTATTTAGGTAGATAATTAAGGTTAAGATTTTATCCTGGACTTCTTATTTCAACTTCTACTGCCCTTGTTATAGTTTTTGATATATTTAACTATTGTCCTGTTTTGGTGGCAAGCTCTTAGAGAGCAGGCCTGTCTATCCTTATGTGAAATAAGTTCAGTTTGCAATAAGGAAAGAGATCAAAACTAAATGACCAAGAGACATCAGATCCATAACCTTGACCTCATTAATGGCATCTTCTAACTGACCTGACCACAGAAATTCTCTTTACCTAAAAAAACAAAGTTCCTATTTCCAGGCATCATTGAGCTACAATATGTTTCCCAGAATCACCCCTCCTCCCAGAAAACCTCTTTTTGGAATCCACAGCCAAGCTTAATGTGTTTCTATTTAAGGATCTAATGTCTGGTGAAAAATAATATCTTTATCATTAATTTAATATGTAGATGTTGCTTTATGCATTCCAATGCCCTGTAGTTTTGCAAACTACAGTAGATACTGCCCATTAATCAATTTATCTACTGCTGAAGGGTAGTCATCTAGGCTAGGATGGATTTGGGAGCCCTATTTAGAGAGCCACATGACCAGACTCTACAGCTTAATTTGAAGGTGAGGTAGAGCACTAGAGTCAGCAGCCACTGTAGGTACCAGTGATGTAGGGAAATCAACAGGGAATATTTTTTCTACTAGCTTGAAAAAGAAATGATTAATATAGAAAATGAGTGGTGAACACCCAAGTTCTTTTGAAAAGCTGGATTTCAGTGCCCAGAAGTTAGCACAATGCCATGCAGTGGGCACTTAATAAATACTTGTTGATTTGACTTCAGGCTTACATATTTCAGGCTCTTTTTGTTTCCATCATAGATGAAATGTATTGTTAAAGAGACTATGTTGTCACTTCAACTCAAACATAACTCATTATCTTCCCTAAATGAATTCTCCCTTCCAACTTTATCATTTCTGGCAATAGTATTAAATACTTATAGAATTTAGAGGTAGAAGAGACCTCTGAGATCATCCGCTCCAATCCTCTCATTTTGTAAATGAGAGAAATGAAGGATATTTAAAGGAACCTGAAGGATAAAAGTGTGCTTTCAGGTAGAGGAAATTTCTGCCATTTTCTGCTAGTCCAAATTGTACAAATCCTTCCAGGTTTCATCTAATTCCTGCCTCTTCCATGAAGCTTTTTTTTTTTACTACCTTATCCAAAACCAGGATGTACTTTGTTTTTGAGTTACAAAGGTAGAAAGAGTTCTGGGACTTGAAATCAAGAAGATATGAATTCATACCTCATCTCAGACACTTACTAGTTGTATGGCACTGGGTAATTCATTCAATCTCTGTACGCATCAGGTCTCTGTCAACTGTAAATTGGGGATAATAACAGCACCTACCTTCCGTAATTGTGAGGATAAAATGAGAGTACAGTAAGATGAGACAGGGAGATCAATCAGAAAATTATTGAAATATTCCAACCTACAGGGTGGTGGATGTATGATTAGAGAGTATAAGACTTAAATAAAACGATGTTGTGACAAGACATTGCACCTGATTGGACATGAGAAATGAGAATGAGGATTTTACAATGCTCATTTTAATAGATTAGAGTGTGAACTTAAACAAGTTACTTAGCTCTCAGTGCTCCAAGAAACCCTCCAGGACTAAAAGTTAGAGACAAACTACAGGCCTATTTCCTTTGAGGGCACCCTCCATCCTTCTAGTCATTACGAATGGCAAAGTTAGAGACACTCCTGACTTTTCCTTCTCCATCATCACCATATCTAATCACTTACCATTCTACTTCCATAACACATCTCACAAATAACCACTTTTCTCCATTCATACCCATCCCACTTTGTACCTTCATCCTCTTGCACTTGGACTACTTCCCTTTGGACTGCTCTGATTGGTTTCCTTGTCCCCGTGCTCTGATTTGTCTAATATTTTATCTGCACAGTACCAAAGTGATTTTCTTAAATCAAAGTTATGCCACTTCACCCCCATTCTCACAGATCCACTGTTTCCTGAAAGATGAAATAAAATACCTCTTTTGGGGGGATTTAAAGTACTTTACTATTTGGTTTCAGCCTAAATTTTAGGCACTCTACATTCATACTCTATATACTAAACAAACTGAACTATATGCTGCTTGCCAAACATGGTTTGCATGTTCAATCTCACAAAAAAAAAATGAATGGTAATGAGAAAAAGAGAGAAACATCAGGAGAGGAGGAATGTGGAAATGTTTCTCACATAAAAGAGACACCCAAGGAAGGAAAAATGGATCAGTAAGCAGACAATGTTTAAAGTTTACTCCTATGTGAAATGATTCTAGGAGGGAAGTTGTGTATTTGTGCACACACACACACACAGATACACATACACATAAGCACATAGTTTAGCATAGAAATTCATATTTCACAAAGAAAGAATAAAGTATGAAAGTCTTAAAAGAAAGAGTGTCACAGGAAGTGTAGGCAGGGAGAGAAGCAGTGGTCAGAAGCAAAAGGGAATTTTTGAGACGATACAGGAACAAAACAAAAAGAATAAATAGAAACAAATAGCATGGAGGAAGATACAAAGTAATCATAACTGTGAATTGAACAGAATATACTCAACCATAGGAAAGAAAAAATATAGTAGAATGGATTAGAAATCAGAGTCAAATAATCTGTTGTTATAAAAGATGTGCTTGAAACAGAAAGACACATAATTAAAATAAAAGACTGAACAGAAATTATTATGTTTTGACTGAAATAGGGAAGGCAGTGAAAGTAATCATGATTTCAGAAAAAAGGAAAGAAAAAACTGAGATAGGTTAAAGAGATAATTAGGGAAATGACATTTTGCTAAAAATAACATAGACAATGAATTAACATGAAGACCATATATGAAGCAAATGGCAGAGCATTCAAATTCTTGAAGGAAATGTCAAATGAGTTTTAGGAGGACATAGACAATAAAAGAATATTAGGGGGGATCTCAATTTAACCATCTCAGACCTGAATGAATCAAACCATAACTTAATAAGAAAAATTATTTAAGAAGAATGGAATTTTAGAAATATTTATTATGATACATCTTTGGATAATAGTGGATGGAAATGTAAGGGATATTACCTATTGCTTAGATATGCCTGGCAACTTTACAAATATTGACCATGTATTAATATATAAAAAGTCATAAACAAATGTAGAAAAGCAGAAATAAAAAAAACTCCATTTTTTGGTTCTAATTTAATAATAATTGTATTCAACAAAGAGTTTGGATGTATAGATTATAAATTCACTGGAAACAAAATAATCAAATAGTTAAGAATGAGTGGGTAGAAAAACAAATGATACAATCAATAATTTAATTAAATGTAAATATGACAATGATACAACAAAATCTGTGGAGTGTAAGTAATTCAGTCTTTCCAGGGAAAATTTTTTATCTCTACATACGTATATCAATGAAAGAAAGGAAAGGTAGATCAATGGATTGAACACACCACTAAAAAAAAACATAAAGCAATAAAAAATTCACAGTTAAATAACAAAATAGAATTCTTACTAATCAAAGAAGACATTAATAGCATTGAATGTTTAAATATGTGAACAAATATAACTACAAGATGCAGTTATAAGTAAAAAATAACAATAAAAATGATACACCATTGCCTGACAATTCAAAAAAGTAAAAAGAAAACAAATTACCAGAATAAAAAAATTAACAGGGTGAAACCTAAAATAGTGAACATGAACTTAAAACAATTATTAAGAGCTCTTTTGCCTAATTATACACTAATAAACATGACAATAAAAATGAAATCAAGAATAGTTACCAAAAACCCCAACCAAATTACCAGAAAATGAAATAGAATATTGAATAGACCTGTAATGAAAATAAACTGAAAAAATAGTAATCCACTGTTTGATAAACCCAAAGACTCTAACTTTGGGGATAAGGACTCACTATTTGACAGAAACTACAGGGAAAACTGGAAAAATAGTATGCCAGAAACTAGGCATAGACCTATCTTATACCATATATCAAAATAAAGTCTAAATGGTTCATAATTTAGATATAAATGCTGGTGCTGTAAGCAATCTGGGAGAACAAGGAATTGTTTACCTGTCAGATTTATGGGGAAGGGTAGAAATTGTGACCAAACAAGATACAGGGAGCATTATGAAATGCAAACTGCATAATTTTGATTACATTAAATTGAAAAGTTTTTGTACAAATAAAGTTAATGTAAACAGGATTAGGAGAGAAATGGAAAATTGGAAAATAATTTTTATAACCAATGTCTATGATTAATACTTTATTTCTAAATCATACAGAGAACTGAGTCAAATTCACAAGAACACAAGTCATTGCCCAATTGATAATTGGTAAAAAGATATGAACAGGCAGTTTTCAGAGGAAGAAATTTTAAAAATACATATAAGCATATGAAAAAATACTCTAAGTCACTATTAATCAGAGTAATGCAAATCAAAACAACTCTTCAGTAACACATCTCACCAGTCAGATTGGCTGACATGACAATACAGAAAAATGATAAATGCTGGAAAAGACGTGAGGAAATTGGAATACTAATGCATTGTTGGTGGAGTTGAGAACTGATCCATTCTAGAGAGCAATTTGGAACTATGCCCAAAGAGCTATAAAAATGTGCATAAATTTTGACCCAGGAAAACCACTTCTATGGCTGTAACTCAAAGAGATTATACAATTGGGAAAAGGACCTATATTACAAAAATATAACAACTCTTTTTTGTGGTGAGAAAGAATTGAAAATGAGGGGGATACCCATCATCTACAGAAAAGCTAAACAAATTTTGGCATATTAATGTAATAGAATACTATTTGAATGAAGGAAGCAGAACCAAAAGAACATTGTACACAAATATAGACACATTGTATCTGAGATGACTGATTTTGATAGATTGGGCTCCTCTCAGCAATGTAAGCATATAAGACAACTCCAAAGGACTCATGATTGAAAAGGCTATCCTGGTACAGCAAGGGGGATGTACCAGCATGAAGCCAGAGAGAGCCTAGGCAAGCTGATTCACCCACTGCAAGGGTAATTCCCAGACTTTTTACCACAGGATCGGGGATCTGTCATATCTGGGAAAGAGAAAAGCACAGGGACCATGGCAGGGACAGCAGCTACTCCTGTGGTTATCAACCCAAAACCTGGATATTTCAAAATCAGCTACCTGAATGTCCAGGGCCAAGAAGGCACAGTAACCACTACCTTAACTAGACTCCCTCCTTGACCCTGAAAACTCTGAGAATATTGCCCCAAGGTAAAATCATGAAAGAGTGAAACCAGCAGCATGGCTAGGAATCCTAGAAGAAGGGTGTGGCTGAAGCTGTTCCTTAGCTAAAGTGAAGGGTAGAGGTGTCCCAATGAGCCCCATCTCAGCTTTAGAGCAGAAGATACTGAACTCCAGGGTGTGGAGCCAGCAAGAACTAAGCCCAGAAGCCCAAGTGTACCTTAGCATAATCAGGGGAATCTGCAGATACCATAGAGACCAGGCCAACAGCAATTGAACCAGCATGAGCTCTAGCACAAGGGCACAGTAACAGAAACCTGAAGTGTAGAGATCATCCCTCCCCCAACCTTACTCTGTGAGCCTCAGTGTAACCCAGAGGAAACAATGAAAAGTCCTGGCCATAGCCTCAGTCTAGATACCCAGAGGCCAGAGCACACAAAGTCAACAACCAGGCCCCTAGCTCCCTGCATAAGAAGAATGGGTCAAAGTCCTCTGTGCCCCAGAAGCAGATATCCACTTTAAAAACCAGGAAATAAGCAATCACAATGGGCAAAAAACAAGTTGAAAAAAACACCAAAACTACTGACTTTTATTATAGCAAGCAAAAAGACCAAAATTCAGATGACAACATTCACTCTGTACCAACACCTGAGACCTCACAAGTGAATATGAACTGATCTCAAGCCCAAAAAGCCTTCTTGGAAGAGCTCAAGAAGGATTTTAAATGATAAATTAGAGAGGTAAAAGATAAATTGATCAATTCTTTTAAAATTACAATTGCCAAAATGGTGGGGGGGAAACTTTCAATGAAGAAAACAAATCCTTAAAAAGTCAAATTTGTTGGGGCGGCTAGGTGGCGCAGTGAGTAGAGCGTCGGCCCTGGAGTCAGAAGGACCTGAGTTCGGATCCGACCTCAGACACTTAACGCACACCCAAACAAAAACCTAGCCGTGTAACCTTGGGCAAGTTACTTAACCCCAACTGCCTCCAAAAAAAAAAAGTCAAATTTGTAATATGGCAAAGAATGTTCAAAATCTAACTTGAGAAAAAAATCACTAAAAATGAAATGTGAACATATGGAAAAGAAGTTTGAAAAAATAACCCAGGAAAATAACTTGCTAAAAATTAGAATCCAGCAAATCTAAGCTAATGACTATGGGGCATCAAAAAATCAGTCAAACAAAATATAAAGATTGAAAAATTAGAAAAAATAAGTAAAATATCTCATTGGAAAATCTACTGAACTAGAGAACAGATCCAGGAGATACAATTCAAGAATTATTGGTCTACTAGAAAGCCATAATGACAAAAAAAAAAAGCCTGGACAACACTTTCAGAGAAAACTGCCCAGAAGTTATCAAAAGGACTAGTTAGTTAGTTTCTAGGACTAGTTATCAAAAGAATCAACTAAAACTTCCAAAAGACATCTCAAATTGAAAATGTGAGGAAATATTGCAGGCAAATTCCACAATTTTCAGGTCAAACAGTAAATTCTGCAAGCATCCAGAAAGAAACAACTTAAATATCATGGAACTACAGTCAGGATCACACAGGCCCTAGTAGCTTCAACATTAAAAGATGGGAGTTATTGGAATATGATATCTCATAAGGCAAAAAAGCTTGAACTACAACCAAGGATCAACTATCCAGCAAAACTGAGCATAATCTTTCAGGCAAGAAGATAGGCATTCAATGGAATAAGGGACTTCCAGACCTTTCTGATGAAAAAGCCAGAGCTCAATGGAAAATATGATGTCTAAATACAAGACTCAAGAGAGACATAATAAGGTAAACAGGGAAAACCCATATACCCACCCACACGTACTCATATAACTTGTAATTCAATAAGAGCAAACTGTTTACATCCTTATATAGGAAGCTGATACCTGTCAATATTGAAAAAATGTATAATTATTGTGCATTTAAAAGGGATATACATAAACAGAAAGTGGAGGTATAAATTAACTAATCTGATGATAAAAAAATCCTTATTAAGGGGTGCAAAGGTATTATAATGGGAGAAAAGGAAAGGAGGAGGCAGAAAAGGGTAAATTAGCTAGACAAAGAGGCAGAAAACTTATAGTAGAGGGGAAAAAGGGAGGGCGATAAACATTATATGAGCTTTACTCTTATTGATTTTGGTAGAAATCATATTATTCTCTCAATAGATGCAGAAAATATTTTTGACAAAAAACAGCACTGAGTTCTATTAAAAACACTTGCACGAATAGGAATAAATGGAAATATGATTTCTACTAGTTTTGTTGTTGATATGATTGATTATACTTATAGTTTTCATAATATTGAACCATCCTTGCATTCCTGGAATATATCCTGCATGATCAAAGTGTATTATTCTCATGATCAGGGGTGAAATAATAATGTCCACTATCACCCCTCTTATTCAATTTGGCACTAGGAATGTTAGCTGTAGCAATAAGAGAAGAAAAGGAAATCAAAGGAATTATATAAGGCAAAGAAGAGACTAAGTTATCACTCTTTGCAGATGATATGATGGTATACTTAGAGAATCCTAGAGAATCATAAAAAAACTACTTGGGATAATAAATAATAAATAAATTTATCAAAGTTTCAGGATATAAGATAAACCCACATAAATCCTCAGAATTCTATATATTTCTAAAGATGATCAACTGCAGGAAATAGAAGGGGAAATTACATTTAAAGTTACTGTAGACATTATGAAATATTTGTGAATCTACCTGCCAAAACAATTTCTGGAACTACACGAACACACATTACAAAATATTTTTCCCACAAATAAAGTCAGATCTAAATAATTGGAAAAACATCAGTTGTTCCTGGCTAGGTCTAGCTAATATAATAAAAAGGACAATTTTGCCCGAATTAATCTATTTAGTGCCATACTAATCAATCTATGAAAAATATGTAGAGAGAGCTAGAAAAAATGGTAACAAAATTCATCTGGAAGAACAAAAGGTCCAGAATATCAAGGGAATTAATAAAAAGAAATGCTAGTGAAGGTGGTATAGATTTACCATATTTTAAACTGTATTATATAGCAGCTTTCAACAAAACTACTTGGTACTGACTGAGGAATATAGTAGTGGACCATTGGAATAGATTAGGTGCACAAGACAATAATCAATGACTATAGTAATCTACTGTTTGATAAACCCAAAGTCTCCAGCTTCTGGGATAAGATCTCACTATTTGACAAAAACTGCTGGGAAAACTGGAAAATAGTATGACAGAAATTGGGCATAGACCAATATCTTACACCATATACCAAAAATAAAGTCTAAATGGGTGCATGATCTAGTTATAAAAGTTCACACTGTAAGCAATCTTTGAGAGCAAAGAATACTTTACCTGTCAGATTTATGGAAAAGGGAAGAAATTCTGTCCAAATGAGATAGAGAGGATTACAAAATGCCAAATGGATAGCTTTGATTACATTAAAATGAAAATTTTTGTACCAATAAAGTCAACGTAACCAAGATTAGGGGGGAAGTGGAAAATTAGGAAATAATTTTTACAACCAGTATATCTGATAAAGACCTCTTTTCTAAAATATAGAGAACTGGGCCAAATTTATACAGATGCAAGCCATTCCCAATTGGTAAATGATCAAAAGATATGAACAGGCAGTTTTCAGAGTAATAAAATAAAGATATCTACAAGCATATAAAAAAAAACCCTATAAATCACTATTTATTAGAGAAATGCAAATCAAAATATCTCTGATGTACCACATCACATCAGTCAGATTGGTTAAGATGACAAAATAAGAAACCATGCATAGACTAACAGTTTGCACCATATATTAAGATAAACTCAAAATTGGAATGTGACTTTGACATAAATGATTATTTCATAAGCAATTTAGGGGAGCATGGAAAAAAATCATGCAAGCTTAACAGAATTTTCCTATTCTTTTTTGACTGTAATATTTTTCCTGCTTCATCTTCCTTTAATTTCTTCTACTGCAGACAAAGTTGGTTGAATACCATACATTAATAATTTATTAAGAAATCATTATGAATTATATCATGTTTTAAAAATGAATCATTACATAAGATTCAAGTACACAGTAGAAATAGCTGACATTTAAATGGCACTTAAGGGTTTGTGAAACACTTTACAAATATGAGCATATTACATCCTTATACTGATAATGACTTAAATATTTTAATTTTTCCTCTATTGGGATAAAGGAAATAAGGCTAGGAAAAGTTTAAGATTCATCCAAGGTCACATAGCTAGTAAGAATTCTGAAAATGCCAATCTAGTATTTCTTGATTCCAAGTGTTTGCAATCTACACAAGATTCCTTGATTGAATTGTTTTCTCTAATAAAGACCTACAGGAATTTTCTATAATTAAAAAAGGAATGATTTGCAATTAACATTACCTTTTAAAATAAATGCATGGTTTTAAACTGTAAAAATTGATCAATATAGTTGATTGTATTAATATCTATCCCACACCTAACATATAGACATTTTACTTTAAATTTATAGTATGTAACAAGTGTCCAATCATTTATTTAATTTTGATTACTTAATAATGTACAGATAAACTCTGAAACAGCTACTGCTTTAGCTGATCACAAATTCCCCATTAGATGTATATAAATTGGTGAAACTTTTCTCTAAATTCATTTCCAAAGGGAAAGAAATTCAAAGCTGCCCTTACCCCAACTTAACATGACACAGCAAAATCTGTGTAAGTCTGAGTAATATTTATACTGTTTCTAGAAAGAGGCATAGAGGATTTTTATGACTATGATCTTATCTCTCCTTTCAATCCATTCCTCCAATTCCACTGTGATGGAAATAAAATGCCAGATCAGAAGGGAAAAATGCTAAGCTCTAGGATGACTCTAGTACATAAGGACCACAATGATTAAGTCCTCTAACTTGGCAAGATACAGACAAATGAGCTGGGATAGTTTCATTTAATGGTTTATAATTGAGATACACATTCTTGCTTTAAGTGCTATTCAAGTGTAAAATGTAGGGGATTAACTGGTGAAACTGCATGTAGAAATCCATAATTTTGGCTCAGGAAAGAAGTATATTAACTCACAGAAGAGAAAGTCTTTAATTCAAAGTCTCCAAGATCCAAGAAAACCTTTCATATGGTTGTTAGTGCACCAATTTTTGAAGGTCTATTGCACTGTGGTACCTTGGAAAAAATTAAGCTGGAAGAATTTTCTTTATTACTTGCTATTAAATAATCCAGGGCTTTCTCAGATGTCCAAGAGGAAGTGAATTTTAAGTGGTCAGTGAGGTCAATTGTGAGTCTAAAAACAATGAAAATGACTGATTTAAATCACTACCACTTTTTTGTTTCAGTTTAAACATTCATGTAAAATTTATTGAATAGTAACACTGTCATGTGGTTTTATGCTTTAGTGAATCTACTGGTCAAGGATTCTTCAGACCACATATTGATATGGGTCTGCTTTCCCTTGGTCTAGTGCAGCAAATAGGCTAAGGCACACTATAGAGAGCAGATGGCCAAATACTTCTTTCATGTTCAACCATTTTGTTTTTTTTATTCCATCTCTCTTCCTTTTACAATTATTCTATTCCCTTTTCATCCATGCAGATGGAGTTTACCTGGGTCCCAAACATTACTGTTGTGAAGATAAAAGGAGGGTTTTGAAACATGATAGGACGGGGAGAATCGCTCTAGTGGGTGGGGCGAACAAACTGCATTCTGTTCAGTCTTCTTCAAAGGAATATAGGAAATGAAATCCCACCATGATGAGGGCATGCAGAGAAATGAGAGCTATATACATTGTAAACAGTACAAAGTACTTTTGATTATTCTCTCCTACACAGTTATTAACCAAGGGACAATAGTAATCTATCTTTTGAATGCATCTCTTACCAACACTAGAGGGATGGTCTCTGTTAGATTTGATGCTACAGCCCTTTGGACACTTGTATACTAATTGCCCTGGCTTCAATTGTAAACTTTCAATGAATTCTTCTGTGAAATATTCTTTGGGCACTGCACCTTGATTTGTCCACATACCTAGAAGTGAGAAGCTAGAGCCAGGAAAGCAAGACTGTTGAATACTACTCTATTTATAGTACTATAAATATAATTTCTTGATGGAATCAGCTAATCAGAAAGTACCCCAAAATCTGCATATATGACCAGGAGCCAGGTGATGACAGCACATGCAATACCACAGCCATCTTAGTTAAACCACATGGTTCCCAGAGAACCTGGGCAAGGAGATGGGATATACTTCTCTAGGTGGTGGTATTCAGATTTCCTCTCAATATCTTGAATTGGTATGGTGGAGGAAACATCATAGGCTTTTATGTCCATACTTATATCCAGACACCATGGCGAGGCACAGGAGCAGCCCATTGGGCTCATAGGACAGTTGTAGCAGCAGCAGCGACAGCCCAAGCATCACCATTTTTCAAGAAAATTAACTTTTGGATTTGATCCTATTGACAAAAGAAAATATTTTCACATTCTTTCTCCCTTGCCACCCTCCAACATGGCCATTCTCCATCTGGATAAGTGAATCTCTTCACCAGAGAAATTATCAAAATAGTGAAATTTCCTTGAATATTCTTGCCTCGAGTGCTATGAATGTATCATCCTTGTAATCTTGCTACCTTCCCTTTGTTCTCTTAGTATCTTTCTCAAATCTGTATGATTAGACCTCCCTAAGTCTTTCAAGTGTGTGATCCAGTAATTATTTGGGGTAAAAGGAATTAATCAGGATGTTTGGCCTCTATTATTCTTCTATCCATGACAAGCTGCCTCCACTTGAAGGAAATAGAATCCATGTTTCTGATTCATTTACTTTTGAATCATCAAAATATTTTTTACTAATAGCTTTCTGGTCAAGAAGATGTGAAATTTTACAAACTTTCTTTTATGTTGAAGCTGGAAGACTGATTTCTTAACATATGCAATGAAGCCTAAAAGGTTTAATTTGGGTTGGGAATGTGTCAAAGTCAATCCCCTATCCCCACTCAGCTTTTTAAATGGTTTAGGTGCCCAGCTTGGGCTTCCCTCTGATTAGACAAGTGTTTGCTAGCTAGGATACTATTTTCTGTGGTAATTGCTACACTTTAGAGTGTTCTTGTACTAGATCTATTTGGGCAAAGCAAATGTAAATTTAAGGCAACAAGTCAAGAAGCACAGGACAAAGTGACCAACTACTGAGTAAAAGAAACTAGGACTCAATGATTTAGTCTGGACATTACCTGTGAGAATGTGTTGGATAATTGATGAATGCCCGAATTTACTTTGCCTTTATAAACACAGTTTAGTTTGCTCTAGAAATACATTAAGACTGACTGTTCGTCACTTTAATATTCTTCATCCACTTCATTTTCTTTCCCTTACCTGAACTCCTGTTGCACTGACTGTCTCTGTGATGTTTCCATTACTGAAAAAGAATATAAATTTTAGTTTCAAAGTAAATCCCATATAAATTATAGGTAGATAAATAGATTTGTGTATTTGTATTACAGAAACGCATACACATATACATATATAATGTAAATATTGATATATACATATGTGTATTTTATCTATCTTCCTATATTTAATCAGTCCTATATTTTAGGATTATACATCATTTAATTCCTACAAGAGTGGTATCTCTTTAGAGTTATAACTCCTGGTCCTAAGGCAACCTCTTTGCATATTCCACCATACTTTTTCACAAGCATATATACACATAAAGAGACACATACATACATACAAAAATATACTCACAAACTGAGATATAAGTACAGATAGAATAAATACAATGTAATTAAAAACAAGATAACTGGAGATGGGGGCATTAATAGCCTGGGTTAGGATGAGAATTAGGAAAGTAAGATATGAACTACTTTTTATTTTTTGCTTTTTGGAGGCAGGAAGGCAGGGCAATTTGGGGTTAAGTGACTTGCCCAAAGTCACATGGCTAGTAAGTGTTAAGTGTCTGAGGTCAAATTTGAACTCAGGTCCTCCTGACTCCATGGTCAGTGCTCCATTCATTGTGCCACCTAGCTGCTGCAATATGAACTACTTTTTAAAGGAAGAGAGAGATTCTATGAGGTAAAGGGGAAGGCAGAGGACATTCTAGGCATAAGGAATAGCCAGTGGAAATGTGATATGGATAGATTATGACATGGATGTTTAGCCAACAAGAGTATAAGAAAGAGTACTCAGATAGATAGAAGAAACAGGATAACACAGTGTCAATAAAACACAGGAAAAAATTAGAAGTGAAAGTAGTTAACAGTTTCAAATGAAGCCAAGATTTTCAGAAGGATGAGGACTGAGAAAAGACCATGAATTTTAAATACAAAAAAATCATTGACAATTTTGGAAAAAGTGATTTCAATTTAGTGTTGAAATAATAAACCAGCTTGCAAAGGGTTAAGGAGTGAATAAAAGAGGTAGAGGCAATAAGTATAAATAACTTTTTTCCTGGAAGGCAAATACCTCTCTACCTTAAGGGAATGGTAGAGTATATCAATTGATTGATCTTTAAATATCAGTCGAATATAATCATGCCCAAAAACAATATGGAAGGCACAAAGAGAGATGGAAAACTTGACAATTAAAGAAAGACAGGAGAGGACTGATGTAACAATTTGTTAAAGAAGAAAGTAAGCAATAGTATTAAGAAGACAAATGTGTTTGGGATATGACAGAGTGAAGGAACACTTTATTGCCAGATTCTGGTAGAAGGAAAGAGTGTAAGATGAAGTTCAGAGTTTTCAAAATTAAGAAAATGGAAAAGGAAAGAGGTCAAATAATTTTTTCAGTAAATTAAAAACAAGTTTATGAGGGGAGAGTTCAGGGAAACAATGAGTCCAAGACAGTGGAAGCTTAAGGAAAGAATACAAAAACTATTTAGCTTTATATGCCATTCAATTCACAAACATGTTTAAGAATATACTATGTAGAAGTGGAGTTAAGATAGCAGAGCAAAGGCAGGGACTCAACTATCTCTTACTAGCACCCTTCCCAACAACTTTCAGTAATGCTCCAAAACAAATTCTGAAGTGGCAGAACCCACAAAAAGATAGGGTAGAAGAATTTTCTAGCCCACAACAACTTATAAGTTTATGAGGAAAGATCTGTTGCATGGGAGTCAGAGTGAAAAACTGTCCAACACAGGATGTATCCCAGAAAATCAGCAGTAGGCCTTCAGGGTGACTGAACTGGTATCTACTATGGCAGTTTCTGAATATCTCAGTCCACAATTGTAAGGGAGTAAGACAACTGTTTAGAAGGAGAATACAAGAAGGTAAGACTCTGTTGCATTCCCCATACTTGGATCTGGGTCAGAGTCCTATGTCTCAGTTCCATGGTAAGGAGAAAAACTAGGACAATTGTTTGTGTCCATAGGGGATCTGGGACTTGGGTTAGAGTTCCAGGGTGTAAAAAGGGCATATGGTCACTTATAACCAGAGCACAGACCAAGAGAATAGCAAACTCCTAGATCATACCACTTCAAAAGAACTGAAAACTTACAAATCCCTAGAATTATCTCTGAAGACAGCTGCACAAAACTTATGAAGCATGAGACAGTACCACATCCACTCTAGAAGGTGATCTCCACTTTAGCATAGAGTTAAAATACAAGAAATAGGCTAGAAAAATGAGAACAGAGCAGAAAAAGAGAGTCTAATGAATAGAATGTAACTATGGTGACACAGAAGATCAAAACACAAACTCAGAAGAGAGCAAAGTCAAAACTCCCACATCTAAAGCATCAAAGAAAAATAGGAATTCATCTCATGTCATGGAAAAGCTCAAAAAGAATTTTAAAAATCAAGTAATATAAGTAGAAAAAAATTGGAGAAAGAACTGAGACTGACACCAGAAAATCATGAGAAAGGAATCAACAGCTTGGAAAACTGATTAAACAGTAAAATTGGTCAAAAGGAGAAGGAGATACAAAAATTCACTAAAGAAAACAACTGCTTAAAAATACACTTGGACTCTGAACAACCTCTGCAGCTCAAGCATTCACAGAACTATACAGAGAAGCTAAACTCCCACTGAGGACAGCCCAGCAGCCTGGCAGGGAGCAGCCAGTGCAGTGCTCTGGGAGTAGAGCCCAAGACTGTATGAGTCAGAGGTTTTAGCCCCAGGGAAGCCAGATCAGCTGCCAACTGGAGGAATCCCAGAACACCAGCTGCTGAGGCTTTTCCAGAATTAACAACACATAGATGCCTAGGACAAAGTGAGAGGTTAGTATCCTATGGACTTTGGAACCAGTATTTAGGAGTGTGTCAGCTTCTTCCCCTGGGGGCTAGAAGTGTCTGAAGAGCCATGGCACAGTCACCATTTTGCAGCTTCACTTGCAGCTTCAACTCCTGGCCTGTGGACTGTAGGAGGATATGGCAATCAGTCTGGGGGGTAATTGCTCTTGCTTTAACATTCTTGGATCTGGATTGCTGTCTGGGGTGGAGGTCTTGGGGTGTGGGACCAGCTTGCCAGAGTGTATACGGGCTTCACAGAGGCCACCCAACTAATACCTCCAGAAGTTGAGAAGACCCCAACATTTGGGACAGAAGCTCCCCTGTCTATTGGCAGAGTCCTACTGTGGCAACAAGCCCAAAAGTCAAGTAATTAAGTGTCAACATGCTTAGGCAAAGGAAACAAAATAAACAGAAAAATTCAACATTTGACTCCTATTTGGGGGGCAAAGAGGATAGAAACATGGAAAAGGAGGAGGACTGTGAGGTCAGAACTCCTGCACCAAAAGCCCCAAATGAAAATACGAGCGAGTTACAGGCCATAGAGGACCTTAAGAAGGATTTTAAAACAGAAATGAGAGAAGTGCAGGAAAAATTAGGAAGAGAAATGAGAAGGATGCAGGAAAAGTATGAAATGAGAGTCAACAGCCTGACTGAGGAAAATAACACCTTAAAAATAGACTAACTCAAGTGGCAAAAGAGGCTCAAAAAGCCAATGAGGAGAATGCCTTAAAAAGCCGAATTTGCCAGATGGAAAAAGAATCTCAAAAGCTCACTGAGGAGATTCATTCCTTCAGAATTAGACTGGAGCAAATGGAAGCTAGTGACTTTATGAGAAATCAAGATGCTTTTAAACAGATCCAAGCAATTGAAAGAATAGAAGGCAATGTGAAATATCTCATGGGAAAAACCACTGACCTGGAAAATAGATCCAGGAGAGATAATTTAAAAAATTTTGGACTACCTGAAAGCCATGATCAAAGAAATCATCCTTCAAGGAAAATTGCCCTGATGTTTTAGACCCAGAGGGAGAAATAGAGGTTGAAAGACAAGTACAAGACAAGAACAAAAGACTCATGAAGAAAAATGTTATCCATATCTCGATAAAGAACTGATGGATTCTGAATGCAGAACAAAACATATTTTTATATACTTTATTCTTGCTCATGTTCTTTTTTCTCTTGATCTCTTTCTTCTTTCACAACTGGGACTAATATGAAAATAGTTTTATAATATAGCACATATATGAAATATATATATATATATATATTAAACTATCTGCATTTGTCAGAAGAGGAGAAGAGTGGCAGGAGAAAATCTGAAACTCAAAATCTTTTAAAAATGAATGTTAAAAATGTATTTTATGGAGAAGGGAATACTTTATGTCCAAACAAGATTTAGAGAGCATTACAAAATACAAAGAGGATAATTTTGATTACATTAAATTGAAAAGATTTTTTGTACAAATAAAGCCAATATAACCAAGATTAGGAGGGAAGTGGAAAATTGGGAAAGAATTGTTTCAACCAGTGTCTCTCATACAGGCTACATTTCTAAAATATATATGGAATTGAGTAAAATAGATAAGAATATAAGTCATTCCACAATTGATAAATGGTCAAAGGATATGAACAGGCAGTTTTCAGAGGAAGATATTAAAGATATCTATAAGCATATGAAAAAATGCTCTAAATCACTATTGATTAGAGAAATGCAAATTAAAACAACCCTGAGGTACATCTCACTGGTCAGATTGGCTAAGATAATAAAACAGGGAAATGATAAATGCTAGAGATGATGTGGAAAAATTGGAACAATAAGGCATTGTTGTTGGAGTTGTGAACTGATTCAACCATTCAGGAGAGCAAGCTGGAACTATGCCCAAAGGGGTATTAAAAAAACATGACTACCCTTTGACCCAGCAATATCATTTCTAGGGTTGTATCCCAAAAAGATCATAAAAGTAGGAGAAGGACTTGTATGTACAAAAATATTAATAGCAGCCCTTTTGTGGTGGCAAAGAATTGGAAATCAAGGGGATGCCCTTGAATTGGGAATAGCTAAACAAGTTGTGAGATATGAATGTATGGAATACTATTGTGCTATAAGAAATGAGGAGTAGATGGACTTTATAATAACTTGGAGAGATTTATATAAATTGATTTTGAGTGAGAAGAGCAAAACCAGTACAACTTTGTACACAATTGCAAACACATTGTATCTGTGATGAGACTCGACTCCTCTCAGCAATGCAAGGTTAGAAGACAACTACAAAAGATTCATGACTGAAAGGGAAATCCACATCCACAGAAGAAATTACAGAGTCTAAATGCAGATAGTAGCAAACTATTTGCTCTCTATCCTTTGCGTTTTGTTTTGTCCCTTATTTATCATTGTTCACTCTATTGGTTATAATCCTTCTTTACAACCTGGTTAATGTTTAATATGAAGGTATTTGTAGAACTTATATTTGATAGAATTCTGCCATGGAGGGGCAAGGGAGGAGAAGAAGGGGGAGAAAGTTTGAAACTCAAGGGATTATAGAAATGAATATTGCAAAGTGAAAGTAAATAAATATTTTAAATGTATTAACATAACTGGAGAAAATAAAATAGTATTTTTAAAGAAGAGTCAACAACTAGGTGAAGAAACCACAAAAGTTATTGAAATAAACAACACCTTAAAACAAAATATGCCAAATCTTAAAGATACAAAAAATATGAAGTGCAGAGGACAATGCCTTGAAAAACAAAATTGGCCAAATGGAAAACAAACACAGAAATTTACAGATAAGAAGAATTCCTTCAAACACAGAATTAGACAAATGAAAAATGGGGAACAAAAGCTCACTGAAGAATATAATTAATCAAAAATTAGAATTAGCTAAGGGAAGCTAATGATTTTATGCAACATCAAGTAACAATAAAACAAAATCAAAACAAGAAAAAAAAATAGAAGAAAACATCAACTACCTCATTGGAAAAAAAACAGCTGGAAAATAGATCCAGGAGAGATAGTTAAGAAGTTATGGACTATAAGATAGCCATGGTCAAGGAAAGAGCCTAGACTTTATCTTTTAAGAAATTGCCAGGGGGGGTTAGGTGGTGCAGGAGTAGAGCGCAGGCCCTGGAGTCAGAAGGACCTGAGTTCGGATCCGGCCTCAGACACTTAACACACACAAACAAAGCCTAGCTGCATGACCTTGGGCAGATTACTTAACCCCAATTGCCCTCCAAAAAAAAAAAAAAAGCAAAAGAAATTGCCAAGGATAACTATCCTGGTATTCTAGAACTGTATGGAGAAAAGGCATTTAAAGAATCTTCCAATAACCTTCTGAAAGAAATCCCCAAATGAAAGCTCTGGGGAATATTATAGCCAAATTCCAGAGCTCCCAGGAGAAAATATTACAGGAAGAAACAATTCAAATAAAGTGGAGCCACACACAGGATAACACAAGATTTAGCAGTTTCTACATTATAGTACCATGTGGGGAGGGGTTAAAATATGAGGACAAAGGAGCTAGCATAACATGCAAAAACCATCTACACAGTTAAAACAGTATAATCCCTAAGTGGGAAAATGTATATTCAGTGAAATAGAGAAATTTCAAGTAATCCTGATGAAAAGGCCAGTTCTAAATAGAAACTTTCACTTCCAAATACAAGACTGAAGAGAAGTACTAAAAAGTAAACAGCAAAGAGAAACCATAAGGGATTCAATAAAGTTAAACTGTTTATATTCCACAAGGTAAAATGATAATTGTATCTCCTGAAAGCTTGAGGAAGGCAGTTGCATAGATAGGAATTCAAACCTCGATCTTCTGAGTTGATTTGATTTTTGAGCTAATTGAAGAGTTCCTGTGCTTGGTCCTCAGCAGTCCTTGAAGGGCCTTGATATCCAGCATGCTGTGTCATGCTGCTTCCTAAAGATGAATAAGGCTCATTCCTTCTGTAGCACTCTCATGAATAATCAAATCACCATGGCTCCTATTCCCTGACGATTTCCTTGATCATACAAACAAGGTCTACTCCTATATCAGATCCTATATCAGACATACATGTAAAGTTTCTGCCATCATGCCCATAATCCCAATGGAGAGTGTCCCTGATGTCATGCCTCCACAATGTGGGGACAAAATGTTTTGTAATCTGGGCTCAAGTAGAACAATATGACAACCTTTCAAATACCAAGATACTACAATGAAGTCTTTTCTTCTCCTCAGGCTAACATTTCTAGTCCCTTTAATGAGGCTTTTTATGAAGTCTCTAGTTGGCCAATGACCTGGTTCTGCTCTTCTGTATGTATACTCTTTAGTTTGTCAATGTCATAATCAAATGTGCCTCCCACACCACAATATACTCCAGATGTGAGGTATCCAGGGCAGATAACTAAAGGATGATCAGCTCTTTCCTATGGCATGCTACCACTTTTACTGGTGCCTAGAGGAATGTTCATTTTGGGGGACTGTTTCAGGCTCTACTTGACCATCTGACTCCATGCTGCATCTTGTGATTACACTGGCACAGTGAACTCCAATATAAGGAAGCTCCCTGTACTAACACCAGCTCCTGATACTTGCCTTAAAACCAATAGAAAACGTTGCTTGAGAAGAGAATTTGTGGGAATATAGTTGAATTTTTCCTTCAAACTAGGAAGGAAAATAAAAAGGAACTAAAAGAACATATGACCACAACTTATTTAGTCATTCCCCAACTGATGGGGATCCTCTAAATTTCCAATTCTTTGTCACTACAAAAAAAAAATAAACTGCCATAAATATTTTTGTACAACTAAGTACTTTCTCTTTATTTATTTTTTTTTCTCTTTGGAATATAATATAGTAGTAGTATTATGACTTAAAAGGTATACACATTTTTAAAGGCCTTTTGGGCATAATTCCAAATTGCTCTGTAGAATAGTTGGATCAGTTCACAATTCCATCAACAGTAAAGTAATATCCCGATTTTTCAATATCCAGTCCAACATTTTTCATTTTCCTTTTCTATGATATTAGCAGATCTGATAGATATGAGGTGGGAACTCAGAGTTGTTTCAATTTGCATTTCTCTAATCAATAGTAATCTAGAGTGTTCTTCATAAGACAACAGATAGCTTTAATTTCTTTATCTGAAAACTCTCCATTCATTCTTTGGCCATTTGTCAGTTGGGGAATGACTTGTACTTTTATAAATTTGATTCAATTCCTGCTCTTCCTGGTTAGGTATCAGTACTGAATTTGTATCATAACAAGAATTGGAAGGACTGCTTCATCTATTTTTCCAAGTAGTTTTTATAGTATTGGAATTGATTATTTATTAAATGTTTGGTAAAATTCACTTGAGAATCCATCAGATGGCTGTTTTTATTTTTTCCCCCAAAGAACTCATTGATGGCTTCTTCAATGTCTTTTTCTAAGATATTTTTCTTAAAGTTTTCCATTTATTCTTAATCTACAATGTTAATATATATGTATTTTTGGTAAATGTCCATACATTTCATTTAGGTTGTTAAAACATATTGGCATATAAGTAGGGAAAATATTAATGTTTTAATTTAATCCTCATGGGTGGTGAATTCACCCTTTTAATTTTTAACACTGGTAATTTGTGTTTATTTTTTTTCCTTAAATCAAATTGATCAGTGGTTTATGTATGTAATGTGTTGCTTTTTCATAAAACCAATCTTTTGTTTTATTAGTTTATTGCCTTTCTTACTTTAAATTTTATTAATTTTTCCTAAGTTATCACTTCCATAGATATATTTTTTAGGTCAGCTGCTTTTCCAATTAGTTATTTCACATTTTCTCTTTTTCCTTCTTTGATTTTGTTTAATTCCTTAATGTCTCATGGAGTGATTAGTTTCTACTTGTCTAATATTAATTTTTAAGGAATTGTTTTATTTAGCTGTACATCCTTTACCATTTGGCTAATTCGGCTTTTTAAAGAGTTTTCAATCTTTGGTGAATTTTTGTGCCTCTATTACTATTTGTCCAATTCTGCTTTGTAAGGAGTTCTTCTCTTCATTGGATTTTTATATCTCTTTTACCATATAGTCTATTCTGTTTTTAGGGTTTTCTTTTCTTTGGTGTTTTTTTGTGCTTACTTTACCAAACTATTGACTTTTTGTCATGATTTTCTTGCATTGTCTCATCAGTTTTATTGCTCATTTTTCTAACCTAGTTCTTGATCCTCCTGGTATATGCTCTGGTTGTACTTGACCACCTATACTCTTTTCCACACTGAAACTTTAAACAAATTCCCAGCTCCCCTGTAGCCAAGCTCTTGTGTGCTAGTACTGCTCCTTTCCCTGTGACTGAGACCCTGAACTGTGACTCACATCCACATTTGAGCAATGCAACAGAATCCTGCCTCTGGTACCAGCAAAGGGACCCTTGTATTCTCCTTCTAACCAGTTGTCTGATCCTCTTACCATCTGTGGGCTGAGAGTTCCAGAAACTGCCACCACAGCTACTGATTCATTTTCCCCCCAAGGCCAACTATTGGTTCAACTGGGTGTAGCCTGTGCTGGATTTCATTCAGTATCACCTTGGTGCAACAGACCTTTCTGATGACTTTCTAAGTTGCCTTGGGCTGGAATATTATTTTACCTTTGTGTATTCTTGTTCTTTTGTGTATTCTTCTACTGCATAATTTGTTTTGAGGCATTATTTATATTATTTAAAGTTGTTTGGAGGAGTTTGGGGGAAAGTTGAGGTTAGTCACTGCCTTTTCTTTGCCATCTTGCCTCCTGAAATAAGATTTTTCTCACTGTCAAGGTGAAGTAAAATCATTCCATTCCTCAATGGGTTAAAATGAAAACTGGAAATAAGGTAAGGTACAACTCAAAGAGGATTCACTAAAGAATGCCCAGGTAGGAATTATAAAGAATGGCCAGCAAAATGAATATGCTCTAAGTCACACCCAAATCTTTTACCATACAATCCATAAATTTATCAATCCAGTATCCCATTACCCTAATAATAATTAGATCCTACTGCCCTCCCATTTTGGAAGTTATCTGCTGACATGCAGGCATTTTTTTAAATGATGTTTTTTTTTCCTTGCCTTTAATAAATCCATAGTTAAATTCATGAGCTCAGCAATATGTACATACATGGTATATTTAAATTATTAACATGTGTATGTTTATACGGTAACGACATATTTTAGGTTTTACTGTAAGAGTCCATGTCTATAATAAAAATAACTTACTCAAGTAAAGAAAACCTGTGTTCAAATCATGCCTCTAAAAAACTAATGGAAAGCTTTCTTTGGAATGGATTCCATATAACCACTTCAAGCCAAGAATGGCTGCTGAAAACTACTTTTTGGTTTATAAGTAACAAACAACTGACAGAGGGGAGAGCATGGGAACTTAAAAGAGATCTGAATATGTTTGAATTGAGGTTCATAGCTTTATGCACACAAATGGTTCACTGAAGTTGAAGTCATTAAGTTCAAATTCTGCATTGGTCTTGTGTTATCTATGTACGTAGCAAATCACTTAACATCTGTTATCTTCAATTTCTTTACCTATAAAATGGGATAATAATAACACCTACCTCATAGGGTTATTGAAAGAATCAAGAGAAAGGACATTTGTGACACACTTTGGAAATTTCAAAACACTATCTAAATGCTGATGTTTGGTTATTTCTCCTTTTATTTTATACTTTTTCTTAGTCAAATAATTATAAGGGGACAGTAAGTGTGAGGATACCATCATTCCTATTTCATAACTATATGTAAGATTCCTCTTCTCATCCTTATCCCATTTTGTGCATTAAAGCAAAGGGCTATTGTTCTTATCAATTATATATTTCTAAGAATCAAACATTGTAAAATCAATTCTTACAGCTAGCAAGCACTTTGATGGTCTTTTACTTCAAACCCCCCTTTCTTACTGGGGAGGAAATGGAGACCCAGGAGAGGTGAAACTACTTCCCCAAGGTTAATTCACAGCTAATTCATAGTAGAGATAGAATTAAATAGAATTTGTGTTCTGCTTCCCATTTCACAAGCATTCTTTCCACTGTATCACAACCAACCTTCTAAATGAGAATTTATTCAACTTAACTCAAAAATCAGAGAAATTGTAAATTGAAGATAGAACCCAGCTGAAAAAAAAAACTTAGAAGAAAATAACTCACTTTCAACCACAGACAGCAAAGATAATAAAGAGAACTTAATACATAAACAGGGTGACATAAACCTTAACATTTACAAACACCAGTGCTGAGCCTTCATCTCCCATAATGTATATGGTGATGCCATTACCTTGATTGTGTTTGTGATTAGTCTTATGAATAGAAATTGTGCATTTACATATAATAAAATGTTGATATAACTAATTTGCCAACCAAAGAAAGCTTCTTACATTAGTTACTTTTCCTCTTCCTCCAAGCCACAACCCACTTTTAGGTTATTAAAGAAATAGCTCTGAGTAAGAATCTAAATCAAGATTCTAATTTGAGAAAAAAATTATCAAGTGGTGTCATAAAATATTACATAATAATAAAAATGGAATGTCTTATTTTGCTTAGTTGCTAGCATGCCTGGGTTTCTAATAGCACTTCAGGTACTATATTCTTTGCAATAAGTCTAAAAGCAGATGAATCTTCTAATTGAGGGAAGAGAATAGTTTTATAATAAAAACTCAAATAAAACTTAATGGGGATCCAAAACTATAAATATGAGAAAACTTGCAGAAGCTAATAACAGGTAGCATGCATAGTTTTGAAGGTCATTTCCTTAGATGTCATGAAAATGAACTACATAGCAAATCAAAAAATTACTCAAGAAACTTATAGAATCATAAATTGCAATGGCATTATAATAAGAAAAACATGGTTTTCCCAGTCAAAAGCAATTATGCTAGGGGAAAGAGAGAGAGAATAAAGAAAGTTGTGGTTATCATAAACATTGTCAGTACAAATCTTGGCCTATGTGCCTACAAATGCAAGTTCATGTATTGCAAGTGATTCTTAATTTAAAAAAAAAAAAACCACCTTCCTCCTTCCCCCCAGAAAGATACAAGGATACTAGATTAAAGGAATAGATCTCCCAACTCTAATGAAATGAAAAATCTCTCATCACAATCTCTTAAAAAGTTTGTCATTTTTTCTCATTAATTATTGATATCAATTATTGCATACATTTATCAATCCATTTATTTATTAATGACCATTTAATGCTTTCTTCCTATGTCTCAAGTACCTTGTTGGACACTGGAAATAAAGAGAAAAATACAAAAGAAAATAAAAAACAATTTTAAAAGCCAGTTGTTACTCATTAATTGGAAAATAAAGGATTATTGAATGATTTTCTTCAGGTGAGACATGTCCACAGAAAATTCATTAAAAAATATAAATTCACTCAAAAACATTAAAATATCCATTTTGTATAAAGGATTGCTCTAGGTCCTGGGGATACAGAAACAAAAATGAAATAGCCCTTGACTTCAAGAAGCTTTTATTCAACTGAAATATATCAAGCATATACGTAGAAATAAGTACAAAAAATAGGGAAAGTGTGGGGAGTCCCCTAGATATTTGGTAGTATCAGGAAAACTAATATAAGAGATTGAATTTGAGATGGACTTTGAAGGAAAGCAGAAATTCTAAGAGTAAAGACTGAGTAGGGGATTCATTTCAAGGCATGCTGAGGGAAAGGAATCTATGCAAAGACATGGAAATGACAGGTGACATCCTAAGTACAAGTAACAGCTAATAAGCCAGTTCAACTGAAACAAAGAGTATGTGAAGGGTAGTAATGTGTAATGAGCCTGGAAAGGCAGGCTGGTCTCATAATTGTGCAGTAATAATTACCATTATTGCTGCAATCTTGTCTTCCATTAAGAAAACTCAAAGGCAATTCTCTTTTTATAGGTGAGGTAACTGAAGCCTAGAGTACTCCATTCTGTCTCTATCCTACATTCTAATACTCAGTTAATATTATTCACCATGTTGCATTATACATTTCAGGCAAAAAAAGATGAATATATATCCTCTGATATCATTTTGCCTCCTTCCATAGAGCCCATATTTCTGGAATGTGCTCCTTCCTCATTCCTACTTACTGGAATCTTGATCTTCCTCCAAGGACTAATTCAAGATCAAATAAACCAGGGGTAGGGAACCTGTGGTTTCTATGTCACATGTGGCCCTCTAGGTCCTCAAGTGTGACCCTTTGACTGAATCCAAACTTCATGTAACATCTATATCCCAATAATAAAAGGTTTTGTTCTGTAAACTTGGACTCAGTCAAAAGGCCCCACGCAAGGGCCTAGAAAGGCACATGTGGCATTGAAGCCATAGATTTTCCACCTCTGCACTAACCATTTGGTAATTTTTACCACCATCTTCTAGATACTCTATTTCTCTAGGTTTTTGTGATGCTACCCTTCTCACGTTACTTTGCTCAATCTTCAACCAGGTCATACACATCATCTGTGAATATATACCAATAATTTGTCTTCTGATTTCTCCTCTTCTCCCTCTAAGCAATTTCATTTGGTTATCTCATCTACTTATATGGATTCAATTAGCATCTTTATGCTGATGATTTCAGAACTCCTAATCAATCCATAACTCTCTCTCTCTCTCTCTTTTTTTTTTCTTTTTGGAGGGCAATCGGGGTTAAGTAACTTGCCCAAAGTCACACAGTTCGGTTTTTTTGTGTGTGTGCATTGTGTCTGAGACCGGATCCAAACTCAGGTCTTTCTGACTCCAGGGCTGACGCTCTACTCACTGCGCCACTTAGCCGCCCCAATTGAAAACTTTCTTAACATTCAGTATTGCGCCACCAAAAATGTACTGGACTTGTTGAAATTAAAGTTTTAGAATCCTCTTAAAGCTTAACATTTCCAAATCTGAACACACAAATGAAACTAGGTTACATTCTCCAATCCTCACTTTCTTGTACTATTCATCTACTGTAAATTGGCAAAATCTGTTCTTTTGGGACGGAGCCAAGATGGAGGAGTAGAAACAGCTCATCCAAGCCACTCTGCCCCCATATTCCCCCAAAACTATGTAAAAGGGGACTGTGAACAACTTCTGGAGCCCCAGCACCCACAGAACAACACAGAGAAGCGAACATCCCGCTGAGGACAGCCCAGCAGCCCTGCAGGAAGAACCAGCGCAGCAGTCTGGGACCTGGCAGCGTTCAGAGCGCAAGAGCCAAGCCGAGCCCAGGTCCGCGTGAGCCGAGGTTTTAGCCCCAGGGCTGCAGGGCCAGCAGCTGGCTGGAGGAACCCCAGAACACCAGGAGCTGTGGCGACTCCAGAATTATCAACATAGACATGCCTAGGACAAAGTAAGAGGTTAGTGCCCTATGGACTTTGGGACCGGTATTTAGGGAATGCTTCAGCTCCCTCCCCTGGGGGCTAGAAGCCACTGAGGAGACACGCCATTCTGTAGTTTTCAGAGGCAGCTCCAGCTCCCAGCCTGCAAATCGTCCGGAGATCCGGCGATCAATCTTTGGGGGTAATCACTCTTGCTTTAACCTCCCTGGATATTGGATTGTGATCTATGGTGGAAGTCATTGGTGGGTTTACAGCTTGCCAGAAACAGAAGTTGCCCCCCACACGTTCGGGAAGAAAATTCCTCTAGCTGGCCTTAAAGCCATAGTGTGGCAACAAGCCCAAAAGTCAAGTAATTAAGTGGCAACATGCCAAGGAAAAGGAAACAGAAAAATGCAACTCTAGACTCCTATTTTGGGGGCATAGAGCAGGAAAAGGACTGTGAGGTCAGAAGTCCTGCTCCAAAAGCCCCAGGGGAAAACATGAGCGGGTTGCAGGCCATAGAGGACCTTAAGAAGGACTTTAAAAATCAAATAAGAGAAGTGGAGGAAAAATTGGAAAGAGAAATGAGAAGGATGCAGGAAAAGTATGAAATGAGGGTCAACAGCCTGGCTGAGGAAAACAACACCTTAAAAAATAGACTAACTCAAATGGCAAAGGAGGCCCAAAAGGGCAATGAGGAGAAGAATGCCTTAAAAAGTCGAATTTGCCAGATGGAAAAAGAATCTCAAAAGTTCACTGAGGAGATTCATTCCTTCAGAGTTAGACTGGAGCAAATGGAAGCTAATGACTTCATGAGAAATCAAGATGCTGTTAAGCAGATCCAAACAAATGAAAGATTAGAAGGCAATGTGAAACATCTCATGGGAAAAACCACTGACCTGGAAAATAGATCCAGGAGAGACAATCTAAAAATTATTGGACTACCTGAAATCCATGATCAAAGAAAGAACCTAGAAATCACCCTTCAAGAAATTCTCAAGGAAAACTGCCCTGATATTTTAGATCCAGAGGGCAAAATAGAGGTTGAAAGAATCCACAGATCACCTCCTGAAAAAGATCCCAAAAAGAAAACTCCCAGGAATATTATAGCCAGGTTCCAGAATCCCCAGATCAAGGAGAAAATACTACAAGCAGCCAGGAAGAAACAATTTCAATATTGTGGAAACACAATCAGAATAGCCCAGGACCTGGCAGCTTCTACACTGAGGGATCGAAGGGCATGGAATATGATATTCCAGAGGGCAAAAGAGCTGGGACTGAACCCAAGGGTCACCTACCCAGTAAAACTGAGTATTTTGTTTCAGGGGAAAATATGGTCCTTCAGTGGAATAGAGGACTTTCAAGCATTCTTGAGGAAAAAACCAGAGTTGAATAGAAAATTTGACATCCAGACACAAGAAGCAAGAGATGCCTGAGAAGGTAATCAGGGAAAAAGAAATCAAAAGAAGCTTATCAACTTTGAACTATTTACATTCCTATATGGAAAAGCAATAACTGTGACTTATGATATCTTTCTCACTATGATAATAATGGAAGAAGGGGGTGTGGTCATATGAACACATATGTGAATGTGTGTGTATATGGTTACAGTTATATATGGATAGAGGGCATAGTTTGAATTTGTTGGGAAGGGAGAATACTCAAGGGATGAAATTATGAGGTGAGAGAGGAAAGTGGCAAGAGGAGATGGGGAGAGACAGGGTAGGGTAAACTATTCCATGTAGAAGAAGCAAGGGGAAGTGGTTGTAAGGGAAGGGGAGAATAAGGAAGGCTAAAAAGGCAAAACCACATTCACATTGAATTTGGTTCAGGGAGAAAATGACTTCCATACCAAATGGGATATCTCAACCTGCAGCAGGATAGGGGGAAGGGGGATGAGAGGAGGGATGATGGATGGGAGGGCATCCTTGGGGTGAGGGAAAGTTGGAAGTATCCACTATAGAAGAGGGACAGGATCATGTAGGGAATGGACGAGGTGGGGGGTGGGATGATTGGGAGGGAATTATAAGCAGCCTTGTACAATATATCTACTACGATAATGTTTTGCATAGCTAGACATGTACAACATATACTGAATTACTTATCTCCCCAAAGGGAATGGGTGACAAGGGAGGAAGGAAATGGATCTGAAATTCGAGGTTGTAACATTAAATGTTTCAAATATAAAAAAAAATCTGTTCTTTCTAAAATTTCAACTTCTCTTTGATACACCTCTATTTCCCCTGTAACATTACTAGCATCTTGATACAGCTTCAAATTACCTCAAACATGGTTACTTGCAATAACCAGCTCAATGGCCTTCCATCTCTAAGTCTCTATGCATTCAAGTCTTTTCTTCACTTTGATGTCAACTTGACCTTACTACACAGGTGTCATAATGTCAAGTTCTTATTCAATAAGTTCAAATGATTCTCCCTATCACCTACAGGTAAAAATATAAAAACCTCCCTTTGGTAATCAAAATCATTTGTAAACTGCCCCCATCCAACCTATTCTTTCTTCTTACAACTTATTCTCCCCTTGCCCTAATAATGATCCAGTCACACTAACCTTCTTGCTTTTTTAAATTTATCTATTTTATTTTTTAGTTTTCAACATTCATTTCCACAAGATTTTGAGTTACAAATTTTTCCCTATCTCTCTTATATCCCCAGCTCCAAGATAGCAGGCATACTAAATACACCATTCCACCAATCTGTTCTCTCTTATGTCATCCCCTATTCCCTCCCCCCTCAATTTCTTGTAGGGTAAGATGGATTTCTATACCCTACTGCCTGTATATCTTATTTCCTGGCTGAATGTAAAAGACAATTTTTAACATTTTCTTTTAAAAATTTGATTTCCAGATTCTTTCCGTTCTTCCCTCCTCACCCAACCCCACTGAAAAGACAAGAAATTCAATATAGGTTGTACATGTGTAGTTACACAAAACATTTCCATAGTAGTTATATTGTGAAAGACTAATTATATTCCATCTTATCCTCCCCCCCATTTATTCTATTTTCTCCTTTGACTTTGTCCCTCTTCAAAAATGTTTGCTTCTAACTACCCTCTCCCCTAATCTGCCCTTCCTTCTATCATTCCCCCTCTTATCTTCTTTCCCCTTACTTTCCTTAGGGTAAAATACACAATGGACTATGTATATTATTCCCTCCTTAAGCCAAATCTATTTCTCCCTTTCTCCTTCTCCAAATATATTCCTCTCTCACCTCTTAAATTTATTTTTCAGATATCATTCCTTCACATTCAATTCTTCTTGTGTCCTCTATGTATACATGTACACACATGCATACTTGTCTTGTGATTTCTTCTCATATATATAATACATAAAAATACATGCATACACATATATATTCCCTTCAACTATCTTCATATTGAGAGAAGTCCCATGAGTTGCAATTATCATTTTTTTTCCATGTAGGAATGTAAATACTTCAAGTTTAATAAGTTCCTCATGGTTCCTTTTTCCTGTTTACCTTTTCATGCTTCTCTTGTTTCTTGTATTTGAAAGTTAAATTTTCTATTCAGCTCTGGTCTTTTCATTAAAAATGCTTGAAAGTCCTCCATTTCATTGAATGTCCATATTTCCCCCCAAATATTTTACTCAGTTTTGCTGCGTAAGTGGTTCTTGGTTTTAATCCTACTCCCTTTGACCTCTGGAATACCATATTACAAGCCCTTTGATCCCTTAAAATAGAAGCTGTTAGATCTTGTGTTATCCTGATTGGGTTTCCACAATACAGAAATTGTTTCATCTTGAATGTTTGTAATATTTTTTTCCTTGAGCTGGGAACTCTGTAAATTGGCTATAATATTCCCAGGAATTTTCTTTTTGGAATCTTTTTCAAGAGGTGATCAGTGAATTCTTTCAATTTTTATTTTGCCCTCTGGTTCTAGAATATCAGGGCAATTTGCCTTGATAATTTCTTCAAAGATGATGTCTAGGCTCTTTTTTTGATCGTGGCTTTTAGGTAGTCCAATAATTTTTTAATTTTCTCTCCTGGATCTATTTTCCAGGTGATTGAGAAATTTCACATTGCTTTCTATTTTTTGGTTCATTTGGATCTGTTTTATAGCATCTTGATTTCTCATAAAGTCATTAGTTTCCATTTGCTCCAATCTAATTTTGAAAAAAAATATACTCTTCAGGGAGATTTTGAAATTCTTTTTCCATCTGACCAGTTCTGTTTTTTAAGGCTTTCTTCTCCTCATTGACTTTTTGCACCTCTTTTGCCATTTGAGTTAGTCTATTTTTAAGGTGTTATTTTCTTTAATAAGGTTGTTGATTTGCTTTTCATGATTTATTTGCATTATTCTCATTTCAATTCCCAGTTTTTCCTCTATTACTCTTACTTTATTTTAAAAAATCCTTCTTGAGCTTCTGCATGGCCTGCAACCAGTTCATATTTTACTAGCAGGCTTTTGATGAAGACATCTTGACTTCATTGTCTTCTTCTGGCTCTATGTTTTGATTCTCTTTGTCCCCACCAAACAGTTCTATAGTCTGATTGTGCTTACTCTGTTTGCTCATCTTGCCAGCCAGTTACTTGACTTTTGAGCTCTTAGCCATGGTAGAACTCTGCTTCTATAATGGAGAGTGCTATGTCCCAAATTTCTGGGGTTTTGTGAAGCTGTTGTCAGAGCTCTGAGGAGGGTGCCTTCTCTACAGCCACCACAAACTCTGGCACACGAACACTCCTCATCCAAGGACCACCACCAAAGCCTGCAGAACAAAGCAAGAGTAATTCCCCTCTGAACAGTCCCTTGGTCCCCTATGAGCTATATTCCTGGAGCCAGAAGGAGCTGCATGGGATTTGTAGCCACATCTACTGCCACCACCTCTGCCACCCTGGAGACAGGGGCCAAACTATGCTCTTCTTTCACCCAGTTCCAACAGGGTTCCATGCTGACTTGTACTTTCCTTTTGGCATTTACAGATTGAGAAGTCTGGAAACCACCACAACTGCCAGTGATTTACTCTCCTGAAGTCTGCTCCAGTTGGTCTGTTCCACTGGTCTGGGCCCTAGGTCTCAGCCAGCATGGCTCACACGGGACTGTGCTCTGCTCCTATCTCAGTGCAATAGACCCTTCCCATCAGCATTCCAGGCTGCCTTCAGAGAGAGATTTGTTTCTCTCTGTCACTTTGTGGGTTCTGTATCTCTAAAATTTGTATAGAATCATTTTTACAAGTATTGGAGGTGGTTTGAGCAGGAGTGCAAGTCTCTGCTTTAACTCTGCCATCTTCCTTCTTCCTCTTTCTTGTACAAGATTCCTGCATTCTTCTAACTCAGAATATTTTAAATGTGTTCTCTGATACCTGAAATATTTTTCCCCTTATCTCTATCATCTTTGCCTTCCTCACACCATTAAAGTAATATATAAAATCCCACTTTCTTCTCTAATCCTTTCCTATTATCTCTTAATTCTAATTTCTTTCCGTTAGTGATTAATTCCAATTTTTCCATTTATATCTTAAATGTAAATTAATTTACATGTTTTCTTACCCATTAGATTGAAAGCAAGAATTGTCTTAGTTTGGGTTTTTGCTACTATTTGTTGTATTGTTTTGTTTTGTTTGCTTTTCTTTGATCCCTAGAGTTTATCGTAGTGGTTGGCATATAGTAAGCATTTAAACAATATTTCTGTTTTGACCGATTATTTCCATGAAGCAATCTTTGATCTCTTATGATGACATTTTACTTGAATATTTTGTCATGTGCTCCCTTTTGCTTCTATAAAATTCTTTCTTAGGTCATACTTATTTGGGTAATATTTCACAATTGTACTCTTACAAACTTGACAACGGGGATGCTGTCCTCTTTTATTTTTTCTGTTTGTGTATGTATACATGTATGTACATACATATATGTGTATATATATATATATATGCACACACTCATACATCCTTATGTATGTATATGTACATATGTGTATTATATAGTTGATTTATAGTATATATCAGCATATATTACATACTATAGATTATATGCCATATTTTATATATAATACAGAGTATATTATTGAATTTAATTGAACTTGTCTTGAATTAAATTGAACTTCTATTATCCTCTCTGATTCTTATTAAAAATTCTGTGACATATAAAGGGAACATAAAATTAATTACATTTAATTAGTGATACAGTTTAACTATAAGCCAAGTAATATGGGGCTGAATGTAATGCCTTTTGATCCTGTTTGGGATCCCATATAGTATTAAATTATTCTTTATGGAAAGAATTTAGTTCTTAAAGACAAAGTAAAAAGTTGATGGAGAGAGAAGAGAGATTATGAACCCTGGAATATAAACAGTATATTTCTTTGATACTATGATAGGGCTTACAGTCTTAAATCTTCCTTTCTTCCATCCAATATAGAACTTAAAAGGACAGATATTCTGCTGTCAGGTGAAGTCATGAGATTTCTGACTCGTTCTCAATTTAGGAGAGAAGAACAGTGAAAATAAGGATATTTTTGTCTTCTTACTCATGTTTTCTTCTGCAAATTTTATTTTTTCTGTTTTTTTTTAACACAAAAAAAGGAAACTGTATTTTTGTAGAATGCATATATGTTTCCTTGATATCACCAGAAGTGAATTAAATGGAATCATCTCCCCACATCAGATGTGAATTTGCTCTAGGACAATTACAACAAAAACACATGACTAGCAGGGTGTAGACATGGAAACTTTAATATTCATAATATCATGAACACAGTATGGTGAAAATAGAACCCTGGAAAATCCTCAGTGTATGAAGTTGTGCTTGATTTTCCATGACAAGTCTTTCAGTATTTGGAACATCAAAAAAAGACTAAAATTTACAAAATAAGGGCTATGGCATGCTTTATATCTTTAGAATTTAGCTACCTAGCATTTTGATCTAGTAATTCTTTACAAACTAAGTTATGTGTATTAATGCAAGTAAGATGGAAAAGTAGTGCAAAAGCAGATGTTATGGAGATTTGCATTTACTTGATACTATTGCATTAGCTCTTTTTTTCTCCTTTTCAAGAGAGACTATATATATATATATATATATATATATATATATATATATATATATATATATATAGGCAGGCAGCCAGGAAGATACATAGATATATAGATAAATAGAGAGATGGACTGATACATAGATAAATAGAGAGACAGATAAATAAAAGGAAGAAAGGAAGAAAAGGAGGCATGGAGGGAGGAGGAAAATTGGCATTGGACTAAAAAAGTTAACATATAGATTATAATGAAAGCTTAATTAATAAATAAAACACACTTTTTTGAAGGGAGAGGATCTAAATCTGTGATTTTATTTTAAAAGTGAATGCCTCATGAAGAAAATTTCTGTACCACTGCATATACACAAAAATTCTGCAGCAATAATTCAGAAATCTTCTGACAGTTTAAAAAATTGGTTAGTCATTATTAATAAAATTATGTTAAAGTTATGATGATAAATATCTATAGTATTTTTCTTTCCCTCTTTATTTAGTAAAATTTTATTTCTTTTTTAGGTACAAAACTATTTTCCTCTCTTTTGTGAAAGAAGGGAAGCAAAAAATTATGCAAAAATAAATGTCTCACTCTATATTCTTTTTTTTTTTTTTGGCTTTTTTGGAGGGCAGTTGGGGTGAAGTAACTTGCCCAAGGTCAAACGGCCAGGTTTTTGTTTGTGTGTGCATTAAGTTTCTGAGGCCGGATCTGAACTCAAGTCCTTCTGACTCCAGGGCCAAAGCTCTACTCACTGCACCACCTAGCCTCCCCCTCACTCTAGATTCTAAGTTCATCAGTCAGTCTCTGTCAGAAAATGGTATTAAAAACTTATAGGACCCCAGAATAAAGTATGAAAGTAAACACAAAGACATAAAAGGAGAGAGGTTCGGTATAGAACCCCCACCACCCAGAGGAGAGCAGAACACAAAGCTAGTATAAAAGCCAAGTTTAAAAAAATAGACTGAAGGGCAGAGCCAAGATGGTGGAGTAAAAGCAAAGACTTGCTTAAGCTTTTCCCCAAACTCCTCCAAATACGTGTAAAAATCATTATAAACAAATTCTAGAGCTGCAGTACCCATGAGATGATATAGTGAAACAAATCTCCAGTCAAAGAGAGTTTGGAAGATCAACAGTAACGATCTATTGCACCAGACTAAGAGCTCAGTATAGTCCAGTATGGGCTATGACAGCACAGGGGCCAGAACTCAGGAAACTGAATCACTGGCAACTGTGGTGGTTTTGAGGCTTTTCAAACCACAAACAAAATTGGGAAGAGAAATGATGAAGATGCAAGAAAAGTATGAAATGACAGTCAACAGCACTACTGAGGAAAATAACACCTTAAAAAAATAGATTAACTCAAATGGCAAAAGAGGATCGGAAAGGCAATGAGGAGAAAAATGCCTTAAAAAGCCGAATTTGCCAGATGAAAAAAGAATCTCAAAAGTTCACTGAGGAGATTCATTCCTTCAGAGTTAGACTGGAGCAAATGGAAGCTAGGGACTTTATGAGAAATCAAGTTGCAGTTAAACAGATCCAAATGAATGAGAGAATAGAAGGCAATGTGAAATATCTCATGGGAAAAACCACTGACCTTGAAAATAGATCCAGGGAGATAATTTAAAAATTATTGGACTACCTGAAAGCCATGATCAAAGAAAGGACCTAGAAATCATCCTTCAAGAAATTCTCAAGGAAAATTGCCTAGATGTTTTAGATCCAGAGGGGGAAATAGAGGTTGAAAGAATCCACTGGTCACCTCCTGAAAAAGATCTGAAAAGGAAAACTCCTAGAAATATTATAACCAGGTTCCAGAACTCCCAGGTCAAGGAGAAAATACTACAAGCAGCCAGGAAGAAACAATTTCAATATTGCGGAAACACAATCAGAATAGCACAGAACCTGGCAGCTTCTACACTAAGGGATCGAAAGGCATGGAATATGATATTCCAGAGGGCAAAAGAGCTGGGATTGAAGCCAAGGGTCACCTACCCCGCAAAACTGAGTATCTTGTTTCAGGGGAAAATGTGGTCATTCAGTGGAATAGAAGACATTCAAGCATTCTTTTTTTTTGGTCTTAATAAATGAATTTTTATTAACTTCTGTTTTACATCATTCATTTCTGCCAGATTTTGAGTTACAATCATTTTCCCCCCATTATTCTCCTACCTAGCCTCCCAGAATAGCAGTCCCACAAGATATCGCTTCCTCCAATCTGCTCTCTCCCATACATTCTCTCATACCCACTTCGACTTTTCCATTAGAGGAAGGTGAATCTTTGTGCCCCAATGCCTGCACATCTTATCTCCCAATTACAAGCAAAAGAGTATTAATAATAGTATTTATATATATTTGAAACATTTAATGTTAAGACCTGGAATTTCAGATCCATTTCCTTCCTCCCTTGTCACCCATTCTCTCTGAGGAGATAAGTAATTCAATATATGTTGTACATGTCTAGCTATGCAAAACATTATCATAGTAGATATATTATACAAGGCTGCTTATAATTCCCTCCCACTCATCCCACCCCCCACCTGGTCCATTCCCTACATGATCCTGTCCCTCTTCTATAGTGGGTACTTCCAACCTCCCCTCCCCCCAAGGATGCCCTCCCATCCATCATCCCTCCTCTCATCCCCCTTCCCCCTATTCTGCTGCAGGTTGAGATATCCCATTTAGTATGTATGTCATTCTCTCCCTGAACCAAATTCAATGAGAATGTGGTTTTGCCTTTTTGCCTTCCTATTCTCCCCCTCCCTTGCAACCACTTCCCCTTGCTTCTTCTACATGAGATAGTTTACCCTACCCTGTCTCTCCCCATCTCCTCTTGCCACTTTCCTCTCTCACCTCATAATTTCATCCCTTGAGTATTCTCCCTTCCCAACAAATTCAACCTGTGCCCTCTATCCATGTATAACTGTAAACATATATACACACATTCACATATGTATTCATATGACTACACACCCTTCTTCCATTATTTTCATAGTGAGAAAGATATCATCAGGCACGGTTATTGCTTTTCCATATAGGAATGTAAATAGTTCAACTTTGATAAGTTCCTTTTGATTTCTTTTCCTTGATTACCTTCTCAGGCATCACTTGCTTCTTGGGTTTGGATTTCAAATTTTTTATTCAATTCTGTTTTTTTCCTCAAGAATGCTTGAAAGTCCTCTATTCCACTGAATGACCATATTTTCTCCTGAAACAAAATACTCAGTTTTGCTGGGGAGGTGACCCTTGGGTTCATTCCCAGTTCTTTTGCCCTCTGGAATATCATATTCCAGGCCCTTCGATCCCTCAGTGTAGAAGCTGCCAGGTCCTGGGCTAATCTGATTGTGTTTCCACAATATTGAAATTGTTTCTTCCTGGCTGCTTGTAGTATTTTCTCCTTGAGCTGGGAGTTCTGGAAACTGGTTATAATATTCCTGGGAGTTTTCTTTTTGGGATCTTTTTCAGGAGGTGATGGGTGGATTCTTTCAACCTCTATTTTGCCCTCTGGATCTAAAACATCAGGGCAGTTTTCCTTGAGAATTTCTTGAAGGGTTATTTCTAGGTTCTTTCTTTGATCATGGCTTTCAGGTAGTCCAATAATTTTTAAATTGTCTCTCCTGGATCTATTTTCCAGATCAGTGGTTTTTCCCATGAGATATTTCACATTGCCTTCTAATCTTTCATTTGTTTGGATCTGCTTAACAGCATCTTGATTTCTCATAAAGTCATTAGCTTCCATTTGCTCCAGTCTAACTCTGAAGGAATGAATCTCCTCAGTGAACTTTTGAGATTCTTTTTCCATCTGACAAATTCGACTTTTTAAGGCATTCTTCTCCTCAATGCCCTTTTGGGCCTCCTTTGCCATTTGAGCTAGTCTATTTTTTAAGGTGTTGCCCACACACCCCACAACCCCACCCCACCCAACCCCACCCAAAAACCCAACCCACCCAACCCCCACCCCACAACACCCACACCCCCCACCCCCAAAAAACACCCCCCACCACAACCCCCACACACAACCACAAAACCAACCAACCCCAACAAACCCACCCAACCCACCAACACAACCAACCAAAAACAAACAACCCCAAACACACCCCCACAACACCACCCAAAACACAAAACCCCCACCACCCAAACACACCCCAAAACACCCAAACCAACACAACCCACCCACAACAAAACCCCACACCCCCCCACCCCCCCCCCCCAAAACCCCCACACCCCCCCCCCCCCCCCCCCAACCCCCCCCCCACCCCCACACCCCCCCCCAAACAACCACAAAACCAACAACCACCCCCACCCCCCCCAAAACAAACCCCCACCCCCCCCAAACAAAATTTTCCTCAGCCAGGCTGTTGACCCTCATTTCATACTTTTCCTGCATCCTTCTCATTTCTCTTCCCAATTTTTCCTCCACTTCTCTTATTTGATTTTTAAAGTCCTTCTTAAGGTCCTCTATGGCCTGCAACCCGCTCATGTTTTCCCCTGGGGCTTTTGGAGCAGGACTTCTGACCTCACAGTCCTTTTCCTGCTCTATGCCCCCAAAATAGGAGTCTAGGGTTGCATTTTTCTGTTTCCTTTGCCTTGGCATGTTGCCACTTAATTACTTGACTTTTGGGCTTGTTGCCACACTATGGCTTTAAGGCCAGATAGAGGAATTTTCATCCCGAACGTGTGGGGGGCAACTTCTGTTTCTGGAAAGCTGTAAACCCACCCACAACTTCCACCCTAAATCACAATCCAGATCCAGGGAAGTTAAAGCAAGAGCGATTACCCCCCAAGACTGATCGCCGGATCTCCCTACGATTTGCAGGCTGGGAGCTGGAGCTGCCTCTGAAAACTACAAAATGGCGTGTCTCCTCAGTGGCTTCTAGCCCCCAGGGCAGGAAGCTGATGCATTCCGCAAATGCTGGTCCCAAAGTCCATAGGGCACTAACCTCTTACTTTTTCCTAGGCATGTCCATGCTGATAATTCTGAAGTCACCACAGCTTCTGGGGCTCTCCAGCTGGCTGCTGGCCCTTCCCCCCTGGGGCTAAAACCTCAGCTCATGGGGACCTGGGCTCCTTTGGGTTCGGCTCCCTGTGCTCTGCATGCTGCGTGCTGCCTGCTCCCAGAGTGCTGCCCTGCTCCTTCCTGCAGTGCTGCTGGGCTATCCTCAGCAGGAGGTTAGCTTCTCTGTGTTGTTCTGCGGGAGCTGGAGCTCCAAAAGTTGTTCAATGTCCCCTTTTACATAGTTTGGGTGGAATCTGGGGGCAGAGTGGCTTGCATGAGCTGTTTCTACTCAGCCACCTTGGCTCCACCCCCCACTTTCAAGCATTCTTGAGGAAAAAACCAGAGTTGAATAGAAAATTTATCATTCAGACACAAGAAGCAAGAGATGCTTGAGATGGTAATCAAGGAAAAGAAATCAAAAGTAACTTATCAAAGTTGCACTATTTACATCCCTACATGGAAAAACAATAATTGTGTCTGATGAAACCTTTCTCATTATGAGAATAATGGAAGAAGGTTATATGGTCATATGAATACATATGTGAATGTGTGTATATATGTTTACAGTTATACATGGATAGAGGGCACAGGTTGAATTTGATGGGAAAGGATGATCCTTAAGGGGTGAAGTTAAGAGTTGAGGGAAGAAAGTGGCAAGAGGAGATGGGGAGAGACAGTGTAGGGTAAACTATCTCATGTAGAAGAGGCAAGGGGAAGTAGTTGCAGGGGAGGGGAAGAACAGGAAGGCAAAAAGGCAAAACCATGTTCTCATTGAAGTTGGCTCAAGGAGAGAATCACATACATACTAAATGGGATATCTCACCCTGCAGGAGAGTAGGGGGAAGGGGGATGAGAGGGGGGATGATGGAGGGGAGGGCATTCTGGTGGGAGGGGAGGTTGGAAGTACCCACTTTCAAAGAGGGACAGGATCAAAGTAGGAAATGGACCAGGTGGGAGGTGAGATGGGTGGGAGGGAAATATAAGCAGTCTTTTACAATATATCTTCTATGGTAATGTTTTGCATAGCTATACATGTACATCACATACTGAATTGCTTATCTTCTCAGAGGGAGTAGGTGACAAGGGAGGAAGGGAATAAATCTGAAAATCAAAGTTTCAAAATTAAATGTTTCATAAGAGGTCCATGCATTGGGGCTCAGAGATTCACCTTGCCATAATGGCAAAGTCGATGGGGGTATGGGAGATGATATGGGAGAAAGCAGATTGGATGAGGGGATATCTAGTGGGACTGCTATTCTGGGATGGTGTTTAGGGAAAAATGGGGGGGGGAATTGTAACTCAAAATCTGGTGCAAATGAATGATGTAAACCAGAAGTTAATAAAGCATTTGTTTAAAAAAAAAGAAAGTAATCTATCTTGCCCTACAAGAAAGTAAGAGGGAAGGGGATAGGGGTTGTGGTGATAGAAGGGAGGACAGACTTTGGGAAGGGGTAATCAGAATGCAAGCCCTATTGGCATGGGGGGAGAGGAGATTTAGGGACAAAATTTGGAACTCAAAATCTTGTGGAAATGAATGTTCAAAACTAAAAATACATAAATCAATAAAAAATTAAAAGTTGTCTGGAAAAAGGAGAAAAGAAAAAACTCAACCATAAAAGTTTACTGTGGTGAAAGGGAAGCTCAATATAAAAACATAGAAGACAGTGACTTTAAAACATTTATAAGTAGGGTGGCTAGGTGGCGCCGTGAGTAGAGCGTCAGCCCTGGAGTCAGAAGGACCTGAGTTCAGATCTGGCCTCAGACACTTAATGCACACAAACAAAAATAAAACCTAGCCATGTGACCTTGGGCATGTTACTTAACCCCAACTGCCCTCCAAAAAAGCAAAACAAAACAAAAAACCTTTATAAGCAGACACTCAAAGAAACATACAGATGAAACTTGAACTCTACAAGACTTTCTAAAAGAGAGAGAAAGATTAAAAAAGAACAAAAATGACTTTAAAAAAATTAAATAAGATGGTAGAAAAAAATGAGAAAATAAATGAGATCCACTAAAGAGATATATGAAAACAAATTCAACAGGGTTCTTTTTTTTTTTGCTTTTTGGAGGGCAATTGGTGTTAAGTAACTTGACCAAGGTCACACGGCTATGTTTTTGCTTGTGTGTATTAAGTGTCTGACACCAGATCTGAACTCAGCTCCTTCTAACTCCAGGGCTGGCACTCTACTCACTGTGTCACATAGCTGCCCCAAATTACATGGGGGTTCTTTTTCTTAAAGTTACAAAAGAATACTGATGAAACACTCCAGTTAAAAAAAAATAGAATGGGCCAAGTGAAAGCGAATACCTTTCTTAGACATAAAAATTTAAAAAGTCAAAAGCTGAAAAAAATAGAAGAAATGGTGAAATATCTCCTAAGATATACAACTGAATTGGAAAATTGATCATGATGACATCATTTTAAGAATCTTTAAACTTCTTGAAAACCATGACTAAATAAAAGATCCTATATATAATATTTTTTCCAAAAAAGTTATAAAATTGTTCAGAGAGTATATAAAGGGAAGGAAAAGTAAATGCTGAAGAAAATAGGTCTATTCCTTAAAGATTTATCAAAAGAAAAACTCTGAGAAATCTTATAGTCAGTTATAGACATATTATGGTTAATTCCAGAACCCCCAAGTAAGGAAAAAAATACTACACATCTAATAAAATAACTTAGCATCCCTCAAGCCAGAAATTATTTCAAAGATATGACATCTACCAGAATAAAAATAGAGGGCTTAGAATATGATTTTTGGGAAGGCAAGGGAGCTAGGCTTACAAAAATAATCTACCCAGAAAACTAATGATGGAAATGGACATTTATTGAAATAAAGAACTTCCAAGCATCTGTGATGAGCAGACCAGAGCTGAAGAGAACATTTCACTTTCAAACAAATGACTCAAGAGAAGTTGAAAAAGGTAAACATAATTGAGAAAACATAAGGGATTAAACTAAGATGAATGTTTTACATTCTTATATTAGAAGATGATGCACATAATTCCTAAGACCTTTATCAACAAAAGTGATTTTATAGGGAGTCTACCTATAGAAGAGCATTGATGTTAGTTTATTGTGCTGGGTGATCTCAAAAGGAGAAAGGAAAAGTCAGAAAGAAGGTTGCTCTGAGACAGAGGATAAAAGAGAACATTGGGGAAAATTATCTCAAATAAATGGAGTTCACAAAGAAGAGTTTATATAATGTTGGCGAAAATGGGGCAGGGAAGGAGCCAATAACACTTACACCTCATTCTCACATGATCTATTTTAAGGAGGTAAGAAAACAAACACATACATACAGTTGGATACAGAAATTCATCATTCCTGACAGGAAAGTATGAAGGAAAGTTTTTAAAATGAAGATGAATGGAATAAGATGGAAGGTAAATTAAGGGAGGGTGTAGTCAAAAGCAAAATGAATAATTAAGGAGGGTGCAGAATAAAAAAGAAAAAAAAATGGTTAGTTTAAGAGAATACAATGAAGACAGATACACATTAAATAATCAAAATTATGGATATGAATGGGATAGATTCACTCATAAAATGAAAGAGGAGAGAAAAAGAATTAGAAACTATAATCCAAAACTATTCTCTTTACAGAAAAAAAATGAACATTATATCTACATATAAAGTTACAATGAAAGGTTTGAGCAGAATTGATTTTGCTTTAGTAGAAGTTAGGGCACCAGTAACAACTATGCCCTCTCACAATGCTAAAGCAAAATTCAATGCACTTTAAAGAGATAAACAAGAAAACTATATCTTGCTAAAAATAACACTGATAATGAATTAAAAAGCACTGAAAATATATGCAAGAAATGGCATAACATCTAATATCTTGAGGGAAAATTAAAATAAGTTACAGTAGAAAATATAGTAAAACTTTATTAGCAAAGGATCTCAATTTAATCCTCTCATATCTAGCTAAATCTAACTAGAAAATAATCAAGAAGGAAATGAAGAATATGAAGAGAATAATGGAAAAGATAGAAAGAATAGAACTCTGGTGAATATCCAATAGAAATAGAAATGCATATGCATTTTTCTCAGCTCTGCCTTATGCCTTCAAGGAAAAAAAAAATGATTGCCAAAGGATAAAAACATCACAAGAAATGTGAATAAAGCAGAAATATGAAATACAACTTTTTCTGACCATAAAGCAATAAAATTTTATTCAATAAAGAGATTTTGAAATATAAGTAGAATTAATTGGAAACTAAACAACTTAATTCTAAAGAATGAATGTGTCAAAGAACAAATCATAAAAATAATCAATACCATATAAATGTTTGAAAAATAGATAAAAGAATCCTATAAAGTTTTTTTTTTCCTATCACCCTAATATGATCTTGATAGCTAAGCCATAGAGAACTAAAACAGAGAAAGAAAACTCTGATTCATTTCTCTAATGAATTTTGCTATAAAATTCTTAAATAAAGTACTAGCAAGGAGATTAAAACATTATGTCACAAAGAAAACAAACTATGATCAGATTGGATTTTTACCATAAATGCACGTCTGGTTCAATATTGGGAAAAATATGAGTGTAGTTGATCATATCAATAACAAAATCAAACAATTATAATAATGAATACAGAAAAGTATTTTGACAAATATTTTACATGAATATGAATATTCTTTTTAGCAAAATCTAATTCCAATTCCTGTTAAAAACATTAGAAATCATAAGAATAAATGGATATGTCCTTAAAATACATACCATGCATTTAAAGCCAAGAAAAACATTATCTGTAATAAAATAAGGTGTTATGCCTTTCAGTAAGAGAAAAGAAAGAATGCCCATTATCGACATTATTGTTCAAGACAGCTAAAAATGCTAAGTAAGCCAATAACATGAAAAATAAACAAACATAAGCAATGAGAAAATAAATATCATTTTGGGCATGATATGCTTTGCTTAAAGAACCCTAGAAAAATCAATTAACCAGTCAAAACAACAAACAACTTCAGAAAAGTTGCAGTGTATAAAATAAATCCATATTTACTATCAACATATCTGTATATTATCAATAAATCCCAGCAGGAACAGAGAGAAAGATAAATTGCAGTTAAATTACTACAAACAGTATAAAATACTTGGGAGTGTGTTGAGAAATACACAAAAAAATTATATCAACACAGTCACAAAATACTTTTCACACAAATAAAGACTAATTTAAATGCCTGAAGAAGTAATAATAAGCATTTTTATATGTAAATACTTGGAGATATAAAAAAATCTAATGTTTAGGTCAACCCACTTGATAAAAATGACAATACTACCTAAATTTATAATGGCATTTCCATCGAACTATCAAAGAAGAATTACTTTAAAAACTCTAAAAATTATAACTAAAGTCACCTACATTAACAAAAGTTTAAAGATATCAAGAAAATCAATGAAAAAATGGGAAAAAGGGACCCTAGCAGTACCAGATAACTAGTCTTTAAAAACAGCTGTAATTATCAATATAATTTGTTTCTCTTTAAGCAAGACTGGTTGAACAAAGGAAAAGTTTAGGAACACAATATATATAGAAATAAACGCTTACGGTAGCCTTTTATTTGATAACCATAAGTGTTCCAGCACTTTGGGTAAGAACTCACTCTTTGAAAAACACTATTTGTAAAACTAGAAAAAAACCTAGCAGAAACTAGTATATCAACACCTCACACTCTATACCATGATGAGATCATAATGGTCACATGATTTATACATAAAGATTGTTATCATAAGCCAATTATTGAAGAGTGAAATTACCCATTAAATCTATGGATAGGATTACAGCTATTGAACAACAACAATAACAAAAAGAGTGCAGCTAAGAAGGTAAAGTAAATTATTTCATTAACATAAAGTTGAAAAATCGTTGCTCAAACAAGAACAATGAACTGAAAATTAGAAGAAGTGAAAGAAACTTGGAAAAAACCAGTTGCAGAAAATTGCTCTGATAAAGGTCTCATTCCTAAAATATATGGAGAACTGAGTAAAATTTATAAAAAATAAGATCCATTCTCCAACTGATAACTGATACAAGGGTATGAACTCTTCCTATCATTTGGGAAGTGACTGACCATGTCACAGTATATTAATGTGAGAGAATATTAATATACTTTAAGAAAAAAATAAGGGTATTCCCATTAGGGTTTTTTTAGTAAATCTTGGAAGATTTCTTTGAACTGATACAAAAAGAAAGAGAAAGAGAAAGCCCTCCCCTAGGGGCTAGAAGCCGCTGAGGAGACACGCCATTTTGTAGTTTTCATAGGCATTTCCAGCTCCCAGCCTACAAATCATGGGGAGATCCAGCGATCAGGCTTGGGGGGTAATCGCTCTTGATTTAACCTCCCTGGATCTGGATTGTGATCTAGGGTGGAAGTTGTGGGTGGGTTTACAGCTTACCAGAAACGGAAGTTGCCCCCCACACGTTCGGGACGAAAATTCCTCTAGCTGGCCTTAAAGCCATAGTGTGGCAACAAGCCCCAAAGTCAAGCAATTAAGTGGCAACATGCCAAGGCAAAGGAAACAGAAAAATGCAACCCTAGACTCCTATTTTGGGGGCATAGAGCGGGAAAAGGACTGTGAGGTCAGAAGTCCTGCTCTAAAAGCCCCAGGGGAAAACATGAGCGGGTTGCAGGCCATAGAGGACTTTAAGAAGGACTTTAAAAATCAAATAAGAGAAGTGGAGGAAAAATTGGAAAGAGAAATGAGAAGGATGCAGGAAAAGTATGAAATGAGGGTCAACAGCCTGACTGAGGAAAAACAACACCTTAAAAAATAGACTAACTCAAATGGCAAAGGAGGCCCAAAAGGGCAATGAGGAGAAGAATGCCTTAAAAAGTCGAATTTGCCAGATGGAAAAAGAATCTCAAAAGTTCACTGAGGAGATTCATTCCTTCAGAGTTAGACTGGCGCAAATGGAAGCTAGTGACTTTATGAGAAATCAAGATGCTGTTAAGCAGATCCAAACAAACGAAAGATTAGAAGGCAATGTGAAATATCTCATGGGAAAAACCACTGACCTGGAGAATAGATCCAGGAGAGACAATTTAAAAATTATTGGACTACCTGAAAGCCATGATCAAGGAAAGAACCTAGAAATCACCCTTCAAGAAATTCTCAAGGAAAACTGCCCTGATGTTTTAGATCCAGAGGGCAAAATAGAGGTTGAAAGAATCCACAGATCACCTCCTGAAAAAGATCCCAAAAAGAAAACTCCCAGGAATATTATAGCCAGGTTCCAGAATCCCCAGATCAAGGAGAAAATACTACAAGCAGCCAGGAAGAAACAATTTCAATATTGTGGAAACACAATCAGAATAGCCCAGGACCTGGCAGCTTCTACACTGAGGGATCGAAGGGCATGGAATATGATATTCCAGAGGGCAAAAGAACTGGGAATGAACCCAAGGGTCACCTACCCAGCAAAACTGAGTATTTTGTTTCAGGGGAAAATATGGTCATTCAGTGGAATAGAGGACTTTCAAGCATTCTTGAGGAAAAAACCAGAGTTGAATAGAAAATTTGACATCCAGACGCAAGAAGGAAGAGATGCCTGAGAAGGTAATCAGGGAAAAGAAATCAAAAGGAACTTATCAAAGTTGAACTATTTACATTCCTATATGGAAAAGCAATAACTGTGACTGATGATATCTTTCTCACTATGAAAATAATGGAAGAAGGGGGTGTGGTCATATGAATACATATGTGAATGTGTGTGTATATGGTTACAGTTATATATGGATAGAGGGCATAGGTTGAATTTGTTGGGAAGGGAGAATACTCAAGGGATGAAATTATGAGGTGAGAGAGGAAAGTGGCAAGAGGAGATGGGGAGAGACATGGTAGGGTAAACTATCTCATGTAGGGGAAGTGGTTGCAAAGGAGGGGGAGAATAAGGAAGGCTAAAAAGGCAAAACCACATTCACATTGAATTTGGTTCAGGGAGAAAATGACATACATACTAAATGGGATATCTCAACCTGCAGCAGGATAGGGGGAAGGGGGATGAGAGGCGGGATGATGGATGGGAGGGCATCCTTGGGGTGAGGGGAGGTTGGAAGTACCCACTATAGAAGAGGGACAGGATCATGTAGGGAATGGACCAGGTGGGGGGTGGGATGAGTGGGAGGGAATTATAAGCAGCCTTGTACAATATATCTACTATGATAATGTTTTGCATAGCTAGACATGTACAACATATACTGAATTACTTATCTCCCAAGAAGGAATGGGTGACAAGGGAGGAAGGAAATGGATCTGAAATTCGAGGTCGTAACATTAAATGTTTCAAATATATATATAAATACTATTATTATTACTCTTTTGCCTATAATTGGGAGATAAGATGTGCAGGCATTGGGACACAAAGATTCATCTTCCTCTAATGGAAAAGTCGATGGGTGTATGGGAGAAGGTATGGGAGAGAGCAGATTGGTGGAAGCGATATCTTGTGGGACTGCTATTCAGGGAGGTTGGGTAGGGGAATAATGGGGGGAAAATGATTGTAACTCAAAATCTGGCAGAAATGAATGATGTAAAACAGAAGTTAATAAAGCATTTGTTTAATTAAAAAAAAAACAAAACAAAAAAAATGAAAGAGAAAAATTTACATGTTAACAGCAATATTGTAAAGATACCTAAGTGTAAGTAATGCTGATAAACATAGTGATCTATCACAGTTCCAGGCAATTTATATTTCAGAAGAAATGAAAGCTATTATAAAAATGTTTAAAATCTCAATAATTAGAGAAATTTTAAAACAGCTCTGAGGTATGACCTAATACCCATCAGTTGACTGACATGATAGAGAAGGAAAATGACAAAGGTTAGATTGTGACACGGGAAAAATTACACTTGTGCACTGTTGACAGAATTGTGATAGAACAGTCCAACAATTCTGGAGAGAAATTCATAACTATACCCCAAAAGCTTTTCAGTTGTATTGTAGTTGGACCCAGTAGTATCATTGTTAGGTCTATATAGCAAAATGATCAATGAAAGAGGAAAAGGAACCCAAAACACATTTAACAGTTCTTTTAATGGTGCTAAAACTTTTAAAAAAGAAAATAAGCTGATATTCATCAAGTGGGAAGTGACTATCACGTCACAATATATTAATGTGAGAGAATATTAATGTACTGTAGGAAAAAAAGGACATTCCCTTTAGGGGTTTTTAGGAAAACTTGGAAGGTTTCTTTGAACTGATATAAAATGAAAGAGAATAATTTACATATTAACAACAATATTGTAAAGATAAATAATTGTGTAAATAACTCTGATGAACATAGGGACCTATCACAGTTCCAGGCAATTCATATTGAAAAATATTAGCCATATGCAGATAGAGAACTGATAAATCCAACATGCAGATTAATTTTTACCTTTCTTGATTTTGTTATGAAAAAGGCTGATGTGTAAACTAATTTTTCATGACTTCATAGTTGTAATGGGTTTCCTATTTCTTGCCTAAATGGGTGGGGGAAGTGTAAGAGGGAAAGTATTTGGAACAGAAAATAAATTTAAATTAAATTAGATATTTAAAAAGAGCAGCACTGATATCCCCATCAACATTACCTTAGTATATCCATTTTTCTATAGCAACTCTAATATGATTTATTCATGTTTCCAATGTTATGCACATACAATAGAATTTCAGAGTTGTCTAAATGTGTATTTCTCCAAATACTAGTGGTATGAAGGTTTGTTTTTCTCCTCCATATGTGTATTGATAACTTGGAGTTTTGTTCCTTAGAAAATTGTTTATGCATTTTGGCCATTTTGACTAATTATGAATTGCTCTATTTTTTATAAATTTGAATATATTCCTTCATGCCATGTAGAAAATGTATAAAATAACTCTTATAAGAGAAAATTTCTATAGACACTTAATTTTTCCTAGTTATCTATTTCCCTTCTAATTTTAGCTTCATTGGTTTCAATTGTGCAAAAAAAAAATACATAATAAAATGTGTCTACTTCCTATTTGCCATCTTAACTTTTATTTCATCATGAAATCTTTATCAGCAGCTTTGAAAGGTAATTCCTCTTGTTCTCTAATTTATTTATAGTGTCATCCTTGATGATTAGATTATTTATATTTAAAGTATTATTTGTAATATGATACTAGGTATTGGTCTACAAATAGTTTCTTCCAGATCCATTCCTAGGATTCCCATTTTTTTATTTAAAATAGTGAGCACAAACACCAGAATCTAGGGTCTTTGGGAACAACAAAATAACTCAACTTATGTCAATAAGTGGGAAAATAAACTTTTGACAAAATACATCAATCTCTGCTCAGAAAAAAATATTGAGGGGCGGCTAGGTGGCGCAGTGAGTAGAATGCCGGCCCTGGAGTCAGAAGGACCTGATTTCAGATCCAGCCTCAGACACTTAACGCACACAAACAAAAAAAAACCTAGCCGTGTAACGTTGGGCAAGTTACTTAATGCCAGTTGCCCACCAAAATGCAAAAAAAAACAAAAACAAATTGGAATGAACATGTTTTTCAACCACATGATTAGTAGCATCTGTCTAAAACCCAGTTCCATAATTATATGTCATATATATATTAAGTAGAAACTTTTCCAGTAAGATAAAGGTTTAAATAGGAATGTCCATTGTCAAAACAACCATTTGACCTAGTACTAGAAAGAATTGAAATAAGAACAGATAAGAAATTGAGTAAATGTCTAATAAAATTATGTTATGCATTCATCTGATTTTTCTGATTTTTGGAGTATATTTATAATTTATGCGATGTATTTTTCTGTTTTAGGTAGTTTAAAGTATCTACATTATTCTATAATTCTGAATATTTTATATTTTGTTTTTGTAAATTTTCATCCATTTCATTGTTAGTTTTATTCCCATATTATTGGGCAAAAACATTTCTACTTTATATCTTTTATTTCTTCTTCATTTGTTCTGAATTCCACTTTTTCATTTGTCTCTCAAAAATCATAGCTATTAGTAGTTATCAATTTCAGAAAAAGAGGCCCCAGTTATATTTATTAATCCTTTTAAAAAAACTTCCTTGTATCCCAAAGAGATCATAAAAATGGGAAAAGGACTCCCATGTACAAAAATATCTTTTTTCTTTTATTCTGTCTCATTTTTATAATTTTCTTTAAAGAAATTTTATTTTATCTTATGTATTTCCTTTGGTTATTTTCATCCTTTATTAAATGGTTCTTATGGAACACAATTTTTATAACACTACGGGATTAGTAAAAGCTGTTTTTGCTATTTCCATTTTCTGAATTTATGTTTAATATCATTATAATGATATCATACTCAGTTTTTCCCCAATTTTATTTTATCGAATTTGTTTATCTACTTTTAGTTTACAATATTCAGTTTCACAATCCTTTGAGTTCCAAATTTTCTCACCCTACCAACCATTGTGGCATGAAATCCCATGGGATATTTCACATTGCCTTCTATTCTTTCATTTGTTTGGATCTGTTTAACAGCATCTTGGTTTCTCATAAAGTCACTAGCTTTCATTTGCTCCAGTCTAACTCTGAAGGAATGAATCTCCTCAGTGAGCTTTCAAGATTCTTTTTCCATCTGGCAAATTTGGCTTTTTAAGGCATTCTTCTCCTCATTGCCCTTTTGAGCCTCCTTTGTCATTTGAAGTAGTCTATTTTTAAGGTGTTATTTTCCTCAGTCAGGCTGTTGACTCTCATTTCATACTTTTCCTGCATCCTTCTCATTTCTCTTCCCAGTTTTTCCTCCACTCTCTTATTTGGTTTTTAAATTCCTACTTAAGGTCCTTTATGGCGTGTAACCTGCTCATGTTTTCATTTGGGGCTTTTGGTGCAGGATTTCTGACCTCACAGTCCTCCTCCTGTTCCATGCTTTGATCCTCTTTGCCCCCAAAATAGGAGTCTAATATTGCATTTTTCTGTTTATTTTGTTTCCTTTGCCTAGGCATGTTGAGACTTAATTACTTGAATTTTGGGCTTGTTGCCACAGTAAGACTGTGCCACCAGACAGGGGAGCTTCTGTCCCAAATGTTGGGGTCTCCACAACTTCTAGAGATATTAGTTGGATGCCCTTTCTGAAGCCCCCACACACTCTGGCAAGCTGGATACGCACCCCCAAGACCTCCACCCCAGATTGCAATCCAGATCCAGGGAGGTTAAAGCAAGAGCAATTACCCCCCAAGACTGATCGCTGGATCTCCCTACAGTTCACAGGCCAGGAGCTGAAGCTGCAACTGAAGCTGCAAAATGGCATCTGTGCTGTGTCTCCTCAGCTGCTTCTCGCCCCCAGGGGAAGAAGCTGGCAAGTTCCCCAAATACTAGTCCCAAAGTCCATAGTACACTAACCTCTCACTTTGTCCTAGGCATCACTGTGTTGATAATTCTGGAATCGCAGCAGCTGCTGGTATTCTGGGGTCCCTCCAGCCAGCTGCTGGCCCAGCTGCCCTGGGGCTAAAACTGTGACTCATGCAGCCCAGGGCTCGTCTCCCAGAGTGCTGCACTGTCAGTTCCCAGGGCACTGCGCTGGCCACACCCTGCAGGGCTGCCAGGCTGTCCTCAGCCAGAGGTTAGCTTCTCTGTGTCATTCTGTGAGTGTTGGAGCTCCAGAAGTTGTTCAGATTCCCCTTTTACATGATTTTGAAGTGGTGTGTGAGAGAGCACCTTGGAAGTTCTATTTCTACTCTGTCATCTTGGCTCTGCACCCCCCCTGGAAATCTGATATAGGCTCTACAAATACCTTCACATTAAGCATTAGTCAGGTTGTAAAGAATTTTAACCAATTAGGTGAACAACTTGAAAGAAGGAGAAAAACAAAAGAGAAAGCAAGAAGTTTGCTTCAATTTTCATTCCAGCTCTCTAGGTCTTTTCTATGGATTTGGATACCTCTTACAATGCTGAGGGGAGCCCAGTCTGTGAAAACTAGTTATCAGAGATATGGATGTATTTGTAATCACGTACAATGTTCTCCTGGTTCTGCTCCCATCACTCAGCATCACTTTATATAAGTCTCTCCAAGGTGTTATGAAGTCCATCTGCTTCTCATTTCTTATAACACAATAGTATTCAATTACATTCATATGCTATAACTTATTTAGCCATCCACAGTTGATGGGCATCCCCTTGATTTCCAATTCTTTGCCACCACAAAAAGAACTGTTGGGGGCGGAGTGAAGATGGCAGACTAGAAACAGCTCTTAAGCACAGCTCCAGTTCCCACCACCTCCAAATTAATGTAAAAAGAGACTCTGAACAAACTCTGGAGCTCCAGAACCTACAAAATGACACAGAGAAGCTAACCTCCCACTGAGGACAGCACAGTAGCCCCACAGGGAGCAGCCAGCTTAGCACTCTGGGAGCCAAGCACAGGCCCACATGAGTCAGAGGTTTTAGCCCCAGAACAGCCAGATGAGCAGCTGGCTGGAGAGACTCCAGAGCACCAGTAGCTGTGGCATTTCCAGAATTACCAACACAAAGATGCCATGAATAAAGTGAAAGGTGAGTGCAGTATGGACTTTGGGACTCATTAGTTAGGAGAATGTGTGGCCTTTTCCCCTGGGGGCAAGAAGCCACTGGGAAGCTGCAGCACAGCCTGAGTCACACAGAAGCTTCAGCTCCTGGCCTGCAGACTGTAGGAGTATACAACTATCAGTCTGGGGGGTCTACATTTTCTATCACACTCTTGCTTTAAAACTGCTTGGATCTGGATTGAGGTCTGGGATGGAGGTCTTGCAGTGTGTGACCAGCCTGTGGAGGCTTCAAAGAGGGCACCCAAGTAATACCTCCAGCAGATGAGAGATCTCCAGGGTTTGGGATGGAAGCTCCCCTGGCTGGTAGCAGAATCCTACTATAGCAACAAGCCCAAAAGTCAAGTAATTAAGTGGCAACATGCCTAGGAAAAGGAAACAAAATAAACAGAAAAATTCAAAACAACTCTGAGGTCCCACATCTCACTGGTCAGATTGGCTAAGATGACAAAAGAGGAAAATGATAAATGCTGGCGAGGATGTGGAAAAAATGGAACACTATTGTATTGTTGGTGGAGTTGTGAACTGGTTCAACCATTCTTTAGAGCAATTTGAAACAATGCCCAAAGGGCTATAAAAAAGTGCATAACTTTTGACCCAGCAATACCACTTCTAGAACTGTATCCCAAAGAGATCATAGAAGTGGGAGAAAGACCGATATGTACAAAATATTTTTTTTTGCTGACAAAGAATTGGAAATCAAAGGTATGGAAAATCTATTGGGGAATGGCTAAACAAGTTATGGTATATGAATGTAATGGAAAACTCTTTGTCTTATAAGAAACGAGGAGCAGACAGACTCCATAAGAACCTGGAAGGACTTAGATAAACTGATTTTGAGTGAGAAGAGCAGAACCAGGAGAAATTTGTACACAATTACAGATACAATGTATGTGTGACAACTAACTTTGATAGACTGGACTTCTCTCAGCAATGCAAGCTTATAAAACAACTCCAAAAGACTCATGATGGAAAGGAATATCCACATCCACAGAAAGAAAAGCACAGTCTGAATACAGATTGAAGAAAATTACTTGCTCTCTCTCTTTTTCTTGTTTTGCTTTGTTTCCTCTTTCTCATTATTCATCCCATTAGTTATAATCCTTCTTTATAACCTGACTAATGTTTAATGTAAAGGTATTTTTAGATCCTATGTTTGATTGCATGTCGCCGAACACAAAACAAAAAATCTGATTATTATACTTCAGGGTTAAATATGGATATCCAATGAAATAGATGGCATTCAAGTATTCTTTTTTTAAAGTGAAAGACACATAAAGTTTTTTAAGGATTACATAATTTACATTTAAAGCAATAGTAGTACCTTCCCCCCATCCATCCTCCCCATCTGAATATTTGTTAGGTCTCTCCTTTGCTCTAGCAGAGAACAGCCTTCACAGAGGCCTATAACTCTGTAACAATGCATTATACAATATTTGGAATTACTATGGAAAAAATGTAAAATCCAAATCCTGAGATATAATCTAGATCTTTGGGGATGTTTACCTCCAACATATTTAGATAGCTCATCACAGTCACCATTCCAGTTTTTTAATCCTGAGTCAAGCACCAATAAAAAAAATAAATAAAGTCATGCCAATCTAATCTCTTTTTGGGGGGCAATTATCATGTCACAGTCTTTGACAAAAAATTTTAAACGACATGTAGTACATTTAGAAGCATTTGCGGTGGACAATGGAGGGCCCAGATTCATCATATTCCTGCTTGCGGATCCACATCAGCTGGAAGGTGGAAAGAGACACCAGGATGGAGTCTCCAATTCAGACAGAGTATTTGTGCTCAGTTGGGGTGACAATTTTGATTTTCATTGTGCTAGGAGGTAAGTCTATAATCTCCTCCTGCATCATGTCAGCAATATCTGGCTACATGGTAGTACTAGCTGACAATACAGTATTGGCACACAAATCCTTACAGATGTCAACATCATGCTTCATAATTGAGTTGAAGGTAGTTTCATGGATTCTATAGGATTTCATACCTAAGAAAGATGGTTGGAAGAGAGTTTCTGGGCCTCAGAACCTCCCATTGCCAATGGTGATAACCGGACTCTCAGGGAGCTCATAGCTCTTTTCCAGAGAGGAGCTATATGCAGCAGTGGTCCTCTCCTTCTCAAAGTCTAGGGCAATAAAACACAGCTTCTCCTTGATGTCACACATGATTTCCCTCTCAGCTGTGGTGGTAAAACTGTACCAACCCTTAGACAGGATTTTCATGAGGTAGTCTGTAAGATCTTGGCCAGCCAGATACTGTGAATAATGGTATGGGAAAGGGTAGAACCTTTATAGATGGGAACATGGTGGGTGACATCATCGCCAGAGTCCATAACAATACCAGTCGTACAACCAGAGGTACAAAGGGACAGCACAGACTGGATGGCAACATATATGGTGGGGTATTGAAGTTCTCAAACATAATCTGAGTCATTGTTTCTCTTTTGGCTTTGGGGGTCAGGGGGCTTCTGTGAGATGCACAGGGTGCTCTTCAAGGGTCACATGGAGCTCATCGTGGGAAGTATGATGCCAGATCTTCTCCATGTCATCCCAGTTGGTGACAATACCATGTTCAATGGGGTAATTCAGGGTCAGAATACCTCTCTTGCTCTGGACCTCATCCCCCACATAGATATATTTCCAGCCAATACCTCACCTTGATGTCTGGGGTACCCAACAATGGAAGAGAAGACAGCCCAAGGGGTATCATCTCCTGCAAAGTAAGCTTTGCACATTCCAGAGCCAATGTCAACAATGAGAGCAGCCATATCATTATCCATGTTGAATTTTGAAATGGGAAGTTTGAACCCATAAGAGAGAGACGAGGAGGTGTCTCACCTGAAGATGGGGGGAGGCAAATGCACACTGGGTGGAAGAGTGTACAGCTCACTTTCAGGCATTCTTGATGAAAAAATTAGATCTGAACAGAAAATGTGACATTCATATACAAGAAGCAAGAGAAGCATGAAAAGATAAACAGGAAAGAGAAATCATAAGGAACTTATTAAAGTTGAACTATTACATTCCTTTATGGAAAGACAATATTTGTAACACATGAGACTTTTCTCAGTATAAGGATAGTTGAAGGAATTATTTATGTGTGTATGTATGTATGTATGTATGTATGTATGTATGTATGTATATATGTATGTGTGTATGCGTGTGTATATATATGTATAGGTATGTATGTATATGTGTGTTCATGTATACATAGACAGAGGGAACATGGTTTAGTTGAATGCAAAGGAATGATATCAAAAAATGAAATTAAGAAGTGAAAGAAGGGGCGGCTAGGTGGCGCAGTGAATAGAGTGCCGGCCCTGGAATCAGAAGGACCTGAGTTCGGAGCCGGCCTCCGAAACTTAATCCATACAAACAAAAAAACCTAGCCGTGTAACCTTGGGCAAGTTAATTAACCCCAATTGCCCTAAAGGGGCGGCTAGGAGGCGCAGTGAGTAAGAGCGTCGGCCTCAGAGTTGGGATGACCCGAGATCAGATCCGGCCTCAGAAAATGAGCACCCACGCATAAATAATAATGACTAGCCGTGTAACCTTGAGCAAGTTACTTAACCCCAATTGCTTTAAAAAAATTAAAAAAAAAAAGAGGTGAAAGAGGAATACATTGGGAGGAGAGGAGGAAAGATAGAATGGGATGGATTATCTCAAATAAAGGAGGTAGCAAAAGGCTGTTACAGTGGAGGGGAAGAGTTGGAAGGTGAAAAGGAATGAGTAAATCTTACTTAAATTGGATTTGGCTTAAGGAGGGTATAACATACACACTCAATTGGGTATCTTACTCTACAGGAAAGTAGGGGGAAAGGGGATAAGAGGGGTATAATACAAAGGAGGGCAAATTGGGGGAGAGAGTAGTTAGGAGCAAATACTTTTGAAAAGGGACATGGTCAAGGGAGAAATGAGAATAAATGGGGAGCGGGATAGAATGTAGGGAAGTATAGTTATTGTTTCACAATGTGAGTACTATGGAAAATTTTTGCATTACTACATATGTATAACCTATATTGAATCACTTCTCTTCTCAGTGGTGGTGGGTGAAAATGGGAGAAGAAAGAGAAACTAGAACTCAAAGCTTAAAAAAATGCTTTTAAAAAGTTTTATAAAAACCTGACATTCAAATGCAGAAAGGCAAAACTATTAAATGTATTCTTTTCAGATCATGATGCAATAAAAATTACATATAATAAAGGGCCATGGAAAGATGGACTAAAATTTAATTGGAAATTCAATAATCTAATATTAAAGAATGGGTAGTTCAAACAGTAAATCATAGAAACAATCAATACTTTAATCGAAGAGAATGACAATAATGAGAAAACATACCAAAACTTATGGCATGCACCCAAAGCAGTTCTTGGGGGAATTTTATATCTTTAAATGCTTAAATAAATAAAAATAGAGGGAAAACATATTAGTACATTAGACATGCAACTAAAAAATTAGAAAAAGCACAAATTTAAAAATCCAACTAAATAACAAATTAATAATTCTGAAAATCAAAAGAGAGGCTAATAAAATTTAAGTAATAAAACTTGTAAACTAATACATAAAACTAAGATCTGTTTTATTGAAAATAAAACAATAAATATATAAACCTTTGGATAATTTGATATAAAAAATGAAAACCATATTACCTGTATCAAAAATGAAAATGGTGGGGGGGTGGAATAAAGATGGTGGAGTGGAAACAGCACTTCCATGGAGCTCCAGCCCACACCACTTCAAAATTATGTTATAGGAGGACTCCAAACAACCTCTGGAGCACCAGAACCCATAAAATGACACAGAGAACCTAACTTCCCAATGAGGAAAGTACTGCAGCCCAGCAGGGAGTGGCCAGCCCAGTACTCTGGGAGACAAGCACAGGGCCAGGTGAGTCTGAGGTTGTAGCCCCAGCATGGCCAGGGCAGCAGCCAGCTGGAGGGACTCCAGAACATCAGCAGTTATGCCATTTCCAGAACTGCCAACACAGAGATGCCAACTACAAAGTGAGAGGTCAGTGCCCTATGGACTTTGGGACTGGTTGGGAGAGTGTGTCAACTTCTTCCCTTGGGGGCAATAAGTTGCTGAGGATCCAGCACTGCTTGCACCACACTGCCACTTTGCAGCTTCAGCTGCTGGCCTGAGAATTGTAGGGGGATTCCACTATCAGTCTCAGGGGTAATCACTCTTGTTTTACCCTTCTTGGATCTGGATTGTGGTCTGGGGTGGAGGTCTTGGGGTGTGTGAATAGTTTGCCAGAGTGTGTGGAGGTTCCAGAGAGACCACACAACTAATACCTCCAGAAGTTGAGAAGACCCCAACATTTGGGACAGAAGCTCCCCTTTCTGGTGGCAGAGTCCTACTGTGGCAACAAGCCCAAAAGTCAAGTAATTAAGTGGGAACATGCCTAGGCAAAGGAAACAAAATAAACAGAAAAATGCAACATTAGACTCCTATTTTGGGGGCAAAGAGGATAGAAGCATGGAACAAGAGGAGGACAGGGAAGTCTGAACTCCTGCACCAAAAGCCCCAAATGAAAATACAAGCTGGCTACAGGCCATAGAGGACCGTAAGAAGAACGTAAGAGAAATGGGGGAAAATTGGGAAGAGAAATGAGAGAGATGCAAGAAAAGTATGAAAAGACAGTCAACAGTCTGACTGAAGAAAATAACACCTTAAAAAATAGACTAACTCAAATGTCAAAAGAGGCTCAAAAATGCAATGAGGCAAAGAATGCCTTAAAAAGCCGAATTTGGGGGCAGAGCCAAGATGACGGAATAGAAACAGCTCATCCAAGCCACTCTGCCCCCAGATTCACCCCCAAAATATGTAAAAGGGGACTCTGAACAACTTCTGGAGCCGCAGCACCCACAGAACAACACAGAGAAGCTAACCTCCCACTGAGGACAACCCAGCAGCCCTGGAGGAAGGACCAGCACAGCGGTCTGGGAGCCGGCAGCGTGCAGCACGCAGAGCACAGGGAGTCGAGCAAAGCACTGAGGTTTTAGCCCCAGGGTGGCAGGGCCAGCAGCTGGCTAGAGGAACCCCAGAATACCAGCAGCTGTGGTGACTCCAGAATTATCAACATAGACATGCCTAAGACAAAGTGAGAGGTTAATGTCCTATGGACTTTGGGACCGGTATTTGGGGAATGCAGGGGAGGAAGGAAATGGATCTGAAATTCAAGGTCGTAACATTAAATGTTTCAAATATATATATATATATATATATATATAAATAGTATTATTAATACTCTTTTGCCTATAATTGGGAGATAAGATGTGCAGGCATTGGGACACAAAGATTCATCTTCCTCTAATGGAAAAGTCGATGGGGGTATGGGAGAAGGTATGGGAGAGAGCAGATTGGAGGAAGCGATATCTTGTGGGACTGCTATTCTGGGAGGTCGGGTAGGGGAATAATGGGGGGAAAATGATTGTAACTCAAAATCTGGCAGAAATGAATGATGTAAAACAGAAGTTAATAAAGTATTTGTTTAAAAAAAAAATAGACTAATTCAAATGACAAATGAGGCCCAAAAGGGCAATGAGGAGAAGAATGCCTTAAAAGGTCGAATTTGCCAGATGGAAAAAGAATCTCAAAAGTTCACTGAGGAGATTCATTCCTTCAGAGTTAGACTGGAGCAAATGGAAGCTAATGACTTTATGAGAAATCAAGATGCTGTTAAGCAGATCCAAACAAATGAAAGAGTAGAAGGCAATGTGAAATATCTCATTGGAAAAACCACTGACCTGGAAAATAGACCCAGGAGAGACAATTTAAAAATTATTGGACTACCCGAAAGCCATGATCAAAGAACCTAGAAATCACCCTTCAAGAAATTCTCATGGGGCATGGAATATGATATTCCAGAGGGCAAAAGAACTGGGAATGAACCCAAGGGTCATCTACCCAGAAAACTGAGTATTTTGTTTCAGGGGAAAATATGGTCATTCAGTGGAATAGAGGACTTTTTTTTTTTTTTTTTTTTATATTTGAAACATTTAATGTTACGACCTTGAATTTCAGATCCATTTCCTTCCTCCCTTGTCACCCATTCCTTCTTGGGATATAAGTAATTCAGTATATGTTGTACATGTCTAGCTATGCAAAACATTTTCATAGTAGATATATTGTACAAGGCTGCTTATAATTCCCTCCCACTCATCCCACTCCCCACCTGGTCCATTCCCTACATGATCCTGTCCCTCTTCTATAGTGGGTACTTCCAACCTCCCCTCCCCCCAAGGATGCCCTCCCATCCATCATCCCTCCTCTCATCCCCCTTCCCTCTATCCTGCTGCAGGTTGAGATATCCCAT